>CM031601.1:83837337-83884837 GCA_018398815.1 Conus ventricosus | reverse complement strand
AGCTTATACACACGCTTATTTTCAACAACAACAATAACACTGTTTCTGCTCATTAATTTTGGAAAACAAATTTATTTTCAGTTGTCATTGATATTGCCACCCAGGTATATCATAACTGACAAAGAAAAAGAGATCTTTTATATCCAAAAGCATTTGACTAGTAGAAGTAAAAAGCGTCATGACAAGATTTGTCCCTGTTTTGTACCTGAAGCACCTTCAGTCTACAGTCTGCCAAGGGCCAGATCATCATCACTCTCCTTCAGGCAACAATCTCTGTGTCCAACTGACTGTTCATGTTTCTTGATTGAATCAAGTTTAAACAATTTTGTGCCGATTACAAAGGGCTGCTGCTGCTGTTTGTAAGTCGTTATCCATTTTCGGCAGGGTGCACAGTGCATCTCCTTCTTGTCGGCATCGTACACAAGCCATGCTCTCTCCTCCCCTGTTTCTGTCCTCTTCCATCCTGGCACCCACTTTCGATCTCTCTTCTCTTCTTCATATTCCTTATTCTGCTTCTTTTTTTCTTCTTCTGACTTAGTTTTTTTTTGCTGGAGGCTCAGAGACACGGTTAAAAAGCGCCACATGACCACCGACTGAACAAGTAAGCGGAAGAGCGGAAATGGCAAGTCTCGCGCGACTCTGAACCTGAGCCGGGAAAGCCCCAGCACGGCAGTGATGAAAGATGGCAGTCGGCAGGCGCGTGTTTGTTTTTACAGGGCATGTCGTTTGTGTACAGGTACAGAATCACTGGCGGTGATTTTTAGGTCGCCAGCCGGGCGAATGGTACTGTAAATTGAGTTCGCCCGACTCCAATTTTAGGGGCCATTGGCGAGTTGGCGAACGTTAAAGCTCAGCCCTGCAAATACTGTTTTTTCTTTGACATCTATATTACTTTCTCCACCCTCTCTCTCTCTCTCTCTCTCTCTCTCTCTCTCTCTCTCTCTCTCTCTCTCTCCATGTATTCTGGTAATTACATAGTTCTAGGTCTGCCTGCTGCAACAAACTTGACAACCAAAATCAAAGTTTCCACACTAATTTCAATTCACTGCCAGTGGCATTAGTGAACTGAAGACTCTTCACCAGCTGATGAAGCAAATCACACAAAAAACACCAGATTGCTGCTTTCTTAACAAAAACATTTCTACAGTCCACACATAAATTGGAGTAAGCAACACTTTTTTCCCCCCAAAAGAAATGATAGCGAATACCATTTCTTGCTTTGTCCTTTTGGACCTAACCTACAAAGAGCATTGTTTAAGGGACCTACATATGTGTAAACTAAGCCTGAAAAGAACTTGTATTTTTCTGTGAATCATGAAACACTGCAACCTGAAAGATATGTGTGTGTGTGTGTGTGTGTGTGTGTGTGTGTGTGGCGTGTGCGTGTGTTTTTAAAAAAAAAAATCAGAACATGGTGCTGGTATATTAAAGAGAAACCTTACTGTAAATGGCGATTAAGTTTTAAAAAAAAAGGAGGATTGTAATCTAGATCCTCTTACACTCAATAGATCAATTAATAATGCTTTCACTTTCTGAGCAATACTCACACATATCCCTTGAAATTGTAAATGGACGTGTTTGGCTGATCAACCATGACGGTGCACGTGAACTGCCTGGGATCAAAGTCATCTCTCTGAAAAAAAAAAGTTATGATTTCTTCTGATGCCCCTAGTGACTATAAACATGAGAGGCAATATATATATCAATGATGACTCATGTGTGAGTCACTGCAGAAAGATGACGGAAAAAGGCTAGTGGAACAAGTGGAAAGGGACAGAGGCTGACAGATAAAAAATCTTTGCATCATCTTGGATCTGACATATTTGACACTGTTATCTTCAGCCTCTCCCTAACAATATTGTTGATTCATAAAGTATGAAAATGATATCACAAAATGGTGCGTATTCAAACTTGAACTATGTGGCTCATGAAAAAAAAAATCTCTAATCAATGAGAGACAGCCAATGTTTAAAAATCTCTAAACATTGGCTGTCTCTTCTATTCCTACACAGTAACTTAACATCAAGTTGTTGAATATTCTTGCTGTCTGAGAGATGTAGGAAAAAAAGAAAAAGAAAAAGACTTTAAAAGTCATTTCTAAAAGCCTACTGGCATGTTCCCATCCCAGGCTAGATTTTTCCTGCTATTATAGCAGTACACAGCTTATCAGCACAGGCGTGCACCAGATGTGTGGCAGACAGTCAATACACCTCCCGGACAGCAGACTTGCTTCTAAGAATTGTTCAGTGACTTGAGCAGTGATCTTTTGTCCTGCCCATTAGCTCGGTCTACCTGACACTGGTGCCCTCTTCTCTATGAACCTTAGACCATGACTCTTCTCCCCTGCCCCTCTCCTCCCCTCTTTATCCTCCCTAAACTCCCCTCCCTCCTCTCCTCTCCCCACCCCTCTTCTCCTCTTTTTTCTTTTCTTTTTATTTATTCCTCTACCCATTCCTTGCTACCAATGGTAAAGACAGCTGACATGTACAATTTAAGTGTTCTGACATTGACCAGCTCAACTCTCTGTGGCTTTTAGTTTTACAGCTCAGTATCCATCCCACATCCTTCCTCCTCCCCCTCCCCCCCTACATATACATCCCATTCATACCACACACCTCTTCTGACCTTTCTTGTCAGCCCCTCCCCTTTGCCTTCAAGCCTCGCCACCCATTCATAATGAATCATGCATTCGTCTTGTCTAGTTCAGCTTAATTTTGGCACAATACACCTACATCTGCCCTATCTTGATCTTATAGTGTGTTTATTTCACATCTGCACCTCTGACTGGCAGACATCATGTTAAAGGGCCTCATCTTGACAGAATGTAACTTACCATTTGTGGAAATATTTGTACATGTTATCACATAACATTTTTTCCCCAGTGTACACAAGAATAACTGTATCCAATCACAGTTCATATGAAAATGTCACTTTTGTACTAACACATAATATACTGCTGAAATGGTAATTGCTGATTTATGCTCTTTCCCATCCTGGACACATACAAACATATACACAAAAGCACATACACATGGACAGCATAAATAGGATTTAATTAAATTCACTAGTTTAGATTCATTCTGTCACATATGTGAGTCAAAAATTACAAAACTGGCCTTGTCTCATCTTGCCTTGCCTACAATAATAACATTTGAAATTATATATCTCTTGGTCTCGGCCAGTGAGTTGGTATCTATGCTCTTGATAGTATGTGTGTGTGTGTGTGTGCGTGTGTGTGTGTGTGTGTGTGTGGTGTGTGTGTGTTGTGTGTATGTGTGTGTGTGTGTGTGTGTGTGTGTGTGTGTGTGTGTGTGCGTGCGTGTATGTTTGTGTGTGTGCGTGCGTGCATGTGTGCATGCGTGCGTGCGTGCATGCATGTGTGTGTATGTGTGTAAAAGGAAGGAAGAGGGAGGAGAGAAGGAAAGGAAGAGGGGGCTGTCATTATTCTGTCTTTTGAACAAACAGAACGCTCTATTTCAAAGCTGTCTGACAAATTGTACCATTTTTCACTCATTACTCAGTACAGTTCATGATACTATTCTTATTATTGCTAATTTTGTGTGTGTGTGTGTGTGTGTGTGGTGTGTGTGTGTGTGTGTGTGTGTGTGTGTGTGTGTGTGTGTGTGTGTGTTGAATGTTTCTGTAACATGCCTCTTTGGGCTCTCGCGAGGTAAAGCACTCTATAAATATCGTTTTACATTACATTATCACTATTATTATTACTGTTAAGATTACTTATCAGAATGCCTGTTCTCAGACAGAAACCAAGCTCCAAGCACTTTGCAGTCCAAGCTCATGTTTACACAAACCGACTGCCTACCTGACCTGCTGGCACTATGCTCAGTTGTTTCCTGTGTCATTCAGTAAACTTAGTCACTCACTCAGATTGCTTTCTTCATGCTTCCTATTTTTCATACATGGTGAACTTCATGTGTAACAACAACATGTTATCCATAACCAACAGCCAAGCTAGTCTTCTCTTCCGGAAGTTTGCTATGGGATTTTACTTGTACGCAAGATGTTATGCAGGCATTCACAGTCTGAACCTCGACTTATAGTCTCATTCAGAAGACTTCTTGGAAAATGGAATCAGAAACAATGTTAACTCCTCAGGAAAAATCCTCTTGTACTGAAATGGCCCGGGCTAATGCATACATTCCTCTGTGCATGTGTGTGTGCGTGCGTGTCACTGTGTGTGTACGCTGATGCGTATGTGTTTCCTAAGGGGAGTTTCTATGTAGGTGTTCTATTGATGGGGGAGGGGTGTGTGTGTGTGTGTGTGTGTGTGTGTGTGTGTGTGTGTGTGTGTGTGTGTGTGTGTGTGTGTGTTGTGAAGAATGGGTTAAGAAAAAGTGACAAAAGAATATTTACAAAAAGGAAGGAATTCAGGCAAGAGAACATTTACACAAAAAAGGAAGAAATTTGTGCTTATGAAAATAACATATCATGTACACCTCTTTTGCTTTCTTAACCATCTCATTTGATCAACAAAGTAAATGTCACTTTTTTTTCCATTTACAATATTTTCACAAAAACTCTGTCTTTGGCCCTCTTCACTAATCAGAAAAAAACGAACAAACACCCATTACTGGCGATAACAAAAAACAAAAAAACCCCAAAACCAAAAAAAAAAAAGTTCTCTAATACTGAGGCTAAAGTCTGTATTGTAACCTTTCTTTCGTTAAAGCCAGACATACCAATAAAGCTTGTTAACTGTAATCAAATGTTTGTGCCTAACCATCTTTATTAATTGGAAAAAAAAAAAATTTCCAATAAAAAACAACAACCTGTCCTGTAATACTGAGATCTGAATAAGCTTCCTCTCATTAAAGCTGACACCCCAATAAAGCTTGTTAACTGGTCCAAATGTTGTGCCTGATTCATGTTTTATACAGCATACACCCTTCTGCAATACCTAAGTCCCAAGGACTCTTGCACCTCGGGTTTTCCTGACATTTCCCTGATCAAAGCCGCACACTTCATTGGTCCGCTGACCAACTGCCTGCTGGTTGAACAGCACTCACACCAAACTTTTTTTTGCACTTTGCCCCGCACTGAAGCACTGGCCCTTGATCAAGGATGGCTGGCCTACTGTTACACTTCAGACTATTGTTTCTTTAAAAGAGAACGACTGGGTGAAAATGTCTGCTCTGGTCCATGACTTTGATACAAAAGCAAATCGTGCCTGGGAGAACTGGAGGAATTTTTTCCCAGAAATCTTCAGTCTGAATCAAAAAAAACCCTGCCTAACTATAATTTTTTGCACTTTAGCATTGTCCCCACTTTTCTCTTTATTTTTAAAGTATTTCAAAGCCCTTTTGGGGTTAAGCCCAAACTCAAGACCTTACAATCTTTGCTCCGTTACCAAATTTTCGTTTCATTTTTCATAAAGGGAAACGTCACTGCGTGTGGACTAGTCCATACACGCACACCAATCCGCTAATTTTGAGACCACACTGCGCATGGTTTTTTAAGCTGATGATAAAAAAATTAACAACTAAGAGAGAGAATTAAGAAGGGGGGGGTCTCAGGAACGCCTAAGAAATGTCTGACCTACAAAAAGCGCTGGTCAGATCTTGAGTCCCTCCCAAACTTTGGGTTTTTGGTCTTTTCTTTTTCTTTTTCAAAAAGGGACGGTTTTCCCTACATGGGAAGAGTCGAATAAGGCCCCGCTGGCGCTAAAATTTCATAATTTCCCCCGTATTATTTGGTCAACATAAAACTTTCAGTTTCGTTTTCTTCCCCTCTGATTTTTTTTTTTGGTTTTGTGCCATTTTGGTTTTTGCTTTAAGGTTTTTAGAAAATTTTTTCAAAAATATTTTTTTCCCCCCACCCCCTTTCACTGAAATGCAAGATACATGACCACAAACGGGTTTTCAAGCTTTTGTACAAAGTGTGCCCCCACATACACCCCCCACCTCCCCCCACTTTTTTTTCTTAAAAAAATTTTTAATATTTTTTTAAAGCATTACAATTTAGACAAAGGGGAAGAGTTGCAATGGAATTATTTTTGGGGTGAATTTCTTTCCCTTTGATTTTTCATTATTAAAAAAAACAAATAAACAAAAAAACAGAGAAACACCAACAACAATAGCAACACAAAAAGTCAACTATCTTATTGCATGCATTATCCCAAAAAATTATGCACTCTAAGGGAGGGCATACACAACACACACACACACACACACACACACACACACACCACTCACACACACACATGTTATTTTGTAAAGTTTTCCTCCATACATGTCATGTTGCCGAAATTGTTTCAATGAAATTATAAAAATTTTAACGAAAATACTAAATTAAAAATTTCAAAAGACAAGAAATAAATAAAATTTCAACCAAAAACACAAAAAAAAAAGGGGCACGCAAAAATTGAGAGAAAAATCAAAAAACATTTGAAGCTAATTGGTAGAGGATTTAAAGAGTACTAAACAACACAATAAGAAAAAAAAGGAAATCCCCCCCCCTCTGTTTTCAATACCACTGACTATCTGCCGTTTGCTTCAGGTTTTTTTTCTCCATAAATTTTGCTGGGTTATGTGACAGATGCCGCATTGCACTGGAGCGTAAGAGCAGAATATCGCAGGTTGATCCGTTACGGGACGATGGACAAAGTCCCCAGGTAACTTTCCCCCACTTCTTTTTCACGTAACGTCCTTCACTCTGCATGTGAAAAAGACAAAAAAGAAAAAATGTTACCACACTATACAGGTAATGCACAATTCGCCCAGACAGACTTTTCATGTAATGGCAGCATTATTGTCGATAAATAAGGAGTAACGTTGTTTCAGACAGGGAACTGTAAAATACTGTTAAAAATTTCTCCTTTTCTTTTTTTTTAAATAGAAATCTGACAAAAACAAAAAAAATCAAAGTTTAAGTTAAAAATTAGAGACATACAATTTCCTCCCTCGTCACGGTTGTGGGGGGGTGTGTGTGTGTGTTGTGTTGTGGTTGTTGTGGGGCCCCGGGGCGCATGTGTGTGGTGTGTGTGCGGCTGGCGCTTTGTGAAGTGCTGTGTGTAAGTGGGTGTCGAGTGTGTGCCTGTGTGTGTGAACTGACTCTGTTTGTTGTGTGTGAATGTGTGTGTGGTGTGCATGCATGCATGCTGCGTGTGGCTGTGTGGCTGAGAAAATACATTTGGTATGGTGTGGTGTGTGCGTGCGTGCTTTCATGTTGTGTGCGGCGTGAGTGGTGTGTGGTGTGCACTTCTGCTTGTGTACGTCAAGGTAGGGAAGGGGGAAAGGGCCCTTACCCCAAAGGTGGACAAGGCGCATGGAGGGAAAATCGACACATGATACTGTTCCAACCCACACGATACTTTTCCATATTAAAGGGTAAACTTTAATTTGGGGCAAATTATGAAAATGAATTTTTACAGGGCCTTTTTGAAATTTTTTGTTTGTTTATTTTTCAATATGCTCTATAAAGTCACGGGTTTGTTAAAAGTTCACGTAGTTTTAATTTAAATGTGATCATCAGTATACAAAATGGCTTGGGGGCTCTTTCCCCATGAAAACTTTTTTTACTTTTTAAAATCATCTAAAAAGCCTAGCAAAAGCAAAGAGCCATCAAGAACAAAATTATTAGTATTACTCACGAGAAACCTCCCTTCCCCAGACTTTCCACTAACCTTCATTCAATTAAAAACCTTTTAAAGAAAAGATTCAAATATGCAATCATGAATTAACTGTTTACACATTAATTACTAGCAAATCTATCAAAACTCTAAGCTCAATTAAAAGGGGAAAAAAAAATTGCAAGCACAATAAAAATTACATTAAGTTTTAAAAGAAAGGGAGAAGGACTAATCTTTGACATGCGTCCAAAATTCTGATCGGGGGAATCCCCAAGCTAAGGTAGAATCAAACCCTAACCTAATGAAAGCAAAGCAACCACTAGTATATTTTAGCTTCATTTTGAAAATAAAATAACAGATTTTTGGGTTCTTGTGGTATGCTTAAATGAGAGAGGCTAATTATCAATTTGCACACACAAAAGGGTACACCAGTCCTTTCACCAGTTCCACATTCCTTCTACCTGTAATCAATTGTTTTACCTATGTCCTGTAAACTCTTGAAATCAAAAGCTTTAATACTTAAACTCTAAATTCCCTATTTTGAGAATATTTTCTAAACTGTCCCCCCCTTCATCCCACTCATTACTGAGTTGTTACAAAATTCAAGATGCAATTGGGGGCATATAGCATGTGTCTGTGTACTCTGTGTAGTTGGAGTGTGAAGGTGTATGTGCCCCGTGTGTAGGGTCTGCAGGCGACTGTTTTTTTTCCCTACAGGTATCTGCTCTATGCACATGTTATGTGTGTTGTGTGTGTGTATGTGTGTGTGTTGGTGTGGTGGGGGGTTTGTGTTGTGTGTGTGTGTGGGGTGTGTGTGTGTGAGAGAAGAGAGAGAGGAGAGAGAGAGAGAGAGAGAAGAAGAGGAGAGACAGACAGCCCAAAAAGACAACGAGAGGGCAAGAGAGTTTGCCCAAATGTAGAAGAGAGAGAAGAAGAGAGAGGGGGAGAAGAAAAGAGGAGAAAAGGGGAGAAGAAGAGAGAGAGAGAGTTAGAGGGGGAGGAGAGAGAGAGGGAAGAGAGAGAGAAGGGGGGGGGTGGGGGGGGAGGAGAGAAACTAAAAAGAAGAGAGAGAGCAAGAGAGAGAGAGACAGAAGAAAGGGAAGTCAACAAAAAGAGAAGAGAGAGAAGAAGGGGAAGAAAGAGAGAGAAGAGAGAGAGAGAGAGAACAGGGAAAGGGGCATTCGGGGCCATTTCCCCCTCCCGTTTGGGGCGAAAGACCCAGAATGCCCTTTCCCTGTTCTCTGAAAATAAATTCAATAACTAAAAAAAAGCCCTACAAACAACATACTGTTGGGTTATCCTTTAAATACAAATTTACTAAACTTTTCAGATTTCATTTTTTTTAACATGTTTTTCCTGGCCTTTCAATAACATCATTTTCGCGCAAACTTTCTTAAAATGATTTTTGTTTTTCATGTGAAAAAAAAACTACATCTTTAACTGTTCCAAAATTTTTTTAAAACCAGTTATATTTCGGGCAAAAAATCCACACATTTACCCCAGTGTCTTCCGCTGAAAGCTATTTCGACAAAGTTTTTCTTTTTAACTTTTCCTTTCTGCCGAACAGTCTCATAAAAATAGTGTCTGGGGTTCCTTCAAACAGTCTTAAAAAAATTTTTCTAAACACTACTCATTTATTGCTAGTTTTAACTAAAAATAGTTATTATCATCCATATAAACCTTCTATCATGAAAAGCTTTTTTCCTTTTAAATTTTGGACAAAAACCACAAAATAAAAAATTAAACAAAAAACGTTTGAAACCGGCGAGGATAAATATTTTTTTTTCCAAAACCAGTCCCCCACAAATCAATGAGCAATGAGGATTTTTGTCAAAAATTTTAAACTGCTCCTATTTTTAAAAACAGAGTTTAATTAATTAGTTATTATTTTTATCATACTCTCCGAAAAACTTGTTCAGTATAAAAAAACCCTATGAGGCCTAAATGTGTAAGAAAATCCAATTTAGCCTGTAAGATTGTTTCATTTAAGTCAACATGATTTGTTGCTTGTTGTTATGATCTTATATCTCGCCATTGTGAAGAACGACGTGTAACTTTAGGTGTTTAACGTCTAATTTTTGCCAGCTAATATTAATTCCTTTTAAAAGGAATACTAACGCCCAAAAAACCCCCATCCTTCCACATTTTTAAAAAACAGAATTTTAAAATTTTTTGAACGTTTCCAAATTTTTCTGCTTGGAAAGAACTGTAATTTTTGAGAAGTTTTTTTTTCAACTGTTTCTTTTTGGAGGAGAAAACGTTTTTTCCCATACGGCGTTATTTAAATTTTCTTTCCGACATTACCCGGTATAAGACTTACAGTAAAGGGCCAGATTTGAATCTTTTCTGAAATTTTTTTGGGGCCAAAAAAGAAATGGGCTTATGAATTCAAATTTTTTTTCCCCATTCAAATATGGTTCTAAGGCCATTTGGGGTAGGTTTTCAAACAATTTTAATTCATACTGGCCAACTTATTTGCTTTAGATTGCGTAGTTTTCTATTTTGGGAAAACCTTTTGTTGCGTCAACCTTTTGCGTTTATAATCACCATCTTTAGTTACCAAAACCATAAAAATGCCTATCTCACCATTCTGTTCAAAGTCCGCAACGTCTAAAGGTCTTTTAATTCTAAGTTATACACCTCCGGGCCTAATGTAACTCCTGGTTTTTCTGGCCCACGCGACTTTTTTTTTGTACGTATTATTTTATTTCCAAAACAATGGCAGGTTACCCAATTTACGTTTTTCCCCCTGTTTTGTTTTTGATTTTTATTTTAAAAATGATCCGACCCCCACAAACAAAATTTTTTAAAAACTTAAATTAGGGAATTGAAATAATTTCATAATCGCAATAGCTGTTTCCCTGACGAAAGCTCTTAAAACATTTGGGGGGGCCCTTCCTCATATAATTTTCATCAGTGCTCAGCTCATCCAAATAAACATAGAGAAATAATTAAATGCAAGATCGAGCGGATTTTCCCCCCAAAGTATTTTTGTCTGGCTCAGCAATAAAACTATGAGGGGGTTAAATTGCTAGTTGAAAAAGCCTAACTTTTTTAGCAAAGGCTCTACAAAAAAGAAGATGTTTTTTCGTCTCAATTTTAAATGTTAAAAATTTTTTTTTTGATTGCATTTTTAATTTTGAGAAAAATGTTAAAGTTCCATTGCTTCTTTTAGTGAGAAAACCCTAAAAACCAAAGGTTTGTTAATGGCTCATTTTGGCCCCGCTCTGTTAATTTTTGAACCTTATTTTCTTGGTTTTGCTTATAAAAACCATACGACTTTGTAAAATATTTCATGGAGCGCGACCGTTCTGGTTCCGATTTTTTTTATAGCATGTTCTAAAAACGAAGGGCGGCTTGATGTTATTGTTAAAAACCCATTTTTAAAAAAAAATTAAAAAATGATGCATTCAAAATACTATGCAAAATTTTCTGTTGGGCCGCACTACAATCTTAAAAATATAACAACTGACACCCTCGCATTTCTGGCCCCCGACTGTCGCTTTTAAAAAGGTTAGTACTCCTTGGAAAAATACTTAACCCTCCTATTAAAAACAAACGCACCCCAAAAAGGTGGTTCAGTCTCCGATGCAGTTTTATCAGAACCATTAAACTTTGCTTGTTTTGTGCAAAAACCGGGGTTGGGGTTCGTTGCGACATCTAAATCACCTGACCCTTTTGGGTGAGGTCTGTGACAGATTTCATTTTTTTTGAAACCTTCAGACGTATTTTGACTGAATTGCAGCGCCTTTCCCAAACGACAAATTTTTAAATCCATTCAGCAACAGAATAACATGAAGGCTTTAAAAGGGATCTGTAACGAATTCAATTTAACACCAAACGGACTTTAGACAAAAGTTGGATCTTAATCAGGGTCAAGGCCCCCCCTTAATTTTTGGGGGGCATCACAGAAAGTTTAAATTTACGGGAATCCCCTTACACTTTTTTCCTTTTCAAGCGAAAAAAACTTTTCCCCTTTGGGGCCATAGAGCAAAGGCAAAAAACAGCATGGACAAATTATTTTAACCTTCAAGGGCCCCTAACTAGGGGGGGAAATGAACGAAAAAACGATCAAAATTTCGACTTATAGGTGTTTGCTAGGGGCGAAACACAGGCAAGATCGAGCATAACGATCCTCACTGCTTTAAACGCGCAAAAAAATACTTACAAATTTAGAGGACGCCTTAATTCTCAGTTGATTTACCTTCAATATTAAAGAAAACCAAAAGTTTTAAATACGCAAGATCAAAGTAACTTTGCTGTTGGCACTGTTTATACAGTCCTTCTGACCTCAGCTCCGGTAGGAAAAATAAAAAATTATAATAAGAAATTCTTATGCAGGAAAATTAAAGAAGGTTGGGAAAAACAACAAAAAAATTTCTGAGCCAGTAAATATTACAAAAAATAAAAAAAACCCCCAAAATTAAGTCATTTAATTCCCAATCCAAACCCCAAAATCATTAAAGGGCTCAAAAGCTTGCGGAACTCTGTTGCGATGCCCATGAATAGAAAAGACAGCGCTTTTTCTTGGTTTAACTGGCCAGGATTTTTTGGTCTTTATCTTACAAATTTTTTTAAACCCCAACTATAAGAAACAAAAGACCATACGTGCTGGGCCATAAAGCCAACTACTTTGCTTGCAGTAGACAAAACCACTGACAATACCCCCCAAAAATTTCCGGGTAAAGCGTCCACGGCTTTCCAGCTAATTTTTTTAATAAATTCCAAGATATCAGCTTTTTTTTACCCATATTTACAGGTGATGGCGGTGGAGGCACGGGCTTTGTCCCCCGCCCCTGAATACCCTCACAGTTACTATTGCAAATCCTAAGGCTTTTTATAACGTTACAATTGACCCTTGCCTCAAAACGTGTTTATTCGTTCTGCAGTGTCGTGTCTTCAATAAAATTCTTTGGATAGTTTCTTTATTCTGCTCACTTGAGTTGAAATTGTTTCGTTAGTAACAGCACTTCTACTTGCTGATCTTTCTTGTTCAAATCTTTAGTTTGGGTTTTTTCTTTCTTTAATACTCCCTAAGTGGCTCATCAGCCCAACAGTTTTTTTTTTTCTTTTTTTATATGCCCCTCAGTTCACCTAGTTTTGCAAATTGTTTGTTAATTCGCCTCTAATGGTTCTTAAAGCATGATAAAGGGGCCGTTAGTTCTCGCATGGGGCAAGGGGGAATCATTAATTGTTTTTAACGCGTTTCTTCTGAAAAAGGGTTTTGCTTCTATTGTATTTATTAATTCCCCTGCTTTTGATTTAATTCTTTAAGTTCCAGTTTTGATTTGGTTATCTGTTGGGAGTTCTTGGTGTTTTGAAGTTTACAACTGCCTCCGCCCTTAATTTCTGTCAGCAATCCCAAGGCGATTTTGATCTTTCACATGAGTCTTTTCAATTGAACCCACAGCTAAAAACTTTGATGGGCGGGTTTGTTGTAACCCGAACAATTGCCCTTGATCGTTTTTTACAAACAAATGACCATCTTCTAATTCAAAATCATTTGGGCTAAAAAATTGGGGGAGGTTCTTGACCAAAATTTTTGTAAAATGTCACCGACTTTCTGTTATTCACGCTGCATTGAGAGCTTGAGCGTGCTGTTTAAAAGGGGATCTTTTCATCATGTCGTCTCCAGGGATAAAAAAAACATCATAACTTCTTGCCTTCAACCCCTCCCATGTTTTAAATAATTAACTTTTTTTTTGCTTCAAAAAAAATGCCAAACAAGAAATGGCCGATTTTGACCCGCATAGAAAACGAAAGGCCCTTTGGCGTAAAGGGAAATAAGCGGAAAAAATTACTGTTCCCAAAATAACCTCTCTATTAAAAGAGACAATTCTTACTGTCAAATTTTCCAGACTAGGAGGGGGATAAGTGATTGGCCAGGCTCGGGCGTCTTCTTCAAATAGCGCTCAAATTCAACAACAGACCCAAACAGGACAGTTTTGGGCAGAATCTGGGGGGGAATCGTTAAAAAATTTCTAAAAATTTTGGGGGCAAAAATATTTTTTTACATAAGCAGACATTTTTTTTAACCTTTCGTCTATGGCAAAACCGGGGAAAACGAAAGGGCGACTTGCGTTTAAAGGGAAATTTGAAAAAGAAGAAGCACAAAAGCTAGAATAGGCCCGAACTCGCCTCAGTGCAAAAAAGCAGCAAAAAGGCTTACTGTAAATTTTGCGTATGGAAATGTTTTTTCCTTTCCCTTTTAGATTTTGAGTTGTTAAAAGCGCACCCATACTTTCAAGGAGTTTAAAAGACAATTTCATATGAACTAATTTTTAAAATAATACAAACGCGTTATCAGATCATCAACACTGAAGAAAAGTACGCATTTCGACATCTCGTTAGAGTTTGCGTTGTTAGCAACCTTCATTTAGCAAGGCTGATTGAAAAACATTCATCAAAATTCCCAAATATATACGAAAAGTGATTCATCATAAACTCCCCAGAAGCGGGGCAGACACTATATGGAAAATTTTAGTTTTAGGTTGCAGAAAGATCGCTTAAAGGATTTTATTGCTGGGAAGAGGAAAAAAAACCGTTCAAAAGGCAATGAAAATTTTTTTAAAAATCCTAAATAACGAAAGTGCAATGTAAAATTTGGGGCAGCCCCAAACCCAAAACTACCTAGCGGGCTTAAACCTTATCATCATTTTGACGAAAAAAGAAAATTTTGGGGGGGTGGGAGGGTTAGAATCCAAAAAAGACCAGTTTTAAAGATTTACTCTTCCAGTGTTAGACTCGTATTTTTAACAAAAAAATAGGGTTTAAGGGATTACCAAAGGTCAACGGGGAAAAAAGAGTTTATGGAACGGGAAAACGTGAGGCAAAAAAACATAAAAAGATAAAGAAAAGAACCGATAAAACCGCTTAATGTACATTTTTTTTATTTTATGATGCGCAGCTGAAATTCGAGAAAACAGATTAGAAAAGTATTATACTAAATTATTTTTCATTTAAAAAAGCATTCTGTCAGGTTTATCCAAATGTGCTACAGCACCCGGTGATGCGAAGAAGGATATGGCAATTTGCGTTATGAAAGCCTGAAAAAAACCCTTTAGATTAACCAACATTACGCAAAAAGCAGCAAATACTAGAGCAAGACCTTTTAAAATACAGCCAAAAACCCAAACGAATATTCTGCTGCCTTTAAGCGTTTCATAGTTAAATACTGGAGAAACGACTATAAATGCTTATCACAGGGAAAAAGTGTTTGGGCCTTAGAACGGGCATAGGGGCCCGCCGCTTTACCCCTAGGGGTTTGTCTTTACCTCGGGCCGTGTTTATAGGCCCTAGGTGCTGCAGCAAAAAAATAAAAAATAAACTCCAAAAACCACAGCTATGGTTCAACTAAAACGCTAAAATTAGCTCTTCAAAACTGCAATAAAAAAGCGCTTTTGCTCAAACATCACGGATGAAGAATTTAAAACGTTTACAGGCCGTTTTGATGACTAAAAAAAGAAAAAGTTTGACTTCAAAGAAAGGCGGGACAAGTTTTTCCAACACCAGACCCCGACAGAAAAAAAAGGAAAGCTTTAAAAAAAGAAACGAAATTTAAAAACCCGTTCTAAACAGCTCACATTTAACAACCCAAAAGGTGTTTATACTTTAGTTTATGAGTCCAAGCGCAAAAGACCGTTTTATATTGGTTCCGATTAAGTATTTTTTTTAATTTAAAAAATATTTTGGCTTAAAAAGAAGACAGCATGGCTAAGATATATGAAACAAGACGAATTGTTTGAAGGAATGCTCGAGAGAGGGTTTACAAGAGCACTGAATGATATTGATTTGAAGTCATTTACCCAACAAAAAGTACAGGCAAGCGTTGTTCAGCTATTTTTTCAAGTTCCAGGCAAACAACAAAAGACCCGCCCGTTAAAGAATGTTACTTTTTTAATTGACATGTAACAAAAATGAAAAAAAATCAGAAGTGGGTCTCAACAAAAAAACAGAATTCTTTCTCAAACGATTAACACCCCTGGGCAGACGAACGCTTGCACATTTTACGCTGCGCTGAAGAACCCAAAAAGGAAGGCCTGGTTGGCAGAGGGCGAAAAAAACCAGAATTAGATTAAAAAAAGGCTAATATGCACCGATTTTAGGGAAGGCTTACCATTCCGCTCCTCGGGAGTTTGGGTTTTTAAAAAGCAGTTTTAAAAATAAAAAATTCAGACAACAAATGTTTTTATGGGTCTTCTTCAAGGGGTCATCATGCCGCGAACACGCAAGAAGTGATAAAACAGCAATACCTAAAAACTTAACTTCAATGGAATTCCTTTCTGTTTTAACCAAATTGAAACAGTTTGAAGAACAAAAAAACCCAAAAAAAGTTAAGAAAACAATGGAGAGGAAACAAATTTTTGGGGCCAATTAAAGTTCCCAAAAAAAGTCCCAAAAATAGGCGAACCCAAAAAAAATCATGTTGCTTTTACTAATGTTTTACCCGCGGGGGTAAACCCCCTTACACATTGAAACCACAAGAGTAGATTTTTTGAGTATACTACAAAAAACAAGCAAACAAGAATTCTGCAGAAATGTTTTAAAAAGAATTCCTCTGGCAAACCGAGTGAACATATAAAACATTGTAAAAATTCTGTAATGTAATAAGAACTAATTACGCCCCCACCCGGATCTAAAATTTGTTTTTTAAAAACTGGAAAAAACGCAACATTCTCCTATTTTGTTACGCAGACTTTGAATCATCATTGTTTCCTTTTGAAGGGCCACGCCACAAAAACTTCAAAAACAGTCTTAATAGTAATCACAGATTGTTCTTTGCCTTCATTGTTTCAGGTCGGAGGGTTTATTTAAACCAAATTAAATAGAGGACCAGATGCAGCAGAAAACTTCTTAAAACGCAGCAAAAGTGCGTAACGCCGTTCAATAAAATAAAATTATCGAATATAAAAGGCGCCTGAAGACCAACAACAGAGACTCAGCCACGCATTGTTGGTTTTGCGGTTTTTGAGCAACGCCCAAGAGGTAAAACCCCCCAGAAGAGACCAATCCAAATTAGTGGGGAATTTAGGGTGGCGCTAACAAATGCAACTTCAACTAAATTTTTATCCCCAAAACTGGAAGCTGCCTGATTCTTTCTAAAATTGGGGTTACACCTCACCCTTTTAAGAAAGCAGTGGGCGAGCCTTTAGGGGTCATGCATTGCACATCCAAAAAAACATGTGCTTAATCTAAAAAAAATTCTTTTTTTGACTCATGCAGAAAGAGGGTTTTATTAGGTCATGGCTATTCCTTTAAAATCCTGCCCAAAAAAGAAAATATTAGACCCAACTTTTTTAGAAAGGGCGTTTACCCTTATGAGTACATGAACAGTTGGGAAAAGGTTTTACGAAGACACACTTCCGCCAAAGGCGGGGTTTTTTTTCTATCTTAAAAGGGGAAAAGGGCATCACGACCCGATTACCACATGCCCAAATGCTTGGCAAAAGTTTTTGATTGTAAAAAGATGGGAGACTATCATGACTCCTATTTAATGGCAATACATGTTTGTTGGCGGACGTCTTTTAAAACTAAGAAAACCGCATGAAACTTAAGCCGGATCCCGCGCATTTCATTTCTGCGCCCGGGATAGCTGGGGGGCTTTTTTTAAAATTTACTGGAGTCAGATGATTTATTGTCAGATTTACCAAAGTTAATGATTGAAAAAGGGGTTCGGGGGGGGGAAAAATATGGGGGGTCGCACCATTACTGTAAAGCAAACAACAAATACCTAATGACTATGATTTTAAGTAAAAAGGGCTAATATTCATTAAATTAGAGCAAAAAAATCTGTAAGGATGGGGTAGGCGCAAACGCTTCCCTTACGCAACTTTTAAAATGTACACGGTACAAATAAAATTAAAAAAGGGATTAAAGTGGTTGGGGAGTTTTGGGGCCCGATCACCGCGTGGTTTCATTTGAAGTTGATTGAATATCCTCAGAACTCCGACCCCAAAATGACTATCCATTAGCGCAAAAATCTAAAGATGGGTCCAAAGAGAACCGCCTAAAACTTGTGCCAATCTTCGAGGCAAAAAAAATTTTGTCTGTCATTACAGACTTCTACAATTTTATTTAAGAAAGGTTTTAATTTTTCAGCTGTTCATGCTAATTTCTTTCGATCAAGAACAGTTCATAAACCATACACAGAAAACACGATTTCCCGAACCAAATCCACAGATGCTTTAGAAAAAAAACTTTTTTAAGCTGAAAAAAACAGCTGTTTTGGAAAGACTATGGAGAAACCGCACAAACGCAAAGAGTTAGATTAGTCCCCAAAGAAACGAAGCAATTAAGCTGACTTCAAAAACCCAAAATTTTCAGGACTTAGAAGATTCATTCAGCTTTTTGGCATAATGATGAAAAAAAAAAAAAAGTCAAATTGGACAAACCCCTTTTAAATTTGGGGTTTCGTTTTAGAATATCAAAGCTTTTGATGTTAGAATTTCTTTTAGACTACTTTTAAACCTCTAAAACCCGGTCCAGAGTCTTTTTCAAAGATACAGTAGTTTTGTTTAGATATTCCTACTGAAGATATTTATAAAGACTGGAAAACAAATAGTAAAAGGGCACGGGATGGGATGACACGCCCATTATCCAAAGATTCGCCATTTTCATTCAATTATAACAAGAAGGTTTTAGGAAAATGAAGGATGAATTTCTGGAAAGGAAATCAAGGGAGTATTTGGGGGGTTTGGTCAAAAATGTACGTATTTCGACCCGGGAAAACATTAAGAAAGAAAGGGAAAATCCGCGTGTTTTGAGCAAAAAAATTTCACATGACAAAATAAAAGAAGCATTGTTAGGGCAAAAGACTTTTCATCATGACAACGAAAAGCGATCAACACATGAGACAAACAACAGTTTTAACAAAGAAGTCATTAGATAGAACAAAACAAAACGGGTTTTGTTAATCCAAGTTTTCAAAGCAATCGGGGACTGGGGAACCAAATTAATTAAAAAAGGGAACGTGCCCGGCGGGGTTTTCTGCAGTTCTTCTTTCACAAAAAAACTTTGAAGCTGGTTTTTTTGTTGTGTCAGTTTCTCGTAAATAATACACGGGGGGATTCATTTTTACAATTTTTTTTTTATTTATATGGGTCAACCCCTCCAAACGGGGTCGTTCCCTGATGCGAGGTCCCCTTCTGTTCCCCCGGTAAATAAAGGGACCTTTCTTTTTAAACCAAACGGTAATATTTGATGGTGAAAATGGGGTCTTCACAACATTATTGTTTTTCTTTTTATTTCTTGTACTGGTTTTAGACCTTTTTAAAAACTTCTTATTCATTTCGCGCAAAACTGAGGGCAAACTTCTAACCCATTCTGTTTTGCGAGAATTGTCAAACGCTCTCTGTGATACTGGTAGGGAAAAAAATCTTTTGGCTAAGTTTTTTTAAAGTTTTCAACTAAAACCTTGATCGTGAACTCCCCGGGAAAGCCCTTTAATGGTAACTCTAGTTTTAACAATAATTGATTCACTTGACCTTTAAAATTCTTTTCCTCATCGACTTGAATCAGCGAGGGTAAGTTAGTGGCCCCCGTTGGTATATCGCTGATGGCAAGCAACAGCAAAGACCTTTTTTTTTAATGGTTTGCTCTTGTATCTTAAGCCCTGTCAATGACTGTGAGTGCGAATTAAATCTTTTTTTGTCTAATCGATCAAGGGAAATATAGAATCCATTTAGGGTGTCGTTTGGAGTTGTATTGACAAAGGGGCCTGATTGTCTGGTGCAGGAAATAAATTTTTCCAAATCGTTGTTTTGATAACCATTCCTTTGCTGTTTGTCACTAACCCCCCCCTGCTTGGTTAGCTTTTTAATTGCTGTGATGCCCTTCCAATATCCCTTTGGGGAAAATAGATTTTGTTCATTTTTTTCAGCCAAATTTGTGCAAAAAAATACCACGGGCATGCCAAAGAAATAAACGCGATTTCTTGCATCTTTTTTTTTTCTGAGGTTATAAAAGTCACTGAATTTTTGGTGGGGGGAAGTTTGGGCTGGGTTTTCCTGTTACTAATAATACTTTATTGCTTGATCAACATTTTTAAAGTTAAACGCAAGCCCCTGTCTTTTTTATGTGTCTAATAAAATCTAAATGCCAAGTCTCTTTCCTTTCAAGGCTCTTGTGCAGCGCATTTTTTCCCTGCTTTGTTAAAGCCTTTTTCTCTCGCCGCCTTTCCCCATTTACAAATGCAAAATTAGCCGCTAAAACAAGCGCATTCACCCCAGCGGCCTATCATTATTGCGAGTGAAGCCAATTTTTTTTAAAAAGTAATTTTTTTTTACTATTTATATTCCGAAAATTTTTCCTTGCTTAAATAAAAATCTTTCGTGGGAAGAAAGGCAATATACAATTAGCTTTTCTGAAACCCCAAAACTAGTTTGCCAAGATCTGTGGGTTTAATTCTTTCATTTTACAAACATGAATCCTAACGCCCTCCAAAAACAGCAGAAAAGGGAAACAAAGGGTTTGGGGAACAGTTTTTTCGGTGCCCCTTTTTTTAAAATAAATAATTAAAATTTAAAAAAAACGAACAGGGGTGATCTCCTACAGCACAAAGGCGGCCTAAACCTTTCCCGAACTTGAAAGACCCAAATTAATGACAACTTATGCCCCAAAAGGAAGGCTGTTTCTTTGGCAGCATGTGGGAAAACAAAACATTTTTTCGGAACGAATCACATTGAACAATTTAACAATTTTGCCCCCAAGACATTATAAAAAACATAACAGGGATGAAGCGCAGCTGGGGGGCTAGAATGGGGGAAAAAGGGGGGGAAACGGTTCTTTAAATTTTTACATAAACTAGCAGAGATTTGCTCCCCCTTTATCTAACAAGATTTACTAGATTTTAAAGCAAGATCCCCTTTTTAACAAAGTCATTAGATCTCTAGGGGGTGATCTATACATAGATTTTGGAACATTGTTACGCCATTAATCATGGGTTAATAACTTTTAATCATATAGATTTTATTCCCTTCAAAATGAACGATCTGGAAAAACAGCCCCGAAAAAAAAATGAACCAGGTGGAGAAAGTACCAAACCCAAAAAACACAGAAAAAACTGAACCAGGTGGAGACCAAATTAAAAACCCGGGGGTTTTAAGCAGGAAAAAAAGCAGAGGGAACGCCCCCCCCAAAAAAATTTAAGTTACAGCATTAAGAAAACAAACCCCGCCAACGCCAGAACAAGTTGATTCAATGCCAGCTATAAAAACTCCATGTAACAAGGGCCCCAAAGTCTTCAAGGTAATTGAAATTAAAAAATGTTGCCATTTTTTTGGGGCCATGTGCTGTGGGGCAGTTATTTTGGTTTTAAAATATAAAACAAAAGGGAAAAGAAACGAAAGAATTAAAACAACCTAACCCCTTAAAACAGAAAAAGACAACTCACGCCAAAACCCCCCAAAAACAAAGCATCATTTTGATCCATTTATAAAGGAATAATATTTTTAAATTTTTAAAAAAATAGATCATGGCTATTAAAAAAGAAAAGTCAATAAATAAAAAACTAGAGCTATAAAAGACATTTCCAAAACCCCGAATGTAAATCAATTGGGTTTCTTTGGGTGTAAGCCTTCCTTAAACCCATGCAAGAACGCGAGCAAACATCCCAACATGACCGGGTTTTTTGAGGCGTGTTGTATATAAGGGCATTACTATTTAAAATAAAAACATAGATTTTATTTTTTGATAATTAAAAGAACTTGAATACGAACTGGGTTTTACTAAAGGATGACTTTAAACAAAACTTTTAAGAACTTATTAAAAAAAATTGTCAAGAACTTAATTTAAAAAATTATCAAAACTTATTTAAAACTTTAAGTAACTTAAAAAAAAAATTGGGTGACTTGGGGGGGGAGGGGGGGTGACCAGGGGGTGGGGTGGGAGGACGGGGTGGTGGGGGGGGGGTGGGGGACTGCGGGTGGGGTGGGGTGGGGGCGGCGGCGTGGGGGGGGGGTGGGGGGACGTGCGGCGTGGGTAGGACAAAACCACACACAACACACAAAAAAAACAAAAGCCAAAGCAGAGCAGGCGCAAATGTCAAGCACAAACCACTGCAGAAACGTTACTATATTTAGAGCCGCGTCATTTTACTATTTTTGAAACCCTACATGCTAATCGTTATAAAATTTTAAACCGGTCATTTCATTTTTTAACCGAAAGCATGATCGTTACTATATTTAAGCCCCGTCATTTACTATTTTTTAAACCCTACTCAGTCGTTTCTATATTTTTGAGGGCCCGATTTACAATTTTTTTAAAACCAAAAAGCAGATCGTTTCTTTTTTTAGGCCGCGAGCAGCAAGATGGTACCGATCATGCTGTCGTTATATAATTAGAAACCCCGTCAGACAGCAAGTTGGCTCGGTTTTCAGCCAAACGGGGGGGGTTTCAACTACTTCCGAATCTCCAGCCCGAGCGTTTCCGGGTTTTTCTTTTCCTTTTTTCACAACACCCCAAGGTGGAGAAATTTTTTCCCGAAATACAAAGGTATACACCTGTCACTGAATTTCCCCTACAACCACACACCTTCAAAGACAATACAACCCAGTCTTGCAACTGGCGGCCCCCAAAGTGGGGGGTGACCTAAAAACGACACCTGGCGCGCTGTCAACCAAAAAGAAACACCCCCCACCCCCCCCCCCTCACCTGGGAAGCCCCTCACCCGCTTTTAATTATTTTTGGTCGCTTCCCTGCGCGAACAAGGTGCGCCTATCTGTTACACATTTTTGAGGTTGTAGTACTCCTTTTGTATATTTTAAAACTTTATATGAAATGTGCTAGCCACACACTACTCCCCCTCCATATGGTAGATGATAAGGTCTGCCAACCCCATCTAGTTTTTTGCCCAAAAATTCGAAATCGCCCTTCAGTTGCATAAGGGCACACTTAAAAAGGGAGATGAACGGGGTTTGAATTTAAAAAATAAAAAGTATACAACTTAAAAACACAGATCGCTTGCCACATGAACACTGTCATAGTTAACTCAATCAAATCTAAAACAACTGAGAACATTTTTTACTTGGGGGAAAAAAAGCAAAAAGTTTTAAAATAAAGTTTTTTAACTGTTTACCTCCGCCTTAAGAAATAAACCCATGTTTTTTAAACAGCTTTAGGGGGCTCAAGCCAGCTCCCAACAAAAACCGTGATGTTTGTTTTTTTCTTTGGCCACTTTTAACCCAAAGCGGCGCCATTTTTTAGATAAGACCCCCCATCAATAGTCAAACACTATTAAAACTAGCACATCTTGTTTCAATTTTCCCTTTAACAACAAACCTTTAAAAAGTTCCCCCAGTTACAACTCTTCGCCAACCTTTAAAAACAACTACTAGTTTTAAACGCAATAAAAAACAAGAAAGAGGCGACCCCCGCGTATAGGAGGAATGTTAACACACCCCGCTGTGCGGGCAACATTGAAAGTTAGCTTGCCTTCCTAACTGACTCAACAATTCTTCAACTTAGTCTAGCATTTAGAAATTTCCTGATTAAAATTCTTGCGAAGAAATACTAAATAGTTCTTTTCTGAAGAAACACTATCCCCGACATAAAACTTTTTTCAAAACCTTTTTCACTGAAAAACACCGCGTTTTCCCCACGTCCCATATCCCGGTGATGAATTGTTTTTTTCAGCCAACTTTCAACAATGCAGCCCTTTTTTCCCCTCGATAGCCAAACACGATTTAAAAAAAGCTGTATCTTTTTCAACAAAAAAATTTTTCAACAACCAACAAACCCTTTTGAACACATTTGTTTCTTTAAACCCGGGTTACACAACACACCAGCGCCGTAAAACACAACCTGCTTTTCACAGCTGTCAGTGGGGAATGTGTGAGTTAAACTATCGTGAGCGGGGCCGCCATTTGGGTAGGGGTGACAGCGCGCACGCGGGCGAGTCTATGGGGCGTCGGCAAGCTAGGCGGGGGGTTTGGGGGGAGGGGGGGGGTGGGGCAGTATTGATTTTTTGGTCGGATCCCACCGCAATGAAAACAGGGAGCACGCCACTGTGGGGGGGGGGATGTACTGTAAACCCGGGGGAAAATTTTTTAAAAGGTGTGTGTGATGTGTGGGGTGTTGTGAGTGTGTGGTGTGGTGTGTGGGGTGGTGTGGTTTTTGTGTGGTTGTTGGTTTGTTTTTTGGTGTTGTTGCCCGCCCTCTGTCTTTTTGCTCTCGTCCTGTCTGTTGTCTGTCGCTGTTTTTGAGGGGAATAACCCTTAAAGGGGTTTCTCTCTCTCCCCAACGCGAATTAAAACCGCAAGTAATCGGGGTAGCCGGTGCACCCACCGTGTTTGGGCGCTTCAGACAAACTGCTTTTTCCCCGCGTTTCTCTAGGGGAAGTGTTCATCGCTACTCCTTTAAAATTTAGTAAATAGTATTTAAAACGGATAACCCTACCCCCGAAAAACCTTTCGTCAGAGAACGGGAAAGGGGCATTCTGGGGTTATTTCGCCCAACTGATGAGGGCGAAGTGGCCCGAAAGCCCCTTTCCCCCGTTCCTGAAGAGAGGGAGAGAAAGTGCCTGATCATGAAAAAAACATGTAGCTTAGGGGGAAGTGCAGTTGACATATAAAAATTTTCATTTCTTCATTATAACTTGGACCCGGTGGGAAGGGAAAAAAAAAGCGGCAATAACTCTGCCTCATCAATACATGACTCTTGCAGACAACTCACAAGGGATGAGAGAAGAGAAGGCAGGAGGAGGTAGTAGTAAGAAAGCAAGGTGGTAGAAAGAAAGCGATAATTATCTGCCAGTGCCTATTCAGCGCTCACTTTAATAAGAGTCCTGTTATCTGAAAATTCTCTGGGAGAATTCATTTTCTATCGAACCACCCTTTGACATGATCAGTCAGGAACAGCAAATCCTTCAACCTGATTACAGTACATTCATTTTAATTTTCAACTTTCTGTAATAACACTTTTAAACAGTACAAGTAGAGTGTTTGTCATACCTGCAAAGGCTGCATCACATTAACATGATAACATATTTTTGTGTATCTATTCAAGACAGGCTTTGCCACTAACCTTCATGTCAGATTATAACCATTTAAGGCGAGACAGGCTGAGGACTGTGCACTCATGCAAACAATGATGCTTAGATACACATTCATGCATACATGCATGTAACACAAAAGCACACACTCACTCATACACGCACACAAACTGAATTCTTTCCTTACACACACTTCTACATACTTTGAGTATACTCGACAAGTAAGCGAGTTGATCTTCTTGTCTGAGCGATATCTCCTGAAGTCCTCAAATGCATCCTTTATTGCTGTCACACAACACAAACAGCACTGGCACTGCAGCCACTTCTTTTGCGAAAGCATTCACCTCTGGAACCCAGTTCAAGGCGACAACAAAAAATAAAATAAAGATTAGCAAATCTGTGGAACTGTTCAAATAAATTTTTTGGCAGAATGTCAAAACAGAGTACTTTGTTGTTTTAATTCTGTTGCCTACATATCCTAATTCGGGTGTGCCTTATGTTTATGCAGCACCTCTGGTGGAACAGAGTGGTTTGGCTTAATTGGACGCTCTTTAGGACGGACATTTCCTCTCCTAAAACAGTTACCCTATCTGATGGTAATTAAAATGCTATTAAACACCCTGTCTGGTCTTCTGTGGGTGTAACATTATAAGCCAAAACACTAAAACCACTCAAATTCTATGACTGTTAAAATGCATGGCCTTTAAAACGTTTTATCACAGTGATGCACAACATGATGGTTGAATACACTTGGTACGGGCGAAAGTCCTAATTTCTCGTAAGCAGTGTCTTAGAGTTTCCTGTCATATCTCCATTCTGACGCTTTCTCATGATCCTCAAATGAATTGTTGAACCCCCAAGCCTTCTTGGTTTGTTATACAGGAAGTGTCCAAGGCACAGTAAAAGGCACGCGTATGGTAATTGTTCGTGAAGATCGGCCTAATTCACATCACAGTTGCCAATTCGCACGATTTTTGAGTTATCCGTTTTATCTTAGAGGCCGGTTTAATTCAAAATAACATGTGTGCATCCAAACAGAAAACTACAAAACAGCCTTGGTCAATAGTTGGCAACGCATTGTGTGTACTGTTGCTTCATAAACTCTTTTACGTTAGGTTCATGATAGAAAGGTTGTGATTGGGCAGTTGAAAACGAGGGATCAAATCATAAGAGTCTTAACAAACGTACGCAGCAGGTGCGATCATGGCGGACAGCGAGTGGGAGGAGGCTCGGTCCTTGCTGTCAAAACTCTCCGCTTCAGACACAAGTGATGTATGATCAGTTTTTGCGAATCTGCTTGCCTCTCAGTATATTATTGTTTTGAAGCAGTTTCAAGTGGTACTACTTGCAAGACATTATCATATCACGAATGTTGTGAAATGCAAGTGGTCACATGATGCCGCAGAGTCGGTCTCTTGGGAGCAGACGACTTCGCTCGGGCTTGTTACTTTTTGTTCTTCTTCTTCTTCTTCCTAAAATACTGGTTCACTCAAAAACGAGTAGGTCACCAGCGCGCATGTTAAAAAGTAGAATAAAATAACATAAAACAGTGCGACTCAGACTGTTGGCCCCTGGAGCAAACTTGGCAACAAGGGGTCGCACTCGATATTCAATAAAATATCTGGGGAAGTAAAAATAGAAAAACGTCAATATGCAGATCTCAAAACTGTCGAATCAACCTGTTTTTTGAATGAGATTGCACCTGTGGCAATCTTGATGGCACCCGGCAGTGAGTTCCACAGCCGTACAGAACTGGGATAAAAAGAATGTAAGTGGCTGTCAATATTTGATGCAGGTATGGTATAACATTGACCGCCACTCCTGGTGCTACTTTTATTCAATACTAGTTGTTCCATTGGAATATCAATTACTTTAGCTCTGCCTTTGAAAAAGGTGTTAAGTTTAATAAAAGCTCTTCTCTCTTCTAAGGGTTTCCATTCTAATTTCCTCATGTTCTTCCTAGTATTCCCCTTTTCTCTGATGTGGTTCCCTGTTACGAACCGTGCTGCTCTCTTCTGAATCTTTTCAAGGTTATCAATGTCCTTTAGATGGTAAGGATCCCAAACTGAGCAACCATATTCCAGTACTGGTCTAACCAGTGTTTTGTAGCAGTCGTCTTTAACCTTTGGGGGCAGTCATTGATATTCCTGTATAAAGAAAGCTAAGATGTTATTTGCTTTCTTACTATACTAAATTGTAATGTTCTTTCCATTTGAGACGACTATCTATAATCACGCCTAAATATTTTGCAGCATTAGTTTCTTTAAGAATAGTATTATGGATAGAATAATCTGATCTAATTGGTGAGCGTTTGTTACATATACGCAACACTTGGCACTTTTGGGGATGTGTCTAAGTATATTGTCAGAAGTCTTTCTGTTGAAAATTCAGTTACGGAAGAAATACTGATGGATTCCAATAAAGATTTTCCTAAGAGTTCTAAAAACATATCATATATCCAACCAGTTAGAAACTACACATCTGACTTTATGTCACATTGTAATATTGATATCACTGCTATACCAAAATTTCCTGCGGTACCTCCAATGCCTCCTTGGGAGCACCTAAACGCCTCTTTTGATTACAAATACACTATGTTAAAGAAAAGTGATAATGTAAATATTTTAACAGCTGAAGTTCGTGAACATTTAGAAAACAGCTATCCAAATCATTTAAAAGTGTTTACAGATGGGTCGGTATTGGAATCCTCTGACAGTGGTTCTGGCTTTATAATACCCACCTTAAATGTCAGGAAATCATATCATTTAGGAAAGGGGTTTTCAATTTATACCTCAGAATTATATGCAATACTAAAGGCTTTGATGTACATACATAACACACCAATTGCTTTATATAAAATCTTACTGTGTGTTGATTCCAAATCTGTTTTACAATCACTAGAGCGTTGGGACTGTAAAGCTAGAAAAGATTTGCTTTTTGAAATAAACATTTACTGCATTGTTTCATAACTCTAGGTAAAAGAATTGATTTTTGTTGGGTCCCATCTCACTGTGGTATAAAGTGGAATGAAATAGCAGACAGTCTTGCAAAAGAAGGAGCAAATAGAAACACTGAAAATTTATCAAAAAATCCCTTAGATTTGTCCTCTTGTGAATTAATCCAAATTATGGAAAAGTACATACATAAGCAGAATTTTAGTCAAAACATGGCTACTTTACCATTGTGCCCAAGGCACATTGTTAGATCGATTCATAAATTAAGGCTGAATACTTGGAACACTAATATTCTCATGGTATTACTTGTGTCTGCAGAGAAAACATTTCTGTGCGTCATCTTTTGTTTGAATGCTCAGTGCTGACCTCACTCTATCAGGAGAAAGGTATTGAGATGATTAACTTTGATAATGTTAATAGTGTCTTATATGGTTCATGTGTTGCTGAAATTGCCATGGTTCTTTCGCAGTCACAGGTTGCAAAATTTTTGTAAAGAGTACAACTTCGTGTACCACTAGGGTATTTCACTTATGTAAATATGCACGTATCAGATGTGGCTTTGCAAGTGCTAGATAAGTTTTTTGTTGGTTTTGTTGTTGTTGTTGTTGTTGTTTTTTTTAACGAGTGTCTAATATCATCTGGTGATGAAAAGACGTTAAATAAACCACTGAACTGAACTGAACTGGGATGAAATTCCATTTTCCAAGTTCTTTCCCACTCTTGTAAAGCGTTTAGATCTTCTTGTAGAATGCGTATATCATTCTTGCTTCTGATTGTTCTATATACTAAACTGTCATCTGCAAAAAGCCTTATAGTAGTTCCAGGAGAGAGATTTCTACTTATGTCATTATATATAATTAAGAAAAACAAGGGCCCCAGAACAGTTCCCTGTGGTACACCTGACAAGACTGGTTTACAATGGGATGTCGACCCTTCCACAACAACTTTCTGCGTTCTCCCAACGAGGAATGATCTAGCCCATTTTAGCAAAGAACCGCCAATGCCAATGTGTTCTAATTTAAGCAGCAGGCCCTCATGGTCAACCTTATCAAAGGCTTTAGAAAAATCTAATAAAATTGCATCTATTTGCTGTCTGTTGTTAAGACAGTTACTAAAATCATTGAGAGTTGTTATAAGTTGGGTCTCACAACTCCTTCGCTGTCTAAAACCATGCTGGGCGTTATTTAAGAAGTCATATTTGTCAAGATGGTCCATTATGCTACTATATATTATGTGTTCAAGTAGTTTAGCTGATATGGATGTAAGAGATACAGGTCTATAGTTCTCTGCTTTTGTTTTGTCACCCTTTTTGAATAAGGGAACAATGCTCGCATCTCGCCACTCATCAGGTATTACTCCCTGGTCCAGTGAAGCTTGGTAAAGTAATTGGTATACCTCACTCAATTCATTGGCACATAATTTTAAGAGCTTGCCAGGAACGCCATCGGGACCAGTAGCTATGTTTTCATTGATATTGGTCAGTAACTTAAATACTCCTGCTTTGTTTACTTTGATGTTTAGCATTTCAGGGAGTTTATCATCATCCTTTAGTCTAACGTTAATTAAAGGTTTGGGATTTGAGAAAACTGAACAAAACTGCTTGTTTAATAAGTTCGCTTTCCCTTCAGGGTCCTGTATTAGGTTATTCTGGTTGTTTCTCAGGTCTGGAATCCCAATGTTGTCCTGTCTCTTACTCCTTATGTAAGACCATAATTTCTTGTTTTGATGATCACCTTCCGAAATCATCGAATTAACATAATTGGAGTGAGCAAGTCTACATTCTCTCTGACACCTTCTCTTAATCTGTTTATACCTAACCAGTAATCTTTCTGAATTTGGATGTAGTTTCAATTTCTTAAAGAAACGATGTTTCCTTCTCAACAAACGTTTAGTTTTTGTAGTAATCCATGGCTGGTGGTTCTTGCTTGAAGTTATTTTAGTAGGTATGTTGTCATCCATAATAGATTCCAAGTTAGTTTTTATACACTTCCAAAGGTCACCGACATTATCTTTAACACTATGGGACCTCAAAAAAGACGACTGAAATCATGAGTATCCCTGCGCAATTTTGGTAAATCTGCTTGGTTCCAGAGTCTGATGGTACGTTTAGGAGGTTTTCTTCGAAAGGGTTGAAAGTTGCTCTCTAAGAGAACTATGTCATGATCACCCAGGCCTGCAATTAATTCCTGATTGCCTAAAGCGCCTGGACAATTGGTAAAAAATAAATCCAGGAATGCCTTACCACGAGTTGGTGATTCAACTGATTGTACTAATCCAAGGTCTTTGGTGGCATCAAAAAACTGAGTATTAATATTTTTACTGTATTGATTACCAAGTATGGCATCTTCACCCCAATCAATATCTGGTAAGTTAAAGTCTCCACCAATCCATAATATTGCCTTCCTATTGGCCAAAACAATGTTAGAAATGTCTCTGCAGATAGACGAACATACATTTTCATCTGAGTCTGGAGGTCTGTAAACTGATCCAACAATGACAGGTCTCTTATTCTTAAAATTAATCCTACAAAATAAACTTTCACTATTTTTGCCTTGATATAAAAACTCACTGGCTAAGTTCTTCCTAATGGCAATCAAGACTCCCCCACCTCTTTTTCCAAGTCAGCTCCATGCGAAACGTGGACAATTAATACTCACAATTCAGATCAGTTAAGTTCAGTTCATATCATCTGTAGCTCGGTTGACCACAGAAGGCAGTATCAAGGGGGTCACACACACACACACACACACACACGCACGCACGCACGCACGCACGCGCGCGCGCGCACATACACACACACGGTCACTCACACACACACACACACACACACACACACACACACACCAGGGAAGACACACACACTCACACACACACACACACACACACACACACACACACACACACACACACACACACATGCAGAGTTGGGCTCTTGGAAGCAGACAATCACGCTGACTTACTACTTTTTGTTATATTGCCACCTAGAATTAGCCTAGACCTAGTCTCCCAACAGAAGAAAATACACTACTCACTCGTAGCTTTCGACAGCCATCCGGCCATCTTCCCAGTGATGCTGTTGCTGACTGAGTGAACTCGATACAGATCACACGTCCATGGGACATACCCATGCCGCCTTGTCCACCTTGTGCTAAGGCCTTGCACCTCTCCATACTTTTTGTTAGTTACTTCATGCAAAACGCACACAAATACTCAAAATTTCTGTCCGGTTCAACTCAGTTTGTTATTTGTAGCCCTGCCCAACACAAGCGGCTGTATCAAAGTGGTCACTCACTCACACTCACACACACACACACACACACACACACACACACGCACACACACACACACACACACCACACACACACACACACACAGGACTCGGAGTCAACATACTCAGACTAGGAGACATTGATGGATTGTTCAGTCATCTTTATTCCCAAGAGTAAAAGAAGATGCTTTTTTTCCCCATCTGGCCATCGTCCCTTCAGGAACAATTGATACAAACACATCAATGCTGTTACACAATTTAGAACTGAGTATAACAAGAACAGTGATGATTCATGTTAGCATGGAAGAAAACATACACACTCTAAGACTGTCTGTCCGTCCATCTGCCTGTCCGTCCATCTGTCTCTGCCTCTGTCTCAGTGTCTGTCTCTTTCTCTCTCTCTCTCACACACACGCGCACGCATGCACATACACACACACACACACACACACACATGCACATACTCACTTGCTCACTCAGTCACACACATTTTGATATTAATTGGAAATAGGACATAAAGCAAGAGAGAGAGAAAGAGAGAGTGAGAAACCCCATTTAACCAAATTATGTATGTAGCGACTCAGATATTACTCATACACATTGCCATTAAAAATATAAAAAAAAAAATAATAATAACAAAAGTGTTTTTAAGAGTATGTTTGTGAGGAAAAAAAGTCTTACTGTATAGATCCAGTAGTATGTGTATTAGAAACAGATGTTGAAAAATCTTTTTTTGAATGAATTCCCATGCATATTGCCCATTATAACAAAACATGTTTTTTTACAGTATGTTTGCGGGGAAAGAAAAATAAACTGGAGGTATTGAAAATGCTTTTAGGGATATGAACATCATACAGTTTGTGACTATAACTTAGAAATTTCAGCAATCTGATTACTGGAATTATGATTCAAATATTCATAGCATTCTGTGCATATCACTGTCTTTCAATGTGTGTGTGTATAGTTTGTGTCATGTACTTGATCCAGACACAATGTCAAACTTTTTTTTCTCCAAACATTTAAGATTTCAGTCAATTTTTTGTGATTAGATTTAAAGGAATGTTATGATAATCTTTTGTATTGTTTAAACAGCTGTGTCATGCCCTGGTGGAGCAGATATGTCACAACCGAGTGCCTACACCAGATACCTATTTAAAGTCGTTGTCGCTGGAAGAATGGTGGACACTGACGGGAGTGCTGAGAAACTTTCTCACTTCCTCTGCCAAAAATGACCACACCAAAGATCAGGTAAAAGGATTGAACATGTGATGAATGATTGACGGACACACAGATGCATGCAAACATGCCTGATAACAAGTTACACTGGCACACATACACGTACACCTGTACACAACCTCAGCAAGTTACACTGGCACACATACACGTACACCTGCACACAACCTCAATCTTGTGCATTGTCTTGTGCGTGTAAACAACAGTTTTTCTTTCTTTTTTTATTACTCTGTTTTACTTACACTAACCCAACCAAACTTAGGCCTTTATACTTGGCATAAAGAATGTTCTTGCTATGAACTCCAAGAAAACTGATGGAGCTTATTATTAAACTTCTACTCAGAGCTCCCATGCTGGCTTATTCATGTCTTTTTACTCACAGTTTCTGTATCAGTGTTATGTGCAGCTATCTCAGAATTAGTTTGCATGTTTTCCCAGCTAAAGAAGCTTGTCTTTCTCTTGCTGTTTTCCCTAGGTGCTGTCTCTCCTTTTTCCCCTGCTGATTCTATCTTCTTTTCATTTTCAGAATGCCATCCCCATTCTCAGATCATATTTTGGAACAGTAATATGAAATCTATATGAAAACTTGTTGAAAATGTATTTGAAAGTAGCAAAAATGTCATTTTGTGAAGTGAAACAGGTGCTCATAGCACTGTCTTTTTTTCCACCCTGTATTGCTCCTTCCATTCTTCCTCACTACAGTGTGAATTTCTCCTTTTTTTTTTGGTCTTCATGAAGTTAGCTGCCATCCAGTGCAGAACCATGGGAGAATTACTGCTACTTTTGATGAAAAAAAATGAAATATCAGTTGCAGGCCTTTTGGCTCAGAAGCTGACTTCAGAAATCTGAATCCCCCCTTTTTCTTTATGTTATGATCATGCTTCATTTTCGTTCTTTGGGATACTTTGAGATGGGGGTATATCCTCAATTTTGAACTTGATTCATATTTTTGTTTGTCTCATCGCTGCTGTCAGGTACTCACATTAGCTTGCAATAATTGCATTGCTGGATTTCTCCCTCGGTCCAGACACATTTGTGGGCAAATCCCCCATTCAGCACACCACTGCAAGACTGGCCCCAAATATTTCATTCAGATGGAGACACAGACTTTGTGTTTTGACCTGTAATCTGTTTGTCTGGATTGTTTTGTGGAATTGTTAACTTTTCTTTTAAAATTTGCATCAATTTCCGCCATCAGTCACCTCGCTTTGAAACTACCTGCAATGTTTTAGTCTTATATCAAAAGGAGCTATTTCTATCTAGCCATCGAGTCTGTATCTAACTACCAATCTGTCTTATATCAAAAGGAGCTATTTCTATCTAGCCATCGAGTCTGTATCTAACTACCAATCTATTTATATGTATAGAGAGATTAACATTTTTCATCTGATTTAAGATTTTACGGCAGAAAGATTTTTAACAAAGTTTCGGTGCGTTTGTAGACGATGTCATTTAACGAGATGTGTGAAAGTTTTTTTTTTTTTTTTTTTTTTTGAAATGACTGGTGAGTTGATTTTAAACGTGGTGACAGCCCTGATGTGGCCCTTTGCGGTCGGCTGGGCTATAAGCAACATTATCTTATCTTATCTTATTTATATGTATATAACACCACATTATATTGTCATGCATAGTATAGTAGCTAAGGATCTACATTCTTTTGTAGAACAATCTTTTTTGGATAAATACCAACTTTATGTTGTAATATTATACTAATGTACATATTGCCCAACTCATATTGTTATACACATGGCAGCTTTACAGAAAGTGAACTGAACCAGTTGACGACATAAGTGAAATATCCAGGAAAACATGCAGTGACATGACCAGCTGATTGTTCTGCAGGTGCTGGAAGCTCTGAAAGCAGTGCCTGAGGACAAAGAAAGGTCATCGCTGAAGTGCAGCTGTTCACAGAGATGACCTGCGAGAGCAGCTACTGAAGAACACCACCGCTGTTTCACAGAGTGTGCTGCACGACTTTGACTGGCAACTCAAGGTAAACATCAGCACCGCTACTTTGCTACTCTCAGAAGTCAAAGCGGTTAGACAAAAATAGAACCGTTGTTAGATGATAGGTACCTGAATTTGTTTATCAAATTACGTTCCGGCAACCCGTCCTTCATCTGGTATTGTTACTTAGTGATCATGCTAGTAATTTTCAGACCAGTTCTGCAGACTTAGTGACGGCAAATAGGTGAAAGAAAAACCAAACGGTCTAGTGTATCAGTTGGTAATTCAAGTGACAGGAACAAAAACGGTTCACTTTCACACCACCAACATCCAGTCAAATGGAAATTGAATTGGTGCAAAGTACCAGTGACTGCAAGTTTCAGTGTCAGTATCTCATCATCTGAAACAATAAAATGGTGCTAATTCAATGGTAAACATGAACCCTGATTACTAGCTGTCATTCTGGTCATCCTCACTGTTCTTCACTCTTCTTAGCTGAAGATTGACACTGCCTCATTTGTGTTTGTCAGTTTTACTGCTTGATGTAACATGTGCGATAAATGCACTAAACACTTCTTGCAAGTTCAGCAAAGAACTGGCCTGTCTGACTCAGTAATTTTATTTGCCTCAGGCAATCTGGAGGGGGCAGATCTTACTGCCGAACCTTGATTTGTTTACTCTCTCACAATTTTCATGTCTATGAATTGAGGTTGTCTTGATGTATACTTACTCCTTCTCTGGAGCTCCAAATGCATCATAAAAGTGCTTATGGAATGGGCAGACAAACTGATTGCCATTCTGGACATTATAGCCTTAGATCATTTGTTAATATGAAAAAAAAGAAAAAAAAAAATCACAACAAAAACTAATGGGTGCAATTTTTTTTTTTTTTTTGGCAGGTAAACAAGTAAACAAGGCTAATGGCATGTACATATATGCAAAGTCCATGGCTGGCTATCAAGAGGCTGAACTGAACAGCTGAAAAGGGATAGCAAACAAATCAGAACGTTTTGAAACTGATGAAGAAGATAGCAACTCCCATTAAAAAGGAAAAGAAAAAAGTCAGTGTCATAAAACTTCTAGCAATAAGATGATGAATGGTAGCCGTGTTTTACATGAAGGCAAGAAAGAGGAAAACTTTGGTTTATGCACAATCTGCATGTGTGCATTCTCCATTAGTCATGGCAGCTGTGATGATGTGAATGTGCAAACATGCATACATGTTTATCTGCACAGCATCACATTTGTAAGAATTTATTATGACTCTTTAAAGTTCTTCGAAATTTTCAGCTTGTTCCTGATTTTTGCATCATCTGTCCTGATGGAAAGATTTGGGGGTATTTGGGTGAGGTATATGGACAGGCGAGGGGTGGAGAGGGGGACATTTGAAATGCATTTTTTATGTTCTGTTTGTGATATGGTATAATATTCTTTTCTTTCTTTTTTTTTTTCCCCAGTTGGTCATGTCATCGGACAAGCTTGCCGCCATCAACGAGCCTTTGCTGAACGTTGATCTTGATCTTCAAGATGGTGCTGGGAACAGTCGTCAGGTGGCCCTGGAACTGGACCGTGAGGAGCTCAAAAAGCTGCTGAATTCACTGGAGGGGTGTAATAAGGTGGGCAGTAATTTGATTGTGTATGTTTATATCATGCAGTTTGTCTGCAAGTAAAACTTTGTAAAAACAGTGTGCATAGTTTGTATAAGTTACAATTATGATTTTATACGGCAAATAAGCTAGTTTGTATTGATAAATCATCAATTATTGAGCAGATACATGGGATTAGTTTTCGTCTATAAGATCATAATGTTTTGATTAGTCACTGTAGTTTCATGTTGAAGTTATTTTCATGGTATTGCAGGTCTTTTAAGCATGGTGTTTTTGTGTCTTGACAGTCGGTGCAGCAACTGACAGTATAACGCCAGGCAACCAGAGAGAGATTGAATCTTGATGCAGGAGTGAACAGAGAGAGAGAGAGTGCCGTTGAATCCCGTCTGTACTCACGAGCAGTAAAAGCCATTTTGCTGTGACTGTTGATACCTTGCCATAGCTGGCTTGTCATGCTATTTATGTGTACACTGAGCTCGTTAGGATGCAGAAAGAAATGATAATCCCCATTGTGGATTTGTTCTGTTTTGTTTCTTATTATTGTGGACACATGTGAAGATGATGGTTCTCTATGTTTTGATGACTTAAATGGAAATGTGTTAGAGTGTTTGAAGCCTGAACATGAAGCTGTAGACAAGCTGTCCGCCAGAAGGAGATGCTGTGTTACTCCTTTTATAGTCGGCTCTGCTGTTCGTCTTGACTCTTTTCTCCTGTAGTTTTCCTCTTTGAAATCATAGATCAGCAGTAATAGGTTCTTTTTTTGGTTCAAGCTCCACCTGCAGGTATTACCACTATCTCACTGTCTGTCAGATTCTGTCACTACAGTCAAGACAGGCTTAAAATCACGTTTCATCCGTGACAAACATTATGCATGACTTTGTTTTGATTGAGTATGCATGGGTTGATTGTGTAGTATGTTTACCCCCTTAGACATGCGAAGTCTGCATGAATCAAAGATTGAATGTTATTTAGTCATAATGTAATCTTTTGAAGATTGAATGTAGTTTAGTAAGAATGTAATCTTTTGAGGAATGAATGTGATTTACTCATGATGTATCTTGTGAAAAGCGAAAGGTAATCTTTTTAAGATTATTTGTTTATTCTTGTGAAGCTTGCTGAATAGGTTTTTACTACATGTGTAAACAAATATGATATTATTGCAATGTTATTATTGTCATCATTATATCATGTTGATGATATATATATATATTAGCTGTCAGCTGTTAATCCCTCGACAGTTTTACTTTTGATAGCAGACCAGTTTAAACAAAGAGTAGAGTAACTGTACTTAGTGCTCTCTTAATTGAAAACAACTCCGCCAGAGTAAAATCATACTGCCCTAAGTGAAACGTTAAAGTAAGACAGTAGTACTAGGTGACCTGATCTGTCTGCCCCTTCCTGTCAAAAGATGCTGCAGTCACTCACTGATGAATATACTCATTGGTAGCAGCAAAGGACTACCATTAAACCTGAACAAAAATTCAGACAGAGGTTTTGGAACTCAAGTGCCCTTACAAACATGTATGTGTGCATTGAAAAATAATTTATTTTAAACGATTAAATGACCAGTGAGGCCAGAATAATTTGGGGATTCCATGAGATCTTAAGCAGCAAATAACCCAAATATTTCCTTCCACCTGCAGCTCAAAAAATGACATCCCTAAACCAGAGCTACCAAGTGCTAGACTTTTAACATAGTATGCTACGATTTCATTGAGAGTGCTATGTTGTGTAACTTTGTGATTTAATGCTTCACCAATTTTCTTTCTTTTTGAAAAGAAAGAAAAAGTGGTGGCTTGCAGAGAACTAAGACAAAGTCGACCTTTAAACTGTAGACTTCCGTCATTGAAAGGAGAGGAAGAAACAGCAGATGGAAAATCGTCAATGACCATTGTGTTTGTGCGTTGTCATTGACTAGTTTTCTTGTCAGACATTTTGTTTTATAGTAGGGTCATTAAAACCGTGCAATAAACCGAGATTTCAGTCTTCCTAGTCCACCATCATATTGTGTGTAGAGCAGAGAAAGTTGAGTTTGACTTGTTGCAAATGAGTGCTATGCTTAGATTTGGAATGCCACTCTGAAAATGTCAAAATACTATACTATGCTTTCTGCTTTTGAAACCTTGGCAGCTGTACTAAAGTGATTCGTTTATGTATTTGACAATTGTTAGCATCATTTTGAAGTCTGTCACCAACCAGCAAAATTTTACTGTGGTGCTGGTTGATGGAACAGTTGTCAGGACAATTTTCAAAATACCCTGTTTCATGTGAATACTCCCAGCAATTGATTTTCTCAAAATATGATGACATTGTCATTGATAAAATCTTGGTATTCGTACTGGTGTATAGTCTTCTTTCCAATTTTGTATGAAAGTTTGAAAAAAAAATTGTGCAAATAATCAGAAAGCCAGTGGTTCTGAACACATTTTAAAACTACCATGCTGTTCAGAAGAATTTGAATATTATCATTGTAACAAATGCAGGAATTTCTGTCCGCAGTTCTAATATTGGGCTTTGTACGTTTGCATTTGTTGGCAGCAATGTTTCTGTTTCTTCTGAAGTGTTTGAATTTGTTGTATGTTTCTTTACCTTGTTGTGTATACAGAGTTTCCTCAACATCACTCATTGAATGGTACATGTATCATGCTTGAGGTTCCGCATGTCTCCATGATTTGGTCCAAATCTGGCCATCATTACTTAATTCAGAATTTGCATGTGAAATTTTCTCGCATGTTCCATTTAGAGGCCTTCAAGCCAACAGACTAGCCTGTCAGTGTGTGTGTGTGTGTGTGTGTGTGTGTGTGTGTGTGTGTGTGTGTGTGTGTTGTGGATTACAAACACAACAAAACAATGTTTGAAATTGTGAATGGTCAAGAAAATAAAGAAGTGAACAAATAAAGAAATATTTTTCCCCAATCTTCTTCTGTGTCCCTCCGGAAGTTTTTTTTTTTTTTCCATGCCATTCATTCCCATTCCCTGGTGCACAACCGTACGCAGGCCTAACCTGTTGCAGCCCAGTTACTGCTTTCCACAAGGACCTAGGGAGTAATTGACATCAGATAGTTGACAGAGGAGAGACTGCACTGCTGGAGAATCACTTCAGTTATGTTAAGTGGTGCCGTTCTGATCTGACATCTGCAGGACCCAACCAACACCCATATTGACAACAATAATTGTTTCAGAGTAGGCCAGCAAACAAGTGACAATTCTAAAATATTATTTAATGGAGATGTACAATCAGAAAATATTGTTTAACAGATGTTCTGTAATTTTATTAACAGTAAGAACAGTGAAGATGGAATTTGCTTTTGTGTAATGGATGAAATAAAGAACGCATGCAGTGTCCAGATTAGCATTATTGTGTAATAGGGTATGTGTTGGACAAATTACACTCATCATTTATGTGAAATAGTGCAATAAAATAAATTCCTTGAAAATGACTGTGAATGATGAAACTCACTCTGTGTGTGTGTGTGTGTGTGTGTGAGACGGTGTGTGTGTGTGTGTGTGTGTGTGTTTTTCTATCTGTGTCCATCTCCATTGTGTCTTTCTCCCTCCCATTTGGTTCCCCACCTCCTGCCTTGAACCCACAACCCCCACTTCCTTTTCCCTCTTTCCTTCTCTCTCAGCCTCCCTCTCTCGCTCATGCATGCGTACATGCATGCGAAAGTGTACCATACTCCAGAAGCATTAAAGGCGCTTTTCTCCATCCAAACATGTTATCTTTTATTCACAGCATCACATTAACAAGCATTTGCCAACAAGTTCACAGTGTACACGTGCACACACAAATGAGAATCCAATCGATAAAGACAGACCTCCAGTATGGGTGGCATTCACCTGGCTTTGGAATACATACATACAGACATCTTGGGAGAAGGAAAGAAAGAGAGGTCATCTTTCAACCTTCTTCAAGTACCACCATGGCCTTGCCACCATACACACAAAGCTCCCCTCAGAGATGGCCTGCTCATCACACGACACTCCCCAATTCATATCTATTGAGCAACTGAATCTCCAGGCAGAAAAGCTCTCTCTCCCAAACAGTCATAGTGAGGAATAACCTGCCCACCTACTTCGATACAACACCATCCTATGTATCCTTCCAGTCCAGGATGGCATCACTGGCATAATATCTCCTGCTTTCCTCTTTCCTCCATTCCCTTCCTTCCCTGCCTTTTTGGCAAGGATTTTCCACGGCTTTCCCCCTTATGTATCTGTGCAAATATACCTTGATCCACCCCCTACCTCCTTCCTCACCACGGCTCCACACATAGCGGCACAACAGCCTTGGGGTCCTGTAGCTGCTCTGACCTCTCTTCTTCTTCTATCAGACAACCAACATATATTCTGATGATTCTATAGTTTTGTTGGATCTCGAATTTTGAAGCATCAATTGATGATCATCACCACACCGAAAGCCAAGCCAGGGAAAATATCTTCCACTACAAATGAAATTCACTAAGCAGCTGGTCAGAGTCCATTCAACAGGCTTCGACATGATGCTGGCTCCAACAGGGAATCCTAAGCATTAACTATTGTAAAATAGGAAATGTTTGAGTAGTGTGGGTAAAGAAATGCTGCAGGCATGGGCATTTGGTAGGGGTAGGGGTGGTGAAAGTGATCTTGCAGCATCAGAAGATGGTAGCCAATCTGGACTTGAAACAGGCCAACGACTATGCTGTCACCCCACCCACCCCTTCCCTGTGACAGTGCAATCCAGTCTGGGATGATCCGAGAGAAGGATATGTGTCCTGCAGGACGGGATGTCATGCCTGCATTTTTTGTTCACCTGGAGTTCAGCCCGTTGGTCAGGGCGGTAGTTACAATGTATGGAGATGAGCCCATGGATAGAAACTGCACATCTCCAGGCATGCTCGTTTTTGTCACCCTTCAGGATTCAGAAATATGGGGACTGATTACAGCTAGCTGTCAGGCTTTTAAAAGCCCGCATCTTTAGTACATTATTGATTATAACTTCTATGAAAGGTCGTTGGTAATGAGCTGGGAGTTTTGTGACGCTTACTCATCACACTTAAACCTCATGTATAATAAGAATTTCCATTGCGAGGGTGTTAAATGATTTAATCTCTTTTGGTGTTAACAGGTAATTTACTTTGTAAAGGTACAGTTCTGTCGGTAAATGAAAATTGTTTTCTGTTGGTAAGCTTAGTTAATAATCAATGAACACTTTGCACTATTTCTTGTTATATAGAAACATGATAATTTAAAATCTCATGTAGGCCTACTCACAAGTACGTTTGAAAATCTTAAAGGTTTTGATAAAATCACCACTAACTCTTCTTGCCTTTAAAATGGGTAATTTGATGTTTTCTAACCTATCTCTATATGAGTAATATTGCATCCATTGTAATTTTGTTGCCCTTCTTTGCACCCTCTCGATCAAAGTTGACTGCCTTTTTGTACCAGGTAGTAATATTATACTCCAGATGTCACAAGTCCCTTGTACAAATTTGGTAAAGTGTGTGGTCCCTGTCTATGAAAGAAAAAGTCATTTTCATAATAGCAAGAATGTATCCCTTGCATAAATTTAGAAATATGTTCCTATGAAAGAAAAAGTGCTCTCATAACAGCAAGCATTTTAAAAACTGCGGACTGTTATGAATGTGGTAACAAACTTCAAGTCTTTATGAAATATGACCCCTAAATTCTTCTTCTCTGTACGTTTCATAACTGTAGTATTAACACTTCAAGTTATCACCCAGTCTGCGGGGATTCGAGTTCCCTGTGTGCACAGCTTTACAATTCGTTGCACTGAAAAACAAATTCCAGTTTTCTGACCATTTGACCAGGCGTTCTAAATCTTTCTTGAAAATCGTATGATGTATTATACATATTTTTGTATCAACTGCAGGTATTTTGCAGTAACCATTTATCCTTTGAGGCAAACAATGTATGAAAATTGTGAAGTTTGCTGCCTCCAACACAGAAAAATCGCCACGATGCAAGGATAGACTAGGGGAAGCCACTCTTCGTTTAACCTAGGCATTTGGTGGTTTCCCTTTATATTGCGGTTTTCTGTTTAATTTTAGATCTGAACTGGCCTCTTTAAAGATAAAACGAACACAAGGAATTCCGTGATTTTCAGCGAGTGCAATGTGAATGAAGCCGATCTCAACAAAGTTTTACCTTGTATGTGTGCCATTTATTGTGCCTTGGGCGTTCGGTGTTCAGCCCACAAATAATCTTGGGAATCGGTTCAACAACTGAATTCAAAGAGGAAAAAAAAGAAGAGTTAAATGGAAGCGAAAGAGTAACTCCGAGACTTAGCATTGAAGACAATCAATCGGCAATATGAAAGTAAACTGAAAAATACCGCGTAGCCTACATGTTTAAAAAAAAAGGGGGGCGTTCACGTATTCCGGGTACATCTACAGCAGTTTTGTCGCGCATTCCTTTAACATATCTTGTCTAACTAATGAAAGGTAAGGCATTTCAACACGTCATAAAACTCGCGTGATCATACTTGCACTTAGTATTCTGATTTTCATTTTGAAAACTCAAAAGAGCAGACTGGTTAAAGGGGCTAAGAAAAAAAGAAGAAGAAGAAAAAAAGAGACCATTCTGTGTAACATCATTTTGTTTACCTTCAAATATGGGTAATTGCTTTAGCAGAGATCAAGAAAATGTCAGTCCCAAGGAGCGTGCAGTTAAGTCAAACCACTCCGTTCCACCAGGTGTGCTGCATACACACAAGGCACATCCGAATTATGGATATGCGGGTAACAGAATTCGAACGACAAAATACTCAGTTTTGACTTTCTTGCCCAAAAATTTGTTTGAACAGTTTCACAGATACGCTAATCTCTATTTTCTTTTTATTGTCGCCTTGAACTGGATGCCACAGGTGAATGTTTTCGCAAGAGAAGTGACGCCACTGCCAGTAATGTTTGTGTTGTCTGTGACCGCAGTTAAGGATGCGTTTGAGGACTTCAGAAGATATGGTTACGACAAGAAGATCAATTCTCTTACTTGCAAGGTATACTCAAAGTACGTAGAAATGTTGTGGTGGTGGTAGAAATGCAGACTCTGTGTGTGTGTGTGTGTGTGTGTGTGTGTGTGTGTGTGTGTGTGTGTGAAGTAAATCTGCACAACAGTGATGGGTGGAGGAGGGGCTTTGGGAGGTGGGGTTGAGGATGGATTTTTTTTTCCACGTCCCCAGAAGTCATCAGGATGTTTCCTTCCTAAGCAATGTGAAAACAAAATTAAAAAAAAAAGAGTGGGTGGGGATGGGGGTATGCATTGCAGTCTTGTAATAATGTGATGCAACAAGTAACATTTCAAACCAGCTTTGTTTAGTCTATATCCCCCTCCGCCCCCACCCCATCTACCATATCCCCCTTTCCACGCCTCCTTTGTGGAGAGAGAGAGAGAGAGAGAGAGAGAGAGAGAGAGAGAGAGAGAGAGAGAGACGTGTTGGCTCTTACTAAGATGAACATCCTAAGCTTCTTCATCCCTCTTTTCCCATCTTCCTCCATCCTATAACTGACTCGGATGACAAATTTTACGCTGCATAGAGCAAATTCGCGGAGCCTGCGCTCGCGCGAGTGTGTGTGTGTGTGTGTGTGTGTGTGTGTGTGTGTGTGTGTGTGTGTGTGTGTGTGTGTGTGTGAGGGCATGCGCGCGGGCATGATATAGATACTGATGTAGAGACGGATTCAACACACACAGTATGTGCTCGCAAACAAGTTGACATGCAGTGACTTGGTCAATTCTACCCTAATGTCATCGCTCGGGAATGGGGTAAACAGCTGACTGGCATGTTGTACGTCTGCCTTAAAAACAAATCTACCGCAAATTACTTAAATTAGGGCTGATTGTTCTGCTTTGGAGATCGTTCACACTCTAAAAGTTCAAGTCTGACCTAAAGTGGGTCAGGTGTACTGAATGTCGGACCGATATGCGCAACCGTTTTGATGCCAACTTGTCACGAAAGTCTCCCCAGATGAACAGTTCGAGGATGGACGCCATTTATGTAGACATAGATTACATGTATGACAAATACGAGTTGATTGAAAACAAACTCTTCAGTCCTAATAGCAGGTTGCTTTGATAATACAGTCAATCCTCATTTATAATTTTTAGGCATCATGACTTTTTTCTGATGAGCAGTAGCAGACAGATAAACCTCGCTCCCTTCCCCCTTCTCCCATCCCATCCCCAACTCATGTCCCTGATCCTATACATTACAGTAACAAAGTTGAAGTTGTCCGTGGCGTTCTTGCAGAGACGATAAGTAGAGTTCTTGCATCATCATCGTTCTTGCACTGTGTTAATACATGTAATTTTAAAGATTTAGTACGTGACAGACTAATTTTGGCTCGAGTTATGAACTTTATAAAAGTAATGTTGTAATCTTTTATATCCGAAGCAACAGTATTGTTCTTACAAAAACTGTATGGTCAGATACTGCCATTACATCGTGTCCCAATAGAATTAAATGTTTTGAAAGTATATCTTGATGATCAACATATTTCCTTTTTTGTGTCTGGCACAGTTCAGAAGGACGCTTTCTGAAAGAGAAGTGGTCCAATGTGTATCCTGGTGACTTTGTCCATCTGTCCTGTAACGAGATCATACCTGCAGATATTCTGCTCTTACGCTCCAGCGACAGTGCTGGCATCTGTCACATAGACACCAGCAACATTGATGGAGAGAATAACCTGAAGCAACGGCATAAAGTTTGTGGTATTGATACAGAGGTCAGTCGGGATTTCCTACTATTTCTAATGTTGTCGTTTTACCACTTTTTAATGCTGTTTTATCGTCTTCGATTGGCTTCAAATTATCTGTTAGTCCTTTCAGATCATTTAATCTCAAAGCTTAGCGCAATTTTTTTGAGTATATTATTTATTTTTCTTTTCTTCTAAGGCTAAATCTATGTCATCTGTGGCTGAAATGTGTAATTTTATGAAATAATTCAATGCGATTCGGTGAACGGAGGAAGATGTGGAAGGGTAATAAGAAACTGTGTGTGTGTGTGTGTGTGTGTGTGTGTGTGTGTGTGTGTGTGTGTGTGTGTGTATGTGTGTGTGTGTGTGTGTGTGTGTGTGTGTGTGTGTGTGTGTGTGTGTGCAGGCGTGCGAGGGATGAGGGTTCCAGAGAATCGTGTATACTGCATGCGATAAAATCAATGAACAAAAAGAATGATATATCAAAGTGGGAGTGGTACAATTGTTGATGTGTTTGATTCCATGGTGACATCTCTGGCTGAGTATAAATTCCCTAACTCAAACGCAGATAGTCACAAAAACTGCACATAACTCCGCACAACCATAATGATTTGGGATATCAATCCGTCTTTCAGAAGGTCTTCGATGAATGCGTGGCATACATACCTTTAGCAAACTACCCAAGTCAGCTTTGTTTCTTCAGTCAAAATAAGCTCTTCTGCTAGTATTCCCTTAGACAGTGACTTTGAAGTGAAGGATGAAAGATTTCTTGTGATGCAAGGATCACACCATCTCCCCGATGGCCAAACACATTCTGGGGAAGAAAAACATCACAGCCTATTCGCTCAGCAAGTCTCACATCATCCTCAACACTGACTAGACTCTAAACAGGGCAGTCCTGACCCAAGTCTGCTACGCATGTTTTCACCCTCTTGACGACCGCTTTGCGGCTAGACTCGGACACAAGTTTTGGATCTTGTTCTCTCAGTTCTGTACACGCCGTCATGGCCGGTGGATGCCCTCTCAGTTCCGTGAACCAATGTCTGAACGCACTGCCTTCCGTCGCTTCCAATCCCAGGTAATGTTCTCAGGTTGAGAAGAACAGGCTGCTCTCATTCTTGTTGCTACTTGGAGGCCAGCCCAGACCGAGTTTCCGGAACTTCTGTTTGTGCCATACGTTCTTCCTCTGAGGCTTCACTTGCGTCCCTTGGCTCTCCTTCAGCCCAGGTCACGAATCTCGCATGCGAACTCGGAGGTTCTCAACTTCCCCGCCTAGCCTGAGGTGATTGTTCTGTCATCAGGATGGTTTCCTTCTCCCACTGGTCTCGTTGGCTTCAGCAACGTTAAGACCATCAGGATTTCCATCATAGCCCGTCTGTCATCCAGTTCGCTAATATAGCTGTATCTTTCGATTCAACAGGCCTTTTCCTTTTGGGTTCCCCAGGAAAGGTCCACTGGGTAGCAGTTTGCGCCACCCTCTGTCAGACTTGTACCCATTCCGCCTAGTGATTTTATGCGTTCCGCTGCCATCAAGGACACAAGGAACCTGTGACGGGCGCTAGCTCGAGATCTCTTTCTGATTCCTTCCGCATGGCGTCTCTGAACTATCTCATCCTCAAGACAGCTTTCCTGATTGGTCTCGCATCCGGCTGGAGGTGCGGTTAAATGCAGTCTTTAAGTACTTTGCCCAGTGTTGTAACCTCCAAGTCGGAGAGCTCACTTTCGCCTCATGTTCGCCCCTACTTCTTCGCACACACACAAAATGTCCCAGGAGACCCTTTTTTATCATCCAAATTAAACCTCTTTCTACCATACCAGTACTAGGTCCTTATGATGAGGATCATACTCTGTCCGCTTTGATTTCTTCGGATTTATCAGAGAGGAACTAACACCCTTTGAGCAGATCGTCACCTTCTGCCTATCTGTCGGAATGAGAGCTATTCATAGGATATCAGGCACTCAAGCATCTCTCTGCTGCTTATTCGAAGTCGGGTATTCAAAAGGCTGGCATCGCCCTAAGAACTCATTAAATTCCACGTGAGGAACCTTCAGAAAATCACGGGTGCTGCTTTATGGCACACATCAAGCACCCTCATTCGTTCACGTCTCTGTGATGTGTCTCGCTTGAGAAAGGACAGCTCCAGGACGTTTGCTTTTGTTGTTGGCCCAGAGACGGCCACCCATTTCAGAACATCGTCCTCAAGACATTGACCCTGGGGAGCCCTCTGTGCTAGTGTCTGATCAAAAGTGACAACAGAGTTTGCACAATGAAAAGGACATTTTCTCATGAAATTACGATGAGGAAAACATACCATGACTCGCTTTTAACTCCCACCCAGCGTCCCCGATGGCTGTGGGTTTCTAGCTCTTCCGGTTCACTTGCTCTGAGAGCTTTACAGGTTTTTTTTTTCTTGTGTGTGTGTGTGTGTGTGTGTGTGTGTGTGTGTGTGTGTGTATGTGTGTTTTAAGAGGAAGATATCGCGCATGCGCAAATGACTGTCACGATATTAGGCGGTGGATGACTTCTTAGTTTTGCTGGTGGCATCACACCCTTTCGTTTTACAGGGCAAGACTGACAGGTAACTTCAGATTATTAGCGCTCGTGAGTTATATGTTCACTATTATGTGAGTTAAAGAAAATACATTTCTTCAAAGAAAAATGCAAAAACACAGCGGAACTGCAGTTGTAATGATGTTGGACACTTTGGAGAAAGGGGGAGGACGGGTAGCGGGACGGGGGTGGGCAGTGGGGGGAATGAGTGCATCAGTGCTGAAGTGGCGAGTGGGTGGATTGTCAGAATGGATCACCGAAGTAACAAAAGCATTCTTAGAAATGAGTCTGCTGTCTCTGAGCTGTGTCGAGAGCCACACATCCAATGCAGATCGGATCTACTGTGCTGACTGGCTAGAAGCCGGATACATCTATGGGCGTTTAGAGATGATTTTTATATGTACATTTTTTCCCTATCATCCCTGAAGAAAACGTATCTTCAGCTACCTGATGGTGGTACGTGTACGGTACTGGAAGAGGCTGCTGGAGTTTACGAGCAGGAAGTAGGGCATGGGGAGTCGATGATTTCGTTATGAGACATATGGCTCAAGTTTGAAAAATCATCACTGTGTGATCTTTTTTCACGCAATTATTACATTCAGTGCTGAAAGGGGGAGACTGAAGACAACAAAAACTGGTGAGAGAAAATAGTCAAATTCGTTCGACGTCTCTTAG
>CM031601.1:83817337-83832337 GCA_018398815.1 Conus ventricosus | reverse complement strand
AGACTGGACTTTGTGGAGCCTGTGTGTGTTCATGTATACGGTGGAACCTCTTTACCATGATCCTGAAAAATGTCATGAAATTTCAGTCAGTTTAGAGAGGGGCATTACAGGAAGTCAAGACTGACTGGTAGTTCACAAACCTTGAAAATTCCCAGAACTTATCAAAGTGTGACAGATGCGTCGATGATACGGAAGAATGATGGACTCCTGTTCGAAGGGTCAGTCATTTCGCAAACGACAGAACAGCTTGCTTTAATTCAGAAAGAGAGGGGGTTAGTTACCGCCAAGGACACAGACAAACAAAGTACAGGACAAAACACAATGCATTTCGACCTCTTGGCTCTTCTTCAGGCAAAAACAAATAACATTTAGGACAGTGAAAACGAAGAACGAGGAACCACTTATCTTCTCATATTCGGCGCAAAATCAAAATGGCTGTTGGATGGAAACCTTGCTACAGAATTGCATTCAGCAGAAAAATAATAGCCGAGGTGACTGTTATATGGAAGTCAGGAGGGAGTTTTCAAGAGACCAATGCTAGCAAGTTCTTTTCCAGCCAAAAATATCTTTAAAGACCTTAGATAGTTGAAATTAGTGAAGGTTTTTTTCTACTTAGGTCAAAAACAGTGTCGGACTGAGAGAAACGATTCGTCGGAGAGTGTTTAGTCTTTGAGAGAAGGATGTCGTTGTACAGAGGTGTCGTTAATAGAAGTTCCACTGGAAAAAAATTGACCTCACTACATAGACCCATCGCTTATCTCATCAAAAGACTGAATGAAGCATCACCAAGATGTGGCATGGAAATCGATACCGAGAAGACCAAGCTGATGGCCAGCCACAACACCACCATTACTGCTCGTATAACTGCCAATGGATTGAAGACAAGACTGTTCACAGTTCATTTACCGGGAATCCATCATCGGTAACGAGGGACTCAAACTAGAAATCCTCTCAAGGGCAGCAAAGACAACACCTGCAACCTCCAGACTGAAAGTTGTATTGATGGACAACATATCCATGACGCACAAGATCAGGGTCCTGCGCTAGTACATTCCACATTCTTGTATGTATGCGAGAGAAGGAGCCCTCACGGTAGATCTGTATGAAAACATCCAAGCCATGAAAATGACATATCACCACGGATAGATATGCCGATCATATGATCAGGACACAAGCGCATCAAATAATCAAACAGCACACTGTATGATACGGTTGGTTTCGAGCAGCCACCTCGTTTGAACACATTTACTGACGTCAGTTTCAAGGGCAGGAACGCAGTGCTAAGGTTTGGCAAGTTAAGTCCTTGATTACAGATGAAAATGTTCACGTGCAAGGATCGTTTTTGCATGATCGGAAGCGAGCCAAGTGTTAATTTTTACTGTTTGTCAAACAGTTGAAATATCCCATCAAGTTGACAGTTATTGTCAGCCTTTGAAGAAGGAAAGAAAAAGGAAAAGAAGGAAAACCCCTTTTTCTGACAATTGTAGGCCCGGTGTCAAAGGATTTTTGTAGATTGTTGAGAGGTTCCTTTGTACCTTTACCATAACACACAGTTATCAGGCAAACTCTCCGCACTATTTTCCATCCCCTGTAAAGGCTCGAATGGTTTTTGCCATTAACGTTTTCTCAATTTTGAAAAAAAAAAGAAAAAGAAAACTCTCAAACTTTAGTCACTTTGGAGCTGAAGGTACCTATGAATTTTGATGAGGATAATCCCAACTGGTTTTTGAGGTTTTTTTTTTTTTTATTGGATTAGATAAACAGAAAATCGAGGGGAAAAATGCTCTTCAGTACTTTTCCCTATGCGCAGGGTATTGACTGAGATCGCCAATGTGCTTTGATTAAAAAAAAAGCGTCATGATTTGAAGTCCCTCGTGCCTTATTAGATTTATGTTGCCATTCAGCTAAAATAAAGAACAGAAAATACGTTAATCAATAATCATCTTTTGTTAACATCTCATGGGAGACTATATGCCCTTTTTAAAAAAATGGTAAATAAAGCAAATTAACAACGACAGAAACACTTTTTTAATTTCATGGCAAAATATAGATAATGTTTTTCCACCACAGGGCACGAGACAAAAGCCATGTTGAACAACCGAGGACCACGCTACAAACGCAGTCAGCTGGAGCTCCACATCAATCGTGACGTCATTTGGGGTGTCATCCTCCTCCTGTTCCTGTGCTTCTTCTGTGCCATAGGTGGGTGTATATAATATGGAGAGAGAGAGAGAGGGGGTGAATGGATTATGGAGAAGGATGGTGAGGGAGAGGGTGGGTGTGCATATGAAAGACACATTATTCAGTTTTTTTTTCTAAAAGAAATACTGTTTAGTGTTTCAGACATTTTGTTTTACATGGCATTTCATCAAAGCTTAATTTATGTTTTGAACGATCGGATAATCTCAGAATAAGATGAAGTGGTTCTACTTGTAATCTCTCATTGAATGCAGTGTGTCCTTGCAAATGAAAATTCGGATTTTACAGCTACAGGCTGTTGGTGAATTATTGCTGTGCTTTTTATTTCTTTGCAAACTCCAACTTCCCGTTATTCCTTCCCGTCTTTCTTCCCTACCTTTCCTTTGTTCCTTCCTTTCCATCTATCAAGAAAGGCTGGTTGGTTAGTGTTTGGTTTGAGTGATTCTTGATAGCTGAAGTTACTATTTTAGGCTTTTTGTCTCATGTCAGTTATTTATGGATTCAGTCCCTGTTCCCTGGACATTGTATAACAAACAAATGAAATCACTTGACAACTTTATATGCATTGTTGGCACAAAATCATAGACATCTCTTGGGAGAACCTATCCCCAAACATAGAAATCCATCAGCACATCAAGTTCTCTTGCATCAGGGCTCACCTGATGAAGATTTAGCCGCTAACAGTCAATCATGTGGTCAGAACAGAAGACAGTATCCTGCCAAGAGATTCTTCTCTGGGCTGGCATCCAGTACAAGAAAACTCGGCAGACTTCATGGACGACCTGAAGGCATTACTACAGACATGCAACCTTCTGGTAGCTGAGTGGAAAATTTTGCCTGCAGATCGAAACATTGGCTGCATAGCTGTCCACAAGGGTGAGCTGTGGCTCAAGCTCCTGGACATGAAGCTCGTTTCCCAGGAGGAGAGAAAACTGGATCCTGCAACAGCAACACATGGTCCATGCAGGGCTGTCCCTTGATGTCAGAGTTTGGCTGTGATCACACCTTCGGCTTCATCGACAACTAGGTTACCTGACACTGACTTCCATGATGGTAATCCATGATTCTGTTGATCATTCTTTCCACAGGTGGTGGCATCTGGTTGGGAGACTGCAACGCTTTAACGAACAGCACCGGTTTAGTGCCGTTCGTTCCCTACGGTAGCCTGACCAGTCCCCTGTGGGAAGGTTTCATCCTCTTCTGGACGTACATCATCATCTTCCAGGTTAGGGGCTTGTCCACATTAGCCCTGTTGCTGCTCATGCAAGTTACATGCTGTGTGGTGGAAAAAATGCACAGGAAAAAATTTGCACCTACGTTTTTGTTGTTGTTCGTTTTTACTTCATGCCAATGAAGATTCGCCAATTAAACTATTTAACAGAGGAAAACTTTCCAAAAGGAAAAAAAAGGCTAAATGATGTACAGTTGCCTGCGTTCTGAAAATACTGTTCATGACGACTGGACAAAACAGAAGGAACCGAGACGTCATTGCAGCACACACACACACACACACACACACACACACACACACACACACACACACACACACACACACACACACACACACACACACACACACACACACACACACACACACACACACACACCACACACACACACACACACACACACACACACACACAGAAGAGAGAGAGAGAGAGAGAGAGAGAGAGAGAGAGAGAGAGAGAGAGATCAGCTGTCCAGAATGGCATCAATTTTAGATTAAACAAGAAAAGAGAGCTTGGTAGGCCTATGTGCAAAAAGACAACAACAACAAAAATAGATTCTCCGTATCCTATTGGTTGGCGGGCCTAAGGATTTCACGTTTTGTTTTTCTTAAGTCTAGGTCAACAACATCATCTAGTTAAACTTCCACGCTCAGTTTGGTTCACCGAAGAAAGACAGGTGCAAGGGAAATAACTACAATAATCTCTGGTGGTCCAGAAGCTGCTTCTGTGCATTGCTGTATGAAAGTGAAACAGCATGTATTTGGGACTTTCATTGTGCCTACACATAGCATCGTAACAAGCTAAAGATGGATGTACGGCGTATGACTGAGGGCAGAAAAGGGGTTAAAAGCTGGATCTGAACGTATATTACAGTCCAATTTCTTTTTTTTTTTCTTTTATACGCATTTGTTGCTGATGAGTCTTTGACGTGCATGATGTACATGCTGTTAATGAACACCATCATGCGTGAATCCAGACAAGCACGTGTGTAGGCATGCGCAGACACACAGGCACACACACGCCCGCGCGCGCACACACACGCACACATATACACACGCGCGCGCACATACACACACACATACACATGGAAATATTCAGACATGATCACGTACGGATATGCACATGTACAGACATACACACATACACACGCACACACCACACACACACACACACACACACACACACACACACACACACACACACACACACATTACGCGCGCGTACGCACACACACACACACACACACACACACACACACACACACACACACACACACACACACACACACACACACACAGAGATACATACACGCACCACCACTACTAATCACCACCACAGCTCGTACATCACAACACACTACACTACCACCATCACACCACAAACACCATACCACACCACACACATAATAATATATACGCCACCACCATCACAACCACACCACGTACATCACACCACACACACCACACCACACCACACACACAAACGCGACCACTATCATCACACACCACACCACACCACCACCATCATACCACGCACACCTCACCACAGCACACACACACGCGCGCACACACATGCACACACACACACACACACACACACACACACACACATACACTTACACACACCATCACCACCACCGCCACCGCCACAACCGCTGCCGCCACCACCACCACCACCGCCACACCACACTACACCACACAATGGACCATCACCCTCTGTCATTGTTGCCTGTGGCCGTGACATCGCTGTGCGTACATGTCGTTCGCAGAGCCTGATTCCCCTTTCGCTGTACGTGTCTCTGGAACTGGTGAGGCTAGGACAGGTGTGGTTCATTAGCCAAGACCTGGAACTCTATGACCAGGAGTCCGACAAACCCATAGAGTGCCGGGCCCTGAACATCTCAGAGGACCTGGGTCAGATCGAGTACATCTTTTCGGACAAGACAGGGACGCTGACAGAAAACAAGATGGAATTCAAGAGTTGTACAGTGGGCGGAGTGAGCTACCATCATCTTCCTTGTGAGCTGGTTGCCTATAGAAGACGTAGAAGACGGTTTCAAAGGAGGGGGGGGGGGGGGTGGAGACGGGAGGGGAGGGGGAAAGGAGGGGGAGGGCGGGGGGGGGGGGGGGGGGACTGAAGGCGGGGAATGGAAAGGGGATGTGGGTGGGGCGGATGATTGTGGATACATTCCCTTTTTCAAAACAGAAAAAGGCAAGGTACTGGGAACAAGTTAAAAAAAATAGCATTGACTTGTCCGCACAATCATACAATCCTTTCTTGCCCCCTTGTCCCCCCCCCCCCTCCACAAAGCAAGCAAGCACACACACACGCACGCATAAACGCACGCACGCACGCACAACACACAGACCATAGAAAGCGGGATAATGGTTACCTTGATAATGCTTTAAGATCTCATTGTGTTCGTAACTTATCTTACATCAGATCTATAACATCTTTGCTGTATAAATTTCAATGTAATGCCTTAAAAAAATTGAATAAGAATGTCCTTATTTGCTTTCTTGGAATCTTCCGTTGATGAAGTTTTCGGTACCCTCACGTTATGTCACTTCTTTATTATCCACTTGACAATCCACGATTATTTGTTGCCTTAAAACGGGGTAGGGGGTGGGGGTGGGGGTGGGCGCTGTTGTTGGATAATTTAAATTATGATACATGGATGTGGTCCTTTTAATTTCGTTTCATCCGTTAAGATGAACCCTTACAACATTGTTTTGTTCATGTTTGGTCTAAAATCATCTTACACGGATTGACGCTAAACTTGAAGGACACACAGGAAAGAACAGATGAAGAGAGTGTTCTGACAGGTTTTCAGTTCTTACAGGACGACAGTGGTTCTTTGTGGCCAGCAGCAAATTACAGGGGAATAAAGGCCCTGACATCGTGGCTTTCTTTTTGCAGGGGAGGAAGGCTTGACAAGCCACAGTGACTTGGACAGCAGGAAGTCTTCGGCTGGGGTCACCCGGACCACCTCAGTAAGTCCACCGCTGGGTTTGATTTGGACAGTAGATGTCAGATCCAATGTTCACTCCACGCCCCACTGTGCTGAGTTCGTCATTGCCACCGGTATGATAATTTCTTGAGGACCCTTCTTGGACAGACAGTCATGGCAGTGCCCTCTGGAAGATGACGCTTACTCATGCTGATTCCACGGCTAAGGAATTATTGTCATCAGAAGGAAGATGAGCAGGCTGTGACCTTTATATGTTGAATCAGGACAGGTGTTCCACGGCTAAGGAATTGTCATCAGAAGGAAGATGAGCAGGCTGTGACCTATATATGTTGAATCAGAACAGGTGTTCCACGGCTAAGGAGTTATTGTCATCAGAAGGAAGATGAGCAGGCTGTGACCTTTATATGTTGAATCAGGACAGGTGTTCCACGGCTAAGGAATTGTCATCAGAAGGAAGATGAGCAGGCTATGACCTTTATATGTTGAATCAGGACAGGTGTTCCACGGCTAAGGAATTGTCATCAGAAGGAAGATGAGCAGGCTGTGACCTTAATATGTTGAATGAGGACAGGTGTTCCACGGCTAAGGAATTGTCATCAGAAGGAAGATGAGCAGGCTGTGACCTTAATATGTTGAATGAGGACAGGTGTTCCACGGCTAAGGAATTATTGTCATCAGAAGGAAGATGAGTAGGCTGTGACCTTAATATGTTGAATGAGGACAGGTGTTCCACGGCTAAGGAATTATTGTCATCAGAAGGAAGATGAGTAGGCTGTGACCTTAATGTGTTGAATGAGGACAGGTGTTCCACGGCTAAGGAATTATTGTCATCAGAAGGAAGATGAGCAGGCTATGACCTTTATATGTTGAATGACAGGTGTTCCACGGCTAAGGAATTATTGTCATCAGAAGGAAGATGAGCAGGCTGTGACCTTAATGTGTTGAATCAGGACAGGTGTTCCACGGCTAAGGAATTGTCATCAGAAAGGAGCTTAGCAGGTTGTGGCATTTATATAATGAATCAGGACAGGTGACTCGGCAACAGTATACTGACTCTTTCTGTGGATTGCCCCATGACGACTCGATACTGGCTCCTCCCTGTGAACTCACAGCGTTGGAACTGCAATGGAACAAATCTCGGTGTAGCTGTATTTTGGAAGGGTACAATACTTGTACAGTGCAAGAGGCAGACATAAAAATGAAGTAAGGAAAATAATCACACAGTAGGTCTCGTGCATGTTGTCGCGTAGCAGACCACGTTTTGAGCGCAGCCACAAACTGCAAAGTTTCTTTTGTTTCTTTTTTCTTTAATGGAAATTTTGCTTGGAAACACAGCCTTGAGAAGGCAAAGCAAAGGTTAGGTGTCTGAAAGGCTTTTTAAAGGGTTCCGCGATTTAACGCAAGGTCAAAGAAAATCAGAGTGAAAATTAAAGCGTGCTCTCTTGCAGAGGAAAGGAAGGAAACTGAAGAACAGTTCTCACAGCAAAACTGAGTCGGTCGCGAGTAAAGTCTCTCAGGGAGTCTTTGTATTATTGAGGCGATATTAAGGAACCGATTTAGCTCCATTCTCCTGCAACATTTTCAAAGGGTATCCCGCCCGGCAAGGGCGATGTTCACTCCAAGTAGGAATACAGTACTTGTCTGGACAGGTAGGTATGAGACACATGATATAAATAAATATAACACTGCAGTGTTAGGCTGATTTGTTTAAAATCTGCAATCGCTAAATCATGCATGCAGATATGAAAAACTGAAATGCAGGTTCAGTTGCAGAGTGAGGTAGGCGGAAATCTAAACAAATCTTAAAAAGTTTATGTAATAAATCCGCCAAACATGAACAAACGAATCACAAGACAAAACACGACCTCTTAGGTCTTCTGCAGGCAAGATAAACAACATTCAGGACAACGAAAATGAAGAACGAGCAATCGCTTATCTGGTTAAATTCGGCGCAAAATCGGCGTTGGATCTGACAAGAAAGGTGATTGCTCGTTCTTCATTTTCGTTGTCCCGAGTGTTGTTTATCTTGCCTGAGGAAGGCATAAGAGGTCGAAACGCGTCATGTTTTGTCGTGTGATTCGTTTGTTCATGTTTTGCGGATTTATCACATAAACTTTTTTAAGACTGGACATGTGGGGGTTGTTTCAGATCATTGAAAGACTGTCCCTTGACCCAATGCTGAAGCTAACGTTGTCCAGCATGAGTATGCGCAGTCTGGACAGTGTGGAGCTGCTCGTTCCTTCCCATGTGAAGCGCGTGCAGGAGTTCATGTTTCTGATGGCCGTCTGCAACACTGTAGTTGTCTCCCATCATCCCCATGAAGACTCAGTAAGTTTGAAGCCCAAACACCTGGTATCAGAACTTTCTTCGATTTTGTCTGTACGTTTGTTTGCGTGTTTGTTTGTTTTCACTCTTACAGAAGAAAAGACGTTTTGTTAGCAGCTCTTGTGTGGAATGTGAATTGCAAGTGGCCTCACGTTCAATCAGAATGTCCTCTAAGGGAAAAATCACCATCTGCGTCCCCCTCCTTTTAACATAACATGTTGATTACTACGAAATAAAATCTTTAAGTGCCAAAGGTACCTATGTATGCCATATGAAACTATTTTTAAAAGTAAAACCCAAAATAACATTGGTAGTTAATTCCAAAATCAACGAGAAAAAAAACCCAGTGGAGGGAGTTTCGTTGTCCATGTATCTGACCGTGTTTTGTTGATGTTTATACCTGACTATTGTGGCTCACTCCATATTGCCTGAAAGTACAAAAAAATCTATTCTAACATTGACGCAGATCCCCACGTTTCTGAGCATCTTATAGACCAGCACTGAAGTTTGCGACAATGGCGAACATATGTCTGCAGTGTAGACTGCTTTGTGTGCTGTCGTTCACATTCTAGTGCTGCCTGGGTCACTGACATGTCCACAGCCGTGTGGAATGGACGGTCCCAGGTCACAGCAGCTTATCGCCACAGTCTATTTGAGCTGTAAACATTCATTTTATAACTTTCGCAGATTGGATTGAAGCACTTTGAAGATAGCAGTCAGCTCCAAATACCACGTCTTTATGTTCAGGCCTTCCCAAATAATTTGTGTGAGCACGAAACAAACGGTAACCTTCGAAGGGCAAATGATAGTGGATTAATAGTTCACTAATGAAGGCGTTATGCAGAATAAGGTGGAATAGTATGTTAATGGCTGAACACGCACGTACTGTTCAGGGTGTGGGGAGAGGTTTGACGGATGCTGAAGAGGCCATCACAACAGTTGTTAGGTGCTGGCAGAAGCTCGATTCATCTGAAAAAGAGACATGGAAATAATTTGTTCGTAAGTTGTAATGCTTGTCAGTTTATGTAAAACAGAACAATTTATGCAGAATTTGTACTGTTCGCCGATTTGATCTGAACAGAAACAATTTTTGTAAAAGTGTTATGTTTGCCAGTTCATGTAGGACGGAGACAATTTGTCCAGAAACTGTAGTGTTTGCTGATTCATCTGAGATAATGTGTGCAGAAGCTGTAATATTTACTGATTCATCTGAAATGGAGACAATGTGTTCAGAACTTGTTATTTTTGCCGATTGATGGGAAACAGAGACAATTCGTACAGACATTGTGATGTTTACCGATTCAGCTGAAAAAAATAAGACAATTTATTCTAAAGTTGTCATCTTTGGGAAATGCACATCTTTTTCAAGACGTTGAAACTCCTAAGACCTGAGGGTAGGGGCAAAATCAGAACTGTAATGTTTGTTGATTCATCGGAAACAGAGACAATTTGCACAGACTTTGCAATGTTTGCCGATTTATCTGAAACAAGGTCAATTTATACAGAAGTTGTCCTCTTTGAGAAATATACCTTTTTAAAGATGTTTAATCCTGTAAGACCTGAAGATAATGGCAAAACAACTCTTGAAAATTTGAAACTATCATGACTTTACATTTATGTTATGGCCGCCGTAAAAAATCACGTCATGACATTTATAACAACTTTCCACTGTTTTTGAGAAGGTTAAATTGGGCTAGTTTCTATGGACGGGTGAGGCAAAAATCTTCATATTCCAGAGCAGATGAATGAGGCAGATTTTTAAAGTCACAGACAAAATGTATCATTGATCTTCAGCTGAACAGATAAACTGTTCAGTAACAATCAATCTACGTGATAAAATCTGGCTTACAGTATTCTAAAGGCTCTCTCTTTCATTTGCTTCAGATGGACGAAAGTGGGTTCCTTCCTGTACCCTACTTCGGCAAGAACTCTGACCAGACCGGTGATCCCATGGATCAGTACAACCACCTGCAGATAAACAGAATATCAAAATCCCGTACACCCCCCAGCAGCTCACGACTCTCCCCTTTCAGTGATGTTGTGGATTACTTCTCTTCCGAGGCAGCACCTTGGGGTCATCATGTCCGCTGGGCGATTATGACAATACTTTGTATGAAGCGGAAAGTCCTGATGAGTTGGCGTTGGTGAAGGCAGCAAGCGCTTATGGTTGTCAACTGTTAAACCGATCTTCTGACAGAATCAATGTTTGGTTGCCAGGTAAACAAATTCGGGTTCCTTTGACATGTAATGTTCTGTAGCTACGTTCGTACACAACTTTGCGTCTGTACAGGTTTACAACTTGATTATCACAAACCTTAATGCATTGTTGAATGCTTTTTTGAAAATAAGATGATACGGCAGAACTCTTTCTGGTGATGTATATGCTTTTCGCAAAGGGTACGAGCTTAAAAATCTGTTCAATCGTACTTCTGCCTTTGCGGAATCCATCCTGTACTTAAGAAATAACGGTATCTGCTAGTGGCAGTAACCTGTTCAGATTTACCCCCCCTTGACGTGATGCTCTCTAGAGTTTTGTCAAGTACCGATTCAGATTCTGATCATTTGTTGGCGTGGCTGATCAAACTGGTTCCGCAGTAGTTCCGGTAGTGGTGGATACCTCCTTTGTTAGGAAGAGTAACGATTAGTGATCGAGTCCATGGCGTGTACCAGATTTTTGTCGCCGATCGCATTTGGGACATCAGTTACTGCATCTGCGCCATGTTTTACGAGTTCTGCAGGGACATTGGCGGTGCCTGCAGTCTTCCCACATATTAGTAGTCTCACTGAAAGAATGTCTTCTTCACGGAGTGCTGGAAAGTCACCCTCATTTGATAAATCCTGTGCTGGTCGCACAGTCCGATCTCCTTGGCTCTCTTTGCTGTAAAGTTCACAGCAATAATCCGTCCACATTTGTTGACGTCTTCTTCCTGTGTGAGACAGTTGCAGTATTCGTCCCTGAATGGTGCCGACTTTACTTTCGCTTTGTCCAGTCTTATACAGACTTAAAGGCTTCCTTTGTGTCGCTTTTGTCTATGTTTTTCTCAAATGTCCTCAAAATGCTGTTTGGATCCAGTCTTCCTTTCCTTCTTCGTTTATTCAATGATCTTGTTTGCAGTGCCAAATGTCTCCCCACCAGCAATTTTAAGCTTTTTCCTGTGTCACCATTATCAGAACATTGCTTGTGAACCACAGCTTCGATCTCCACCGACATATTCCTAGACCTACGTAATGTTCTGAGTCATCACTTGATTGATTCTGTTTGCGAGGTTGGAATTGTTCATGGGTGCTTTGAAGTCTTCTCTGAGCAGTTACAGTGGGGCTTATTTTCCTCCGATGGTCGCTTGATGTCAGTGATGTCAGGATCTTTCAGTTTGACAGGACTGAATTTCAGACGGCCTCTTTTCCCTATCTTGTTCTTGAAACGTATTTCAAAGTTCATAATGAAAAGGCTTTGTGCATTATCGGGATGCTTTATGGTCATCGAGAGCGTTGGCAAGGACCAAGTCATTATCACTTGTAAATTCAACCAGGCGTAGTCCCACATCATCGGTGGTCTCATTACAAAAGTGGCTGCAGAAATCATTCTACTCTTCTTTTGTATCTATACCAAAGGTGACATTCAAGTTACACTGAACGATGAGTATGTGTGTCTTGTTGACCTCGTCGATGACTTTTGGAGCTGAGTGTAGAATTCTTCCATCTGGTTATCATCATAGTCTAGTGTGGAAACATATTATTGTGTCATCATGATATTGAATGGTTGCGCTCGAAGGCGGATGGTCATGATCCTACCAGAGCAGGGTTGCAGTACAGAGTTCCTCCTGTTCTTGTTAACTAGAAACCGCACTTCATGCTCACGTGTGTCTTCGTCTACGCAATAATACAAGACATGCTCCTTTTTTTTTTTTTTTGTTTTTTGTTTGCTGTCCCAACCTCTGCGCCACTTCGGAGGCAGTGCACCCACGCCGCTCATTCCGACACCCCGTACACAGCCACAGCCTGGTCGGCCCCGCCGCAGCCCTGGCACCGGCAATCCACAGGGAGCAGTCAATGTCAAGTCGTCAAGAGGCAACCCACCGGAGGAGACACTGCACTGCTGCCGAGTCACTTCGGTGGTGTTCAGTGGCCTGTTCTGATCTAACATACGCAGGACACCACCTACTAACCCCCTACTGACGACAATAATTGCTTAGCCGCGGAGCCGGCGTGAGTGAGCTCTCCCTCCGGAGGGCGCCACCACGTCCGTCCAACGACAGCCCCCATGGACTCGCCGATACCGGTGACCCCGACGGAACCAAATCAAGACCACAGACGTGGAGAGGATATCGAAATTGAGGTCACTGTGAGAGCAGGGCACGAAGGGCCACAGAATTTGACTTTTTTTTTTAATGCCGATCGATGAGAATGAGGATGATTAAGATGATGCTACGGATTTCCATTTCGGTCTGAGACTACATGACAGGGCTGTACACTACGTTTCCTTTCATAATATATCCCGGCGTCAACCAGGCCCTAGAAATACAGGCACCTGCAGTGTTGGTCAGGAAATTTGAGCACACACTCTCAGAAACGCATCCATTAAGTGGATGAAACTCGACTGTGTGGTCCCAGTCTTCCCAACTGAGTCCGCAGCAAACTCAACTCTGGGTAGGAGCCGGTCGGGGCAGAAAAACCCACATGACTCTGATGGGATTCGAACCCATGACCTCCCAGCCGGGAGTTCGCGACGCTAACCACTTCGCCACGGCGGCTGGTGACATGCTCCTTTTCTGTACATACTTTTCGTTGTTCTTCTATCTTACTTTACAAAGGCCGATAGTGTGTCAGGACTCACAGGTCATGTTTTTCAATGTTGCAACTTGCTCGAGTGTTCTTACATTTCAGGTGGCGAATGTGACAATGGGGTCCTTCCACGGATAATTTCTCTCTCGAGAAAGTCTGGCAGGAGGCGCTGTTGGCCACAATGAAGAAATTTAACATCGGGAAAAAGCTGATCAACACCATCCAGCATTTTTATTCAAAGCGACCATGCAATGCTCAAACAGGGTGCTTTTGGAGAATGGTTCCACACTACAAGAAGATGCTGGTAACCGTCCAACAGTTCACTGAATAAAGATCTGTCGTGAATGAGAAAAGAGGGATCCAAACCGAGAAATCCTCTCTGGCGCAGCAAAGACAATAAATGCCAGCACTGTTCAGACTAAAACCTGTGTGGAAAGAAAATGACGTCTCCACAAAACACTAGTTCAGGTTCCGATGTGCACTGGGATATTCCACTTCGCTAGGTTCCGATGTGACCTGGTATATTCTCCTCGCTATATTCATGGGATACGTAGACCCTCACAGCGGAATCCAAGCCATTGATACAAGGTGTTACGGCAAGATTCTAAACATCGGACATACGGATCATATCACTGATGAACAAGTGCGTCAGATAATCAAGCAGCACATCGAATCATATCAAGATCAACTGACGTCGGTCAAGAACAGAAAACTTCGTTGGTATGGCCATGGAACAAGATCTGATGGCCTTGCGAAAACAATCCTCAAAGGAACTGTCGAGAGAGAGAGACGGAGGGAAGATTGAAAAAAAAGAAAAGAAAACGATCGACAGACAACGTTGCGGTATGAACAGGGAAAAGACTTACAAAGGTCGAAGCCTTTTAACTAAACCGATAGAACTGGGGAACCCTGGTAAAGTGTTCTTCTGTGTGGTATCCCAGTGACTCCCCATAGAGTTAGGAATAGAAGGAGAAGGAGGAGGAGGAGGAGAGGAAGAAGAAGAAGAAGAAAAACACACAACAACAACAACAACAACTGCTTGCTTGCGTTCCTTTTGTTGCCTATGTCTTTTATGTGGTCTCTTTTTTCAGAGTGGACTCTTGCCAGTCTAACAAGACACTGTACTGTAGGAAAGCAGTCACTCAGCAAACATTGCCTTAAATGAATAGAATTTCAATGGTGAGAATCTAGGCTTCACGTAAGAACCTTTAAGCACACTGGGCAGTTGTAAGTAGGAGCTGGCAGGAGGCCACACACACACACACACACACACACACACACACACACGCACGTACGGAAGCACGCACGCACGCACAGGCGCGCGAGCGCGCGCGCACACACACACACACACACACACGCACGCACGCACACACACACTGCTTTTGATTGGGACAGAAACTCATGAGCTCAAAGCAGGTCACTTGCAATTCTAACTGCTGCCACGGCAACTGGTTGGAAAGGATCATATTCTCTTTCTTACAACGGACAGCAACT
>CM031601.1:83807337-83812337 GCA_018398815.1 Conus ventricosus | reverse complement strand
CAGGAGCAACAGGAATTGAGGACAGACTACAAGAGGGAGTTCCAGAAACCATCGTCAAACTGAGAGAAGCAGGCATCAAGGTGTGGGTTTTGACTGGTGACAAACAGGTACAAACCGGAGGAGGAAGGGAATGGGAAGGGGGAAAGGGAGGGGGAATGGGTGTCACTCAGATGGGGAAGAGGGGGCGGGGTGAGCGGGTAAGAAGGAGAAGTGAAATTTTGGAGGGAGGGGATCTGGAAGATCTGTGGAAAACTTGGGTGTGGGAACTATCAGAGCTGCTTTCTTCTTCTTTTTTATCATTTTTTTTTAGAAACAGACGTTCAACACAACTTGATGAATCGTATTACCAAGTACATTTTCTGTAATCATCACTTCACAATGAACTGTCGCACAATTTCACAGATGCACAAGCCAGGAAGAGATGAGCAGAGACAGAGACAGAGAAAACGAGAGCATAATGAGAGAGACTAACTGACCTTCGCTACAAGAAAAAAGTCTGCTTTATTAACATAAAACGTCATTGCTGATGATAGATAATTGAACGTGAACATTTTCAGCTGCAGGAAGAAAGGGGTGGAAAGAAGGAGGGAGCATTGAAGAGTGCGGAAGGAGGGGGGGGGGGGGGGGCTTGAGGAAGCGGAGGGATAAGGTGGAGGTCAGAGGTATGTGAGTTGGGGATGAGGGGGAGATGGGGAGGGGGTGGGGGGGGGGGGGGGGGAGGCAGGGAAGACGGGAGAGGTGCGAAGTGGTGATGGTGTCCTATGCATATGCATGCAAACTCACCTCTGGATTTTTCTTTATTCCCAGGTTTGTTCTGCACACGCATAACATTCAGAACTTAAAATTTCGCTCCAGTGTACATCACAGATACGTCTATATTCCTCGCCACACACATGCGCACACGCAAATGGTCTCCCCTTCCTTCCTGTATTGGTCCCTCCTCACGTACACACGTCCTTGCATGCATCCATGAACACGTGCACTTATACAGGTGTCTGCTTGCAGCAGCATGTGTTTGAAACAGGTACGTGACTAAATTCCAATGGTTGTAAAATAACGATGGCTGTTTCTTTGTTTTTCCCCCAGGATACAGCGATGCAGGTAGCTTATGCCTCAAAACTGATCAGCAAGAAACAGGCAGTGATCACTATTAATGCACATAGTTTGGTAAGGCTTCCGTCTGTCTCTCTCTGTATCTCTCTCTCACTCTCTCTGTGTGCGCGCCCGTGTGCTCGCGCGAGCATGAACGCATATTTGTATATTTGTGTGCATATACACCCGTGTTTGTGCACGTGATTGAGCTCACTTGTTCGCTTTTATCTGAATGTCAAAGAATGAATGGTGAGACAGTAGAAGGGGGAGAAAAAGGTTTTAATTCCAGGTACATTTACCTATTCAGACGGCGTGAAGGAAAGGATATATACGCTTTGATATTTCTTCACATTAACTTACAGTGAAACTTGAAAATGATACGCTATAATTGTCAGTAATGTTTTCGCCGAGGAAAGACAGGAAGCCGAAGACAAGATTAATTTCCGGAAATGAAGTGTATATCAAGGGAAATCACTCTGTCTTAGCTCTTCTAAGGCGATAATTGAGGAACTGAATTATCTCCCGTCTATTCCAAAATTTTGAGTAGTTTCCGTCTTGGCTGGGGCTTTGTTCACGCCGAGTAAGAAGAAAACACTTGTCTAGACAGGCTAGTGCGAGAAAAATGAGACTCTGCGTGCGTGTGCGCGCGCGCTCAAGCGCATGCGCGCACTTGTGTGTGTTCAAATGAAAAACACATGGTGTGTATTGAGTGTGTGTGTGGTGTGTGTGTGTGTGTGTGTGTGTGTGTGTACATTTGTTGTGAGTTTTATCAATGCTAATAGGGTTTGGCATTATTTCGATTAATTGAAAAGAATGTCAAAACAAAATAGTGTGTAGCTCATCTTCCAGAATGATGATTTATCATGTAATGAAACCTAATGTCATCATTTTAGTATGTGTGTTAGCTTATCAGATGTTTCAAGACAACAAAGCCTAGTTTTCCCACTTTTTATAAGCACACACATAATTCATTATGTTTTATGTGTAGTAAATCCATCTGTATTGTATAATGCGTGTGTATGTATGTATTTGTGTATCTCTATGTAATTATGTATTTATATACATTGTGTATTTACATTGAATTGTAAAGCTTATGTTTTATTTATAATTATTTGTCCATGTTTAATAAGTACTAGATTCAGTACTGAATGAATGAACTTAAAAAAAAAAGTACAACAAAAGCAACTGCAGCAGGAACAAAACCAAACAAACAAGCAAATGAAAATCAGGTAAAACAAAAACAACACACAACAACAACAACAACAAACCGAAATGAAACACAACCTAACGTTCCTCATTCATTCACTTCCTAGAAGGCCACTGTCGACCTCCTGGTCCATCACCTTGACCAGATCCAGCGGGACGTACCTGACGCCCGTCTTCATTCTGTCAACACCTCGAGCCTCCCCGGCGTCCGGAGCATACAAGTGGTGATACCACCAGGCCAAGGAGAGAAAAGACGTACGCCATGGTGATCGACGGGCAGACGCTGAACTGGGCGCTGACTCCAGAGGCCGAGAACTATTTCTGGCCCCAGCCAAGTGTCAGTCAGTGGTCTGCTGTCGTGCGACTCCTCTGCAAAAGGTGAAGAGGATGCAGGGGAAGAGTGACATGCAGGGTTAGGATAGGAAGGTAAAGTGAACTTAGACAAGGTGAAGGAATAGGAGTAAGTGAGTGAACAGTGACAGAGGGAGGTAAAGGACAGTAGGTAGAGAGGAGAGGAGTGAACGTGATAGCAGTGAGTGATGCATAGAGAGGAAGGATAGAAATGAAACAGTAAGTAGGAATTAAGTGAAGTGAGGTTAAGGTGGGAAAGAAGAGTGAACAGTGATAACAGGTAAGGGGAGGAGGATGAGGAACATTAGACTGTAAGGTGAGAAGATAGAGTGAAAGTGATAGGACATGGAAGGTAGGAGGAGAGTGAACAGTGTTAGACATGAGTGAAGGAAGATAGAGTACAGTGTAGACATGGTAAGGTGAAAGGAAGTGAACGGAAGACAGGTAGGTGGAGAAGATAAAGGAACAGTTACAGTGGAAGGTGGAGGGAGGCAGGATAGAGTGAACAGTGATAGACATTGGTAAGGTGGGAAGAGAAGGATAGAGTGAACAGTGTTAGACATGGTAAGGTGGAGGAAGGATAGAGTGAACAGTGATAGACATGGTAAGGTGGAGGAAGGATAGAGTGAACAGTGTTAGACATGGTAAGGTGGAGGAAGGATAGAGTGAACAGTGTTAGACAGGGTAAGGTGGAGGAAGGATAGAGTGAACAGTGTTAGACAAGGTGGAGACGAGAGAGGATAGACAGAGTGAGCAGTGAGACAAAGTGAAGAGGAGAGGAGGTGGGATAACTGAATAGTGATAGACATGGTGAAGAAGGGGGACCGTAGGATAGAGTGAGCCGTGATAGACAAGTTGAAGATGAGAGAGGGTAGGATAAAGTGGACAGTGATAGACAAGGTGAGGAGGAGGGCAAGCACTGCGGTGAACTTTGCAATCACAAAATTGTCACAAACAGATTGGAAAGTGAAGCCTCAGAGTTCAGCATTACAGCCAAGGATAGGGAATGCTCAGTCAGTCAGAGCGCATAGAGGTTCTGTAATTCAATGATCTGGGGTAGTTCTTTTTACTTGTATGTGTGAATGGAAGTCATCATAAAGATCTGAACTGCTTGGCAGCTTTTGACACACGCCTAGCTTTGTGTAATTATGGATAAGTGAACGCATACCGTGATCGTCTTCCCTCGTTGGGTTTTCACAATCACACATCATTTGTTCCAACTCTAACACAGTTTTTGACAATCTGTTTACCACAAATATCTGTTAAGATGAAAATATTTTTTCTTGTTTCTGTTGTTAAACAGATTTGTTTTTCATTAACACCTTTTCGTGTAAAATGCGCAGGTTGACAGTACAACACGAGACCAATCATTTTATTGAGCAAGAAGCATATTTGATGAATAGTTATTCGGCAGAAACATCGTTATGAATAACTTCTGAGCAGAAAGCATGTTCAATGAATCATTAAGACTGATCACACGATTTTGTAATGGGCGGAAATGTATGATTTCATAATACATGTTCAGCCTGTCGTGTATGGTGGTTAATTTTTTTTTTCCTTTTTTTTTTAGAGTAATGTGGTCAAGTCAGTCCGCAAAAACTTGAAAAAAATGACACTAGCCATAGGTGAGTATTGAATTGTTACTGATTCATTAACATAAAAAGTGTACAGGGCTTTTTTTTTATAATACACATCTCCATTTTAAGTTGCGAATTTTTGTTCAAACAAATGCCTTATTATCACCTGGCATGAAACTTGGCCGTAAAATCAGAACCCCCATGAAAATTAACTACTTTTGATACTAAAATTTCCATTTCTGAAACTAACCTGTCCTGAAACATAGAGGCAATGGTCCCTCATGAGAATGCCTCTGTGCTGTTCCCAAAGCTCTGAACACTGTGTTTAAAGTCTTACTGTATTGTTTGTTTCTCAAACCAAACCGAGATGAATGGATTAGCCCCAGCTGTCCCTCACTCAGTACAGCAGCCACGCACAACTTAACGACAATGCAATCAAGCAACAAGTCAACATGCATCAAGAATAAACATGTTTACAGGATCAGGACAAGAAGAAGACAAAAAAGAATTACATTTGTGTGGGTTGTGTTGCTGCTGATAAGCTGCCATATTACGCCAGACAGCAAATGATACAAAATGCGGGGGTTTAATGCTAAAAAGCCACCACAGTGCCCCTTCCAAAACTGGTAAAAAGTCGATCAAAGACACTCAGAGCGGACGTTTTGCTGTCTGAGCAAGGGAACCCAGGGCTATCAGATCTTTTGTCACATCTGAGAGACAAAATCTCTTAAAAGTAGTATTGGACTTAAAGCCTGCTGCAAGCTGTGCTCTACC
>CM031601.1:83783167-83799068 GCA_018398815.1 Conus ventricosus | reverse complement strand
ACCGGCCCCCCGGCCTTTGGGCCACCCACCTTCAAAAATGGCGTTTTCGACAAAGCCTCCTCAGAACCTAATTAACAACCCGCCCTCTACAAACATGCAGCGGGGATGTAGAAATAGTCATTATAAATGCATACTCGTATCTGTAGTTGTATATTTGGTTGCTCGGTCGTTATCATCAGAGATAATGAAAGAAGAATGAACACATGTACTTAAAAAAAAACCCACCAGTTCGTTCCCTTAGTTATCAGATGTCGGCACCAAATTGCTATGCCTTCAGTGTTTCTTTTTTCTCAGCTGTTATTGTTGCGATAATCACAATGATATTTTTGTGGTCAGATTCTGTGCATTTCTTTACAAATTCAAAAATCTATATTTTGTATGCGCAATGTGACAATATTGACTAATTCAACATGCAAAGACATTACCTACGTATCGATGCAGAATATGACATTTTCATGCATAAGATGTGTTTTATCACAGTATACTGTCAAAACCCAAAGTCGTTCAAAAATCAGCATTGAAATGTTCAAACTGGTCAGAATTAAAAGAATTGCCAGATTTCCCGGAGATTAGTTTTACTCTGGCGCACATTGAATGACCAATTTGTCCAGTTTTCTTTGCCACTTTGCATTGCTTGTTGATTTTTTTTTCAGTTTTCTTTGCCACTTTGCATTGTCTGTTCAATTTGTTCCAGTTTTCCTTGGTAGTCAGCAGCTTCAGCAGTTTGTATTGTCCACTCAATTGTTTTTTCCAATCGCCTTGAGCAGTTTAAATTCTTTGTCCAATTTTGTCCGGTCCGTCTTTGTACAGATAAGCCGTTGGTTAAATTCAGCTTTTCTTGAATTTTTAGGTCACATTTTTTGTTTTAATTTCATTTATACTGACTTTTTCGTCCCTACTATCACTTTCATTATACCTTTCTGCGCTCCATGTTGAATAGTCTTCTGATATATTGTTGGTTAAAGCTCTCTCATCATCAACAGCGATTTAGCAGATATTGACCTGGGTGCATTAAGTCAAAACTATCATAACTGTACATCACTAAATGTCACATCAGTGATTGTCATGTCTCTGATGGTGGGTGGGCTCTAACGACTTATCATTGATGCTGTGTGGAAATGCTTGAAGCTTTGGATCACAATGGAATGAACGTGACTGTGCCGTTATTCGCGCTCGTGGTGAGCAGGGAGAAACAAATCCTCTGGAAGGGGGGGGGGGGGGGGGGGGGGGGGGGGGGGGGGGGGGGGGGGGGGTGGGGGGGGGGGGGGGGAGGGGGTGGGGGGGGGGGGTAAATTGGGGTTTGAAAGGAAAGGATTGTTTGGGGGGGGGCTTAATTTTAATCTTTTCAACCCCAAAAATAGGTGTTAACTTCTCAAGGACAACAAGCTCCACCGGCCACTAATCTGGCTGTTGTTTTCAGATTAACATGCCTTGCAGACTTGATTGTTATTTTCACATGTATACGCACTGGGCAGACTTGATGTTATTTTTCACATGTATACGCATGGGGCATGCTTGATTGATGTTTTTTTTTTCCTTTTTTTCTGCCGTACGCAGGCTGATACTCCTGCGGACACTGTCTTTAACGGCAGTGGAGTTTTGTGTGCATTTACCGTTTTTTATCCGCCCTTAAGGCAGCCATACCATATCCCCGAAGATGATGTTTTGAAGGTAACACACGGGGCGACTTGGTTGATGTTTTAAAGGTACACGTCGGACTTGATTGATGATTGAAATGTAAACGCATGGGCGTACTTGGCTGATTTTTAACGGATCCTCTTCAGTGGCACGTAAAGACCTTTTCGAAGCTTGGCTGCCCGGGGGTTGTGTTTTAAATCACCTGTCACTGAACAAACGATGTGGCTGTGGGATGCATAGGGCTATTGCTTGAAGTGACTTTTTTCCCAGTGGACACAGGTCATGAATACGGCTGGTACACACCATGAAAGGGTTCTTTGGGGGTTCTGTAGAGTTTGTCCACGGCTTTACGTAATTGCATCTGCCACAGAGAAATATGTCCCTTTTTTTTCCTTGAATACCCTTTGGGTGCCTGCACCCTGGATTTGACAACAGCGCAGCCTTCCAATGGTGGTGCAGGATTGCTTCATTGTATATGTTATCTTTGGTACACACACTGGATATACTTATTTCTTGTTTTCAGATGTAGGCACACTGATATGCCTTTCCCGACTGCTGTCTTAAATCTATATACCCCAGTGGATATAGTTACTGTTCTTTTAGTGTACACACAGGATATATATGAATGTTAGTCTTCAGATTACACACACGATAATTATTTTTGTTTCAAAGTACATACATTGGTTGCCCTTCCGACTGCTGTCATCTTTGTAAACTTTAGACATACTTGATGTTTATTTTCAGATGCAAACGTGCAGAATACACGAATGTTCTTGATTTCAGATGTATTCAGTTTGGCAAAAATTTGATTGTTGTGTTTCAGATTCCTAAACACCGGGCATAGGGATGCCGTTGTTTTGGATGTATTCATGTCCAGGACGGGAAATCGTGATGGTTTGCTTAAGTGCATAATTGAGTATTAAGTCAGGCTTAACACACCAGGTTTATTTTTGCACTCTACAGCATATGCACATCATGCGCCCACCAACATTAACCTTCTCTGGAATGGGATGTCACGCATTCGGTTCTCTTTCTAACACGACTGAGAACAAGAAATTAAATTCTATGCTACTTATAATTAATCATGTACAATCAAATCACACACATGAAATTCAAAACTAAAGATCAACACCCAAATCCCGGTTTATTAATGAAAAGACTTCTTACCTGGCCAGGTTTTCACCACACAACCAGTTTCACCACACCAAGTTCTTGAAAAAAGTCTTTCACGTCTTCTCAGCACTGCTTGATGGTGATGCCTTGTGACTGGCTCCAGGTTCAGACTGGGTCTTCGTGGTCGTCTCTGGATCTCGACGTCGAACTCCTTCTTCGTCTTCTCACCACTCTGGTTCCCAAATCAGTTTTCTGTCTCACCACCTCTGGGCTTCAAACTTAGTTTCTTCTCTTCGAGTGTCTTTAACCCCAAGACCTTGCGTCTCTTCTTTTCCAGCCCACGTTCTCTCGCCTTCTCTTCCTGCTCACTCCTCTCCCTCTCTTCTTCCCCCCCTGCCTTCTCTCTCTTCCGGTGTGCCCTTCACGTGTTCTCCCTCATTTTTAAAATAGGGAGGCACAAAGGATTCCCCTTCGGGCATGCCTTTGTCCCACGCTGCTTCTAAACCCCCTAGTTCACAAGTACCCTGAATTCTCCACTCGCTCATCTCCCACACATCCATTCACACCCCTACTAATTGTTAGAAAACACACACATGCCCAGATGGCTCAAATTTCCCGCCACTTGGGTTTCACTTAACACATAATTATCTTAAGAGGGCTACAAACCTCCACACCTTCCCCAGCCTACAAGAACCAAACACAGTGACCCCCGGCAACACCATCGAACGCTCAAGACCCTCCCTTTTTCCGACTTTTTCCAAAAGAACTCGCTGACCGAGCATTTCGCTCCCTTGAACCCCGGTCGAGGGTTACCCCCTTTCCCTTTCGCCACTGGGCGGGTCCACTCCCCTCCTAGGGTTGTTTTATCCTGGCCACTTCGGCCTTCTCTCACACGTCGGCCGTGTGCATGGGTAAGGTCCCGGGTTTAAATTTGGGTCTAACCTATTTGTTATACGTACAACGTCCTTTTTGCCCCCAAAGGTCTATCCTTGTAGAGGTTTCACGCTCCTTGCAAATTCCCCCCACTCGAACCCCCCCCATGCCCCCATTGGCATACTTAACATTCCCCCGATGAAACTCTCAAATTTTCCCATTAACCAGTGCAATATCCCCCATAAGCCTACTTACACCAGGGGGAAGCACCAAGTTTGGTCTTGCAACAAAAATTAGAGAAAAATCTAATCATCCAAAACCACCAAGCAAATATAACTAAATTATCTAGGAATCTCCCCACTTCAATCCTTTTGGCCATATAAAGTAAACTAGGGGTTCTACAGGAAAATTTCATCCCCCCACTTATACACTGGCCCCGGGCCACGTTCCTAAACAAACAACGCACACAACCACGAAAACCCTAAAATTTTTTAAACATCCCCCCGCCCACCCCTGTGCCTACGTCCCTCACCTTTTTCCATCTCTCCCACTTGTTCCGCCGCATTGTTTGCATGCGAAAACGCCCTGATACACCAGGGTACGGCCAGTAGTACTCTGCGTCAGCCTTTGTGAGCCTTCTTAGAATGCCCGAGGCTAAAGTCCCCATGTTTTCGGACCCACCCCGTTCTGTTTTTTTCGTAGCAAAACCGTCTGCTTTTCGTTTTTTTCCCGAATAAAAGTGAGTGAAAGTTCGGTACAATACCCGTCCTTTAATCTCAAACCCGATGTCCCCTTTTTTTAAACATTTTTTTTCTGCCACTGTGGCAAACCCAAACGTTTACTGGGGCGATAGTCCCCTTTTGTTTTCGCAAGTGAGAGGGGTTGGTCTCACTGGACACGTCCATTGCGTTCTGAAGTGTGTGACCGCTTCGGGGCCTTCCCCCCGTGATTTTGACCTGATTGAAACAGAGAAGTCAGGTTTGGGTTTTCGTACCCCGTCTCCTGAATGCCCCAAATACTAAATCATAGGGTTTGGCTTTGGAACAGCCAAACCTGTACGACTCCACTATAGAATGGTGCATCAATGAACACCAGTGCCGTTTGAATTCTGCTACTGTTCCATCTATTTGTCTAAAACCTCTGTGTTTTTCCTTGAATTGTCCCTTTTTAACCAGGGACTCCTTCACCATTACGGGCCCCTGCACCCCGAGTCTCTAATGACATTAACCACATTGTCCCCCACTCTGCCTTTGTGCACATCCCTGTTATCGCTGAATCTGTGAACACACAGCACAATCCAGACAAAATAACACTCATCTTTTTCATCTTTTCCTATCTGCCTCTCTCTTGGCCTGATCCTCAATTTCTGCTGCTTTCTGAGGTCTAAATCGGCAGTCCTAGCCAAGTGTTTCCCGTCTATCACACAGAAAACAGGTACGCTCATTCCTAGCCACGTGGCTATTGGGTTTTCACCCTTGTTTGCTCAACGTGACGCTGTGGGCCTAGGGTGTGTATGCTGACTCATTTTCGCGAGTCATGTGCTGGCCTGCTTCCTCTGAATATGCTTCCAGGCTTTCCTCTTGTTTTGGCAAATCACGCCTCGCTTCCCGGGATGTCTCAGCTGTCTCAAGTACCTCAGTATTGTGGTTGCACCTTTTCCTTAATGTGGATTGTGAGGCCCGTCCCACAAACCATCAAGTATCTGTTCCTTCATCACCAGTGTCTTGAGGCCTTTAAAATCACTGTCCCACTCCACTAAGTTCTACCCATTTGTTGAAATAGTGGTCCAGTCTAACTCCGAACTGTGTTATGTTCCACCCTGTTCGATTCTCGCCTCGGAAACTTTCGCCTAAAACCTTCTTCAGTCAAATCATAGCCTTTAGTACTGCTTGTTTCACCTTGTCAAAATCTCTCTGATCACCTTTGGGTAGGGTGGTACTGTGTTTAACGCACGACCTGTCAAACAGGCAGACAGGGTTTTTTGCCCCTCATCTTCGGGCCAGCCCTCGTGCTCGGCAAACGATTCAAACCGACTGATATAGGTATCGATCGAATCAGTTTCTTCTTGAAAGTGGGAGTTTTGGTCTAGGTGCGCAACTTATCTGCGGCCTACTGACTCAGAACTGGTGTCGATTTCACTACGATTTTCGATTTTATTCTTTCCAACTCAATTTGTTGGCCCAAAATCTCTGATTCGCTTCTGCTCTTGCCCTTGCAGCCGCACTCTCTGCACTGCTCTAGCTCTGGGAGCTGCACTCTCGCATCTGCTTTTTGCTCTGGCAGCTGCACTCTCTGCATGCTTTAGCCCTCTCTGCGTCTGCTCTCGCTCTGGCGGGTGCACTCTCTGCATCTGCTTTGCTTTAGCAGCTGCACCTCTGCATCTGCTTTAGCCTTCGACGCAGCAGTTTCAAGTCTAAGTCTCTCAGCCTCAGCATCTGAGTTTCTTTTGACAGCGTCGAGCTGTTCCTTTTCAAACTTCCTTCTTTCAGCCCTTTCATCTCTCTCAGTCTTCTGCTGATTTCAATGAATCTACGCAATTCATCTCCTGTATATCCAGTTTTCCCCCTAAACTAATCAGTTTCTCATGGAGTAAAACTTTCTTCAGCCATTTTCTTTCTTATATGTTTTAGCACCACTAAAACAGTTACGTTTATAAACCCGGTAAAAGTTGGACACAGTTTAAACTACTAAACGTTACGAGTACACCAACCAATGGTAGTGTTCCTAACACAAAGGAGCCCTTTAAACTTAAACCACAGCTTCTGGAAATTAAGACTAGAACCTCGTTCTTCGTTTCTCTGAACGACCTTTGATTAATACAACCACCTACACACAAGTCAATACTCAACACTCAAAGAACTAAAGGAAATAATTAGAAGAGCTAATTAAAATTGCCTTTAGTGGACGCTTGCCCCAGTACTACTCTAGTACTCACTTTGTTTCCCTCCTGAAACTAATTGGGCCATGCAATCCTGGCAGGGTCGCCACTTTGTCCAGGACGGGGAAATCGTGATGGTATTGCTAAGTGCACTAAGTTGATGTATTATTAGTCAGGCTTAACACACCAAGGTTATCTTTGCACTCATACACGCATATGCACACTCATGCGCACACCCAAACATTCACCTCTCTCTGGGGAAAGGGATGTCACGCATTCGTTTTTTCTTCTAACACGACTGAGAACAAAAATACAATTTCTATGCTACTTATAATTAATCATGTACAATCAAATCCACACAATGAAATATCAAACATAAAAGACAATACATCCTAATCCCGGGTTATAATGAAAATGACTTCTTACCTGGCCAGGTTTTCACACACACAACCACGCTTTCAACCCACACCACAGTTCTTTAAAAAAAAGTCTTTCACGTCTTCTTCAGCACTGCTTGATGGTGATGCCCTTGGTTGACTGGCTCCCGGCTTCAGGACTGGGTCTTCGTGGGCGTCTCTGGGGGTCTCGACGTCGAAAATCTTCTTCTTTCGTCTTCTTCACCACCTCTGGGTTCAAATTCAGTTTGTCTGTCTTCACCACCTCTGGGCTTCAAAAATTAGTTTCCTTCCTCTTCCAGCTTGTCTTTAACTCTAAGACCTTGCTGTCTCTTCTATCTCCCAGACCACGTTTTCTCGACCCTTTCTCTGTCCCGCTCACTCCTCTCCCCTCTCTCTCTCTCCTCTGCCTTCTCTCTCTCTCTCCTGGGGTTGTTCTCCTGCACGTTGTTCTCCCTCAGTTTATATAGGGGTGGACACAAAGGATTCCCCTTGGGCCATGCCTTTGTCCACGCTGCTTCTCAAACCTAGTTCACAAGTACCCTTTAATTCTCCACTCGCTACATTCTCCCACACATCAGCAATTACACACACCCCTACCTAATTGATTAGCAAACACACACATAGCACCAGATGGACATCGAAATTTCCCGCCGACTTCGGTGGTCAAATTAACACAGTAATTATCTTAAAGAGGGCTACTACAACCTCCAACGCCCTTCAGCCAGCCTGACAATAGAACCAACACAGTGACCCACGGCAAACACATCCGAACGACTCCAAGACCCCCGCTCTTCACTGACTGTTTACAAAAGAACCTCAGCTGACCCAGCATTTAGCGCTCACTTGGAACGCCGAGGTCGTAGTGGGGTTTCACCCCTTTCCCCCCTTTTGCCCACTGGGGAGGTCCGAACTCTCCTAGGTTTTTGTTTATCATCTGGCCACTTCGGCCTTCTTTTCACACAGTTCGGCCGTGTGCGATGGGTAAGGTACCCTGGGTTTAAATTGGTCTATTACCAATTTGTATACTACGTACAACGTCCCTTTTGCCTCCAAGCGTCTAATGCCTTTTGTGAGAGGTTTCACGCTCCTTGACAATTCTTTTGGCCATACTTTATGTTGTTGTTATCAGAGTGCACACTGGACGTACTTGGTTGTTGTTTTCAGATGTATTTCCCTTGGCCCTACTCGCTTCTTGCTGTTTTTTCAAATGTACATACAAGTCATACTTGGAAGTTGTTTTCAGATGAATTCATTTTGGCCATACTCGCTTCTTGCTGTTGTTTCAAAATGTACATACAAGTCAACTTGGGAAATTGTTTTCAGATGAATTCATTTTGGCCATACTCGCTTCTTGCTGTTGTTTCAAAATGTACATACAAGTCATAAATTGGAAGTTGTTTTCAGATGAATTCATTTTGGCCATGCTTGACTGTTGTAGTTTTCAGATGTACACACTAGGCATACTTGGATTTTGTTGTTTTCAGATGTGCCCCACAATGAACATACATGGATGTTGTTTCCAGATATATCCACTTTGGCCATACTTGATCGTTATTGTTGTTTCAATGTATACATACCGGACATACTTGGTGGTGCTGGTGGACACTTTGTGGCAAAGTGCCATCATTTACTTTTCTCCCCAAACCCGGTTAGTGAAATGTGCAGGAATAGTGTGAAATTCACGCAAAAGTCATAAAACAAGAGTGAAAGGTTTACTAGACGAAGAAGTAGATTACAGAGTAAGAGTTCTTTCAGCTGGTTTACCGTCAGTTTGGCGTTTTGGTTGAAGGTGTTGGTTTTTTTTTTATGTTTTCGATTTTGGTGACCTTGTCTGCCCGACTGTAAAATAAAGACATACACACGCACACACACACACACGCCGCACCACGCACGCACGCACGCACGCACGCACGCACGCACGCACGCACGCAACACACACACACACACACACACCACACACCACGATTTTAGGAAAAGATTTTAAAAACGAAAGGACTTACCACCACTACCTCCTCCTCCTCCACCTACTACAACACTACTAAAAACTACTACTGTACACATGTACACGTTCGCTCCGTGCACGTGCAAGCACACAACACACACACACACACACACACACACACACAAAACAACACACACTCGCGCGCGGCGCTACACATACATATAAGTATACACATAACATAATGATAAATGCATGTATACTGACTTCATAAAAAAAAAAGCGAAAGCAAAACAAGCTGAAGGTTAGGGGCGAATTTTATTGGTCACAGTTGTACAGAGTGGAAGCGAGAAAATTTAACTGATTTTTATTCATTACACCGGTTAATGTGGAAAATGTCATCAGCAATATGTCTTTGTGTGGAAAATCCAAGGTCACGTGACAAACCACTTGAAGTCCTAATACCGTGTGTGGCCACCATTTGCAAAGGACAACTGTGACACCTGCGGCTCATTGGGGTGGACCAGGTGGTTGATGCGTCCCCTTGGCACACCAGCCCACACATGGACGATGGCCTGGTGAAGTTGAGCCGCTGTTGCTGGTCGTGGACGCAGGAGGGCCAACCGTCTGCCAAGTTCATCCCAAAAATGTTCTATTGGGTTTAAATCGGACTGAGGGCTGGCCAGGGCAGCACATTGACGTTGTTATGCTGAAGAAATTGCTGGGTGGCCCTGGCTGTGTGTGGTCTTGCATTGTCCTGTTGGAAGTCCATTTGGGTGTTGCGCAAAAAAAGGAACGACATGGGTCTGAGCACCTGGTGGATGTAGCGCTGTGCATCGACACCCTGTCCGCGACCAGGACCAATGTTCTGAAAGATTGCACCCCATATCATAACGTTCGGGCCTCCCTCAGGGGTTCCGCTCTACCACACAGGAGTCAGCATAGCGTTCACCAGGTCGACGCCATATTCTGTCACTTGTTAACTTTTGTGGTCAGTACCTTGACCCCTTTCAGTTTGCTTATAAAACCCATAGAGGTACAGATGATGCTATTCTAACTCTCCTTCACAATGCTTTCCTCCATTTAAACAAACCAGGTTCTTTTGCGCGTATTCTTTTTATTGATTTCTCCTCTGCTTTTAATACTATACAGCCACATCTGTTAGCTATGAAACTGCTTGACTTAGGTTTGACCAATTACAGCTTACTTTGATTGTCAGTTTTCTGCACTATAGAACTCAGTCTGTTCGTTTTCAGTCTGCACTATCCTCTGAACGCTCGACTTCTACTGGTGCACCCCAAGGCACAGTTCTGTCTCCCGTTTTGTTTACTTTATATACTAATGACTAGAGGCACAGAAGAAAACTCCACTCGTTAAATATTCTGATGATTCTGCTATTCTAGATATGTCAAACTCTGATTCAGTTTACTTTGAGGAAATCAAAAAGTTCTGCAGCTGGTGTAAAGACAACTTTCTTGACCTTAATGTGCAAAAAAACAAAAGAAATCTTAATCGACTTTCGGAAGAACCCGGAACCTGTGCCAGACCTTGTAATTAATGGTGAAGCTGTTGAACGAGTGAATGAGTATAAATATCTGGGAATGATTGTTGATGATAAATTAGTTTTTGATAAAAATGTTACTAAAATCCATAAAAATTGCCAGTCAAGAATATTCTGTTTGCAAAAGCTACGAAATATTGGTGTTAAACCTGTAATCTTACAAACTTATTACAGATGTTGTGTTGAGTCATTGCTCACTCGCTTCTTTCATGTGCTGGTATGGAAGTTTGGGTGTGAAGAGCAAGCGAGTATTGAATGATGTGGTGAATGTGTGTAGCAAAGTGATTGGAAGGAAGCAAGTTGGAATGCAAGAATTGTATGACAGACGAGTGGAGAGGAAAGCAAGAAAGATTGCCAGTGATGATAGCCATGTTTTAACAAAATATTACGAAATTTTACCATCTGGACGTCGTTTTAGGACCCTTAGAGTCAAATCTAGGGCGCAAAAAACTTTTATACCCAGGTCGATCCATCTTCTAAATTCATGATGTCTTTTGTACCATTTTTCATGCTTTAGTGATGTGAAGGAATGCGAGAGAGAGGGAGGGGGGGAGGGGGGGAGGTGCGAGAGAGTGAGAGCTTGTCGGGTGGTTGAAGATGTGTGTGCATGTGTGAAGATATGTGTATTTGCATATAATATGGCTTGTGTGTGTGTGTGTGTGTGTGTGTGTGTTATATATCTGCTTGTGAGTGTAAGCCTATGAGTGTGCTTGTGTAAGTGCATGTGCATGAGGTTTTTTCAAATGATTATAGTGTGTGTGTGTGTGTGTGTGTGTGGTGTGTTGTGTGTGTGTGTGTGTGTGTGTGACTGTATATGTAAATTCTATAAGTGGCCACTTGATGTGATGATTCTTGTTTTATGCATGTTGTCTTGTTATACTGTTTATTATGCACCTATCTTAATTTCTCATCCTTTGAGATAATAAAGTGTTCATATCATATCAAAGATGACTGGTCCTATGGCGTGGTTAATGCCAATTGCACCCCATATCATAACGTTCGGGCCTCCCCAGGGGTTCCGCTCTACCACACAGGAGTCAGCATAGCGTTCACCAGGTCGACGCCATATTCTGACACGACCGTCAGCCATGTCAATACAAAAACGGCTCTCATCTGAGAACAGTATGCGTCCCCCACTGCTGCCTGCGCCAGTTGATTCGGGCTTGTGCCCACTGCAGCCTGTCCTGCTGGTGTCTTGTGTCAGTACCGGACCTCTGTGAGGACGCCTACATGCCAGCCCGTTCTCCTGAAGACGCCGCCGCACAGTATTGAGGCTGATTCGTTGCTGGAGATTCCCAGGCACCTGTCGAGCATGTTAGTGGCTGTTTGCCGCCTGTCCCCCAGATGGGTTCGAACAAAATGGCGATCCTCTCTTGGGTGTGGTGACCCGAGGACGGCCTGACCGGGGACGATCATCAGTGGTACCAGTGACTCGCATGCGGTGCTGCAGACGATAGATGGTTGAGATGTGGACGTTAAAGATGTTGGCGACCTGCCTGGCATCCACACCAGCCTCCAGATGGCCTAGGGCACGATTGCGTTCCTCTGCTCGTAGTCTTGCATCTCTGTAGCGCTCAGACGGCAAGTCGTTATCTGAACCTTGTAGCGCGGCTTTATAAACGGCTGCATGCCTGCGTACTTGTCGCTGGTTAACTTTGCTCTGCATGGTGTGCACGTGCCTCACATGCAGCAACCAGTTTGCCATTTTGTTGACCCTCCAATACCGGATTGATGTGTTGCTCACACAATTTTTTCACTGCACGTGAGTCTTGGACCCAAACAACTTGCCACAATGGTTCAATATTGTATATTCACCCCTTTTCACCCGAAAAATAGCCTTTCAAATTTTCGCGTTTTTTATGGAAGTCAGTATATATATAATATTTTTTTTTTCATGGTTACCTGTCCGAACAATTGCCTTATATCTATTCAGCATGAATCCTCGCTCAAACGATCAGCATCCTCAAATTGAAAACGGGAGAGAGGGGAGCTAATCCATTTTCAGTTAGCCCATAGACTCCAGAGTGATCTCGATTGCAAAGCCGCACTTACACATTCTTACCACGGCTGTTCATTTCGAATTGGTCATTTCTTGAGCCATTGATCCCCAGTAAAGGCTTTTTCAATTTGGTTTTTATATTAGAAGCTAAGACGTTTACTCTGCTGCAGTTGAGGAGTGGTCTGCTAATGAACCCTTGTTCTGTTGAGGCCCCCATGCTTTGTCTCCCTTTTTGTCTGATTCCAGCTTTGTGTCTTGTGCTGACATTTTGAGACTGTTATTTGTTTGTACAGTACCCGCGTTTTCCCCAGTGCAGACTAGTGCAACATCGTGAAATATTTGGACTGCGACTCGTGTTCTGGCTTCTTAAAAGGATTTGGAAACTTACTGATAAGGCTCCGCCGAAAAACGTAGACAAATGAATCACAAGACAAAGCACGACGCGTTTCGACCTATTAGCCTTCTTCAGGCAAAATACACAACACTCAGGACAACGAGAATGAACGAGCAGTCACTTATCTTCATCCAATTCGGCGCAAGATGGGCGTTGATTCACCAGAATGGGATGCTTCTCTTCCGATGAATCATCAGCTTCTTCCCTCCAGTCTTAGATACAGCTCTTCTTCTACCTTGACGGCACACGATTTGAGTGAACAGGTCAGTTCCAGTCGGGGAGCTGTCCTCTATTCACAGTTTCGAGAGGACACTGGTGTTTGTCGTCCTCATTAAATAACAGATCACATAAATCTTCTGAAGATAAGGCGATATCATTTCAGGCTGTCAAGGCATAGTCCTACGTTGTGGAGGGCAAGACAGTGACGGTTTGTCATTAAATCAATTGCACCGTAGCAGCTTGATTCATGTTAAGAAAAAAAAAAAAGAACAAGCATTAACTCAGTCTTTGAACTCTCTGGTCACTTGTCTTTTTGTTGGTCTCTGGACATTGCCTCGTATGAAGCACATTCCAGGAAAGCTGTACGTTCTGGCCAACTCTCTCTCCAGGCAAAACCGGGTCTTACCCACAGAATGGATGCAGGATTGTTCGGTCTTCCAGTCGGTCAGCAAGGTCATGGGACTATTCATATATACCTATTCGGCAAAAAGATAGAACAGCCATACTCCAGTGTCAAGAGGAAAAAAATGGTCTCTGTTGAGTAAAGTCTTCCTTTGCTTTTTGTCATTATCATACAACTTGCCAACACTAATTTGTGTCTTTTTTATGCATGATACGTATACCACATATAAATGCAGATGTGTATGCTGCATGTGTGAAGACAATGATTTAAAAAGTTTATGTTAAAAACAAAACCCAGCTTCATTCAGTCAGTGCCATGTCGATCTCGTCGGGACACATTTTCTCCCAACTCTTTCAATTCCAGCCCTCCTGAACATGTGTCCAGGGAAAGAATCAGGTGATTCTCATTTACCCCCATGAAGTGGTCTAAACATTGCATGCCTTTTAAACGATACAACTCTTCTCACGTTCATTTCGGTGTTGCCGGTTTTGGAAGCATTTTGCAAGCTGCCTGGTGTGGTATGCGTCTCACTTGGTTTTGGACGAGCGTGTACTTCTTTTTGTTAATCTAGCACTTCTTTGGACAGGTAATATGAAAAAAAAAAGGAATGTTCCTGCCAGAAGAAGTTCTTAGATATAGATGTCTTGTCCAAACACAGCATCGTGTGAGGACAAATTCGAATATCTATTCATGACCGAGAAATGTCGACTTTGCAATGTAATCACTCTGGAGGCCGTGTGCTAGAAGGATTGGAGTAGCTCCCCTCTTTATGGAGTAGCTCCCCTCTTTTCCATCTTTTTTTTTCGGATTCTGATTTAGTGTGAATTCACGCCAGGTGGGAATAAGCACTACTTTGTACGGGTAAGTGTAAATGAAACACTACTCTAAACAGAAACAATTCACACACACACACACACACACACACACACACACACACACACACACACACACACACGTACACACACACGCACCACCACACACACACACACACACACACACACACACACACACACACACATAACACACACGCACACACACAGAGGCATGCCGTCCCCCCTGAGCACGCTGAAGATTGAAGATGTTCAGGTGGTGATTCCCTGCTGGCATATTTTGTTCATAAATCAAATAAAGCTTGGGATTTGAAGATTGTGAGCATCAACTTGATCTTTATTTCAATAAAAGAAAATGGTTAGACGATTTGCATCTCGAGAGATTGTTCACCCTTTTTTCCAGGCATATGAAAAAAATGCAGTGGGAATATGGGAGTTTGGTGCTACTGTCACTGTTGTCATGGTTCTCACCACTCTGGTCACAATTGCCATTGAAACCAGTTCATGGGTAAGTGTTTCTTTTCCTTCCCCATCATTATTTTTTCTTCTGATTTTTAGTTGTAGGTTGTTTTTTTTTCTATTTGGATAAGTTTCGCATTACTTTTTTGTCCAAACAAACGCCTTATCCCGCAGTGCCTTTGACAGTTAGGATGATGAAAGAAATCAAAAAGAAAGAAGCTAATTATTAATCATTGTCTGCCTTGTACCCACTCCTTTAGAGTGATCTCCCTGCAAACAAGAGAGAAGGGAAGTAAGTTCATATTCTCGTGTGACTCAATACCCAACTTCTTCAGAGTGATCTCCGCTAGACGGCCCGCTCCTGTGCATGAATCTTGAATGATCAGTTCCGATCGTTGCACCAGCATGGGAAGGTGGGAGGGGTTCTATCGTTTGGAATGCTAAGTAACACACTCCGTTGGGCGAACCTACTTCTCAACTAAAGATGGAGGCCTCTGAGACATTTAGTTTGTCTAGAAGGTGTCTGATTAGCCTAGGAATCCGAATAGAACTGCATAGACTATAGATACACACGACCCAAGAGTTCAGGGTCTGAGAATGGGTTCCACTCTGATTCCAGATGTGGGAAATGACATTTGAATTGTCCTAACAGATCGTGACATACAATCCTTTCAGGATTTGACTCCAGGATTTGACTCCTTCTAAGTGAGCCCAGATCTCCAAAACATTGATGTGGTCCTTTAACTCCCGGAAAACTCGACACTGCTGATCTCCCAGAAGAGAAGAAAGATACAAGCTCCCCTGCCCGATAAGCTGGCATCAGCATGAGCCGTGAACTGAAAAGTGAGAGAGACTCCAAACAGCTTTGCTTCAGCCATGGAGTGAGAGCAAGCACAGACACTGGGCATCTCTGGGAGACGACCTAATCCTCTGTTGTTTGTAGCCATATATCGCTGAGCGCCTGCTGGAGAGGGCCTAGTCGCAGACAGCCAGACGAACAAAGATGGATGCCGAAGATGTGAATCCAACGGGTTCCAGATATGCGAGATCAGTCATCGACTGAACATCCCAATCTGTGTCCGACTGAAGCTGACGGAAGACGAACGCAGTCCATACCGGTTGAGCTGGTCCTGCAGATAATAGTTGTGATCTGTCTCAGAAGCATGCTGAGATGACCAGGTCTTGAGAGGAAACTAC
>CM031601.1:83759704-83767204 GCA_018398815.1 Conus ventricosus | reverse complement strand
TCAAGAGAGAAAGAAAGAAATTTATAAATAAGCAAAATGAAAGAACAATAATAAAAAAAAAATCACCCAAACTCTCAGAAATTCACCCTAACTGCGCAAAAAAACCCTCCAACATTTCCCCAGAATATCCATCCTTGCGCCCCTCCCCCCCTCCTCCACCCACCCCACCACCACCCCCTATCCCCTTCCCACCTCTCCCCCCCCCCCCCCCCCCCCCCCCCACCCACCACTCACGCGTAGCTGGAGAAGCCGATGACGATGCCGGCGAGGAAGTAGAAGCTGTAGGTGGCGATGAAGACGCCGTGGAAGGGGGTGAAGTAACGGATGACGTTGGTGCGGTACAGGTCGAAGGACTCCTTCAGCCCGAGAGACGACATGGCCGCCCGACGTTGGGTCATCTCCTCGTGCTCGAAGTTGTAGTAGATGTACAGACGAGCGTAGAAAGGGATCGGCACCATTAGCAGAAGAATCCCTGGTGGGTCGGGGAGAATAAGAATCAAGCAGGGTAAATAGTTCAACCTTGATGATCATCTTCCACGTAGCGAGATTTCACAATATATTTCTTTCTTCCTAAGGACTGGGGAAATTGGGGGTTGGGGTCGAGGGGCGGAGTGGGCAGTAAAACAGAATTTCATACATGTGGGAAAAAAGTGTATGGTATTTCTTTTCCCCTCTCTCTCTAGACTTTTTTTTGTATTCACAGGATTTTTTGTTCTACAAATGCAAAGGTCGTGTATCACTTTTCTGTGAAAAAAAATCATCTTAAATGTTTTTCCTATTGGAGGAGAGATTTTAAAAAAACTCTTTAAAGAACGAGATGAAATATACCCGCACGAAAGGATAGAAATTATTGACAGACAAAGAGCGAATATGTACCAATGAAACGGAAAACATACGGTGGAAGAACAATAATACCTTTCAAGTGGAGATACTCAAAATACAAATCTGCATCGTGTTTTCATGAATACTCACACTCAAAATTGGTTCAAAAACAAAACACCAAATAAGCTTATTGCAGCTTAAAATAGAAGTTACGCTGTACAAACAACAGCTGTTTAAAAATGACATGTTCATCTTTCGTTTTCAAAAATAATTTTAATTACGAAACAGATGATATGGGCATTAACACCATAGAACCGACGATACCAATATGCAGCTGGAACAGGCGTACAACTGGCAGGGAATCAGCTTCGAGGAGCGAGGGATTCCTGCTTGAAGAAATGTACGAGAGAAACAAATCGGAAATGGAATATGAGGGGCACTTGCCCTGCATGCGGCAATTCAATTTGTAAACCACTTCAAATTTTCAAGCGGCTGAACAAAATTGTGTCTACCGGAAATGACGTTTGGCTGCAAATGTGTCAAGGGGCGTGAAACCTCTCACAAAAGGCATTAAACGCTTGGAGGCAAAGGGACGTTGTACGTAGTATACAAATAGGTAATAGACCCATTAACCAGGGTACCTTACCCATCGCACACGGCCGAACTGTGTCAAGGAGGACGAAGTGGTCAGATGACAGATGGCACCTAAGGTAGTAGAGAGTTCGGACCTGCCCGATGGCGAAAGGGGGAAGGGATGTAACCACTACGACCTCGGTGCTCCAAGTGAGCACTAGACACTTAGTCAGCTGAGGTTCTTTTGTAAACAGTCAGTAAAGAGCAGGAGTCTTGGACTCGTTTGGATGGTATTGCCGTGGGTCACTGGGTTGGTTCTATTGTCAGGCTGGTTGAATGCGTGTGGAGGTTGTCGTAGCCCTCTTTAAGATAATTACTGTGTTAAGTGACCCCCGAAGTCGGCGGGAATTTCGATGTCCATCTGGTGCTAAGTGTGTGTTTGCTAATCAATTAGGTAGGGATGTGTGTAAATGCTGATGTGTGGGAGAATGTAGCGAATGGAGAATTCAGGGTACTTGTGAACTAGGGGTTTGAGAAGCAGCATGGACAAAAGGCATGGCCCGAAGGGGGATCCTTTGTTTCCATCGCTATATAAACTGAGGGAAAACAACGTGAGGGAGAACAACACCAGGAGAGAGAGAATAACACCAGGAGAGAGAGAAGAGAGAGAGAGAGAGAGAGAGAGAGAGAGAAGGCAGAGGGGAAAGAGAGAGGAGAGGAGTGAGCAGGACAGAGAAAGGGTCGAGAGAAACGTGGTCTGGGAGATAGAAGAGACAGCTAAGTCTTAGGGTTGAAGACAAGCTGGAAGAGAGAAAAACTAAGTTTGAAGCCCAGAGGTGGGTGAAGACAGACAAACTGAAATTGAACCCAGAGGTGGGTGAAAGAGACGAAGAAGAAGAGTTCTACGTCGAAATCCCAGAGACGACCACAAAGACCCAGTCCTGAAACCTGGAGCCAGTCAACCAAGCGCATCACCATCAAGCAGTGCTGAAGAAGACGTGAAGAGACTTGTTCAAGAACTGTGGTGTGGTGTGAAAGCGTGGTTGTGTGTGTGAAAACCTGGCCAGGTAAGAAGTCATTTTTATTATAACCCGGGATTAGGAAGTATTGACCTTTATGTTTTGATATTTCATTGTGTGTGATTGATTGTTCATGATTTAATTAAGTAGCATAGAAATTGTATTTCTTGTTCTCAGTCGTGTTAGGAAAGAATCGAATGCGTGACATCCCATTCCCAGAGAGAGGTGAATGTTTGATGGCGCATGAGTGTGCATATGCGTGTATGAGTGCAACGATAACCTTGGTGTGTTAAGCCTGACTAATAATACATCAACTTAGTGCACTTAAGCATACCATCACGATTTCCCCCGTCCTGGACAAAATGGCAAGATGAATACGCAGTCTTCGCCGCCCCCCCCCCCCCCCCCCCCTTCCCTAACTCCCCCTCTCCCCTCGTTACCACAATGAGCGCAGTTGACGTCATATACCGTTGTTCAGGAAATATATTGGGAAGGGTGGATGTGTGGATGAGCCGAACTATGTCCAACTGAACTGTGCATAGTCAGAATTATAAAAGAGAGATATATGGCAATGTAATGATGTGTCAACTTTGTGAATATGCCAATGAAAGGTGAAACACATTTGTACTTTCTTGTCCTGTCTTTCAAGATCTAAAATATCATTTTCTCCACTCGATGTTACAATGTTCCCTGCCAGTTTAAATGAGCTCGTCGTCTGGGTCTAGAAACGTATGTGCCCGTTGGAAACGTTTCTCTTTGCTTGCATAAAGCATTTCAAGTAAGACAACCTTGGTCTCAAAGTAACATTGACATGTTACCTCTCAATATAAGATCAATTGATTCCATTGTCAATATAAGATCAATTGATTCCATTGTCAATATAAGATCAATTGATTCCATTGTCAATATAAGATCAATTGATTCCATTGTCATGTTACCTCTCAATATAAGATCAATTGATTCCATTGTCAATATAAGATCAATTGATTCCATTGTCAATATAAGATCAATTGATTCCATTGTCAATATAAGATCAATTGATTCCATTGTCAATATAAGATCAGTTGATTCCATTGTCATGTTACCTCTCAATATAAGATCAATTGATTCCATTGTCAATATAAGATCAATTGATTCCATTGTCAATATAAGATCAATTGATTCCATTGTCAATATAAGATCAGTTGATTCCATTGTCATGTTACCTCTCAATATAAGATCAGTTGATTCCATTGTCATGTTACCTCTCAATATAAGATCAGTTGATTCCATTGTCATGTTACCTCTCAATATAAGATCAATTGATTCCATTGTCATGTTACATCTCAATATAAGATCAATTGATTCTATTGTCATGTTACTTCTGAATATAAGATCAATTGATTCCGTTGTCATGTTTCCTCTCAATATAAGATCAATTGATTCCGTTGTCAAGTTACATCTCAATATAAGATCAATTGATTCCGTTGTCGAGTTACCTATCAATATAAGATCAATTGATTCCGTTGTCGAGTTACATCTCAATATAAGATCAATTGATTCCGTTGTCAAGTTACATCTCAATATAAGATCAATTGATTCCGTTGTCAAGTTACATCTCAATATAAGATCAACTGATTCCGTTGTCATGTTACATCTCAATATAAGATCAATTGATTCCGTTGTCATGTTACATCTCAATATAAGATCAACTGATTCCGTTGTCATGTTACATCTCAATAGAAGATCAATTTATTCCGTTGTCAAGTTACATCTCAATATAAGATCAATTGATTCCGTTGTCAAGTTACATCTCAATATAAGATCAGTTGATTCCGTTGTCATGTTACATCTCAATAGAAGATCAACTGATTCCGTTGTCATGTTACATCTCAATAGAAGATCAATTGATTCCGTTGTCATGTTACATCTCAATAGAAGATCAATTGATTCCATGTCATGTTACATCTCAATAGAAGATCAATTGATTCCGTTGTCATGTTACATCTCAATATAAGATCAATTGATTCCGTGTCAAGTTACATCTCAATATAAGATCAATTGATTCCGTTGTCATGTTACATCTCAATATAAGATCAATTGATTCCGTTGTCATGTTACATCTCAATATAGGATCAACTGATTCCATTGTCATGTTACATCTCAATATAAGATCAATTGATTCCGTTGTCATGTTACATCTCAATATAAGATCAATTGATTCCATTGTCATGTTACATCTCAATATAAGATCAATTGATTCCGTTGTCATGTTACATCTCAATATAAGATCAATTGATTCCGTTGTCATGTTACATCTCAATATAAGATCAATTGATTCCGTTGTCATGTTACATCTCAATATAAGATCAATTGATTCCATTGTCATGTTACATCTCAATATAAGATCAATTGATTCCGTGTCAAGTTACATCTCAATATAAGATCAATTGATTCCGTGTCAAGTTACATCTCATATAAGATCAATTGATTCCGTTGTCATGTTACATCTCAATATAAGATCAATTGATTCCGATTTTCTCCGATTCGGTTCCTCTCAGTTCGTCTGATTCCATCCCCCACTAGTCCACCACCTTCCAGTCAACCCCTCCCCCCTTCTCTCTCTCTCTCTCTCTCTCCTCCTCTCTCTCTCTCTCTCTCTCTCCTCTCTTCTCCCTCTCTCTCTCTCTCTCTCTCTCTCTCTCTCTCTCTCTCTATCTCTTCACTCTGTCCTCTCTTGTCTGTCCGATTAATTCTCCCTTTTGAGAGTCTCTCCATCTCTCTGTCTATAAATTTATTCCAACAAGCCTTGATTACACACATGCGCGCGCGAGCACACACACACACACACACACACACACACACACACACACAGAGAGAGAGAGAGAGAGAGAGAGAGAGAGAGAGAGTGGTTCCCCCCCCCAAATAAAAATTCATAACTCTCTCTCTCTCTCACTCTCTGTCCGTCCCCCCCCCCCCCCTCTCTCTCTCTCCTCTCTCTCTCTCACTGCCCAATCATACAATCATTACCTTTGACAAGCACTTCCACGCACGAGTGCCACGTGCACTGACGCCTGAACTTATGCTCCATGGAGGCGTAGACGCTAGTCTCACAGCAATCCCTGAACGCATCCAGCTGTTTGATCTTGCAGCGACCCAGGTTGTCGTACATTGTCCGGAGCAAGCCTGTGGGAGGGTCATTTTCTGGGATGATTCGTTTTCCTTTCACCTGGACGAAAGAGATTAATGTTATGAAGTCTGGAAAAGGGGTTTGCCCATGTGTCGACGCTTGCTCGCTGCTTTCATTTTGAACAGGGGAATTAGCCGCTTGATGTGCACCTTGATATGCACACGGAGACCAAGAGACAGGGATTAAGGTCAACAGACGTGAAGAGGTGGGTGACAGGTAAAAAGGAATGCAAAGAGAGACACGGTAATACAAGCGTGGAAGACAGAAGAGGATACACCAAGGGAAGCTAGCAGTCCAGCAAGGCGAAGAGGACACTGGACTACGTTGGAAAACACACTCCAATGAAATCTCAGCTGGAATGAAATATGACACATGGAGCCACTTGGGATTAGCTGTGTCTTCAGTTCTGCGTATGACCTCCTCCTGCCATCGAACGCAAACCAGCCTGTGTCTGCACTAAAAGGCAAACAAACAGTGCAATATGTCTTGAACTCGAACTCGAACATTTTAATTGCACAGACATACGTCCTTACAATGTCTAAAAACATCCAAACAAAATGGAACACAATACCTGTTATAAACCCCAAATTGACAAATCATGCAGAGCTATAAGGAGGCACACACACACACACACACACACACCACCACACTCTCTCTCTCTCTCTTCTCTCTCTCTCTCTCTCTCTCTCTCTCACACACACACACACACACACACACACACACACACACACACACACACACACACACACACACTGTCAACCTCGGGTGATGTCGATGAAGGAAGGACTAGCGCACAGCCCAAACACACTCACAGCTTGCTTACAATCTCATTCATATATCATGCATTCGTCACATCAAACCACTAGTAAAGTCTATAACTTTACTACACATGATCATAGAACGAAACATCAATGCATATGGAATCAAACAAAATAAAACATTCTCTCTTTCCTGAACTTCACAAAATCATTTATCTAAAACATCATTAACTAACCCGTGGTATAAATAGATTTCTACTTTACCTGGCCAGGTGATCTTAACTATTCACGAATCACTGTCTTTTTCTTTTCCTTTTTTTTTTCTCACTGTCACTTTCACAACACGACACAACTGCTGGCACTGGTGTTGGTCTGCTTGCCCCGGTCAAGCTGGACTGCTGGCACCGGTCAGGCTGGACTGCTGGCGTTGGTCAGGTTGGACTGCCGATGAAAGTGGCGCTGGCCAAGTATGAGGTCGAACCCCCGGTTCAGATAGAACAGTGACTATCAACATCGATCTTGTTCTCCTTCTTTCTTCCTGCATTAACGCATTGCACTCTCTCTCTCTCTCCTAGTCTGCTCTATTAAATGGACATGGTTGCTTTTCTTTTCCTTTTCTTTTCTTTCTTTTCCTCCTCATTAGTTAGCAGCTCTCTCTCTCCACATCTCTCCTCAGTCCTTCCTCTGCAGACTATCTCATGCTAATCTCTCAACTTGGTTCTCTTCTCTCCTCCCCTCATCTCTCTGCTTTTCTCTCCTCAGAGATTACACTCAGACCTCTCTCTCTCCGTCTCTCTGTTCGTTCTCCCTCGTTCTCCCGTTCTCTCACTCTCACATCCTTCTTATTCCGTTCCGATCTGTCCAAAAAGGGCGAGTACCATTGGTCAGTATTTTTACCCCTGATACCCGAAGTTATCTCCCTCTAATTCCATTGGATATTCAAATCATGACAGTCACGCCTACACGCCTTACTCTCTGTGGGGTCAATTGGTCATTTAATTGATTAGCTAGATTTCCCCCCACACACACTACTTCTCCTCTCCCTTTCCCGCTTTAACCTGCGAGTCCGACTAACAATGGCGGGTCCAAAATTGGCTAATGAGCTGAGCCAGGCGTAGCTAGACTTCTACCCCCCCACACACATCTGTCCCTCCCGCGT
>CM031601.1:83757110-83758704 GCA_018398815.1 Conus ventricosus | reverse complement strand
AGCATTGAATCAGTCAGATCAGGACCTGGACGGCCCGGCGCAAGGTTCGAGCACTGACACTGCTGTCCAGGACGGCAAGTCGGCAATCCTCTCCTTCCTGGACATGCGAAACACTTCCCAGCACTCTCCCTCCTTCAGTATACGACTCAGGGTATCCCCCCCTGGTGATGCCTGAATTCGCACACTTGAAGACCCAAGGAACGTGCTCCCAACAACAGCAACTACCCTTAATTTGCCTAAATGCTCGAGAACATTCGGCCGACTCATGACAGCTGTCTTTCAGGTAGATAGCCACACCACCATGAGGGTCGTTCGCTCTGTCTAAACGGACAGGAGGGTGAAAGTTTTTAAGAAGTAACGAGTTGTTGGAATCCAGTGGTGATAGCCAACTTTCAGATATAGTTATAATATCAAATTGATGCGATTCAGCTTCAAGCAGGTCGATTTTACTTTTTAACTACGGGTATTAACGTGCATGACACAGAGTTCTCCACGTTCAATTGGACCAGGGTTACTTTCGATATCGCCTGATTTCATAAGTAAAGAATTGTGAAATTTAGAGAAAGTCAGATTGCTACAGTTAGTTGACAGATGATTAAATGAACGGTTTTAGGTGGGTTTTTGTTTGGCAGGTGGTGGAGAACACGTCAACATTTAAATGCACTGAAAAGAAAAACAGCAAAAAAAGACATAGTCATGTGTTCATCTCTCCTGGCATGCGCATAGACAAGCAGAAAATACGGAATAGTGGTCGCCTTGACAAGAAAAAACAGTTTTCTGGATAACATCCCGGCTGCATGATAGAACAGACCAATCATGGCTCTGTACAATGCCAGTTCAACCCCCATTTAGGTCACTGCACTGAGCAGTACAAGGAATCTGAAATTCGCCATGATTGGAAGGACACTGGTCCCCGGATGCTTCTCTACGACTATGGTCATGAAAACCCCCCTGGCCCCCGTCACAACGCCAACAACATTCACCACGTTTGCACAAAATATTGGTGAGTTACACACATGTCTAATAGTAAGATAAATGAAAAACGTATGTACACAAAACAAGGTAAGGAGAAGGACCGAAGCGACCATTCGGCTGCAAGGAGCAAAAAAGGCGGGCTGAACTCCCTTCGCAATGTTGCACGGTCAACAGACTACTGGTCAGTTGGCCCACGATGCATGCATTCATATCAATTGTTATAGTGAATACGAGCATGAGTACACAGAACCAGGAAAAACATCTCAATAGAAGATCAATTGATTCCGTTGTCATGTTACATCTCAACATAAGATCAATTGATTCCGTGTCAAGTTACATCTCAATATAAGATCAATTGATTCCGTTGTCATGTTACATCTCAATATAAGATCAATTGATTCCGTTGTCATGTTACATCTCAATATAGGATCAACTGATTCCATTGTCATGTTACATCTCAATATAAGATCAATTGATTCCGTTGTCATGTTACATCTCAATATAAGATCAATTGATTCCATTGTCATGTTACATCTCAATATAAGATCAATTGATTCCGTTGTCATGTTACATCTCAATATAAGATCAATTGATTCCGATTTTCTCCGATTCGGTTCCT
>CM031601.1:83749610-83752110 GCA_018398815.1 Conus ventricosus | reverse complement strand
ATCACCTGTAATGAAAGATTTGGCACGTGAACAGGTGAGTGAGGAATCATCCGTCATCAATGCCACGTCATCATTATTCTCGTGACGCTGTGTATTTTCTGGGCAGGAATCTGGGGGTAAAACAGGAACATCATCACCTGCAAGGAAAGAACTGGCACGTGAACAGATGAAATGAGGAATCATCATCAACCATGTCACGTCATCATTATTCTCCTGACGCTGTGCATTTTCGGGGGCAGGAATTTCGGGCAAAAAGGGAACATCGTCACCTGTAACGAAAGATTCGGCACGTCAGCAGATGAATGAGAAATCATCCGCGACCAATGCACGTCATCATTATTCTAATGAGACTTTACATGCTCAGGGGCAGACAGCTGGGGTGGAACAGGAACAACCACAACACCCGCGATCGGCAAGTGAACAAACCTGAGAAGAATCATTGTCATCAAGACATCATTTCCATGAAAAATCCTCCTCACCAATACGCATCATCATTCTAGTGACATCGTACATCTTTTGGCACATGAAGCAGGGGACAAGCCGAAACATCATCAGAGCCACAAAGAGTACACATTTATGCCTAAGGAATGTAGATTTCAAAAGCAAACGAACAAAAAGACTTCAAATAAAGGAAGCAAACAATGAAAACCAAAACCACGGCTGTGCCCACTCCTGTCTTGAGCAAGAAAACACACACTAATCAAACAAACAAGCATTAGATGAACTACTGACATACAGCGAGGCTGCGTGCATTAGATATTCTCCGATAACGTCTTGAACAAGGCGATGAACTGAAACCAAACCAAACAAGCGAACAAACAAACCAACCAAAATGACATTAAATGTTGACACACGGCAGGCTGGCATGCATTCCTGTCTCCAAAGAAACTAACGAAGTAAAAACACACAAATGACAGAAAGAAAGCAACAACAACAACAACAAAATTAAATCAAATTTAGGATGAACATGTCAAAGAAAGAAAGACAGAAAGAACTAAAATGAAATTCAGTACTGACGTGCAAGAAACTGGATGCATTTGAAAGAAAAGAACAACACAGATTTATTAAAAAGTGAAATATTTAAAGACACCCGCGCTCCCTTAAAAAAATGAACTTCAGATAAAAGAACAAAACAGATTTTTAAGTGAAATATTTATCGACAACCCCCGACCCCTTTAAAAAAAATCGAAGTTGATTTCGGAGAAAGAACAAAACAGATTTTTAAAACGTGAAACAGTTAAAGACAACTCCCACCCCTTTCAAAAAATAAAATCAAAGTTATCAAACGCGCTGAAATGTTGTGATATAGATATAGAATTGAAAAATATAACTCATATTTAACAATGAACCTAGCGGGTTTCTAGACAAAATGGCTTGCATATGAGCCCCTAGCCTTTGATGCTTAATAATTGTTTTGTCAATGTCACTGGAGCATCTCTTATCTGTATTGATATATGAATGTATATAATGCAATACATGATAACTACTAAGCACTAGACTAACAAACATAATATTTCTGCTCTTTTGCGGATGAAATTGTGTGAGGCTCATGTATGTTACTCAAGGTGTGTGTTCCTTTTCTTTTTCTTTCTTTCAAGGTTTCGATCAGAGATACAATGTGCTATGTGAAAATAGCATATCTTCATCTGCTGTGAACCAACCCATTCTGTCTTCATGTTTGTCTGTTTGTCAGTGTGTCCGCCTGTTTATCCTCCTACCTGACCTTCCTCGTACTATTCCTTTATCCTTACTGATCTCTCTTTCCGCCTCTACCTATTCTTTCTTTTTTTATATATATATTTCAAAGCATGATTACACTACATGCAAATAATTCGCCGAAAGTAGAAGAAAAAGAAACACCCGAAGGTGCTGGGGAGGACCCAGAGAAGCACTGTCTTCACCTGCCTTTAGAGCAGTCCTGTACCACCCTTGGAGGCCTGCGCTGTGTTGACGATGGGTACAGGCACGCGCAGGACACTCCATTAAGATATCAAGGGACATAACTGCTCCTGAACAGAGGTAAATCAGACTACAGGATGCAGCTCATAACAGCCTTAAAGTAGCACCCCCATGGGTGTACCAGCCCATATTTCATGACTGCAGAGCCCACCGGCGAAAACACCACCCTCCAGCTGCCGAGCACACCCCACAGACCCAACCACCCCTGCCCACGGACAGATGAAGACAGTGCCACTCCAGACACAGCCAAGCTTTCACCATACGGTCTTATGTGCCCTCAAGAGAGAATCCAAAGTTGTAGTCTTTCCCACTGTCAACAGGACTTTCCCTGTGGTCAGTGGGTCTTTCCTCACCGTCACTGGACCTTTCTCCAGGGTCAGCCTAGTTAAGGCAAAGTACAATGTATTGTACTATGCTGTTTATGTCATCAAGTAACCATGCTTTAAATACATATATCATGATATGCTGAGATTATATCTTTCTTTTTTTTTTGTTTGTGCATATACTTATTTGTCTATGTATCTATGTTTAGCTTGCCTTA
>CM031601.1:83727110-83739610 GCA_018398815.1 Conus ventricosus | reverse complement strand
TTCAGTAACAATTGTATGAATTTTATTATTTATGTTCAAACAGAAATCTAGCCTAGTTCAGTCCTAGTAAAAGCAACTATGACCAGATTCTTGACTGATTGCTGACGTCTGCTTCCAAAAGTCTCCAGGAAAATGTATATTATGCGTGAATTAAGCAAGAAAGTGCTTTTCACCTGGCTGAATGATGTAAAAAGCAGTTTAGTCAGTACAGAATCTGACTATGCCTATAAATATGTTATTTACAAAACAAACAAAAAGTGGAGTATAAAGTTTGAAACAGAAAGAGCAGGACATTTATATTCGTAGTTGCGCAGCTCACCGGTAAACAGTATAAATGTTCATTTAAACACATTTTCATACTGAATTTAAACGAAAAAAAAAAGTTACTAACTTACCATATTCGTGTAAATTAACGTGTTACGGTCACAGATTAGCTTTCAAAGTGGGAAGACATTATAATGTTCTACGAGAGTTGCGTGTTTGTCCTAATGGTGAAAAGCATGTAGTTAAGTCGAGTTTCGTTTTATAATGAAATGACCAAAATTAAATGATCTTTGAAAAAGTTTCTTCTGTCTTCCGATTGTTCCTGTTGATGTTGTTTCTTCGGCTTAACGACTATCAACTAAATAACATTGAACGATATAATATAACCTCTCTCTCTCTCTCTCTCTCTCTCTCTCTCTCTCTCTCCTCTCTCTCTCTCTCTCTCTCTTTCTTTCTTTCTGTGTGTGTGTGTGTGTGTGTGTGTGTGTGTGTGTGTGTGTGTGTGTGGTGTGATTTTTCAATCTCATTTTTCAATTTCGATTTCCTTTATCGATCAATTGGTTTTATGTCAGTGTTTTGTGTGATTGTGTGCGTGTGTGTGTGTGTGTGTGTGTGTGTGTGTGTGTGTGTGTGTGTGTGGCTTTTTAGTCTTCATTTTTGATTCAGTTTCTCTAAGCACCGATATGGTCTCAATCCAGGGTTATTGTGTTGAATAGCAATACAACCTAAGTTTAATGTGACAATGAACTGGTTCCAGTAAATCGGTTTCTGTATGTGTGTGCGTGTGTGCGTGCGTGCGCGCGCGCGCGCGCGCGTGTGTGTGTGTATGTGTGTGTGTGGTGTGTGTGTGTGTGTGTGTGTGTGTGTGTGTGTGTGTGTGAATGTACGTGTGGAGTGTGGAGAGTGAGAGTGAGGAGAGGAGTAGGAGGAGAGAGAGAGAGAGAGAGAGAGAGAGAGAGAGTGTGTGGGTGGGTGTGTGTGTGTGTGTGTGTGTGTGTGTGTGTGTGTGTGTGTGTGTGGTGTGTGGTGTGTTGTTGTGTGTGTGTGTGTGGGCGTGCGTGTGTGTGTGTGTTTGTGGTGTGCGCGCGCGCGCGTGCGTGTGTGTGTGTGGTTAAAGAGAGATAGCGAGGTGTTATTGCTATTGTTGTGGTTTTTGTTGCTATTATCGTCTACTATTGTTCTTGCTATTATTGTATTATTGTTGTTGTTGCTTTTTTTTTTTTTCAAGCGCAGGTGCAGTTTCTCAGCTTGTGTGTTCACATTCTGAAGGCATAATTACCAGGTATGTGGATGCAACACAGACATGATTCACGCGTAAACTGTGTAATACGTCACATACTTAACGCCGCACACATAAATGTCATACGGAATACGTCACATACACCCATACCCATCCGCACGCCCACCGACCCCCGTTTCCCTTGTCGTCCCTGTTACCCCCTCATCCCTATCGCTCTCTCCCTTGTACTACCTAAATGGTGATGAAAGAGAACTCTCTCTCTCTCTCTCTCTCTCTCTCTCTCTCTCTCTCTCTGTGTTGTGTGTGTGTGTGTGTGTGTGTGTGTGTGTGTGTGTGTGTGTGTGTGTGTATGTAGTGTGTATGTGTGTGTGTGTGTGTGTGTGTGTGTGTGTGTGTGTGTGTGTGTGTGTGTGTGTGTGTGTTGTGTGTGTGTCTGTCTGTCTGTCTGTCTCTGTCTCTGATTATTAATTTGATAATAATTTATGGACACATCAATGTCAATAATCTCTTCTAACATGGAAGTATGTGTGTGCGCAACCGCACGCATTCACGCATGCACGCATGTGTGTTTGCATCGCCGCGCGCGCGCGTGTGTGGTGTGTGTGTGTGTGTGTGTGTGTGTGTGTGTGTGTGTGTGTGTGTGTGTGTGTGTGTGTGTGTGTGTGTGCATGTGTGTGTGAGCGTGTGTGTGCATGTGTGTGTGAGCGTGTGCGTGTGCGTGTGCGTGTGTGTTTGCGCTCGCGTGCATATGTGTGTGTGTAAGCGTGTGTGTACGCGCATGCTGTTGCGTGCCTACTTGTGAGACAGTGTGTGTGGGACACGTACGCGCGCGCGCGCGCGCGCGTGTGTGTGTGTGTGTGTGTGTGTGTGTGTGTGTGTGTGTGTGTGTGTGTGTGTGTGTGTGTGTGTTAGTGTGTGTCAATATGCACACTTGTTTGTAGGTGCATGGTACTTATTGCAATATTTATCTTCTAATCGGTTTCATTTATGCTTTCTTCATTTTTTTTCTGTATTTGTAAGGGCTTAGGGCTTATGTAAGATTAAGCGCCATAAATAATCATTATTGTTATTACTATTGATATTATTATTATTGCTCTTGTCTACCCTTCAGCCTCGTTTCCATTCCGTAGCCTTTTAGCACCCAGATCAAAGAGATAAGCCATTGTCTGTTAGTCCTTGTTTACCAATGTCCTGAATGTTCTTTGTCTTAGTTTGACAGTGAGGTGATTTAGCTACCAACGTCCTGAATGTTCTTTGTCTTAGTTTGACAGTGAGGTCATTTAGTTACCAATGTCCTGAATGTTCTTTGTCTTAGTTTGACAGTGAGGTCATTTATTTACCAATGTCCTGAATGTTCTTTGTCTTAGTTTGACAGTGAGGTCATTTAGCTACCAACGTCCTGAATGTTCTTTGTCTTAGTTTGACAGTGAGGTCATTTAGTTACCAACGTCCTGAATGTTCTTTGTCTTAGTTTGACAGTGAGGTCATTTAGTTACCAACGTCCTGAATGTTCTTTGTCTTAGTTTGACAGTGAGGTCATTTAGTTACCAACGTCCTGAATGTTCTTTGTCTTAGTTTGACAGTGAGGTCATTTAGTTACCAACGTCCTGAATGTTCTTTGTCTTAGTTTGACAGTGAGGTCATTTAGTTACCAACGTCCTGAATGTTCTTTGTCTTAGTTTGACAGTGAGGTGATTTAGCTACCAATGTCCTGAATGTTCTTTGTCTTAGTTTGACAGTGAGGTGATTTAGCTACCAACGTCCTGAATGTTCTTTGTCTTAGTTTGACAGTGAGGTGATTTAGCTACCAACGTCCTGAATGTTCTTTGTCTTAGTTTGACAGTGAGGTGATTTAGTTACCAATGTCCTGAATGTTCTTTGTCTTAGTTTGACAGTGAGGTCATTTAGTTACCAATGTCCTGAATGTTCTTTGTCTTAGTTTGACAGTGAGGTCATTTAGCTACCAACGTCCTGAATGTTCTTTGTCTTAGTTTGACAGTGAGGTGATTTAGTTACCAATGTCCTGAATGTTCTTTGTCTTAGTTTGACAGTGAGGTGATTTAGTTACCAACGTCCCGAATGTTCTTTGTCTTAGTTTGACAGTGAGGTGATTTAGTTACCAACGTCCCGAATGTTCTTTGTCTTAGTTTGACAGTGAGGCGACTGCAGGCGGAACTAAAAACAACATAAAAAACCTGTCCCGCCAGACCAGAGAACGAACAAATTAACCTGTCCCGCCAGACCAGAGAACGAACAAATTAACCTGTCCCGCCAGACCAGAGAACGAACAAATTAACCTGTCCCGCCAGACCAGAGAACGAACAAATTAACCTGTCCCGCCAGACCAGAGAACGAACAAATTAACCTGTCCCGCCAGACCAGAGAACGAACAAATTCACCTGTCACGCCAGACCAGAGAACGAACAAATTAACCTGTCCCGCCAAACCAGAGAACGAACAAATTCACCTGTCCCGCCAAACCAGAGAACGAACAAATTAACCTGTCCTGCCAAACCAGAGAACGAACAAATTCACCTGTCCTGCCAAACCAGAGAACGAACAAATTAACCTGTCCTGTCAAACCAGAGAACGAACAAATTAACCTGTCCTGCCAAACCAGAGAACGAACAAATTAACCTGTCCTGCCAAACCAGAGAACGAAACAAATTAACCTGTCCTGCCAAACCAGAGAACGAACAAATTAACCTGTCCTGCCAAACCAGAGAACGAACAAATTAACCTGTCCTGCCAAACCAGAGAACGAACAAATTCACCTGTCCTGCCAAACCAGAGAACGAACAAATTCACATGTCCTGCCAAACCAGAGAACGAACAAATTAACCTGTCCTGCCAAACCAGAGAACGAACAAATTAATGTGTGTGTGTGTGTGTGTGTGTGTGTGTGTGTGTGTGTGTGTGTGTGTGTGTGTGTGTGTGTGTGTGTCTGTCTGTCTGTCTCTCTCTGTCTCTGATTATTAATTTGATAATAATTTATGGACACATCAATGTCAATAATCTCTTCTAACATGGAAGTATGTGTGTGCGCAACCGCACGCATTCACGCATGCACGCATGTGTGTTTGCATGCGCGCGCGCGCACGCGCACGCGCGTGTGTGTGTGTGTGTGTGTGTGTGTGTGTGTGTGTGTGTGTGTGTGTGTGTGTGTGTGTGTGTGTGTGTGTGTGTGTGTGTGTGTGTGTGTGCATGTGTGTGTGAGCGTGTGTGTGCATGTGTGTGTGAGCGTGTGCGTGTGCGTGTGTGTTTGCCCTCGCGTGCATATGTGTGTGTGTAAGCGTGTGTGTACGCGCATGCTGTTGCGTGCCTACTTGTGAGACAGTGTGTGTGGGACACGCACGCGCGCGTGTATGTGTGTGTGTGTGTGTGTGTGTGTGTGTGTGTGTGTGTGTGTGTGTGTGTGTGTGTGTGTGTGTGTGTGTGTTAGTGTGTGTCAATATGCACACTTGTTTGTAGGTGCATGGTACTTATTGCAATATTTATCTTCTAATCGGTTTCATTTATGCTTTCTTCATTTTTTTTTCTGTATTTGTAAGGGCTTAGGGCTTATGTAAGATTAAGCGCCATAAATAATCATTATTGTTATTACTATTGATATTATTATTATTGCTCTTGTCTACCCTTCAGCCTCGTCTCCATTCCGTAGCCTTTTAGCACCCAGATCAAAGACATAAGCCATTGTCTGTTAGTCCTTGTTTACCAATGTCCTGAATGTTCTTTGTCTTAGTTTGACAGTGAGGTGATTTAGCTACCAACGTCCTGAATGTTCTTTGTCTTAGTTTGACAGTGAGGTCATTTAGTTACCAATGTCCTGAATGTTCTTTGTCTTAGTTTGACAGTGAGGTCATTTAGTTACCAATGTCCTGAATGTTCTTTGTCTTAGTTTGACAGTGAGGTCATTTAGTTACCAACGTCCTGAATGTTCTTTGTCTTAGTTTGACAGTGAGGTGATTTAGCTACCAACGTCCTGAATGTTCTTTGTCTTAGTTTGACAGTGAGGTCATTTAGCTACCAACGTCCTGAATGTTCTTTGTCTTAGTTTGACAGTGAGGTCATTTAGTTACCAACGTCCTGAATGTTCTTTGTCTTAGTTTGACAGTGAGGTCATTTAGTTACCAACGTCCTGAATGTTCTTTGTCTTAGTTTGACAGTGAGGTCATTTAGTTACCAACGTCCTGAATGTTCTTTGTCTTAGTTTGACAGTGAGGTCATTTAGTTACCAACGTCCTGAATGTTCTTTGTCTTAGTTTGACAGTGAGGTCATTTAGTTACCAACGTCCTGAATGTTCTTTGTCTTAGTTTGACAGTGAGGTGATTTAGCTACCAATGTCCTGAATGTTCTTTGTCTTAGTTTGACAGTGAGGTCATTTAGCTACCAACGTCCTGAATGTTCTTTGGCTTAGTTTGACAGTGAGGTGATTTAGCTACCAACGTCCTGAATGTTCTTCGTCTTAGTTTGACATTGAGGTGATTTAGTTTCCAATGTCCTGAATGTTCTTTGTCGTAGTTTGACAGTGAGGTGATTTAGTTACCAATGTCCTGAATGTTCTTTGTCTTAGTTTGACAGTGAGGTCATTTAGCTACCAACGTCCTGAATGTTCTTTGTCTTAGTTTGACAGTGAGGTGATTTAGTTACCAATGTCCTGAATGTTCTTTGTCTTAGTTTGACAGTGAGGTGATTTAGTTACCAACGTCCCGAATGTTCTTTGTCTTAGTTTGACAGTGAGGTGATTTAGTTACCAACGTCCCGAATGTTCTTTGTCTTAGTTTGACAGTGAGGCGACTGCAGGCGGAACTAAAAAACAACATAAAAAACCTGTCCCGCCAGACCAGAGAACGAACAAATTAACCTGTCCCGCCAGACCAGAGAACGAACAAATTAACCTGTCCCGCCAGACCAGAGAACGAACAAATTAACCTGTCCCGCCAGACCAGAGAACGAACAAATTAACCTGTCCCGCCAGACCAGAGAACGAACAAATTAACCTATCCCGCCAGACCAGAGAATGAACAAATTAACCTGTCCCGCCAGACCTGAGAACGAACAAATTAACCTGTCCCGCCAGACCAGAGAACGAACAAATTAACCTGTCCCGCCAGACCAGAGAACGAACAAATTAACCTGTCCCGCCAGACCAGAGAACGAACAAATTAACCTGTCCCGCCAGACCAGAGAACGAACAAATTAACCTGTCCCGCCAGACCAGAGAACGAACAAATTAACCTGTCCCGCCAGACCAGAGAACGAACAAATTAACCTGTCCCGCCAGACCAGAGAACGAACAAATTAACCTGTCCCGCCAGACCAGAGAACGAACAAATTAACCTGTCCCGCCAGACCAGAGAACGAACAAATTAACCTGTCCCGCCAGACCAGAGAACGAACAAATTAACCTGTCCCGCCAGACCAGAGAACGAACAAATTAACCTGTCACGCCAGACCAGAGAACGAACAAATTCACCTGTCCCGCCAAACCAGAGAACGAACAAATTCACCTGTCCCGCCAAACCAGAGAACGAACAAATTAACCTGTCCTGCCAAACCAGAGAACGAACAAATTCATCTGTCCTGCCAAACCAGAGAACGAACAAATTAACCTGTCCTGTCAAACCAGAGAACGAACAAATTAACCTGTCCTGCCAAACCAGAGAACGAACAAATTAACCTGTCCTGCCAAACCAGAGAACGAAACAAATTAACCTGTCCTGCCAAACCAGAGAACGAACAAATTAACCTGTCCTGCCAAACCAGAGAACGAACAAATTAACCTGTCCTGCCAAACCAGAGAACGAACAAATTAACCTGTCCTGCCAAACCAGAGAACGAACAAATTAACCTGTCCTGCCAAACCAGAGAACGAACAAATTAACCTGTCCTGCCAAACCAGAGAACGAACAAATTAACCTGTCCTGCCAAACCAGGGAACGAACAAATTAACCTGTCCTTCCAAACCAGAGAACGAACAAATTCACCTGTCCTGCCAAACCAGAGAACGAACAAATTCACCTGTCCTGCCAAACCAGAGAACGAACAAATTAACCTGTACTGCCAAACCAGAGAACGAACAAATTAACCTGTCCTGCCAAACCAGAGAACGAACAAATTAACCTGTCCTGCCAAACCAGAGAACGAACAAATTAACCTGTCCTGCCAAACCAGAGAACGAACAAATTAACCTGTCCTGCCAAACCAGAGAACGAACAAATTAACCTGTCCTGCCAAACCAGAGAACGAACAAATTAACCTGTCCTGCCAAACCAGAGAACGAACAAATTAACCTGTCCCGCCAGACCAGAGAACGAACAAATTAACCTGTCCCGCCAGACCAGAGAACGAACAAATTAACGTGTCCTGCCAGACCAGAGAACGAACAAATTAACCTGTCCCGCCAGACCAGAGAACGAACAAATTAACCTGTCCCACCAGACCAGAGAACGAACAAATTAACCTGTCCCGCCTGACCAGAGAACGAACAAATCAACCTGTCCCGCCAAACCAGAGAACGAACAAATTCACCTGTCCCGCCAGACCAGAGAACGAACAAATTAACCTGTCCCGCCAGACCAGAGAACGAACAAATTAACCTGTCCCGCCAAACCAGAGAACGAACAAATTAACCTGTCCCGCCAGACCAGAGAACAAACAAATTAACCTGTCCTGCCAGACCAGAGAACGAACAAATTAACCTGTCCCGCCAAACCAGAGAACGAACAAATTAACCTGTCCTGCAAAACCAGAGAACGAACAAATTAATTTGTCCTGCCAAACCAGAGAACGAACAAATTAACCTGTCCTGCTAAACCAGAGAACGAACAAATTAACCTGTCCTGCCAAACCAGAGAACGAACAAATTAACCTGTCCTGCCAAACCAGAGAACGAACAAATTAACCTGTCCTGCCAAACCAGAGAACGAACAAATTAACCTGTCCTGCCAAACCACAGAACGAACAAATTAACCTGTCCTGCCAAACCAGAGAACGAAAAAAATTAACCTGTCCTGCCAAACCAGAGAACGAACAAATTAACCTGTCCTGCCAAACCAGAGAACGAACAAATTAACCTGTCCTGCCAAACCAGAGAACGAACAAATTAACCTGTCCTGCCAAACCAGAGAACGAACAAATTAACCTGTCCTGCCAAACCAGAGAACGAACAAATTAACCTGTCCTGCCAAACCAGAGAACGAACAAATTAACCTGTCCTGCCAAACCAGAGAACGAACAAATTAACCTGTCCTGCCAAACCAGAGAACGAACAAATTAACCTGTCCTGCCAAACCAGAGAACGAACAAATTAACCTGTCCTGCCAAACCAGAGAACGAACAAATTAACCTGTCCTGCCAAACCAGGGAACGAACAAATTAACCTGTCCTGCCAAACCAGAGAACGAACAAATTAACCTGTCCTGCCAAACCAGAGAACGAACAAATTAACCTGTCCTGCCAAACCAGAGAACGAACAAATTAACCTGTCCTGCCAAACCAGAGAACGAACAAATTAACCTGTCCTGCCAAACCAGAGAACGAACAAATTAACCTGTCCTGCCAAACCAGAGAACGAACAAATTAACCTGTCCTGCCAAACCAGAGAACGAACAAATTAACCTGTCCTGCCAAACCAGAGAACGAACAAATTAACCTGTCCTGCCAAACCAGAGAACGAACAAATTAACCTGTCCTTCCAAACCAGAGAACGAACAAATTAACCTGTCCTGCCAAACCAGAGAACGAACAAATTAACCTGTCCTTCCAAACCAGAGAACGAACAAATTAATTTGTCCTGCCAAACCAGACAACGAACAAATTAACCTGTCCTGCCAAACCAGAGAACGAACAAATTAACCTGTCCTGCCAAACCAGAGAACGAACAAATTAACCTGTCCTGCCAAACCAGAGAACGAACAAATTAACCTGTCCTGCCAAACCAGAGAACGAACAAATTAACCTGTCCTGCCAAACCAGAGAACGAACAAATTAACCTGTCCTGCCAAACCAGAGAACGAACAAATTAACCTGTCCTGCCAAACCAGAGAACGAACAAATTAACCTGTCCTGCCAAACCAGAGAACGAACAAATTAACCTGTCCTGCCAAACCAGAGAACGAACAAATTCACCTGTCCTGCCAAACCAGAGAACGAACAAATTCACCTGTCCTGCCAAACCAGAGAACGAACAAATTCACCTGTCCTGCCAAACCAGAGAACTAACAAATTAACCTGTCCTGCCAAACCAGAGAACTAACAAATTAACCTGTCCTGCCAAACCAGAGAACGAACAAATTAACCTGTCCTGCCAAACCAGAGAACGAACAAATTAACCTGTCCTGCCAAACCAGAGAACGAACAAATTAACCTGTCCTGCCAAACCAGAGAACGAACAAATTAACCTGTCCTGCCAAACCAGAGAACGAACAAATTAACCTGTCCTGCCAAACCAGAGAACGAACAAATTAACCTGTCCTGCCAAACCAGAGAACGAACAAATTAACCTGTCCTGCCAAACCAGAGAACGAACAAATTAACCTGTCCTGCCAAACCAGAGAACGAACAAATTAACCTGTCCTGCCAAACCAGAGAACGAACAAATTAACCTGTCCTGCCAAACCAGAGAACGAACAAATTAACCTGTCCCGCCAAACCAGAGAACGAACAAATTAACCTGTCCCGCCAAACCAGAGAACGAACAAATTAACCTGTCCTGCCAAACCAGAGAACGAACAAATTAACCTGTCCTGCCAAACCAGAGAACGAACAAATTAACCTGTCCCGCCAAACCAGAGAACGAACAAATTAACCTGTCCCGCCAAACCAGAGAACGAACAAATTAACCTGTCCCGCCAAACCAGAGAACGAACAAATTAACCTGTCCCGCCAGACCAGAGAACGAACAAATTAACCTGTCCCACCAGACCAGAGAACGAACAAATTAACCTGTCCTGCCAGACCAGAGAACGAACAAATTACAAAGCTACGAGTGAGTAGTGCATTTTCGTTTGTTGGGAGACTAGGTCTAACTCCAGGTAGCAAAATTACAAAACATTCGGACTTTATTCTTTCGCTTGGCGGTACTGTAAGTTTTCGTTTAATTTTGTGTATTTGTCCTGCCGAAGAAGACCAAATGGGTCGAAACGCGTTGTGTTTGTTTTATAGTTTTATTGTATTGTTTGGCAGCGCAGTGATTGTGTTTGGTCGAAACGCATTGTGTTTGTTTTGTCGTTTTATTGCTTTGTTTGGCAGCGCAGTGATTGTGTTTCAATTTCTGCCTCAAGTCATCCCACTTCGAAACCACCTTTCCCATTGCAGAGAGTGTGGTTTGATTCACGGAACCGTGGAATATTTTGCTTATTTCAACCGGTGTGATCTTTCTGAGTTACAACCACAGTATTGATGTACAGAGAACTGATGCTGAATTTGACATTCAGCGGAAACACGTTCCATCCACTGAGAAGATTCTTGCACTGAAACTTCATCTGTATGGATAATCTTGGTCTAGAAATATTTTATATGATCAGAATTTCTGTTCTGGAAGTTTATGACGTACGTCAAGAAACTTTTTTTCATACTCTTACAGTAATATCAGTTTAGAATTCAGTGCTAAACCCTCGTTACCATGAACTGCTATGCTATACCTTGATGTTATTGTCTGAATACTCGCATACATTTCGTTCTAAAAGTTTTTAGATAAAGTCACGTTTAATCTGTGCTCAGAATGAATAGTTAGCACTGGCTTCATCATACTTTTCCAGAATACGGACAATGCGCATTAACTTTTTACACGTTTGACTGAAGTAAACCTGAGGATTATTTTGGCTCATCAGTTTCATTTTGAAAACGCCATGTATGAGTGTCTCCCTTACAGCAAGGGTACTAGGGTTCACCTAGGTTCTAGCTAGCTGCAGCTTGGACAAGCTGGATCTAGCCAGAATCTAGGTGGGCCCTAGGTGGGTCCTAGGACTCAGTTATAACTTGCACAATTTCAATAGCTCTTGTAATGCCAGATTTCACATTTAATTTTTTTTTAAAAACGGTAAACAAATAAAAGTAGTAATATTTGATCATGAAAACCGCAGAGAACAATTAAAACACTGGAAAGTAGTGGGAAGGGGGGATTGGGGAGCTGCGAAGATTGGGAATGACGAAGGGTACGAGGAAATGAAGACAGGGCAAAAAGTTCGATATGTGGAGGAAGATAGGGAAGCGTAGACAAAGCAGAGGGGGGGGGGGGGGGGGGTAAAGAAAGAGTAGGACAGGTACAGATTTCGTTCTTCCAACACTTTCACTTTAATCAAGGACAAGAAACTGAGTGTGGGCTTGTCCATATACGCTACACCGCATTTATCAGGCCATGGAGCCACAGTGGGCAAGTTTGATAGCTTGATGACCACATCAATGAATAACTTAAAAGGTATGTGAAGTGGATCTCAACCACGAAGCCATAGAGGGCAGGTTTGATGACTACATCAATGAATAACTGAAAAGGTATGTGAAGTGGATCTCAACCATGAAGCCATAGAGGGCAGGTTTGATGACTACATCAATGAGTAACTTAAAAGGTATGTGAAGTGGATCTCAACCACGAAGCCATAGAGGGCAGGTCTGATGACTACATCAATGAGTAACTTAAAAGGTATGTGAAGTGGATCTCAACCACGAAGCCATAGAGGGGCAGGTCTGATGACTACATCAATGAGTAACTTAAAAGGTATGTGAAGTGGATCTCAACCATGAAGCCATAGAGGGCAGGTTTGATGACCACATCAATGAATAACTGAAAAGGTATGTGAAGTGGATCTCAACCACGAAGCCATAGAGGGCAGGTTTGATGACTACATCAATGAATAACTTAAAAGGTATGTGAAGTGGATCTCAACCACGAAGCCATAGAGGGCAGGTTTGATAGCTCGGTGACTACATCAATGAATAACTTAAAAGGTCTGAGAAGTGGGTCTCAACCATGAAGCCACAGAGTTTTAGGGTTGC
>CM031601.1:83719610-83722110 GCA_018398815.1 Conus ventricosus | reverse complement strand
CTAACGTATGAAAGAAACAAATCTAAAGCAAGAGACCAATAAAAAGACGTGGCCTGGCTTAGACTTTGTTGTTGTTGTTGTTCAGTTTTTGCATAGTGTTTACGAATCAGGGCTTGGTGTTAAAACAACATTAACAACAACAAACAAACAAACAAACAAAGCAACGTACACGGCTAAAACATTATCCTTGAAAAGTAGAAAGAAACTCGTGGAGAGCGTGGCAGCAGAGAGTCCTCAGAAGAGAAGCCCCCTTCAAGCAAGTGTTTCGGCCCTTATCTCCTGACACTAGGGGGGTTGGGCCACACCCGGTTCATGACTCCGGATGTCCCTCTGCTGCCCCTTTTTTTTTTGTTTCCCATCTTGGGACGAGCCATGGCTGGGATTCGAACCCATGACCCTCTGGAGATGCTCATTTTCCACTTAATGACTCGCGCTTTAACCACTGAGCCACAGGGACACCTGATATTTGTAGGGAAATTAAGCCTTATGAAGTTCACTTTTGTTCCTCCTTGACCAGATCCAGCTTGAACACCTCTCTGCCGCTTCTGCCATTGCTTTCAGGGCTCTGGTTTTTTCCTTCCCTGCAACTGAGAACTGTTTCATGATGCTGTATGCAGACGTTCCTACAAATCCCCTAGCTCCAATTTCTGCAGTGAGGACTTTGACCTGATAGCCTTCTCTCCTCAGGCTGTTTGCCAGATCAGCATACTTTTCAGTCTTGTAGATTTGAGCTGCCTCCATTCTGTTTTCATATGGCACCGTGAGCTCGATCATGATCAGCTGCTTGGTTGACTTAGAGTGGACTACTATGTCTGGTCTCATGCCACTCTTGCTGATGATTTCTGGGTGACTCTTCCATTCTGGGAGGTCTGCAGTGCACTCCCAGTCATCTGCCCCGTCCAGCAGACTCTGCCTGCATGTTTCGAGTGGCACTGTTGTTCTTGGCCATGATTTGCTGCCTCCTGCCGTGAAGAATGTTGCGGGTGCTTTTGGAGTCCTGATTCTCCCTTTTGTGGTGTTGGTACTGGCCCAGACTACTTGTACAATCTCTTTGAGCACTTGGTTGTGCCTCCATGTGTACCTTCCTTGAGCCAGGGCTACTTTACATGAGCTTAGAACATGCTCCACTGTTTGTTTTTCATGGCAGAGGGGGCATGCAGGATCGTCCGTTTTCCCCCACTTCACCAGGTTTGCATTTGAGGGCAGAAGGTCATATGCAGATCTGAGAATGAAGCTGATCCTGAGAGGGGCCATGTGCCAAATGTCATTCCAAGTGAGACTTCTTTGGAGTGCATTCTCCCACGTTGTCCATTGCCCTTGCTGGCTCTGCTGGACTGCTTTTTGGAGTCTTTTTTGGTCTTCTTCTCTTCTCATCTCCTGAATCATCATGTCTCTTTTGGCTTTTCCTTGGCCTTTGACCACCATTCAGTTTTGGTCAACCCCAGTCCTTGTCTGTTGGTCTGTGTGTGTCCTGTTATTTCTCTGATCTTGAGACTTTCTTTTGCAGAATCCATCGCCTCTTGAACTTTCCATTTTCTGCCTGTCTTCAGCTGGGGCTTGATTGCTTCTACCACCTTGTCTCCTGAGTCTTCCAGCATGCTTTGAAGTCTGATCTTCCCTGCTTTGTATTCCCCAGGATGGATTTCAGTGGTAGTTTCAGCTTTGCTTGGCGACAGTACAGCGCGATGTCAGTCAGACAGGGTGGGACACCAAGCCATTTCCTTGTGAACTTGTTGATTTTGGCTTCCATTGCCTCAACTGTGCTGGTGCAGATGTCGTATATCATCAGAGGCCATAGGAGCTTTGGTATCAGCATGAACTGCAGACACCAGACCTTGTATTTGCCAGGGAGCCCACACTGGTCAATGGTCTCCAAGCCTTCTTCCGCCATCTGCTTGGTTTCTTTTGCTCTTTGTGTGTCTTTCAGCGTATCATCATACCATCTTCCAAGGCTCTTGACTGGTTCTTCTGTGACTGTTGGAATGGCCTGGTTGGCAACACTGAAGACCACAGATTCGGCCACTTTTCCTTTCCTCAGTGAGAGACTCCGTGATTTCTTTGGCTTGAACTGCATTCTGGATGAGGCAACTATGTCGTCCAGCCTCTCCAGCACATGACGTGTCTCGTCTTCTCTGGATGAAATCACTGTAGTGTCATCCATGAAGGCCTTGAGAGGAGGCATCTTGTATCCATCGCCAAGGTCTGTTTGTCTCGCGTTGTTTGTTGCTGCTTTCAAGATGAGTTCCATTGCCAGCACGAACAGTATTGGGGAAATTGCACAGCCCATTGCGATGCCCACTTCCAAGTTGATCCAATCTGTTGTGTACTCCTTGGTAGAGAACCGCATTGAGAAGCCATTGAAGTACTTCTTGAGCATGTCGCGGATGTTCTTTGGCACATGGTACATCTCAAGAGCCAACTGTATCATCTCATGGGGCACAGATCCATATGCGTTTGCCAGATCAAGCCACACTACGTCCAGGTCTCTCTTTTCTGTTTT
>CM031601.1:83709610-83712110 GCA_018398815.1 Conus ventricosus | reverse complement strand
ACACATGTCAATGTATATCTCTCTCTCTCTCTCTCCTCTCTCTTCTCTCTCTCTCTCTCTCTCTCACACACACACACACACACACACACACACACACACACACACACACACACATCTCATATATAGTAATTATTCACACCACCTTAAAGTTTTCACCGATGGATCACTGTTAAATGAAATAGCTGGAAGTGGTTTTGTTATTCCTACCCTTAAAGTTGAAAAATCTTTTCATCTCGGGAAGGGGTATTCTATCTTCACGGCTGAGCTGGTGGCAATTCCAATGGCGCTTAACTTTCTTGTTGATACTCCACTTACTATCTACAAAACACTTTTCTGTGTGGATTCTAAATCTGTCCTACAAGGCCTTTAATCTATTGCTGTAAAAAATCGAGGTGAGGTGATTTTAGAAATAAAACATCTTGTCAGTATTCTTATATCAAGAGGTACAACAGTTGATTTTTGCTGGATCCCGTCTCACCGTGGGATTTCTGGTAATGAGTGGGCTGACCGGGCTGCCAGAAAAGGAGCACGAAAGTCCGATGAATCCATAGAAATCAACATTCCTCTGTGTTTATACGAAGGATGTGGTCTCTTAAAAAAGACGTGTATTGAAAAGGTTTATGAAGCCTACAAAAACTTGGTTCTTGTTAAAATACATCTACCTCACTCCAAACTGCTCTGCTGTGACAAATCCCAGTCAGCTACTTTTTCTTCTAGCAATGCGGCTAAAAGTGGAAATATTACCTATCAATTGGCCAACACAAACGTACTTGAAAAAAATAACCGAAAACTTGAATCCCTGTTTTACAGGCTTAAGCTAAACGCTTTCCGTACAAAATTTCGCAAAAATTTAAATTGCATCTGCGGAGCAGTTGAAAGTTTCACAACTCAGCATCTTCTCTTCCACTGCGCATATTTCAAAAATGAAAATCCTGACTGCCTGCGACCTGATGGCACGTGTATTTTTCCAGAACTTACAAGGTCTTGTTTCTTTTGTTAATTCCTTGATGATTAGTCCAATGGGCTCTTTTTTGTAACAAGTGTTCCTACAGATATGAGCGCTTAACATTTTGGTTATACCAGATATCCTGTACTCCTTTATGTTTTAATACTTGCTTTGTGCTAATGTTTAGCCTAGTTGTAAAGAATTTTAGTATGAATCACTATATATAGCTAACTGCTCGTAACAAATCTCTTATCGGTCCATCAACACACACACACACACACACACAAATTGAAGAACGAACACACACACACACACACACACACACACACACACACACACACACACACACATGCACGCACGCACATGCCAATGTATTAATATTCACGAATGAAAGAGACAGAGATTTAGAACCAATGACGACGATCAAACACCTTAGTTTCTAAGTCCGTTTTTTTTTCACTTTAAAATCCACTTTGTCTTTGCCAGAAACACAATAGATATGTTCTTGAAGGGATAGAGATTGAAAGGAAATCTTTTCTAGTAACGTTCAGCCGTTGCCTTTATCTTCAAAACCAAACTACTAAAAAGAGTAACGTCTTCTGAGTGGTACAAAGTACCCTCGGTATGTTCTATTGCCAAATATGCCAGAGGCGTCTTGAAAACACGGAGGTAAAAAATAAATAAATAAATAAATAAATAAAACGTAACAAAGCAAACGTGCTTTCCTAATTTTGTTGAACTTTTCTTTCTCGCGTCATGATTTGCGAATTCTGTTACGTTTCACTCTCTTCTTCCTGCTCTCTCTGTGTGTGTGTGTGTGTGTGTGTGTGTGTGTGTGTGTGGTTGTGTGTGTGTGTGTGTGTGTGTTGTGTGGTGTTGCCCTTTCTTGGTTCTGCTGTGATTTCTGAGTCCAAATGTATGTCCTTAGTCCTGTAAAAACATCACTTTATTTACATGCCTGTACGCATAGTTACATCGGGGAAGTATTTCGCCTTTTCAAAAGTGTTAAATACCCACGGTAAATACCCACGGCGTTCCCTATCAATCACAAAATTGATGACAGAAGTCGGCGAATTACGGAAATGTAGTTAGATAGTATTATTTGTACATGACATTAACACTGTCTGTACATAAATGCAAACTAAATGTTGTCGTCTTTTGGACAAAGACAGAGCGAGAGCTAGAGAGAGATAGAGAGGAGAGACAGCGGAGGGCTGACCAGAAAGAGAGAGAGAGAGAGAGAGAGAGAGAGAGAGGAGAGAGAGAGAGAGAGAGAGAGAGGCGAGAGCGAGAGCTATTAAGCTCTTACCATGTTTGTCAGGACATTTTGTTTTTTTACGGAAGGGAATCGCTTTACTTCCGCTCCGCCGACTCCTCCCTATGTTCCCCCATAAACCAGCAGCGATGGAATCCCCACCCAAATTAATACTTATCTCCACAGTGCATCTCTCTTTACGTTTAGCACACTTCGCTGCCCGGCCAAACAAGTAGCTTGATATTCTGTCATCAAGGATGCAAGAACGGGCAGCCAGCGAGGAGGGAAAATATGTCAGT
>CM031601.1:83692110-83697110 GCA_018398815.1 Conus ventricosus | reverse complement strand
GGGATAAGTATCGTCGCCTCTGGGAAGTTACAGCTCCCTTACGCGTGTTGACGGCACGCACCGCTTCCTGTCGATCCGATGGGTTCTCCGTCTGTCTCCTGTTTACGAGTTGTCCGCATGTTCGCCACACTTGCTACTGATAAGTCAGACAAAGGAGCAGAAGGGACAGGGATTATGGAATTATAGCTTCGCCTTTCACCAGCTGGAGTTCCATTGCGAATATCGAGGGCTTTCATCACACCCTGTTGGTTTGACTGGCTCTGTGTCTCTCTCCTGTAGGCTGGCTGGCTCTCTGGTCATCGCAGTTCACAGATGATAGTGTCAAAGTATCAAGTTTGAAGCACACACAAGTGCACACTTTACAGATAAAGCCTATATGTGGGTAGAAGCCCGACATCACTCCATAATAATCTGTCGTATGTGATTTCCTGAGAGGGCAGTCCAACCAGATGAACTACGCTCTCATTCGGAAGAGGTTTGTTCCCTGCGCAAGCGAACAGGAGTCTGGCAGAGGGGGTAGTGGGAAAAGGAGGCAAGTTACAATTCATGTCCCCTTTGCTTCTTTGTGTCCGATGATCAAGTTTGAAGTGTATACACGGTGGTTCGCACGTGGGGGGGGAGGGGGGGGGGGGGGGGGGGGGTGGGGGGGGGGAGGTTACGTACAGTCAGTGGGCCGCCCTCGCTGAACAGTGGACCATAACAAGCTGGCACAACGTGGTTACCTGTGAGGGCGCCCATCAAACTGAACAATTCTCTCAAGGTGTGTGGTGACTTAGCTGCCTGGGAGTGGTTAGTGACCTCTGTGAGCGAACGGGACTCCGACGAAGCGAAATGTGAGAAAGCAAGGCGAGATACTGATCATGTCCCTATACATCTCTGATCATATGAACTGTACTCGCACACATACAGAGAGAGAGAGAGAGAGAGAGAGAGAGAGAGACCTCTTGTCTCAGTTCGCTGAACGGAGGACACACGCCCTTCCAATCTATAACGATCAACACAACGTTTCTCTTCATAAATCGTTAATCTGCTGGTTCACCATCCCAAGCTCACAGCAGTTTTGCGGGAGCTCGAGTAAGCCGTTATCACCACATGTTTTAAAGTCATTTCTGATGGCGCTCACTCGATCTGTGGCGATGATTTTTTTTTTCTTTTCAGCAGTCATTTCTTGTGTACAAGCAACCTTTAACACGACATCTTGCGAGATCGTTGAAAAGCTGATTCAGATGCTGTCCCTGTTTTTGTTCATTAATCTAGAAAAACGTTTTTTCTCCATAGATACTACTACTACTACTACTACTGATGAATGATGATGATGATGATGATGATAATCATCGTCGTCATCATGATAATAACAATGAAATAATTAATAATAATAATAATAAATATAATAATAATATATAATAATAACATGATAATAGTAGTAATAGTATAATAGTAACAGTAGTATAGTAGTAGCAGTAGTAGTAGTAGCAGTAGAAGTAGCAGTGAAGAAGAATCAACGATGGTATTTCTGAAGTTCAATGTTTTGCATCAGCAACTCCAATACGCTACCTACTCACTATCCGCTCAGGTCACAAACACTACACCAAACCAATCCTTCCCCGCCTCCGCTTCCTCCTCTAATCCCCCATACCTCGACACTCATGACACTTCCAACCCAACCCCACACCCACACCCACTCACCCACACCCACACAGAAGACAATACCATTCTCCGCACCCTTCACCAGCCCGACACACTATAGCTGGGCTTGGGAAATTCCTGTCAGAAACACCGCCTGTTTCCAAAGACGAGCACTGATAAGAAGCGGCGCGGACCTGATGGTAGTGAATTGGAAATAAATGGCACAGTAAAATGAAGGCCCCCGTTTTTCATGGTTTTCAATTTGTATATCTGGCAGTTCATGATGGGGAAATCAGCTGGAACAAAGACTCTTGGCTTTATCTTTAAGCATGAAAAAATTCAAACAAAAAAGCCCCTGGGAGCATTGAATGAAAAATTAGGACTTACTTTATAAAACGCGCCTTAAATCCTGTCCAAGGGTCTAGAACAGAGTTTCCCCTGTAATTTCTTTGACTTTAAATTTTTCAGGTAAAATCTGCACGTGAATTTACATTTTTCTTCATGCGGTGAATGGTGTGTGTTTTGTGTTGGTTGTGTGTGGGTGTGTGGTGTGGTGTGGTTGTGTGTGGCCCTGTCTGTCGTCTGTCTCTCTCTTCTCTCTGAGTGTGTGTGTGTGTGTCGTGTTTGTGTGGTGTGTGTTGTGTGTGTTGGGGGTGGGTCGGGTTGCGTGCGTGCGTGCGTGCGTGGGGTTTGTGTTTTGGGGGGGTTTTGGGTGTTGTGTGTGTGTGTGTGTGTGTGTGTTTGAACAAATTTGTAGTGAGAAAAAAAAGTCCAAAAGCGTGTGTGTGTGTGGTGTGTGTGTTTTGGTGTTGTGTGTGTGTGTGTGTGTGTGTTGTGGGTGGTGGTGTAGATTTAATAACAATACTTCATATATTGTTTATCCAGAGAGAGGGAGAGAGAAGAGAGGAGGGAGAGGAGAGAGGGGGAGAAGAGGAGAAGAGAGAAGGGAGAGGAGAGAATAAATACGTTCCAAACAAAAATTTGTTGATCTCTTTAGCAAGGGCTTTGTTTAGAGCAACCTGTGTCTCCTTACTCCTGCTCGGGCTTGCCTTATCCCTTTTTTCCACAGATGAGGCACCATTGTCAAACTGCGGCCATGTTGTAGAAAGAATCTTATGGTTCAGAGGACCCCAAAAGACACTCTTTGCCCAAGTCATAGTTTCGGTGTCTTTTTGGTTGGTGGGGTTTTTCAAGGAGCCCCTCTCTCTCTTCTCTTCTCTCTCTCTCTCTCTCTTCTCTTCTCTCTCTCTCTCTCGCCAAATTTTATCCCTTTTGTAATTTGTAGTTCTTTTTTGTGTTGTGCTATATCATGCACAAAGACCCTATTTATGAGGACAAAAGGGCCCCGGGTTTTTTCCGAATAAAACTCTGAACTGATTTAATCATCCTCGCAAAATAAATTTCTCTCTCTCTTCTCTCTCTCTCTCTTTCTCTCTCCCTTTCTTTTCTCTCTCTCTCTCTCTCTCTCTCTCCTCTCTTTGCGTTTTTTTAGTTCTTTTTGTATGGCATGATGAATGTTATATATCTGTACTTTATCCTTCATAAGAGGTGGGATACATGAATAAACCATCGTTCATCATCTCTCACTTCTCTATCTACTATCTTTACTTTCTATCTTTCGTCGTCTGTCTGTCGTCTGTCTGTCTCTTCTCTCTCTCTCTCTCCTCTCCTCTTCTCTCTCCCCCCTTTTTCTTCTTTTTGAGATCGATCGTGCCCGCCCCCTTCTTTCCTTTAACATACAGTATTTTGAAAAAACTTGGGATGCCGTACGAAGGTAGCATTTACCCCGTTTCTTTAAAAAAAAAAAAAAAAAAACGGAGAGGGGAAAAATGGTAACGGATAGACGAGGGGTGAAGGGAAGAAACCCCGCAAAGGTGGATTTAGGGGTGGGGGGAGGGTCCAAAAAAAAAACAAAAAAAAAAAATAAAACAAAACAACAAAAAAAAGAAAGGAAAAAAAAATTTAAACCAGAGTAAAGGGGCAAACACAACGCTTTCGAATCTTGGGTCTTCTTAGGCAAAAAAAAATAAAATTTAGGACAGTGAAAAAGAAAAAAGGGAAACCCCTTTTCTTCTCATTTCGGCGCAAAAAACAAAAAGCAGAAGGAAGAAAGCAAAAAAAAAAAAAAAAAAAAGGTAGTCTTTTTAGGGACGGGGGACAGTGAAAAATACTCAACCCCCTTTTTTTTAACGCCGCAGTCTTGTTTGTTTGGTTTTTTGTTTACTTCCGCCGAAGACCTTGTTGTTTACTTCCGCCAAGAAAACCTTGTTGTTTACTTCCCCCAAGAAGACCTTTTGTTTTCTTCCGCCAAAAAAAGCCTTGTTGTTTATTCCGCCCAAAAAGACTGTTGTTTCTTCCGCCAAGAAGACCCTTGTTGTTTACTTCCGCCAAAAACCTTTTTGTTTACTTCCGCCAAAAAAACCCTTTTGTTTCTTCCGCCAAGAAAACCTTTTTGTTTCTCGCGCCTGTTTTTTGTTTTTTTGCCGTAGCGGGGGTTTCACACCAATACTAATCCCCTTTTTTTTCCCCTAAACAAGGTGGAAAGGAAAAAATTGGGCCATGAACGAAACGATGGAATTTGGTTCGGCTCCGATCTGTCACAAATTTGGGTTTCGGCTCCGGATTTGTCTTTAAAAATGGAATTTGAAATTTCGGTTCGGCTCGGATCTGTCTTTGCTTTAAAATGAGTTTTTTTGAGTTTTTATAAAGTGACAACAACAAAAATTAAAATATAGCCTATTGTGGGGGGAAAAACCCAGCTTACTGATTGTATTGGATTAGGAAATTTTAAATAGGGCGGTTTTGCAATACGCCATATCAAGTGAAAAAAGATGAATTCATAAGCGCGGAGAAACGGGGGAAGGGGAAATTGTCCGATTCGATTTCAATTTAACTGGAAAACCCGTTTTTTTCCCCCACAAAACAAAGAGACACGGGAAAATTCAGTCAGGGAAAGAACCAGTTTCCACCCACATGTGCGGTTTTGGAGGGAGTCAAAGGGGCCGAGGATTTGTGTGAACCGTTTTTTCGGGGCGGACTGTTCGCCGTGGAAAAACCTGCGCCCCAGCAATTTTTCTTTCTTTTTTCTTCTCTCCCTTCTCTTCTCTCTCTCTCTCTCTCTTCTTCTCCTTTTCTCTGGGTGGTCGGGTCAATCTGTAAAATTTCATTTTTTCCCCGTTGTTGTGTGTGTGGTGTGTGTGTGTGGGTGTGTGTGGGTTGGGGCGTGCGTGGTGGTGCGTCGTGCGTGCGTGGTTGTTGTTGTTTTGTCGTCGTTTTGGGTTTTTTTTTGTCGTTGTGGTTGTTTGTTGTTCATTGTAAGTTAAAAGGGTATTGGGGTTAGGGGGAATTCGAAATTTTGGGTTACTTTTTTCTTG
>CM031601.1:83684610-83687110 GCA_018398815.1 Conus ventricosus | reverse complement strand
CCAAGACCAACCCTCACCGCCCCCCCCATCCCCTCCCTCCCCCCCCCCCCCCCCCCATTTTTTCTGTTGTTTTTTTTTAAATTTTATTTTTGTTGCTTATTCTCCAATATTGCCACTCCACTTTATCCCCTCTTTTCTATATATTAACAAGGAAAACATTGTGACAAGAATATTTCATGGGTGATTTTTGCACATTCAGGGATACAGGTCACAATCTATTTGCATATCGTCATGAAAAGAAAACCTGTGAACATACAGTAACGTGGGCGCGCACCACACACACACACACACACACACACACACACACACACACACAACACATACACACACACACACACACACCACACACACACACACACACACACACACACACACACAGACGGACAGAGAGAGACAAACAGACACACTAGAGAGGAGAGAGAGAGAGAGAGAGAGAGAGAGAGAGAGAGGAGAGAGAGAGAGAGAGAGAGAGAGAGAGAGAGAGACTGCAGCATGGTAGTTCAAGGAGATAAGATTTAAAATAATAGATCAGAACAAATTCGTGTGGAAAAAAAAATCATGAAATTATTTGAAATGGAATAAAATAGAACAAAATAAAACAAAAGAAATTAAAACGAAGCGAAATGAAATAAACTCAACACAGTAAATTGAAAACAGAGTAAAACAAATTGTGGTAACGTTCATAAAATTTTAAACAGATTTCACACACACAAACACCTGCACATTCTCTCTCTCTCTCTTCTTCTCTCTCTCTCTCTCTCTCTCTCTCTCTCTCTCTCTCATCGAACGTACTCATCACATCATCGTCACCCTCCATGTGAACACTTAGCCTTCCTGTCGACAGTTGACCCAAATTTTCCTGAACACTGAACACTTCTCTCCCCATTCACGTTTTCTTTGTCAATCAAATTTCATCGATCAGTCGATCAATTTGTCATTACCACACTCGACTGAGCCCTGTTAGTACTAATAAAAACCCTGTCATAGCTGCACACCTGCCTACTAAGGGGGATCACTCTGTGGTCATGTCTTTTTCAATAGGGCTCGTGTGTTCCCAAGCTCAAAGCCGCTCTCTTATCTCTCTCCGACGGGGGTGATTACAACACTGGATATCCAGGCCCAGGGTGGCGAGTGACAGCCATCGACTTTGTGTATGTCTGTGGTGACAGCCTTTGGCTCTATATCTGTTGGGAAAAGCGTACAGGGGCGGGATTATTTCCCATCTCCCTTGCCAGCATTAGATATAGGCTGAGCCGCCTTCGTGTAACACATGCGCGAGCGTACGATTAGTGCGAGTTTTCTGTACAAAGCGCAGCTTCAGAGGAATATCAGAAAGCGCGCATGTCCTGTCTTGTAACAAAGCTGTTCCTTAGCCAATATTTTTTTTTTCCGAAAGAAGTTTAACATTTTTCATTTAATTTGAAACTGAATGAAGAAGAGTTACGCTTTAAAAATTGTTTTTATCAGTTTTGTAATGATTTGGGTTTGTTTTTAACAATGATACAGGCATGTTTTTAACATGGTGACAGCCCAGATATGGCCCACACAGTGGGCTGGACTATAAGCAATATGACCGACTTAAGTCTGTTAGCGCGCTCTGTGGAAATCAGGAAGAACGCACAGTTGAATTTGATCCTGTTCCCTGTTGAAGGGTCTGTCCTCTGTGGTCGAGGGTGACCGGTAAGATAATATGATGTTCTCGTTTATCAACTTAACTGAGCGTTCATCACCAAAAAAAAAAACCCAAACAAATAAACAAACAAAAACAAAAAAGCCTAATTGCCCATCCCAACACACGCACGCACGCACGCACGCACGCACGCACGCACGCACACACACACACACACACACACACACACACACACACCAGCGCCGATACTCAAGATATTCATCGATAAACACAAATTAAAATTAAAATATCGACCAATTGGGGAAGTAGTGTGGGGGAGGAGGGACGTGCGTGTTCTGACTGTTAGAATCCATCGTCAGAAGTGTGCGCTTATACGCAAACGAGGAACTCGAAAGAGCGCATTTCTTAGGTGAAGATGCGCGCTTTCTGCTACTGAGCGGTGCGCGCTTCTTGCTGTCTCTTATTACACTCACAGAAGATACGATCAGATACGGGCACAGAATTTCCTGTTATACATTTCAGCGCTTGATGGGTTGTGGAAACATGAAAATAATGGCCAAAAGTCGTGACCAAAAGTCGTGGCAAAAGTCTTTTGTTAATCTACAGTCCCATGGCGTATCTCGGGGGATGTCTTTCAACTCGTACTCATGCCTTTTGTGGAATTGAGCAGTCCGTTGCCGTCTCTTACGGGAGTCTTCCAACGCACACATTCTGTGAAAGAACAATCTGTTTCATCTCTTATGGGTGTCTTCCAACCCATATGTTTTGTCAAGCTGAGAACAGACTGTTTCTGTCTCGTATGGTGTCTTCTAATCCATACACCTTGTGAAAAAATGGTCTGTTGTCATCTCCTTTGAGTGTCGTCCAACC
>CM031601.1:83677110-83679610 GCA_018398815.1 Conus ventricosus | reverse complement strand
AGTTTGTTTCATGTTCAAAACTCACTGAGCCGTGCTTTTTACACTTCGATCGTCTGTTGTCGCCGTCAATTGTTTTATCATCACCGTGATCACTGGACCTGCAAACTAGCTTAATAATTGATGATGTGGTGGAACATCGTGGACACGTCAGGCCATAACTGACATGTACCCTGTCGCAGTGCTAGCCTGCTGAATCAGTCATACAGACGTTGCTGCAACGGTGACAACGGCTCCTGTTCCATGGCGTGCCAGCCTTAGCTCATTCACGTGACATGTTTCTGGTTCAGATAGGAACACTGAACCTGATCAGCTCCATCCATCGTCATTTTCGGGACCAGAATCCAGTGCACTTTTAAGCTTTAGTGTGTGTGTGTGTGTGTGTGTGTGTGTGTGTGTGTGTGTGTGTGTGTGTGTGTGTGTGTGTAAGGGGGGAGGGCAAGGAAAGTTAGCAGAGTAGGTCAAATGCCAACAAAAAAATTCTCTAAGCCCATATGGAAAAGAATATCAAACCCCCCAAAAATGCATTTGTTAATCAACGAATGTCTGGAGCAAAGGTTACAGAAAAAATGTACAATCAAATCCCTCTTTTCCCTCATTTTATTGATCCTATCCTATTCTACAGCTCACCCCAGAGAGAGAGAGAGAGAGAGAGAGAGAGAGAGAGAGAGAGAGAGAGAGAGAGAGAGAGAGGAGAGAGAGAACGAACGAACGAACCAACGAACGAACGAACGAAATGATTTATTGCTATAAAGCGGTAGAGAGAGAGAGAGAGAGAGAGAGAGAGAGAGAGAGAGAGAGAGAGAGAAATAAAAATCTTATTTAAAATTTTCTACTAAAAAACTTGTCTAAACATTGAAAAGAAGAAATAACCTATGAGAGCCAGTGACCAAGGCTAAAAACCCACATTGATGATAAAAAGACACTTGTAAGAAATGCCTAGCTAAAAGGCTGTACCCCTTTGGGCTGAAGAGGTCAAAGAAAGAATTCAGACATGCAGAACTAGAAATAGTTTTATATCATTACTGAGATGGCATTTGACGTTTGCATAAAACCCTGCTAAGGAAATCAAAGGCATCAGGGCCAGACCTTCGATTTCCTTAGTAGGGTTTTACGCAAACGTCAAATGCCATCTCAGTAATGATATAAAACTTGAAGCGACAGACCATTCTTTAAAAGGAAGGGGGCACGGAAAGTATTCTTTTCTAGTGAGAGCTCTGTCTGCCTGCAGGTTCCTCCACAGACGAGGGAGAGAGAGTTGGGGCTGGGTGATGGGGGTGAGGGGGAGGGAAGACACTAGACTGCAATAAAACAGGGAAGAGTATCTTTTCTTGAATTTTACTTTATTTAATGCTAGTTTAAGGATTTTTTTTCCAGTGTGTGTGTGTATATGTGTGTGTGTGGGGGTGGGGGGTGGGGGTGGGGGGGTGTTTGTGCGTGCGTGCGTGCGTGCGTGCGTGCGTGCGTGTGTGTGTGTGTTAGTGTGATATTCTATATCTCAAAAGTGCTGTTGGCATTCACATTCTATCATGACGCCCTAGATATGAGCACAACCAAAGGTTAAACTGACAACAACAACAACAAAAAACTGGTTGCAGTCAGTCAGGCAATCAAACAGTTGTGCTGTGCATTTGTTGGTTGCCCCGACACAGACTCCTTGGTCAGCCGGGCGACCAACAGCATAGTGTGGTGACCTGTGCATTTGTTGGTTGCCCCGACACAGACTCCTTGGTCAGCCGGGCGACCAACAGCATAGTGATGGGTGACCTGTGCATTTGTTGGTTTGCCCCGACACAGACTCCTTGGTCAGCCGTGCGACCAACAGCATAGTGTGGTGACCTGTGCGTTTGTTGGTTGCCCCGACACAGACTCCTTGGTCAGCCGGGCGACCAACAGCATAGTGTGGTGACCTGTGCACTTCGCCCCTTTGTTCGGGCCTCTTTTTAACCGGTAATGACGCACATGTGGCCAGATCAGGAAAGACCGTACAGGCCCTTCAGGTCTACGCACCCCTCGCTTGCAAAGATGTACGTACCTTTTTTTTTTTTTTTTTTTTTTTGCTGTCCCAACCTCTGCGCCACCTCAGAGGCAGTGCACCCACGCACGCCGTTCATTCCGACACCCCGTCCACAGCCACAGCCCGGTCGGCCCCGCCGCAGCCCTGGCACCGACAATCCACAGGGAGCAGTCAATGTCAAGTCGTCAAGAGGCAACCCACCGGAGAAGACACTGCACTGCTGCCGAGTCACTTCGGTGGTGTTCAGTGGCGCCTGTTCTGATCTAACATACGCAGGACACCACCTACTAAGCCCCTACTGATGACAATACTTGCTCAGTCGCGGAGCCGGCGCGAGTGAGCTCTCCCTCGGAGGGCGCCACCACGTCCGTCCAACGACAGCCCCCATGGACTCGCCGATACCGGTGACCCCGACGGAACCAAACCAAGGCCACAGACGTGGAGAGGACATCGAAACTGAGGTCACCATGAGAGCAGGGCCACAGA
>CM031601.1:83667110-83672110 GCA_018398815.1 Conus ventricosus | reverse complement strand
CGTTGTTTAAATTTTGTCATAGTCAATTTCACGTGTTACGCACAATTTTTTGCACAGTATGTGAAGTCTCCTGGCTTACGGATTATGTGTAATATCCACACAGAGTGAAGGTGAACGCATTTTGAAAGAAAGGAGGGGGTGGGGAAGGGCGTGGAGGGGGCGGGGGGACGTAAGGTATGAAATGATACAGCATGTTATCGTTCATCTGTCTGTACCTCACACAACACACACACACACACACACACACACACACACACACACACACACACACACACACACTCGTTACCATCTCATTATTAATGTCATTTCAATCTTAATATTCGACTGCATTGTTTTTCTTTTCCCTAAGTTCCGCTATACCAAATTACTGTTATATCGCAAATGCTCTCTCTCTCTCTCTCTCTCTCTCTCTCTCTCTCTCTCTCTCTCTCTCTCGTTTGTCTGTCTGTCAGTCTCTCTCTGTCTCTCTGTCTCTGTCTCTGTCTGTCAGTCTGTCTGTCTGTCTGTCTGTCTGTCTGTCTGTCTGTCTGTCTGTCTGTCTGTCTGTCTGTCTGTCTGTCTGTCTGTCTGTCTGTCTGTCTCTCTCTCTCTCTCTCTCTCTCTCTCTCTCTCTCTCTCTCTCTCTCTCTTTGCGTACGTCTTCCGCGCGCGCGCGCGCGCGTGTGTGATGTGTGTGTGTGTGTGTGTGTGTGTGTGGTGTGTGTGTGTGTGTGTGTGTGTGTGTGTGAGTGTGTGTGTGTGTGTGTGTGTGTGTGTGTGTGTGTGTGTGTATACAGATGTGTGCGCACCGAACGCACGTTCTGCGCTGTGCATGCGTCTAACCCAATGTGTGTGCACGCATAGTCATCTTATGCATGAGCGCACAGGCCTACATGCCCATGTGTCAAGCCTTCACGCTCGATGGACTAAAAAAAACTGCTGAGTTGAAACATATCGATAATTTGACATTTCTCCGGCAGTCTTGCATTTCCACTGCAACACAACCAGCCCACACACACAAAAAAAATGAAGCGCTCAAAGCGAGAAACACACACACACACACACACACACACACACACCACACACACACACACATTTACGCAGAAGAACCTGTGAACACTAGAGGTTTTATGTTTCAATCACATGGAAGTCAACAAAATTGGACGGATCTTGTATTCTGACCTTTCTATTACCATTCATACACTTTTAAAAAATTATAATAATAAAAAAACGAAAATGAATTTTAAACATTCCAGTTCTTAATTCAGCTTCTCTATGTTTCAAACCTACCTAACTTTCGATACAAACACGATAAATATTGTCTTCAAGGGCCAAAGAGCAAAAGGAAAATCCTTCCAAAACATGTTCCACCATTTGTTTCTGTCATGTACTAAAAATAGTAACGTCGTCGGATTGGTCAACAGAACCGCTAACATTGCAGGCTCATAACCCGTCCCCTTCCCCTTCGTCTTCGCCCCTCCACATCCCCACCGCCTCTTCCCTCCCTCCGCCACACACCAAATCACCCGACTAAACACACGACCATGCATACACATGCCAATGGTAACCTACTATTTAAAAAAAAGGAGGATGTGTCATATATAAGAGATCGTATTTCACAAACGGTTCTCAAATTCAGGATTCTTTTCTTCTCTAGCTCACGTTTTCTTTTCGTCCCAGAGAGAGAGAGAGAGAGAGAGAGAGAGAGGGGGGGGGGGAGGGAGGGGGGGAGGCAGACAGACAGACAGACAGACAGACTCACAGACTTACAGGCAGACAGAGGACGGAGACACAAGAGAGGACATAGACAGACAGAGAGAGACAAAGACAGAGAGACAGAGAGAGATGTATAGAGACAGAGACGGAGAGACAGATGACAGACAGATAGAGAGAGAGGCAGAGAAAGAGAGACACAAAGAGACAGAGACAGACAGACAGACAGACAGAGAAGAGCGGGGGGGGGGGGGGGGGGGGGGGGAGATGTTTGTTGGACGCTGAAAGAGCGTCAGGCATTGTCCAGGAGCGGTGACCGCGAACTATTCATGTGACTACGCACAAAACCCGTTTAGTCATCGGTCCCACTGGTGAAAGGGACTCTTGATCCTCTACGGTAAGAAGCGCTCTGGAGTTGTGTCCCTTTTCCCCTCCATTACTTTGAATCTTGTTCTAAACGTCATTCGCTTTTGAGGGTGCATGTTATTTACGTTTATTTAATGCTCTCTCTCTCTCTCTCTCTCTCTCTCTCTCTCTCTCTCTTCTGCATTGCCATTTACACTACCTGTCAACAACAAAAAGTTTTCAAAAGGACTATCCAGAGCCTTTTAAAGCAAATCGCGAAATAAAGTTTGCTCTTTACAGTTCAAAAAAAAAAAAAATAGATAAGAAAAGAACAGAAAATCAAGTATAAATTTCTTCATTACCATACGCTAAGCAGAAGATATTGTTGCAAGGGAAAAAAATCCCTGGAATTTTTCGTTCTCGCTCTAAGGTTAAAGTTCACGTCACCTGTTTTACTCTGTAACATATTGTCTTGATTTCATTTTTTCAATTGCACATGTTAGAAACTTTAACTACAATGAACTGAGAATGATGGATTATGCTTTATGGGTAGTGTGAGTGTTAACTTTGCCTGCACTGCAGATTCTGAAATTGGTCGTCTTTAATTTCATTCACACATAAACTGAATTGTGTGGCTGGTGATAGTTAAGGATGGCTTTTAGCATCATTCGGGGCTTTAGACCAACAGACAGAAGGAGAAGTAGGAGAGAGAGAGAGAGAGAGGAGAGAGAGAGAGAGAGTGAGAGAGAGTGAGAGAGAGAGGAGAGAGAGAGAGAGAGAGAGAGAGAGAGAAGGGAGGGAGGCAGACAGACAGACTGACAGACAGACAGACAGACTGATAAATAGACAAACAGTCAGAGAGACCATTACCCGCTGTTTGGTCTTTGGCATTTTTGCTTTTTCTGTGAAATGGCCATTTTGATCATCACCCTACACCCACATGTTGAATCTTCTGTTGGTACTGGTGAGTGTTTTTGTTGTTAAGAAAATGTGACTGCGTGGGCTCATTTCATCACACACACACACACACGCGCGCACACGCACACACACCACACACACACAAACGCGCGCGCGTGCGCACACACACACACACACACACACACACACACACACACACACACACACAACACACACGCACACACACACGTGCGGCGCGCGCGCGCACACACACACACACACACACTCACACACACACACACACACACACATGCGCCCTGCCCTCCCCCCCTCCCCACCTACATCTGCTAAACCAAATGCTAAGGTTTGAACACGAGGACCCAAACGACGGGGAACAGCTTTTGCTGTTTCGGCATTTAGACGAAAACAGTCTTTGATGTCCTCTCTGTTGCTCCACTGCTTGGGAACCGGATGTCAAAACAGCAGAGTGATAGACCGCCATTTTGATATTTGTGACCATTGCGGTAATCAGACACCACACAAAAATGGTCACGAATATCATCAAAATGGCGTGAGATCCTGTTCCCCAGCTTGCCTCCCTCGCATTATCTTTATGACTAAAGCATAGATCACTTCCAGTTCTGTGTTGTCTCTTCTTACAGTGACTGACGTGGGGAGTTAGTGAAGAAAGGCTCGCCGGAGAGAGGATTAAAGTAGATTTAAGCACATACACGCAAAAAGTAAGGGAAGTGAAGACAATCTGGTGTGACCCTCAGCAGTGTGGGAGAGTGGGTTGGAGAACTGATGGAAAAAGGGACAGTGAGTGTCTGTTAGCTATAGTTGAGCTATGCTCAGTATCTGCCAGTTTTGAATATGACGTTTGCTGGTTACCATGGCAACAGCACCTTTTGTATTTACACTTACAAACAAAAATGCGGATAGAAATATAACATGCATAGGAAATTGAAGTAAGATATAGTATGTTTCGTGTTACAATTTTTCGCATTTCTGTAAAAGCATACATACGCCCGTGCACGCACGCACGCACACACTCACCACACACACACACGCACGCACACACACACACACACCACACACACACACACACACACACACACACACATGCGCGCTCGCCTACACATGCGCACGCGCCTACGCATGAGCGCACATATGAAGGCATGCAAGCGCGCGTACACACACACACACACACTCACACACTCACACACACACACACACACACACACACACACACACATGAAAATGTTATCAGATGAAGTTTCAGTTACTCTGTTTTTTTATCCCCCCCTCTCTCTCTCTCTCTCCTCTCTCTCTCGGGGCATGCGCAAGATGGCGGAACTGTAAACATCACCTACGGCCAGCTGCAACATTTGTGTGAAATATTGATAGCTAGTGGAAAGTTTAATTGATAGTTAGTGACAGAACAGGTGTGGGAAGGTGAGCGGATAAGGAAGTCACGTTAAATGATCGACCTGACCTTGTGGAGGGCCAGAATTGGCCATTTTTGTGGTGTCATGAACTCGGCAAGAAATGCAGTGCGTGCAAAGTTGGGTGGCAGTGACTCGCCTGTCGTGTCACTCTGTGACTGTGTAGCTGTGTACCTCCTGTGCTTGTTTGAAGTGCTGCTGGTGTGGAGTGTGAAAACGAACATTGAGGTGATGTTGGAAATGAGAAATGTGCTGTTGGAGGAAGGAAACAGTGACGGAGTGACCATGCCGTGTGTCAGTGAACTGGGTCATGACAGTGTCAGTGGCGGAGTACACACCAACACAACAGTCACCGGTCTACAGGTTCCAGCACTTGTAGCAGCGTGTGTGATCAACGTGGTGTTCTCAGCCAGGAAACTGCTGCTAAGTGGTGATATTGAACAGAACCCGGACTACCGACACCACTGCAAACAACCATTCTGACACGACACAGAAGTAAGTGCCACGCCAGTTCTTCCCTGCTGAGCACTCGCAAATTCTCTGCGTATTCGACTTAAGAAGAAATTCACGAAAGTGAACAGCAACATGAACAGATGTGGCAATTAAAAACGATCTTGTGGA
>CM031601.1:83651880-83659380 GCA_018398815.1 Conus ventricosus | reverse complement strand
CACACACACACACACACACACACACACACACACACGCGTAGAGCACAGAGCACAGATCTGGTCATACTGTTATACTTGCCCATCTCCACGAGCAACCAGACTACCGCGCCACACGGTTATAAGATCTTGCAATTTTTTTCGCATTCCAGCTGATTCTTCCGGCCTTGGGTCTGAAAAACACAATTCCGAGTAGATGTAATCAAACTGAGACTACCTCCGATCCTCTCATGTCTTACAGGGCACTGTTCCTACAAACAAAATTGTTATTATTGGAAATGAAATGAGGCAGGGAACTGTAAACAATAACAGCATTTGTCTGACTTTATTCAAGTTTAAAAGGCTGTGCCAGTCTTGAATAAAAGTTACTCTGTGTTAGGTTTTCTTATGGGAGCAAACGTTACCCCACTTCTTTACTGTTTCTTATTATTATGTAACAGGTAATCCGTAACGAATTTGCTACACATTCCTGTGTGTCTGGATCTCTTCATAAACGCTTCAACTAGTTTTGCAAACTGTACTATGTTTCTGACCGAAATTCCTTTGAACTAAAACCAGTTTCAAAAAACCGTAGCTGACGAAACTCGGCATTTCTGAAGTATCACTAGTCCAGCCACCTCACGGTCAGTTCAGATAAGGGTGGACACAAAAGCCTTCAAGGTAAGGCACTAAGCCCAGCACCGCTGGAAATCCAACACCCCCCCCCCCCTCCCACTCTGAGCAGATAAAGCCTGACAATAATGGGTCACTGATGATGAATGAGGTTAATCATATTTGTCCCCCCTGCCACGGGTCAGCCCGAGGGAGAGTCGCGATGCTTACTCAGAGATTACCCAGCTATATTCCCTGACCCTTCCCTAGTGTCCGTATGTCCATCTCATCGTCCAGCCATTTACAAAACTGAGAAGGGGTCGACCGGACAGTGGGCAGTGTCTTTCGTTCTGATTCACCCACAGTATCTCCCCCACTTCGTCCTGCTCTTGTTCAACACCTCGGCAACAGCCAAGAATTGAATCTGATATTCATCGGCCAGTCCCCGTGTTTCACACAAGGCCAGAGACTGGAGCAAGACAGTCGCAACAGAATCAAATTATCTGTGGGAGGTTGGTTTGCTGGAGGTCGATTGGATGATTCATCGATTGATTATCTAATCGCCTACGTTGGTAGTTTTAGGCACTATTTTGTAGAACCATCAATTGAATAATCATTGAAAACTTCTGATCAAAAACATCTCTCTCTCTCTCATCTCTCTCCTCTCTCTCTCTCTCTCTCTCTCTCTCTCTCTCTCTCTCTCTCATGAGGGCATGTTGTAAAGAAGCCATTCAGCTTATCCATTTATACTCTCAATACAACATTGTAATCATATTCGTATTCATATTCGTATACTCTGTCTCTGTCTCTGTGTCTGTCTGTCTGTCTGTCTGTCTGTCTCTCTCTCTCTCTCTCTCCTCTCTCTCTCTCTCTCTCTCTCTCACACACACACACACACACACACACACACACACACACACACACACACATACACAAACATGCGCGTGCGCGCGAGCACATACACACACACACACACACACACACACACACACACACACACACACACACACACACACACACAACACATACGCATGCACACGCACACACACACACGCACATCCACACGCACACACACACACACACACACACACACATACACACACACGCGCGCGCGCGCAAATCTGCGCTTGCACACATACATGCGCGTTCAAATACCAGGAGTTTAGATGAAGAAAGCTGTATCTGATGGGTTACTTTACAGACTCGTCATTGTTTGGCAGATAGGAATGACAAAAACCCCAAAATGATAATCTCAATCTCTCTCTCTCTCTCTCTCTCCTCTCTCTCTCTCTCTCTCTCTCTCTCTCTCTCGTGCCTTAAACATTTTACACTCTCTTCAGTCACTTAGACCCCGTTCTCTCGAATGCCTTTCCGTCCTCGTTCTGCTCACTCTTTCTGTGCCTGTGTCTCATAACTCCAACGTGCAGTTTATGCTGCCATTGGCACAAAGACTCTCTTTTGGCTAGATCCCTCTCCACGATGATTCTGTCTAAGCTACGTTCATCTCCACATTGGATCTCTCTTTAGACACGTTCTTCCAGACACACCAACATCAACGCAGATTTTTTTTTTAACAGCCAAAAAACTAACTCCTCTCTCGCCAATGGACATGGAAAATTCACAGCAATTTCTGAGATGATTCTCACACTATACTCATCCTCTTGAGGGACACGAACGCTTCCTATACACGCATTCAAACCAGCCTAGTACTGGCATCAACGCAGTACTTTACTGAACTACCAGATGAACAAAGACAAGACTCCAGTTCTTCAAGTGGATTGTCCTCGGCTCTGGTCTGTTCCAGCCTTTACTGGACAATTTTCAGCTGGGGACCACCACATGTGGTGCATCGAGGTGCAAATGAACAAATTACCTCCCTTGACTATAAGATAGTTGAGCTCGGGTGGTCTGCTCGTCTCCGCTGATTTCTGTCCTCTGTCAGTAATTACCAGAGCTTTCAACTCTTTCACGCGGCTTGAATGCCTGTGCAAGTGGAGAACCGTGACACTTGTTTGCAAATGACCCTTTCATCCTATCACAGTTTAAATCGCTGTCGTTTAAAGCCCTTAGAGCTTTTCAGGAGAGGTTTCGCTCCTTGACTAGACCATTACCATAAACGAATGCTCAATTGTATCCTTTCTCCATAGCAGGCTTGCAGTTTCTCTTGCTTGTCAGTTCCACAGCATTTGAATTATGCCAGTAATTCTGTGTATCATCCCAATTTGTAAACATTTTGGCTTAATATCTTTTATTTTGTAAATGTGCATAACTAGTCTCTTCCAATAATTTTCAAAGTCTTGCTTTTGTTCCAATTTTGCACTTGGTTTGTATATTTTATAGTCTGGTTTAGATCTTTTTACTTGGTTTGAAATTAATGTTATGCGCTTTCGGTATACCTGACATAGCCTACTGTTGATATTACCATCTAATCAAATATCAGTTTTCTTCGTGTAATGTTTAAGGGAGGAAATCCATACATTCTAATTAACAAAAACAAACAAACAAACAAAATATTGAGGTCATTTGTAAGGACATATGTCATAAATTATCAGCATTCTTTTGGAAGAATGCCGTATAGCGTAATTTCCCTTTCCAGCAACTTTCTTTCGACGAATGACTACATTGCCTGTCTTTGTTTTGTTATGGTAAAGGACTATTTCCTACAATCATACCATTCGCTGTCCAGGGTTGCATACAAAATTCTTTGAAGGCTTTGAAACCGTGAGCCCGATACAGATTTGACTTCATGTACTTTGCAAGCAATGGCTGGTCCACAATTTTCGAGAGAAAAAAATCAGTCACTGTGTTCCTCCATTTATGATTGTGAATTTTTGTTTTATTTTTTGATACACAGACGTTTCACAGCCTTTTCAGTCAGATATGCACGAGCTACAGTTTCAAGTGTTATCTTCCTTCTGATCTGATCCCCTCACCATTACAGACGAACTGGATACAGAGCTTTTGAAGTTTTTGAATATACTTGTTGTGGTCAGAAAGATCAGGTAATAATAATAAAAATAATAATGAATACTTATATAGCGCCTATTCTCGGCTAGAGGCCAAGCTCTAAGCGCTTTACAATCCACACTCGTTTACACAACGGGCTGCCTACCTGGGTAGTGCCGACTGAAGAGCTGCCAGCTGGCGCTTCATTCAGTCGTTTCCCGTGTCATCCAGTCAGTATCGTTCAATATCGATCACTCATTTTCCTTACTTCCTTCATTCTTTCCATTTCTCACGCAGGGTGCATGCTATGTGTAACGTGTTATCGATACCAACGGCCAAACTGGCCTACTCTTCCGAAAGTTGGTGATGGGATTTTACGTGTGTGCAAGATGTTATGCGTGCGTTCACACACGGAACCTCGGTTTATAGTCTCATTCGAAGGACTGTATAGGAAATGGAGTCAGAACCAATGTTAACTCCGAGGAAAAAATCCCCCTGTACCGAAACGCCCCGGCGGAGGTTCGAACCCGCAACCCCAGGATCACCAAGATTACGATTCAGGCGCTCTACCAACGAGCTATTCCGGCTCCCGGTAACAGGTAACAGAGCGCAAAAACTTTGCACAAAGACTGGAGGAAACACTGCTCTCGAGGAATCAGCATTAAGAAGACTTGTTTTTTCTTTTGATGAAGATAGCTGTGCAGAGTAAGTGTCCATGTCAATAACACCTTGACGCACGTACACACACACACACACACACACACATACACACACACACACACACACACACACACACACACACACACACACACACACTTTTTATGACCTACGTCTGTTTTGCCTCCACTTCCATGGGGTCGCGTTAAATAAGGACAGAAATACAAATCGTTTGTTGACGAAACGAAACGCACTGAAAAAAAATGAAGAACGACAGGCACATTTTTGTATTGCTGATGCGACTGATCATCTCTCTCCTCTCTCTCTCTCTCTCTCCTCTCTCTCTCTCTCTCTCTCTCTCTCTCTCTCACACACACACACACACACACACACACACACACATACAAATACGACATAATACAACTATCTACATTTATTTTTCTTTGCGTAGTGGAGCGTGCTGAAGGAGTTATTTACTCCTAGCTCAAAGAAAGCAACAACATACATTCTTCAGCAAGGAGGTAGAAGGGGAAAGGGGGGGGGGGGGGGGCAGTGAAGAGGGTGAAGAGGGAAGTACGGGTAGGCGGGTGGAGAGGCGTGACCAAAGAACGTGGGTGCGGACGGTCACGACCAAAAGGCAGGATTTGTATGTCGGGATCAAATGTCAGGGAGATAACACTATCACTAGCAAGTAGACAAGTGTCACTTTTTGTTACACACCCCACACCGACTTTAACACCATGATTCGGGATCTTCGGAAAGAGTTTCTTTATGGGCAGCAGCTAAGGTATCATTTCTCACCTTCGCAAAGAAAAGTTTTCCAAAATTGAAATTTTACTCGCAGTAACGTTTTTCAAACTGAAAAATGTCAATCATTCACAGGTTGTGTTAAACATAAACTGCCTATTCGTTGTACAACAATATCAAACAGATGATACAACAAAACTAATGTCCTACTGAGCAGAAAAAACAAACATGTTTTGAGTTTTCTTACAAAACAAATGTACTTCTTATGTATCTATCGCCACTTTAGTTACATATAGATAAGAGAATAAACGTAATTTCGTGTTGATATGTTACTTCACAGTCATATCTGTATAATTTCACTATTGAATTTGATTTTACATTTATACGCCAATATGGAAACAATTTCTACTTCACACTTTTTAAAAAAACGTTTTGTTTTAATCCTTTTGATGTATTTTTTGTATTGCTTTTCTTTAATTGAAGAGAGCTATTAAGTCAAATTATAGATACGGAAGTTCTGCAAGTTCAGGAAGTTTAAAGCGCAGACTTACGCAAAATATAAGACTAACACAGCATTGTCCTGATATTAAATATAAGCCCGTTCCTCTCAGCAATGTATGCGTTTAGTATATTTCGTTTGAATACGATCTGTGAGGCCTTCTTCTGTTATAAATTTCTCTGGCGATCCTTGTGCTTATTTCCAATTGCATTGGTGAAAATCAGAGGCCTACTGTGAAGAAACATTATGTTGTCAAGACTACGTCCAAGTAAATGTATTCTGTCATCTGAGACTTTTTTTTTTTTTTTTTTTTTTGCTTAGATTAAACGTCTATTCATGTAATTATATCAGCCGGATGACAGCGTGTTATAGCTTTTGGATAGAATAGTGTTTTGAGGGGGTAAAATAGCGCACGTGATCTAACACTGGAGCTTAAGGACAGGGGAGAGGGGCGGAGAGAAGAGGTGAAAGGGGGATGGAAAGTGAAGGAGGAGGGGCGGCTTTCAAGGGAATTTATCACGTTACAGCGAATGATTTAGTTTGCTGTTCAAAATACATTGGAGTCTGTCTGTCTGTCTGTCTGTCACTCTGTCTGTCTGTCTGTCTGTCTGTCTCTCTCTCTCTCTCTCATCTCTCTCTCTCTCTCTCTCTCTCTCTCTCTCCTCTCTCTCTCCTCTCTCTTTAGTAGGTTTAGTCTCAGTGATGAAAATGATGAAAATTATCTCATAAGAAATTCAAAAGATTTAGTGCTGAATGTGTATGGAAGAATGATTTTGAATTTTTGCATTGCTTTTAGGCTGTTTATAATGAATGGGGTATGTAATGGTGACCATATTGGTCACTACACATACATGTCAGAAACCGGAACCAGTGTAAATGACTATTTTATAGTTTCCGAAGACCTGTTTGATACAATAAGAAATTGTTGCCGTCTACACGTCTCAGATATGATTGATTCTGACCATCAACCACTGGAATTGTATTTTGATGCAAAGAATGAGTTTATAAACTGTAACAGTGAATGCAGCAATATACCACCATTTATTGACAAAATGATTTGGAATGAGGATTTAGCACAACAGTTCCATGACTGCATGTGTTCCGGACAAACAAAAGAGAAATTGAACCACGCTAGTTGCTTGATGAATGTCGACATAAATCAGGCGCTAGATTTATTTAATGAATGTATTCGAGAACAAGCAGGTTGTATGGAAAAGAAAATTTATACACATCAAAAAGATCGGAGGAGTGGTATGATGATGAATGCAAAACGTTTAAGCGTAATGTCAGAAAACTTTTGAGAACTTGTAGTAATTTGCCTAGAAAAGAAACGGAATTGTCCCAAACTGAGAAAGAGAACAATGCAGCCTTTTGCAAAGCAAGAAGAGAATATAAGAAATTGTTACAAGGAAAGAAAAAGGAACACAACAAAACCGTACTTAAGCAATTGATCATGTCCATTGATGACCAGAGAGAATTTTGGCTTAAAATGAGCAGAGTTTCCAAAAGAATAAGTTTCAATCTAACAAAATCTCTGTTCATGAATGGTTTCAGCATTTTAAAGGAGTTTTAGAAAAACATGATGCTGACAGTAATAGAAATAGTTTAACAGGTGCTACTGATATTTCAGTTAATCCATCTGATAGTAATAACGAAACCGACTACAATCAAGGGATTAGAACTAATGAATATGAGAATGATGAAGACAGTGCTAACTTTTTGAACCGACCTATTGCGAAGGAAGAAGTTTTTACTCTCGTTAAGAGATTGAAAAATAAAAAAGCAGCAGGACCAGATGGCATTATTGGAGAGATATTTAAAAATGCAGGAAATGATGTCATTGATTTCTTAGTAAAATATTTCAATATACTGTTTGACACAGGTCAATACCCTGATCTGTGGAAAGAACTATTATTATCCCATTGTTTAAGAAAGGCAATATAAATTATCCAAACAATTACAGAGGAATTTCCCTATCAGATATTAGTAGCAAAATGTATAGCTCTATAATAAACTCAAGATTAAGTGAATGGGTCGATCAGAACAATATTACAGGTGAATTT
>CM031601.1:83629380-83644380 GCA_018398815.1 Conus ventricosus | reverse complement strand
AGACAGAAACAGGTGGGGGCGGGGAGGGGGGGGGGTTTGAGAGAAAGAGAGACAGACAGACAGACAGACAGATAGACGGACAGAGACACAGACACAGACAGATAGCCAGACAGCCAGACAGAGAGAAAAGAGAGAGAGAGAGAGAGAGAGGAGAGAGAGAGAGAGAGAGAGAGAGAGAGACAGATTGACTGGCAGACAGACAGACAGACAGACACGTATGCAGAGAGAGAGAGAGAGAGAGAGAGAGAGAGAGAGAGAGAGAGAGAGAGAAGAGAGATACACCATCAAAAAAAAAAAAAAAAAAAGAGAGAAACGAAAGATACAGAAGGTTTACCAACTCTTCGCAAAGTAAAAATACGATCAACAGCCAACCATCTGACTTTTTGTCGCGTGTTTTGAGTTGCTGATGAGGTCGTTTTGTTGTCGTTGTTGTTGTTGTTGTGTCATTTTAACGCATTTGTTTTATTCCTTCCTTTTAAAAATGGACCTCGATTGCTCCATACCATGCAAAAGCACTCTATTCAAATAGAACCACCTCAATATCACACAGAAATAATTTGTAACAATAACAACAAGCACATATACGTTCTGATACTCAATGAACGCTGGTTCTGTATAACTAAAGTTGTTTTTTCTTATATAATTATACGTTTACTTTTGGTTGGTGTTCACTGCCTCTCACATTGCAAACCTGCCCCTCTTACCTGTTTTCAAAACACCCCTGAAGCCCTATCTTTTCAGCTAAACTGTCAGACATGACTGTCGCCACGTAAGTTCTGTGGCTGGTTGCTGCATGTAAATGAATGAAGATATGAACGATGCGTGAAACCACAATGTGTACTTTTCGACTAGCAATGCGTTCTACAAATACTATATGTTATTACTATTGCACTTTTTTTTAGAGCGGGAGTATGCTGTGTTGTTGCTGTTATATCCACAAGGTCGCTAAAAAATGTTTGATATGATTTAGCCCGTGTGTGGCCCGTGGCTGACTGGGTTTGACTACATGTATCTTGTCCATTGATTAAAATGTGATTTAGTCTGCGTGGATCAATGGAATTCAAAACGTTTATATAGTTTTGAATCTTCCGAAACTGACAATTTATGATTTATGGAAATGATACTAAAAAAAAAAAAGTATTTGCACAACCGCAATGTCACTCAATTCCACACTTAAAGAAAACTAACAACTGTGTGAAAGACAGACAGAGTGTAAATCAAAGGGGAGGAGTGGGGGATACATTCAAATACACAAAGTGTGAGGTAGGAAATGCAAAATAACAAAACAACAACTACAAAAACATTTAGGGAAACAAACACAAATGAAAACGGCTTCGCTGAGTTAACCCTGATTACGGAAGTTTTGTCATCGTTGTGTGTGTGTGTGTGTGTGTGTGTTGTGTGTGTGTGTGCGTGTGTGGCGTGTGGTGTGTGTGTGTGTGTGTGTGTGTGTGGTGTGTGTGTGTGTGTCTGTCTGTCTGTCTGTCTGTCTGTCTGTCTGTCTGTCTGTCTGTCCGTCCGTCCGTCCGTCTGTCTGTCTCTCTGTCTGTCTGTATACTCTAAGTGTGAGCGCGTGCTCCATATTTCTTGAAGCATGCAGAAGATGTGTGTGTGTGTGTGCGTGTGTGTGTGTGTGTGTGTGTGTGTGTGTGTGTGTGTGTGTGTGTCTGTGTCTGTGTGTGTGTGTGTGTGTGTGTGGTGTTGTGTCTGTTGTGTTGTGGTGTGTGTGTGTGTGTGTGTGTGTGTGGTGTGTGTGTCTGTGTGTGTGTGTGTGTGTTTCTGTGTTTCGTAAGTAATTGCATTACTTGAAAGAAGAAAACCAGTCGTACAAAATTATCCTACATCATTCTGCATTACTATAGCCCATCCGACCACACCAAGACCTTTTCATCAAAGTTGTAACCGTACACGAAGACGTCCTGTCTGGCAGAAAATAACACAGGCACACGACTCAATAATACATAGTGACATGAAGATTCCTGACATGATAACCGATCCATTGACATCCGTAAGGCTGACAAACCAAGGACATAATGAGGGTGCCAGGAATACCCTTCCAAAATATTTTTTCTGTTCCCAGCCTACAAACACAAAAACAAAACAACAACAACCCCCCCCCCACCCCCACCCCCTCCCCCCACCCCCCACCCCCCCAAAGAAAAAGAAGAAGAAGAAAAACCAAACAGAACAACAAGCAAAGAAACGAAAACGTTTGGATGCCTGCGTGACATAATAATAGGCCTGCATAAAAAAAGGCAACAGGTCTGTAGGTAATGAGACACTGCGGAACGAACACACACACACACACACACACACACACACACACACACACACACACACACACACGCACGCACGCACGCACGCACGCGCGCGCGCACACACACACACACACACGCACGCACACACACACGCACGCACACACACACACACGCACGCACGCACGCACGCACGCACACGCACACACACACACACACCACACACACGCGCGCACGCACGCACGCACGCACACGCACACACACACACACACACACACACACACACACACACACACACACGCTCGAATGCAACTCACAAAAACAGGCTGCATAAAAAGGCTAAAGGCCTATAGGCAAATATGCACTGTGGAACGGATAGTTAACAAAAACAGCAACAAGAAACGCTGCAATGCAACACACATAAAAAATGCCTGCATAAGAAGGACAAAGCCCTACGGGCAATACAATTATAGAACGGACAGGGGGGGGGGAAAGGAAAGAAAAAAGCTTGAATGCAACACACAAACATAGGACTGCATAAAAAGACCGTTTGCCTATGGGAAATTGACAGTGTGGAACAAAAAAGAAGAAAGAAAAGAAAAAGAACCAAAGTGGCTTGAACGCAAGACACAACCATAGGCCCACAGGAACAAGGCCATAGACCTACGGACACACACACACTGCGCAAATGGACAGCCACTGTCCTCTCTGGACACTGTGTAGTACATTGACAACTCCTAGTCGCCTAAGTGCATGCTGTGTAAACTTCTACATGTGAAAAAACAAAGGTGTAAAGATCTGCCACGACAAAGACAGGTGAAACATCAAAAGAACAAGCACACGAACAAAGCACCACACCCACCTTGCTAATAAAGAAAAAGAACCCAAAACATCTGGCTCGATTTTCAGCCGACGTTCCACTAATGTTGTTCTTCGAGCGATTCCACTTGTGACGTGAGAGTAGCACTAACCCTCAGCGCACTGTCGATCTTTTCCCAATAGTGATTTAACATGCAGGTGCCTGTCTATCTCGTCTCTTTGTGGTCTCTGTTATCCCCGCCTGACTTGATGATGAATGGTTGCATGTCTTGTTCCGTTGTGCGCTGTTTGGTTTGTGAGGAGTTTGTAAGGTCGTGTTTGACAAAAACGAAAGCTGAACGAATATATATATGTGTGTGTGTGTGTGTGTGTGTGTGTGTGTGTGTGTGTGTGTGTGTGTGTGTGTGTGTGTGTGTTGCATTAGACGAACGGAATATTTGTGAATGTGTGTGGGGGGGGGGGGGGGGGGGAGGAGGAGCGGGGGAAGAGGGGGGGGGGGGGGTTGCTTGAGGAATCAACTTACACTTTTTGTCAGGTTTGGCTCGATGCTGTCTACACTTCCGAACTTTATTACTGCTGTCGCTGAATAAACCATAAAACATTCTGCACACAAATGTTTGATTCACACACACACACACACACACACACACACACACACACACACACACAAATGTTTCTCATACCTTCCTTGATTATTAAACAAGAAAGAAGGAAAAGAAAGGAGAAGAAAAAAAAAACAGAAAGAAAGAAAGCTGGGTCGTTTCGTTCTGCGCTTGTTCTCTGTTCGTTCCGCTTGAAAGGTTTCTAAGTGCAAAATAGGTTCGACCTACGATCATTTGAACGGAAGGATTATAACAGCTTGTTTTCTCTTTGCGCCTCTACACAAAAGAGCTTTTTCTTTTGGTGCTTTTTCAGAAAAAGAGCTAAATGTACTACTGATCAGCAGCAGATCTGGATACTGTATGATCAGAATTAATGAAGGCATGTATTTTGTAAAAGCAAGACTGATATTTCCACAGTGAAAAGACCATTGGATCGTACGACGAAGAAGAGGTCTTGTTTCGCTGCAATAATGCATGCTGAGACAAGGGTGGATATAAGTTGGGAATGTGGATTAGTCGAGTTATAACCTACATTCCCCTCCAACCACTAACCCCCAATTCTCCTTTTCCCCTCTTCTTTTTTTTTTTTCTTTTCTGCGTACGCAGGCTGATACTCCTGCAGACACTCCCTGTATAGACAGGCAAGGATTAATCCCATCTACCCAATAAAGGGAGTGGAGTTTTGTGTGTATGAGTTGTTGTTTTTTTCATCCCGCCATTAAGGCAGCCATACTCCAGCTTCGGGGAAATTCTTCTTCTATTCTTCATCCACCAAAGAAAAAAAATGTATGGGTGGTATGCGACGATTTACGAGGGGGGAAAGAACAGACACACAAATGAATGATTAAATAAAGAAGAGGAAGAGAGAACATTATATCCTCTTCCCTCCTCCCCCAACTCTCCGGCAACTCTCCCCCAACTCTCCCCCAACTCTCCGGCAACTCTCCGGCAACTCTCCCCCAACTCTCCGTCAACTCTCCGTCAACTCTCCCCCAACTCTCCGTCAACTCTCCGTCAACTCTCCCCCAACTCTCCGTCAACTCTGCCCCAACTCTCCGTCAACTCTCCCCCAACTCTCCCAACTCTCCGTCAACTCTCCCCCAACTCTCCGTCAACTCTCCGTCAACTCTCCCCCAACTCTCCGTCAACTCTCCCCAACTCTCCGGCAACTCTCCGTCAACTCTCCCCCAACTCTCCGTCAAAGCTCTGTCAACTCCCCCAACTCTCCGGCAACTCTCCCCCAACTCTCCCCCCAACTCTCCGTCAACTCTCCGGCAACTCTCCCCCAACTCTCCCCCAACTCTCCGGCAACTCTCCGGCAACTCTCCCCCAACTCTCCGGCAACTCTCCCCCAACTCTCCCCCAACTCTCCGGCAACTCTCCCCCAACTCTCCCCCAACTCTCCTGTCCACAGCCTTCAGCTACGCCTCTGTTTCTGGGTTTCTTTTGACAGTTGCTTTCTCCACCCCGGTCCCCTGTATTTCCATCCTTGACTGCAACTTTTACCTAATGATTGGTAAGTGTGTGTGTGTGGTGTGTGTGTGTGTGTGTGTGTGTGTCTGTGTGTCTGTGTGTCTATGTTGAAAATATAAAGGTAAAGAAAAAAGCTACCTTTTGGAGAAGTCTTCAACGTTTCGTGCTGTAAGCACTTGGTCACGAAACATACAGATCACTCAATGATCGCTTCAAAGAACACAGGGACAACATTCTGACAGGAAAAGATACACCAGTGGCAAACCACTTTACTTCTGAACACCATAACCTGTCGCACATCAGAGTGGCAGCGCTTTGGCGCAATGGACAAAAAGAGGGCCAGTACCGCAAATTCATGGAAAGCCAGCTAATACAACGCCTTGGCACTTTGAGTCCTTACGAACTCAATGTCAGGGAATAAACTTGTTTCTCTCAAGCTGCAACCCCCCCCCCTCTTCCCCCCCCCTCCTGCTCCCCCCCCCCCCCCATGTTCTATACCATGTTTTCCTTACCACCACCCCCTCCCCTTTCTCTGAAAACCACCACCAGATGATCCTCTCCCTCCCACCTTCCCCCCCCCACTCCTTGCCCACCCCTTTTGTTGACCATATAAATACAGTTCACCTTTTTCCCCACCCCCTCCCCTACCTTTTTGACTAAACTGTGGTCACAAGAAACCTGCCAGCTTCCCCTACAACCTCAACACTTCACTTCGTGACCAAGTGCTTACAGCACGAAACGTTGAAGACTTCTCCAAAAGGTACCTTTTTTCTTTACCTTTATATTTTCAAGTTATACGGAAAAGGTACAGCAGTCAACATTTCTTCATATTATGTGTCTCTGTGTTATAATGTGTTGTTTTGTGTTGATTGCACGCGGTCGCGCGCCCGAGCTTGTGTGTGTGTGTGTGTGTGTGTGTGTGTGTGTGTGTGTGTGTGTGTGTGTGTGTGTGTGTGTGTGTGAAGGGGAGGGGGGCCGTGCGAGCGAGCGTGCGTGCGTGCATGTGCGTGCATGTGTGTGTATGTGTGTGTGTTGTGGTGTGTGTGTGTGTGTGTGTGTGTGTGTGTGCGTGCGTGCGTGCGTGCGTGCGTGCGTGCGTGTGTGTGACTTCTTTTTCAAATACGGATCATCCTAATACTCTCTCTCTCTCTCTCTCTCTCTCTCTCTCTCTCTCTCTCTCTCTCTCTCTCTCTCTCTCTCTCTCTCAGCAGGATTGTCATTGATTCGCAAATGATCAGGCGCTATCACTGATTATAAGAAAGCCTTCTGATCCTGTAAATAGGTTTGCTTTGTTTAAAATGCACCTGCGTGAGGCTATTAAAGGGCATAATGAATTTATAACAGCATGTTTAAAAAGCTCAACTCAGATCAGAAGGGAATATGTCATATTCTCTCAGTTTACCAGTTGCATGAAACAAGGAGTTACATAGAGTCCCATTCAGTTTCCTTTTATAATCTCCAGTGTATCAACTCCAGGGTTTCGTTTTTCAATAGTGTATGTGGTGCACCTTGCTACGGATATTTTATCACTATTCGTGCACCTTTTTGAAGATCGGTTGCTTTATTGCCCCAGACACTTAAGTCTGATAGTCTTCAGACTCAATTAAATATCCTGTAACGAGCTGCTAATTCGCTCCATTTCAAGGTAAATATATTGAAAAATAATATCACCGTGCGTAGATAAATTGTATTTTAGAAATAAGATAACTCGTGACTTATGATAAAGTTAGTTATGCCCGTTGTGAATAATTGTTAATGCTTGTAGTCAAATACAAGATCTTTTCGTCGTTTTCTTTTCTTAAGAGCTCCGTGGTCCCAAACTGGGGACTTCTTTTTTTTGTTCTTTTATGTACGTGAACGTTTATACCCACACCATTAAGGTAGCAATATTTCGTGTTTGGGGATGATGTCAAATCCAGACACCAGAGCGTATGTGTCATTGATTCTACTGGGGCACAATAGGATTTGATGTCGTGCAAAATTGTTCAGAATGCATGCGGTCGCAAGCAGGAGCACGATTCAAAGTCTCATTGGAGGGATTTGGAGAGGGTTGGGGTTTGCAGAAACGTTGCCTCCGAACAGAAAATCTCCTCTAATCCAGATGTCTCAAGGAAAGATTAATGTCATGTTTTGCGGATCAGAAGAACAAAGTGTGTCCAAGCCGCCAAAACCTATTCTAAATGTCCAGGTATTTAGACTGAACTTTGCATTTGGGTTATGAACATCTTGCAAGTAGAGCAAAGCGTCCAGTCGCTTACATTATGTAAAGTCTGTCAAGATGATAAATCTCTTCAGAGTTATATCAAATCATTTTATTCTTAAAAGTGATCTACTGTACAAAAGTGATGTGTTATATATTAACTCGTGCTGAAGGCCTCGGTAACGTTGCACTGCACTGACTTCGTTCACTAACCTCGCCTGCAGAGATTCCTTAGGATCTTCATACAAACCACTAACAACAAAAGATATGGTGATAAGCAACATCTCATATTCAACAACTAAATAGAAACATTACTTATAAAATCTTATGATTGTAAGAGTTGGCAATTTTGCAAAAGCGTAAAACATAATGTATCATTTAGATGGCGGGGATGGGAGAAGGAGGGGAAAAGGACGGAGATGGGGTGAGGAAGGGTGGGGGTGGGGGGTCTAACTGCATGACAAAGGCAAAAGAGATATTTGGGTTGGAATATCTGGCGTTCGGTCAGGGTGTAAAGGACATGGCGGTTTCTAGAAATGCTTTGCATGAAATTAATAGATGGCAGACGGCAAGTATAGAATATTCATAAAAATATTCCGGGTAGCACAGATTCGATATGACAGAGAATGAGAGAGAGAGAGAGAGAGAGAGAGAGAGAGAGAGAGAGAGAGAGAGAGAGAGACAGACAGACAGACAGAGACAGATAGACAGACAGACACAGAAAAAGAGAAAGACAAACAGAGGGAGACAGACATACAGAGAGAGAGGAAGAGACAGACATACAAACAGACAGACAGACAGGCGGACAGGCAGACAGACAGACGGACAGACAGAGACAGTCAGTAAAAGATAAACATAGACAGACAGACAGAGGGCCTTGGGATAAAGACAGACAGACAGACAGACGGACATAGAAAGTCAGAAAAAGAAAAACCTACAGACAGACTGAGGGCAGAGAGGCAGACAGACAGACAGACAGACAGACAGAGACAGACAGACGGAGACAGACAGACAGACAGACAGACAAAAGACAGAGATAGACAGACAGACAGAGAGACGACCTGGGGGGGAAGAGAAAGTGAGACAGACAGACAGACAGACAGACAGACAGACAGACAGACAGAAAGAGACAGAGAAAGAAACAGACAGACAGAGAGACAGAGACAGACGGAAAAAGAGAAACAGAGACGGAGAGACAGACTCAGGGCCGAGACAGACAGACAGACATACAGACGGACAGACAAACAGACTGACAGACAGACAGACAGACAGACAAAGGGTGACGATATCGAATCGAACACGTACACAGTCTAAGCCGGTGAGTCAGAAGAGAGATAGCATTGTATAAAACAGAGTTCATCCAGTGCACATGACAACCGGTTTGAAGACCAGGAGATCACGTGTCAACCAAGCCTCCGCACTAGAGCCCTATAACATTATTCACACGCGCGCGCGCGCACGCACGCGCGCAAACACACACACCACACACACACACACACACACACACACACACACACACACACACACACACACACAGAACTACCTACAAAAACCAAAGTGAATGCCAGATACAGATCAGTTTGTTATGAAAAGAGGACGGAGGTATGTAGTGAAAGGGATGGATATGTTCCAAACTTTCAAACAACCTAAAAAATTCAAACTCAAAAACGGTCGGCGTAATCATTTGGCATTGTATTTGGACTGTATTGCATTGTTTACATTGTATTGCAGAGCAGTGCGTTGTATTATAGCCAGTACCTCTTCATTTCATATCTCTCGATGTGAAATTTGGGTTGCTCTCTCTCTCTCTCTCTCTCTCTCTCTCTCTCTCTCTCTCTCTCTCCACGTTGCTATACAATGGTGCGCCCACACCCCCTGCACCTCTTCCCATCCTCGTACCCCCTACCTCCCTCCACTTACGCACACACGCACTTTCTGTCTGTGCGAAGAATTTTTCTTAAACAGGACAAGAGTCACTGACCTCTGATTTCTTTGCATAATTGTTGTTGCTGTTGCGCGCGCGCGCGCGCGCGTGTGTGTGTGTGTGTGTGTGTGTGTGTGTGTAGTGTGTGTAGTTGTGTGTGTGTGTGTGTGTGTGTGTGTGTGTGTGTGTAGTGTGTGTAGTGTGTGTGTTCGTTCGTTCTTTAATTTTACGTCTGTTCACCCTTTGGTGATATTAGACGGGAAAGGGGGGGGGGGGGGAGGGGAGGAAATAGGAGAAATAAAGGTATGAACGAAGAGATTGTTTATGCATGCATTGATATTGTTTAGAGAGTGTGTGGTAGTAAAGATTATGTGTTTTTTCCTACATACCTACACCTACAATTCTATATAATGATCAAGCTTTATATGGGATATGAATTGTTGAAAATGACAGAATTAGTAGAAAGGAAGTGAGGTTTACCATCTATATCAAACGTAACTTGACAATTAACAGAAGATTAGTATAACAACAATTGTATCCAACAATAAATTATTCAAATTCAAAGGAAAATACCAATGGGACTAAGGTGTAAAACTTCTGAAAAACATTTAAGAAGATGGAAGTCATTTAACACTTCCTGAACAGTTAATGGTATTTGACGAGTCAGTAAATCCCCTGTAGTTTTCGTCATTAATTCTTTGATACTAGGACAGTGTAAATCAGATGGCTAATGGAAATTTGATTTCCACATACACATTTAATATCTTTAGTGTGTGTGTGTGTGTGTGTGTGTGTGTGTGTGTGTGTGTGTGTGTGTGTGTGTGTGTGTGTGTGTGTGTGTAGTGTGTGTGTGTGGTGTGTGGTGTGTGTGTGTGTGTGTGTGTGTGTGTGTGTTGTGTGTGTGTGTGTGTGTGTGTTGTGTGTGAGTGTATTATGTTTGTTTCTCTTTCTCATTTTCTGCATATGAGGAAAGATGCCTTTTATTCGTTTTCGTAGCATGATTTATGAATGAATATCGTGTATGAATTTCAACAAACAAAAGATACCTAAATACTTTTTTTGCCAATAGAAGTGATAATGTGAAGTGAAGCACTTATATAGTCATTTGTCAAACCACCTATGGCAGAAAGCTTAAGATAAAACTGCAGCTGCGTCCTATGGCCACCAGCCCACGACACCAGGTACACGGTCATCTCGATAATGCCGACATTTACACGCGACGGTTTGCTTGACACGATAATCTCTGGGTCATGAAACCAAGGTTTTTTTGTAAGTCCGGGGTGCATCTCTTCCCACGCACATCTCTTCTCTAGGGCATCTCTTCCACGCACATCTCTTCCCACGCACATCTCTTCTCTAGCGCATCTCTTCCCACGCACATCTCTTCTCTAGCACATCTCTTCCCACGCACATCTCTTCTCTAGCGCATCTCTTCCCACGCACATCTCTTCCCACGCACATCTCTTCTCTAGCGCATCTCTTCCCACGCACATCTCTTCTCTAGCACATCTCTTCCCACGCACATCTCTTCTCTAGCGCATCTCTTCCCACGCACATCTCTTCCCACGCACATCTCTTCCCACGCACATCTCTTCCCACGCACATCTCTTCTCTAGCACATCTCTTCCCACGCACATCTCTTCTCTAGCGCATCTCTTCCCACGCACATCTCTTCCCACGCACATCTTCTCTAGCGCATCTCTTCCCACGCACATCTCTTCTCTAGCACATCTCTTCCCACGCACATCTCTTCTCTAGCGCATCTCTTCACACGCACATCTCTTCTCTAGCGCATCTCTTCCCACGCACATCTCTTCTCTAGCGCATCTCTCCCCACGCACATCTCTTCTCTAGCGCATCTCTTCCCACGCACATCTCTTCTCTAGCGCATCTCTCCCCACGCACATCCCTTTCCAGCGCATCTCTCCCACGCACATCTCTTCTCTAGCGCATCTCTTCCCACGCACATCTGTTCTCTAGCGCATCTCTTCACAGCACATCTCTTCTCTAGCGCATCTCTTCCCACGCACATCTCTTCCCACGCCCATCTCTTCCCACGCACATCTCTTCTCTAGCGTATCTCTCCCCACGCACATTTCTTCTCTAGCGCATCTCTCCCCACGCACATCTCTTCTCTAGCGCATCTCTTCTCTAGCGCATCTCTTCTCTAGCGCATCTCTTCTCTAGCGCATCTCTTCACACGCACATCTCTTCCCACGCACATCTCTTCTCTAGCGCATCTCTTCACACGCACATCTCTTCCCACGCACATCTCTTCCCACGCACATCTCTTCCCATGCACATCTCTTCCCACGCACATCTCTTCTCTAGCACATCTCTTCCCACGCACATCTCTTCCCACGCACATCTCTTCTCTAGCGCATCTCTTCCCACGCACATCTCTTCTCTAGCACATCTCTTCCCACGCACATCTCTTCCCACGCACATCTCTTCCCACGCACATCTTTTCCCACGCACATCTCTTCTCTAGCGCATCTCTTCCCACGCACATCTCTTCTCTAGCGCATCTCTTCCCATGCACATCTCTTCTCTAGCGCATCTCGTCCCACGCACATCTCTTCCCATGCACATCTCTTCTCTAGCGCATCTCTTCCCACGCACATCTCTTCTCTAGCGCATCTCTTCTCTAGCGCATCTCTTCACACGCACATCTCTTCTCTAGCGCATCTCTTCTCTAGCGCATCTCTTCTCTAGCGCATCTCTTCTCTAGCGCATCTCTTCACACGCACATCTCTTCCACGCACATCTCTTCCCACGCACATCTTCTCTAGCGCATCTTTTCCTACGGACATCTCTTCCCACGCACATCTCTTTTCTGGCGCATCTCTTCCTACGGACATCTCTTCCCACGCACATCTCTTCCACGCACATCTCTTCTCTAGCGCATCTCTTCCTACGGACATCTCTTCCCACGCACATCTCTTTTCTGGCGCATCTCTTCCTACGGACATCTCTTCCCACGCACATCTCTTTCTGGCGCATCTCTTCCTACGGACATCTCTTCTCTAGCGCATCTCTTCCCACGTACATCTCTCCCCACGCACATCTCTTCCCACGCACATCTCTCCCCACGCACATCTCTTCCCACGCACATCTCTCCCACGCACATCTCTTCTCTAGCGCATCTCTTCCCACGCACATCTCTTCCCACGCACATCTCTTCCCACGCACATCTCTTCTCTAGCGCATCTCTTCCCACGGCTTTGAAATGTTCGTTTTCTGGTTTTTGCTCTCGCTCTTTTCATTATTATCACTCTTCTTGTTTTTCTTGTTGTTTTTCAACCTGTTTTCTTTTTTTTCTTCTTAGGAATGAAGACATACATTTTCACTTAAATACGGTCATCATGAACGTGCAGATGGACACAACTACAAACACTTTGTTACAATGAAAACTTGAATGAATGAATAAACGAATGAAGAAATGACTAGATAAGTAAATAATGAAATATATCTATATCTATCTATCTATATATATATATATATATATATATATATATATATTATATATATATATATATATATATATATACAGTCTTTACGGTTAGAAACGCGACACGGCCGCTACAAAATGTTGCAATATTTGGAAAATCCGACATAGCCTGGCAGGTTATTGTGCAAACTGCAAACTGTGTCTGAGTGCAACTAGGCCTTTTCTGTTCTGATCACGAAAAGCCGGGCAGATCACTTTGTCACGGACGGAGTTATGGCCCTGTCCCCAAGTTGCCGCATTTTCACCTTACTCGGCAAAGTGCCACTGTGTCGTTAACTGAGGTCAGATTCACGTGAAAATTGTGTCCTCGTGAAAAAGCAGAGGACACACTACAGGTGAGTAAAATGCAAAGCCACAATGTTTGGTGTCAGTGGGTAAAAAACAACTCGCAAAAAAGGTTACTTTCTCCCTCAACACCACAACACCAAAGGATGCCGCGTATGACGTCACCTGAGCGCTGGCGAGCCATCGGCATGTTGGAGGCTGGAAACAGAGTGCAAGACGTCGCTAGGGCGCTAAATGTGCACCGGTCGAACATTTATGTCTTGCAAATCGCCATCAAGCCACTGGACTGTTCGTGATGCCCCCAGACCTGGTCGGCCACGCGTCCTCACTGCTCGCCAGGAGCGATATGTGGTGCGTAGTTCAGGCAAACCCTTTCCAAAGTGCCTCTTCAGTGGGACGACAGATTCATGGACCCGGCAACAGGGTAATTCGCCCCAGCATCATCCTGCAGCTTCTCAGACGCCACCAGCTGTACTGCCGCCGACCCTACCATGGTCACTATCTGTCGCCACAGCATCGTGCTGCCGCTTGAATTGGGTTCACAGGCACAGGAACACAAACTGGAGAACTGTCGTGTTCAGCGACGAGGTTCGATTCTGTCTGGATCAGATTGACAGGCGTGTTTACGTGTATCGTCCTCGTGGCCAGCGCTTTGCTGGTCAGTACGTGCAGCACCACAACCTGTGGGGCGGCCAGTCCGTCATGATGTGGGGGGCAATGTGTGGCAACAGACTCATTGGACCAGTGTTCTTCAACCTGCAGCCAGGTCGTGGCGGTGGAGTCACTGCCCTTCGCTACATAGCACAGGTCCTGCGCCTGTCGTAGTGCCCTTGTTTGCAAGACGCCGCCAATATGTTTTCCAGCAAGACAACGCCCCGGCCCACAGAGCACAGGTCACACAAGCCTTCCTTCAGCAGAACAATGTCCAGATGATAGACTGGCCTGCTCTAAGTCCAGACTTGAACCCTATCGAACAGTTGTGGGCCTTCCTGAAACGCCGCATCAACGAGCAGCCCAACCGCCCTCACAATGCTGTGGCTCTGAGACGGGAGATCCAGCGTCAGTGGAACCAAGTCCCTCAGGCCTTTCTTGATCGACTTGTCAACTCCATGCCAAAATCTGTGCAATCTCACCGTGATTGCTGGAGGTGGCCACATCCGATATTGAGGCCTTTGCGCGGGTGCCTGGATCCAAGGGCGAAAACTCTTGAAAACTTTACAGTGACAATACGTGCTTAGTTTTATCTGAAAAGATCAAATTTCAATCAATGCTATGCAAAAAACCGCTTTGAAATATGTCTACTGTGAATGAAATGGTATCATATTAAAGTTTTCGTTGCAATTTGCCTCTTGATTTTGTCGCGTTTCTAACCGTAAAGACTATATATACGTGTGTGTGTGTGTGTGTGTGTGTGTGTGTGTGTGTGTGTGTGTGTGTGTGTATGTGCGTGCGCGCGTGTGTGTGAATGAATAAGTAAACAAATAAATGAATAACTACATAAATGAATGGATACATAATCTGATCCTAAGGAACAAAAACAGCATTCAATCTTCACCTCCAATTGAGGCTAAAACCATCGCATATTGTAACATTCCATCACTGCTTCTAAAATCATGTACGACGAAAGTTCGCGCCACCACTTTTTACACACTCCGTATCTTGTGCAAATACACCCTGGTGGTTTCACACCGATGAAAGTATCTCTGATCCCACAGTCGTCGTCTGCAAGGTTGGCCTTATTCTTAATGCTGGTCTGGTTGTTCTCGTCTCTTCTTATTGTTACATTTTCCTCCTTGTTCCGCATATCATCGGTGTCCTCAGTCCTACTCAGGAACGCCTTTCATTGGCTGAACTCCTGCCCCACCCCCACTCCCCACCCACCCCTCCTCCTTTTTCCGCGCCCACCCCCATTCAACCCTCCTCATTCCCCC
>CM031601.1:83624380-83626880 GCA_018398815.1 Conus ventricosus | reverse complement strand
GGTGGTAGTGGGGTGATAAGAAGGTAGGTGAGAGGGCTGAGGAAGAGACTGAAGTAGAGACACAGAGAGACAGAGAAAGACAGGAACAGAAAAGAGATCCTCTTTATTCTACATATACATTGCAATACAGTTCTTGCAGTGTGTGTGTTGAACTAGAATGAACGAAAACATATACAAAGATTATGATAAATGAAGGGGTGGTAAAGGGGAAAGAGGAGGAGGGACACACATGTTGAGGATTTTTTCTGTTCTGGAAATAAATTTAGCTCGAGGAGAGGGGGGGACGGGGGGGGGGGGGGGGGGGGTCATGGTGAACAACTACACTCAGCAACAGTAGCTTCCATGATCCTGAATGGGCTGAAATCAGAAGAAGTGGGCAGTTGCAGAAGATCAAAAGTGAACAGCTTCAGAAGATCAAAAGTGAAGAGATTCAGAAGATCAAAAGTGAACAGCTTCAGAAGATCAGGCGAAGCGAAGAGCTTCAGAAGATCAAAAGTGAACAGCTTCAGAAGATCAAATGTGAACAGCTTCAAAAGATCAAAAGTGAACAGCTTCAGAAGATCAGGCGAAGCGAAGAGTATCAGAAGACCAGAAGAAGTGGACAATGTCAGAAGACCAGAAGAAGTGGACATTGTCAGGATATCAGAAGAAGAAGAAGACTATTTCAGAAGACGAGAAGAAGTGGAAATTATGAGATCTGTTGTATCCGCCGCACCCAGCAAAGACGGCATCTCATCAACGCATGTCAAAGCAAGACTAAGCTTGGCCGCATCTGCCATGACGAGACTCAGCGTGATGTGGAAGAGCAAATCTAACAGCTCTCCAGGTAACCTGGGTTGTCTCCCGCATGGATGCAAGAGCTGGACACTTACAGCCGATCTGGCGAGAAGAACCAGGCATGTGAGCACCAGTACTTCAAGAAACTTCTATGTATCCCGTACACAGAGCATAGGAGGAACAAATGCGTCAGTCTGCAAGTCACAATACAAGCAGGCAAGGAAGAGCCGATTCCTGTACCAGTCAAACGTCGGAAACTTTCTTTTTTATGCCCCATCTTCTGTGCCACTTAAGTGGTATTCCACAAAGCCGCTGATTCCGCCTACTCCTCCTTCCCCACTTCCCCATCCAAAGCCACAGCCTGGCTCGTCCTGCTACAGGTCCGGCAAAGGTGACCAATAGAAATTCTGGCCGGACAACATCAGGGAATAGCACAAAGGTGAGCAATGGAAATCCTGGCCGAACAACATCAGTGAATAGACTGGACACAGGACAGAGGTAGGCAATGGAAATCCTGGCCGAACAACATCAGGGAATAGACTGGACACAGCACAGAGGTAGGCAATGGAAATCCTGGCCGAACAACATCAGGGAATAGACTGGACACAGCACAGAGGTAGGCAATGGAAATCCTGGCCGAACAACATCAGGGGATAGACTAGATACAGCACAGAGGTAGGCAATGGAAATCCTGGCCGGACAACATCAGGGACTAGACTGGACACAGCACGGCCAGCGTGTGACGCCTGACAGAGCACAGGGAGCGATGGCGCCCTCTGGCTGCGAGGGCATCCACCATGTCACCTTAATGGATGTCTCCGACGCCCCTGGGGAGATGATGGCAAAGAATGATGTGTATGTGTGTCACTCTCTCCTCGCATATCATTCCTGTACAAAGGAATATTTATGTGTGTGCAGGAATTCTCTCTCTCTCTCTCTCTCTCTCTCTCTCTCTCTCTCTCTCTCTCTCTCTCTCTCTCTGTGATTGTGTGTGTGTGTGTGTGTGTGTATGTGTGTGTGTGTGTGTGTGTGTGTGTGTGTGTGTGGTGAGTGTGTGTGTGTGTGAGTGTGTGTGTGAGTGTGTGTGAGTGTGTGAGTGTGTGTGAGTGTGAGTGGTGTGTGTGTGTGTGTGTGTGTGTGTGTGTGTGTGTGTGTGTGTGTGTGTGTGTGAGTGCGTGTGCGCGCGCGCGCGTGCGTGCGTGCGTGTGTGTGCGAGTGTGTGTGTGTGTGTGTGTGTGTCTATGTGTCTGTGTGTCTGTGTCTGTGTGAGCAGGTGTGAATGCAAATAGGAGTGACCGGACGTGAAAGAGAGTAACCAAACAAAAAGAAAGTGATAGCTTGTACCTCTAATTAAGGGGTATCAGTATGGACAGTTACTAGCAAGTACACATTCGCAAAAAAAAATTGATAAAGTGACCTACAATGAAGATGGTGAAAAGAGAGCACCCAGCAGCAATATACAAAGGACTAAAGAACCAAGAGAAAAAAGGACTGAAAGAGCGAATGGAGAAGAGATGGATGAGGAGTATGAAGAAAGAGAGAGACAGCAGGAGGGAGGAAAGGAGGGAGGTGGGCAAGATGGGAAGGAAGGGGCGAGGGAGAAAAGAGAGAGATTTATTCCACCATTCCACCTTCACCCACCCCCTAGACAACTAATGCATCCACCATCCTCATGCAACATTTACCAGGGTAGAAAATATGTCAGACAGGTCATCCCCCTCCC
>CM031601.1:83611880-83616880 GCA_018398815.1 Conus ventricosus | reverse complement strand
ACCCATCACCAGAAACGGAGATCTGGATGAAAGAAGTGGACTGTTGCGTGGGAAAAGTCTCAGTTGCATGAATCATCTTGGCAGCATCTGGAAAAGTAAGAAACTCTCACTCAAGACAAAGGCCCGGTTCTACAACAAACGCACACGCTGGCAATCGGGTAGAGCAACGTCGTTACATACGATGAAGTCAGAACACGAGCCATGCACAGCCAGTGTCCTCAATCATATGTAACGGGCGTCTTAGCTCATGAGACATGTCGCAATACCTCCGCCCGAAAGACTTGCCAAATTAGTTCTTCAATGGAACCTTAAGGGACAGAGGCAAAAAGTGATGCTTAGGCTGAACTTGCGTGAGACGATCGACAGGAATTTCCGATGGTAAACATGGAGTGATAGAGACCCTCAGATGGCAAACATGGTGTGATAGAGACCTTCAGATGGTGAACATGATGTGATAGAGACCTTCAGATGGTGAACATGGTGTGATAGAGACCTTCAGATGGTGAACATGGAGTGATAGAGACCTTCAGATGGTGAAGATGGTGTGACATGTACCTTCAGATGGTGAACATGGAGTGATAGAGACCTTCAGATGGCAAACATGGTGTGATAGAGACCTTCAGATGGTGAACATGGTGTGACAGAGACCTTCAGATGGTGAACATGGTGTGGATAGAGACCTTCAGATGGTGAACCATGGTGTGACATGTACCTTCAGATGGTGAACATGGAGTGATAGAGACCTTCAGATGGTGAACATGGAGTGATAGAGACTTCAGATGGTGAACAGACCATGGAGTGACAAGGAACTTGAGATGGTGAACAGACCATGGAGTGACAGGGATCTTTAGATGGTGAACTGGTGTGACAGGGACCTTCAGATGGTGAACATGGTGTGAAAGGGACCTTCAGATGGTGAACAGACCATGGAGTGACAGGGACCTTCAGATGGTGAACATGGAGTGACAAGGAACTTCAGATGGTGAACATGGAGTGACAGTGACCTTCAGATGGTGAACAGACCATGGAGTGACAGAGACCTTCAGATGGTGAACATGGTGTGACAGGGACCTTCAGATGGTGAACATGGAGTGACAGAGACCTTCAGATGGTGAACATGGTGTGACAGGGACCTTCAGATGGTGAACAGACCTTGGAGTGGACAGGGACCTTCAGATGGTGAACATGGAGTGACAGGGACCTTCGCATGGTGAACATGGAGTGACAGAACCTTCAGATGGTGAACAGACCATGGAGTAACAGGGACCTTCAGATGATGAACAGATCATGGAGTGACAGGGACCTTCATATGGTGAACAGATCATGGAGTGACAGGGACCTTCAGATGGTGAACATGGAGTGACAGGGACCTTCAGATGGTGAACATGGAGTGACAGTGACCTTCAGATGGTGAACATGGAGTGAATGGGACCTTCAGATGGTGAACATGGAGTGACAGTGACCTTCAGATGGTGAACAGACCATGGAGTGACAGGGACCTTCAGATGATGAACATGGAGTGACATGGACCTTCAGATGTGAACATGGAGTGACAAGGATCTTCAGATGGTGAACAGACCATGGAGTGACAGGGACCTTCAGATGTGAACATGTGTGACAGGGACCTTCAGATGGAGTGACAGGGACCTTCAGATGGTGAACATGGAGTGCCAGTGACCTTCAGATGGTGAACATGGAGTGACAGGGACCTTCCGATGGTGAACATGGAGTGACAGTGACCTTCAGATGGTGACAGACCATTGAGTGACAGGGACCTTCAGATGATGAACATGGAGTGACAGGACCTTCAGACGGTGAACATGGAGTGACAGGGATCTTCAGATGGTGAACAGACCATGGAGTGACAGGGACCTTCAGATGGTGAACATGGTGTGACAGGGACCTTCAGATGGTGAACAGACCATGGAGTTGACAGGGACCTTCAGATGGTGAACATGGAGTGACAGGGACCTTCAGATGTGAACATGGAGTGACAGGGACCTTCAGATGGTGAACATGGAGTGACAGGGACTTCAGATGGTGAACATGGTGTGACAGGGACCTTCAGATGGTGAACATGGTGTGACATGGACCTTCAGATGGTGAACATGGAGTGACAGTGACCTTCAGATGGTGAACAGACCATGGAGTGACAGGGACCTTCAGATGGTGAACATGGAGTGACAGGGACCTTCAGATGGTGAACATGGAGTACAGGAACCTTCAGATGGTGAACATACAGTGACAGGGATCTTCAGATGGTGAACATGGAGTGACAGGACCTTCAGATGGTGAACATGGAGTGACAGGGACCTTCAGATGGTGAACAGACCATGGAGTGACAGGGACTTTCAGATGGTGACAGAACATGGAGTGACAGGACCTTCAGATGGTAAACATGGAGTGACAGGGACCTTCAGATGGTGAACATGGAGTGACAGGGACCTTCAGATGGTGAACATGGTGTACAGGGACCTTCAGAATGGTGAACATGGTGTGACAGGGACCTTCAGATGGTGAACATGGAGTGACAGTGACCTTCAGATGGTGAACAGACCATGGAGTGACAGGGACCTTCAGATGGTGAACAGAACATGGAGTGACAGAGACCTTCAGATGGTGAACATGGAGTGACAGGGACCTTCAGATGGTGAACATGGAGTGATAGAGACCTTCCGATGGTGAACATGGAGTGATAGAACCTTCAGATGTGAACATGAGTGATAGAGACCTTCAGATGGTGAACATGGAGTGATAGAGACCTTCAGATGGTGAACATGGAGTGATAGAGACCTTCAGATGGTGAACAGACCATGGAGTGACAGGGAACTTCAGATGGTGAACATGGAGTGACAGGGACCTTCAGATGGTTGACAGACTATGGAGTGACTTGGACCTTCAGATGGTGAACATGGAGTGACAGGGACCTTCAGATGGTGAACAGACCATGGAGTGACTTGGACCTTCAGATGGTGAACAGACCATGAAGTGACAGGGACCTTCAGATGGTGAACATGGAGTGACTTGAACCTTCAGATGGTGAACAGACCATGGAGTGACTTGGACCTTCAGATGGTGACCTTGGAGTGACTTGGACATTCAGATATTGAACATGGAGTGACAGGAACCTTCAGATGGTGAACAGACCATGGAGTGACAGGGACCTTCAGATGGTGAACAGACCATGAAGTGACAGGGACCTTCAGATGATGAACAGACCATGGATGACAGAGACTTTCAGATGGTGAACATGGAGTGACAGGGACCTTCAGATGGTGAACATGGTGTGACCGCGACCTTCAGATGGTGAACAGACCATGAAGTGACAGGGACCTTCAGATGGTGAACAGACCATGAAGTGACAGGAACCTTCAGATGGTGAACAGACCATGGAGTGGCAGGGACCTTCAGATGGTGAACATGGAGTGACAGGGACCTTCAGATGATGAACATGGTGTGACAGGACCTTCAGATGGTGAACATGGAGAGACAGGGACCTTCAGATGGTGAACATGGAGTGACAGCGACCTTCAGATAGTGAACATGGTGTGACAGGGACCTTCAGATGTGAACATGGAGTGACAGGGACCTTCAAATGGTGAACAGACCATGGAGTGACAGGGACCTTCAGATGGTGTACATGGAGTGACAGGGACCTTCCGATGGTGAACAGACCATGGTGTGACAGGGACCTTCAGATCGTGAACATGGAGTGACAGTGACCTTCAGATGGTGAACAGACCATGGAGTGACAGGGACATTCAGATGGTGAACATGGTGTGACAGGGACCTTCAGATGGTGTACATGGAGTGACAGGGACCCTCAGATGGTGAACATGGAGTGACAGGGACCTTCATGGTGAACAGACCATGGAGTGACAGGGACCTTCAGATGGTGAACATGGTGACAGGGACCTTCAGATGGTGAACATGGAGTGACAGTGACCTTCCGATGGTGAACAGACCATGGAGTGACAGGGACCTTCAGATGGTGAACAGACCATGGAGTGACAGGGACCTGCAGATGGTGAACATGGAGTGACAGGGACCTTCAGATGGTGAACATGGAGTGACAGAGACCTTCAGATGGTGAACATGGAGTAACAGGACCTTCTGATGGTGAACATGGAGTGACAGGGACCTTCAGATGGTGAACATGGAGTGACAGGAACCTTCAATGGTGAACATGGAGTGAAAGGGACCTTCAGATGGTGAACATGGAGTGACAAGGAACTTCAGATGGTGAACATGGAGTGACAGTGACCTTCCGATGGTGAACAGACCATGGAGTGACAGGGACATTCAGATGGTGAACATGGAGTGACAGGGACCTTCAGATGGTGAACATGGAGTGACAGGGACCTTCAGATGGTGAACAGACCATGGAGTGACAGGACCTTGAGATGGTGAACAGACCATGGAGTGACAGGGACCTTCAGATGGTGAACAGACCATGAAGTGACAGGGATCTTCAGATGGTGAACAGACCATGAGTGACAGTGACCTTCAGATGGTGAACAGGGCATGGAGTGACAGAGACCTTCAGATGGTGAACATGGAGTGACAGGGACTTTCAGATGGTGAACATGGAGTGACAGAGACCTTCAATGGTGAACAGACCATGGAGTGACAGGGACCTTCAGATGGTGAACAGACCATGGAGTAACAGGGACCTTTAGATAGTGAACAGACCATGGAGTGACAGGGACCTTCAGATGGTGAACAGGCCATGGAGTGACAGGACCTTCAGATGTGAACAGACCATGGAGTAACAGGGACCTTCAGATGGTGAACAGACCATGGAGTGACAGGACCTTCAGATGGTGAACATGGTGTGACAGGGACCTTCATGATGGTGAACATGGAGTGACAGTGACCTTCCGATGGTGAACAGACCATGGAGTGACGGACCTTCAGATGGTGAACAGACCATGGAGTGACAGGGACCTGCAGATGGTGAACATAGAGTGACAGGGACCTTCAGATGGTGAACATGGAGT
>CM031601.1:83598329-83603329 GCA_018398815.1 Conus ventricosus | reverse complement strand
TTGGTCCTTTGTCTCTCTGAATTCCATCACTTCTACTTTCTCCACCTTTCGCCCTTTCTGGCTGCTTTGTGTCGCCTCCGAAACAAAACCTAGGAACTCCATGCTGGGAAAACCAACCTGGCACTTTGTGGTCTGGCTGGGAAGATGTGCTTCTCAATTCTCAACCTCACTCAAACTGCTCCTACTGCCATCATATTGCTCCACCCATGTCTCGGATGCAGCAGAATGTCATCCATGGAAATTCACAACGCCTTCCCAAACCCGCATAACTTTTTTCCCCCCCCCCTCATCATCCGAGAGAGACTGAATGTGGCGTTGACCATACCAAAAGGAAGTACTCGCCACTGGAATAGGCCCTATAGGAGGGGGAGAAGCTGTGACATCCTTTGAATCCTCACTCAAGGCTATTTGCCTAGTAAACCTTGCTCAGATCTTATCCTGGTGAAATCCAGGCTCATGCTTGTGGGCGATCTGAGCGAACATGTCTTCCATGTTCGGTATGACCCTCTGTGCATCGACCTTGGTGACACTGTTCAGGTACGTCTATAGTCAACACAAATCGATGCTCACCTGACTTTTTCCTCACTAAGAACGACTGGTGCACTATAACATGATTTGGACGGTCAATCACTCCCAAGGTCCAACATCTTATTCTACCTCCTCCTCGATCACTTGCTTGGTGGCATATGGGATCGGGTAGGCTTCACATGTACGGGTTTTTGCCGATGTAACTCCACCGAAACATGTCTCTAGAGTTTCCTGCCCTGTTATATCAGTCAGGGACGGCCTATATACTGTTCTAGGAGCCCCCTAAACTTCCTCCTGTCTCCTACTGTCTAGCCCTTCATACAGTGACACATCCTGTATGACTTTCTCACTGGAAACTCGTCAACAAATCTCCCCTTCTTCTGCTGTCTCCATCACCTCCATCAATGTTTGCTGCTTCGCCTATGTGCAGAATTCTCACGCTGAATATATTTGGCGGATCAAGTTTGCATGGAAAAGTTGTTGAGTTGTCCCATCACATCGTTCGGCTAGTCCTTATCTACCTTTCAATGATGGTGAATGGTCCTTACCAATGCGCCGCACCTGTTTGTGTCCGTGTTAAGCAGTAACAGGACTTGATCCTCCCACCTTGAGACTTGCATCCTCACCTACCTGTCTTATTGCTTCTTCTGAACGACCCTAGCCTCCTGGCAAAACTCTCCCTTGCGACCTACATGTCTCCTCTACTAGCCTATCTTCGTAAGTTCCACCACATACTGATACGTGGTTTGGACTCTTCAGACTCCCTGTTCACCACGGACCACAGCTCTTGAAATGCACACAGGCCCCACGAACTGTCCGCCCAAACAGCACTCAAAGGGCGAAAAGCCAGTGCTTTCCTGAGGGTCTTCCCCTGTAGGCGAACAGTGCCGCTGGAAATGTAGCGGTCCCAATCTGCTGCCTTTACCTCCACAGAGCTTCTTCTTTAAGATGCCCCTTCAGCACTCCCATTGAATCTCCTCCACCAAGCCTTGCATGTTGGTGGTATGGGAAGTGAGAAAGCAGTGTGATCCTAGCAGCCTGTGACCTCCATCATTCACTCCAGAGGGTGAACTGTGACCCCCTGTCACTGAGATTTTTGCTGGCAACACGCCCACTGCGAGAGAAGATGTCTCACAGCCCTTCAGCGACCTGTTGCGTATCTAACGCCTTTCAATGCAACTGCTCTGGATATCGTCGCGTAGTCCACGAGCGTCAACACATACCTGTGACCCGCCTTTGAACAGGGCGCGATTGGCCCAATACAATCCACAGCCACCCTCCTGAACGGAGTGTCAATTAAAGGAGTCTGTTTAAGAGGCGCCGTACCTCTTCACAACCTCTATGTGGCTGACCTTTGACACACGTCAACATACATGCAGAAACGCTTGATGTCTGCCATTGCACCTGGCCAAAGAAAGTCATCAAAGATTCGGTCACTGATTTGCTGTGCCGAGAAGACCCGCCATTAGAGCTCTCGTGAGACCCACTGACATGACAGTGGTCACTGATAACCTGCTGGTACCTCTTAACTGAGTGGTCACCTACCATCCACGTGTCCTTCCTTGGTGAACACTCGGTACAACAGCCCGCCTTTACACAAAGATATTCTGTCCCCCTCCTCTAACTCTCCTGTTTTCTCTCCACCCTCTTGCCACCTCCCAAGACTTTCACGAGCGAAGGGTCTTGTTCCTGCGCTGCCCCAAACACATCAGGCCTGACTACCATCTATGCCTGACTTCATGCCGGAACGACTAACGGTTTATCACCTATTTCCTCCTTCTTGCCTCCGTGGTTTGAACTGCTGCCCCTGAAGCAGTCCACCAACTCTGGATCCCCTGGTTCCCTGCCCCTGGAATATTACCAATTATCCAAATCAAGAAGGGGATTCTCCATCACCAGATGGCAGACAACTCGCCTGAGAAGTAAGGGGTACGTACTTCTATCTTAGCAACTGGGAAACTCCCTCACAGTGCCATCCGATTAGAGTACAGGACTGGATTTGCCTGGTCAAATCCCCATTTCTCGACCAGCGTTGATCTCTACCACACACCGCATGAACAACCAGTGTCCTCGTAAGCACATTCACCCTCTGCTGCCACACCACCCCTTCTCCCACTGGTAACGAACCACTCAGCCCAAGTGCCCCCTCCATCACCTGACACTGACTGCTGTCAGTGCTAGCCATAGCTGCACTCACCCGCTTCATGATTGGATCCCTGTTGGTTCCAACAGAAGATCGTTTCCCTTGACGACCATTAATCCACCTCTGCAAGGCTGCTGCTTCTGACCTCATGCGACAGTCCCCTCGCCACATGTCCCCCTTCATGTGACAAATGAAACACCTAATGCCCTTTGTCCTCCCTTTCTGCCCCACCACTGGGTTTGCAGACTGTAGCAGGAAACTCCCCTAGTTATCCTTGCACTCTTCCTCTCACCTGTGCTAGCACCTGTTCTCCTGCACCTTAGTGCCCAAACGGCCTCTCAATACACCGCTGCGAACTTAACAACTCCCCTGCAGTCCTCTGTGCTGCCACTCTTTCAAATGTAAAGTAAACTCTGGACTGCAACCTGTACGAAAAACTGGTTCTTTCATAACCAAGGTCCTTTCAATTCCAGTGAACTCTCTTCGTACCGCTCAACTTCTAACCATTTATCAAAATAGTGATCTAAACGTGCACCAAACTGAGTGTAACGTGTCCCCTGCTTGCAATCTAGCTGAACGAATTTTCTTTCTGAATCCTCCTCTAGTGAGGTCAAATCCCTTCATCAAACGACTCCTTCACAGCACCAAAATCAGATTTTGGTCCTGCTTGGAAACGCATGAAAATCTGTAATCCTTAACCCTCAATATCGCTGACAAAATGACTGCCCACGTCTTCTGAAGGCCACCTGACTGGTCGCAAACGTTTCGAAACGACTGAAATGTATGCATCAATCGAATCTGTTCCTTCAGAGAACTTCGGCAACTTTGGTCGGGGCGCAACTGCGCAAAAGAGTCACTGGAAAGTGAACTACCATCCTCGGTGGTCTCCCTTTGTATTCTCACTCTTTCTAACTCTGCCTGATCCTTAGTCTTTCTGTTTCCTGCGTTAATCTCTCTGTTTCCTGCGTTGCATTAGCCTGAATCCTGATTCTTTCTGTTTCCTGCGTTTCGCTGGCTTTAGTCCTTTCCTGCTCTGCTAATGCTATTTCTACGGCGACACGGCGTCTTTCTGCTCGCTCATCTCTTTCCATCTTTTGTTGGTTTTCAACGAATGCTCGCAACTCTTCTCCCGAATAACCTAAATCACGAGCGACGCTCACGAGTTGTTCTTTTCTTCCGCCATTATAACTTCCTTTTTTTTTAAACAAGATTTTGTTACTACGACAGCCAACGGGTGGTTACCGACACGAGTGACGTGATAGCACAATCCTATGAATGATGATATTAGCTTGGGACAACGTAATTAGTTTTTATAAGACGCCTAGCGCCTGACCCAACTATGAGAGCGAATTATAGGCAATCTGTGCGAAATAAGTACTCTGGGCTGAAATGCCAAGCCTAGTATTAACTATCTTGGAAGCAATGCCAAGCCTAGTATTTAACTATCTTGGAAACATACAGTAAGACACTACCTTGTCTTAGGATTACAATACTTGAATCCCACCCAGCTTCCTCTCTGAGAAGTTGAACAATTATAATAAATGGGCCAGAATATCCTGGCAAGCTCGCCAATAAATTGTCAACCTCGGGTGATGTCGATGGAGGAAGGACTAGCGCACAGCCCAAACACACTCACGGCTTGCTTACAATCTCATTCATATATCATCCATTCGTCACATCAAACCACTAGTAAAGTCTATAACTTTACTACACATGATCATAGAACGAAACATCAATGCATATGGAATCAAACAAAATTAAAACATTCTCTCTTTCCTGAACTCCACAAAATCATTTATCTAAAACATCATTAACTAACCCGGGTATAAATAGATTTCTACTTTACCTGGCCAGGTGATCTTAACTATTCACGAATCACTGTCTTTTCTTTTCCTTTTTTTTCTTTTCACTGTCACTTTCACAAGCACGACACAACTGCTGGCACCGGTGTTGGTCTGCTGGCCTTGGTCAGGTTAGGCTGCTGGCACTGGCGTTGGTCTGTGGTTCTGCTTGACGAAGTGGCGCTGGCCAAGTATGAGGTCGAACCCCGGTTCAGATGGAACAGTGACTATCAACATCGATCTGTTCTCCTTTCTTTCTTCCTGCATTAACGCATTGCACTCTCTCTCTCTCTCCTAGTCTGCTCTATTAAATGGACATGTTGCTTTTCTTTTCCTTTTCTTTTCTTTCTTTTTCTCTTCATTAGTTAGCAACTCTCTCTCTCCACATCTCTCCTTAGTCCTTCCTCTGCAGACTATCTCGTGCTAATCTCTCAACTTGGTTCTCTCTTCCTCCCTCATCTCCTGCCCTCTCTCCCGGTACACTCAGA
>CM031601.1:83585765-83596935 GCA_018398815.1 Conus ventricosus | reverse complement strand
GTCACATCAAACCACTAGTAAAGTCTATAACTTTACTACACATGATCATAGAAAGAAACATCAATGCATATGGAATCAAACAAAATAAAACATTCTCTCTTTCCTGGAACTTCACAAAAATCATTTATCTAAAACATCATTAACTAACCCGGGTATAAATAGATTTTACTTTACCTGGCCAGGTGATCTTAACTATTCACGAATCACTGTCTTTTCTTTTCTTTTTTTTTTTTCACTGTCACTTTCACAACACGACACAACTGCTGGCATTGGTCAGGTTAGACTGCTGGCACCGGTCAGGTTAGACTGCTGGCACCGGTCAAGCTGGACTGCTGGCACTGGTGTTGGTCTGTGTTCTGCTTGACGAAGTGGCGCTGGCCAAGTATGAGGTCGAACCCCCGGTTCAGATGGAACAGTGACTATCAACATCGATCTGTTCTCCTTTCTTTCTTCCTGCATTAACGCATTGCACTCTCTCTCTCTCCTAGTCTGCTCTATCGAATGGACATGGTTGCTTTTCTTTTCCTTTTCTTTTCTTTCTTTTCTCTTCATTAGTTAGCAACTCTCTCTCTCCACATCTCTCTTTAGTCCTTCCTCTGCAGACTATCTCTGGTGCTAAGTGCTACAAACTTGGTTCTATCCTCTCTCCTCATCTCTCTCTCTGCCCCTCTCTCCTGCAGAGCTTACACTCAGAACCTCTCTCTATCTCTGTCTCTCTGTTCGTTCTTCCTTCCTCTCTCTCACTCACGCATACTTATGCCCTAACTCCGTGTCCAAGGCCAGTACCATTGGTCAGTATTTTTACCACCTCGTACCCGAAGTTATCTCCCTCTAATTCCATTGGATATTCAAAACATGACAGTCACGCCTACACGCCTTACTCTCTGTGGTGGTCAATTGGGTCATTTAATTGATTAGCTTGATTTCACCCCCCACCACATACTACCTTCTCCCTCTCCCTTCCGGCGACGTCGTAAATTGGCTAGATCAGTCTGGCCCAACGTTGCAATAGGTCTGGCCAACCTATTGAGACGTTGGTCAGCCACTCCGACTGTCTAGGGGAAGATTAGGATTAGCCTCTCGCTGTGCTCAAATTGGCGGATGAGTCTGAATCCGGGCTCGAGACTCGTTTGACCAGACATCGAGGTGTCGGTCACTACTTAGTCCGTCTGGCTAGACAGACCGTCTCCGTGGAACCTCTCTCCCCATGCTTAATTGGCTGGATCCGACACATGGCCGTCTGCCTGACGCCCAGAATATTTGCGTTAGAGCTTATGTCCAACCAACCTAGCTGGCGACGGACCACGACTTTGGTTGTGTTTATTTTTGACCGTGACAATTTCCCCCTTGCAAAAGACTATGCACCGCATTGTCTCAAAACAACGGTACAAAAAAAGACAACAACCGAATTTGCTGACACACAGCTACACGTGCAAAGTTTGAAAAATACTTTACAACCAACGGTTTATAAATTATAAAATATATCATTAGTGAATACCACTCCAATGAGTTATCATTGACGTGCGCTCTTGCGTTATTTCAACTCATTTTATAACAACCTCTGTGCGTACTTATGCAATCCCCTACCTGCGGATTTGCCACATCTTCTCTTCACAATTTCTATGAAAAGCACAATATAATATTGATCACGATCCATGACACTTCACTGAGGAATCTCCATCCTCACTTATTGCAAATAATGCATCACTACACAAGCGACTGTATGCTCCAAGCATAACTACATTCACATGAGCAAGTCTCACAAAGGAAAATGAACAATCTCACACACAAAAAAATAAAATGAACCATAAGACCACAACTGGAATGAACCCATATCCAATCAACATAACTGTAATCAACACATATTATCAACAAAGCACCCCGGATATGACTGACTTCCCTGAGTTGCAGCTTGCTAGACTACGCGACTTAAATAGTTAGCTCCGACATTCTGTCGACCTGGAATGTACTGCACTCGATAGCTGTAGGCTGCAGTGCCATTGCCCAACGCAGAACCCTGCTGTTTTTCAGCTGCGCCTCCTGCAGGAATTTGAGTGGTTGATGATCTGTCTCTATCACGAACTCTTTCCCATACAAGTATTTGTGGAACTTCTGCACGGCCCACACGACAGCTAAACACTCCTTCTCTATACCGTTGCGTACCCTTCTTCACACTTGTCAACTTCCTGCTAGCATACCTCACAGGGAACTCGACCCCTTCATGCTCCTGCAACAATACTGCACCTATCCCACCACCTGATGCATCTGTACGCAACAGAAATGGTTTAGACATATCAGGTAGCTTCAAGATGGGACGGGAACCTAGTCTTTCCAACACCGTCTGCAGTGCTTGCTCTGCAGCGTCTGACCACTCGACCACTGCCGGTTTCCCTGCCTTGACCAAATCACTGAGAGGACTCGTGATGCTGCGAAATTTGGAACAAACTCCCTGTAGAAACCAATAAAACCTAGCAGACTCCTGACTTCTGTTTTGGTCTTTGGTCTCTCTGAATTCATCATCTTCTCCACCTTTCCCCTTTCTGGCTGCTTTGTGTCGCCTCCGACAACAAAACCTAGGAACTCCAGGCTGGAAAACCAACCTGGCACTTTGTTGGTCTGGCTGTGAGATTGGCTTCTCAACCTCTCTAAAACTGCTCCTAGCTGCCTCATATGCTCCTCCCATGTCTCGGATGCTATCAGAATGTCATCCATGAAATTCACAACGCCTTCCAATCCCGTCAATAACTTCCTCATCATCCGAGAGAAGACTGCAGTGCGTTGACCATACCAAAAGGAAGTCACTCGCCACTGGTATAGCCCTATAGGAGTGGAGAATGCTGTGACTTCCTTTGAGTCCTCACTCAAGGCTATTTGCCAGTAACCCTTGCTCAGATCTATCCTGGTGAAATACTGGCTCTTGCTTGTGGCGATCTGAGGCGAACAGGTCTTCCATTTCGGTATGACCTCTGCATCGACCTTGGTGACACTGTTCAGACGTCTAATAGTCAACACAGAATCGATGCTCACCTGACTTTTTCCTCACTAAGACGACGGGTGCACTATACGATGATTTGGACGGTTCAATCACCCCAAGGTCCAACATCTTTTCTACCTCCTCCTCGATCACTTGCTTGGTGGCATATGGGATCGGGTAGGCTTTCACATGTACGGGTTTTTGCGATGTTAACTCCACCGTACATGTCTCTAGAGTTGTCCTGCCTGGTTTATCAGTCAGGGACGCCCTATACTGTCTAGGAGCCCCCCTAACTTCCTCCTGTCTCCTACTGTCTAGCCCTTCATACAGTGACCACATCCCTGTATGACTCTTCTCCTGGAAACTCAGGCAAACAAAATCTCCCCTTCTTCTGCTGGGTCTCCTTCACCTCCATCATGATTGCTGCTGCGCCTATGTGCTGAGTCTCACGCTGAATATATTTGCGGAGCAAGTTTGCATGGAAAAGTTTTGATTTCCCATTCACATCGATTCGGTAGTCCTGATCTACCTTTTCAATGATGGTGAATGGTCCTTTCCAATGCATCAGCAGCTTGTTGTGATCCGTGGGAAGCAGTAACAGGACTTGATCTCCCACCTTGAGGAATTGCTTCCTCACCTTCCTGTCATATATTGCTTCTTCTGAACGACCCTAGCCTCCTGCAAACTCTCCCTGCGACCTTACATGTCTCCTCTAGCCTATTGCGTAAGTCCACCACATACTGATAAGTGGTTTTGACTTCTTCTGACTCCTGTTCTCCGGACCACAGCTCTTTGAGAATGCACACGGCCCCCGAACTGTCCGCCCATACAGCAGCTCAAATGGCGAAAAGCCTGTGCTTTCCTGAGGGCTTCCCTGTAGGCGAACAGTGCCGCTGGAATGTAGCGGTCCAATCTGCTGGCCTTTCCTCACAGAGCTTCTTTAAGATGCCCTTCAGCACCCCATTGAATCTCTCCACCAAGCCATTGCATTGTGGGTGGTATGGGGTAGTGAGAAGCTGTGTGATCCCTAGCAGCCTGTTGACCTCCTTCATCACGCCTGAGGTGAACTGTGACCCCCTGTCACTGAGCAATTTGTGCTGGCACACCCACCGCGAGAGAAGATGTCTACCAGCCCTTCAGCGACCTGTTGCGTATCTACGCCTTTCAATGCAACTGCTTCTGGATATCTGGTCGCGTAGTCCACGAGCGTCAACACATACCTGTGCCCGCCTTTGGAACAGGGCGGCGATTGGGCCAATCAGATCAACAGCCACCCTCCTGAACGGAGGTCAATTAAAGGAGGCTGTTTAAGAGGCGCCTTCCTCTTCACCCCTCTTGTGGCTGACCTTTGACACACGTCACATGACATGCAGAAACGCTTGATGTCTGCCATTGCTCCTGGCCAATGAAAGTCATCAAAGATTCGGTCAGCTGTTTTGCTGGTGCCGAGATGACCCGCCATGAGCGACTCGTGACCCACTGACATGACAGTGTCACGATAACCTGCTGTACCTCTAACTGAGTGGTCACCTACCTGTCTTCCCCTTGGTGAAACTCGGTACAACACCCGCCTTCACAAGAAATTCTGTCCCACCTCCTCTAACCTCCTGTTTCTCTCCCACCCTCTGCCAACTCCCAAGACTTCACGAGCGAAGGGTCTTGTTCCTGCGCTGCCCTAAACTCATCAGGCGACACATCTATGCCTGACTTCCTTGCCGGAACGACTAACGGTTTATCAACCTTTTCCTCCTTCTTGCTCCGTGTTTGAACTGCTGCCCCTGTAGCAGTCAACAACTCAGGATCCCCTGATCCCTTGCCCTGGAATATTTCCAATGATCAAATCATGAAGGGGTTTCTCCATCACCAGCGCAGACAACTCGCCTGAGAAGTAAGGGGTACGTACTTCTATCTTAGCAACTGGAAACTCCCTCACAGTGCCATCGATTAGAGTACAGGTCTGGATTTGCCCTGTCAATCCCCTTTCTCGACCAGCGTTGTTCTCACCACACCGCATGAACAACCAGTGTCTCGTAACACTTTCACCCTCTGCTGGCCAATCCACCCTTCTCCCACTGGTAACGAACCACTCAGCCTAGTGCCCTCCATCCCTGACACTGACTGCTGTCCAGTGCTAGCCATAGGCTGCACTCCACCCTCTTCAGATTGGATCCCTGTTGGTTCCACTGAAGGTCGTTTCCCTGACGACCCTTATCCACCTCCTGCAAGGCTGCTGCCTTCTGAACCTCATGCGACAGTCCCTCGCCACATTCCCCTCTTGTGACAAATGAAACACCTATTGTCCCTTTGTCCTCCTTTCTGCCCACCACTGGGTTTGCAGACTGTGCAGGAAACTCCCCTAGTCTCCTTGCACTCTTCTCACCTGTGCCTAGCACCTGTTTCTCCTGCACCTTAGTGCCCAAACGTGCCTCTCTATACACCTCTGCGAACTTCAACAACTCCCCTGCTGTCTCTGGCTGCCTCTCTTCAAATGTATAGTTTAACTCTGGACTGCAACCTGACAAAATCTGTTCTTTCAGAACCAGGTCTTTCAATTCAGTGAACTCCTTCTTCGTACCGCTCAACTCTAACCATTTTATCAAAATAGGTGATCTAAACGTGCACCAAACTGAGTGTACGTTTCCCTGCTTGCAATCTAGCTGAACGAAATTTCTTTCTGAATCCCTCCTCTGTGAGGTCAAATCCCTTCATCAACGACTCCTTCACAGCACCAAAATCAGATTGTTGGTCTGCTGGTAACGCAGTGAAAATCTGTAATGCCTACCCGTCAATAGCGCTGACAAAATGACTGCCCACTCTTCTGAAGGCCAACCCTGACTGGTCGCAAACGTTTCGAAACGACTGATGTAGCATCAATCGAATCTTTCCTTCAGAGAACTTCGGCAACTTTGGTCGGGGCGTAACTGCGCACAGAGTCACTGGAAAGTGAACTACCATCCTCGGTGGTCTCCCTTTGTATTCTCACTCTTTCTAACTCTACCTGAATCCTTAGTCTTTCTGTTTCCTGCGTTAATCTCTCTGTTTCCTGCGTTGCATTAGCCTGAATCCTGATTCTTTCTGTTTCCTGCGTTTCGCTGGCTTTAGTCCTTTCCTGCTCTGCTAATGCTATTTCTACGGCGACACGGCGTCTTCTGCTCGCTCATCTCTTTCCATCTTTTGTTGGTTTTTCAACGAATGCTCGCAACTCTTCTCCCGAATAACCTAAATCACGAGCGACGCTCACGAGTTGTTCAATAGGGTGTTCTTTTCTTCCGCCATTATAACTTCCCTTTTTTTTTAACAAGATTTTATTACTACGACAGACAACTGGTGGTTACCGACACGAGTGACGTGATAGCACAATCCTATGAATGATGATATTAGCTTGGGACAACGTAATTAGTTTTTATAAGACGCCTAGCGCCTGACCAACTATGGGAGCGAATTATAGGCAATCTGTGCGAAATGAGTACTCTGGGGCTGAAATGCCAAGCCTAGTATTAACTACTTGGAAGCAATGCCAAGCCTAGTATTTAACTATACTGGGAACATACAGTAAGACAACCCCTTGTCTTAGGATTACAATACTTGAATCCCACCCAGCTTCCTCTCTGAGACGTTGAACAATTATAATAAATGGGCCAGAATATCCTGGCAGGCTCGCCAATAAATGTCACCTCGGGTATGTCAGTGGAGGAAGGACTAGCGCACAGCCCAAACACACTCACAGCTTGCTTACAATCTCATTCATATATCATGCATTCGTCACATCAAACCACTAGTAAAGTCTATAACTTTACTACACATGATCATAGAAAGAAACACAATGCATATGGAATCAAACAAAATAAAACATTCTCTCTTTCCGGAACTTCACAAAATCAATTTATCTAAAACATCATTAACTAACCCGGGTATAAATAGATTTCTACTTTACCTGGCCAGGTGATCTTAACTATTCACGAATCACTGTCTTTTCTTTTCTTTTTTTTTTTTTTCACTGTCACTTTCACAACACGACACAACTGCTGGCATTGGTCAGGTTAGACTGCTGGCAACCGGTCAGGTTAGACTGCTGGCACCGTCAAGCGGACTGCTGGCACTGGTGTTGGTCTGTGTTCTGCTTGACGTAGTGGCGCTGGCCAAGTATGAGGTCGAACCCCCGGTTCAGATGGAACAGTGACTATCAACATCGATCTGTTCTCCTTCTTTCTTCCTGCATTAACGCATTGCACTCTCTCTCTCTCTCCTAGTCTGCTCTATCGAATGGACATGGTTGCTTTTCTTTTCCTTTTCTTTTCTTTCTTTTTCTCTCATTAGTTAGCAACTCTCTCTCTCCACATCTCTCTTTAGTCCTTCCTATGCAGACTATCTCTGGTGCTAAGTGCTACAACTTGGTTCTATCCTCTCTCCTCATCTCTCTCTCTGCCCCTCTCTCCTGCAGAGCTTAACACTCAGAACCTCTCTCTCTCTCTGTCTCTCTGTTCGTTCTTCCTTCCTCTCTCTCACTCACGCATTACTTTATGCCCTAACTCCATGTCCAAGGCCAGTACCATTGGTCAGTATTTTAACCACCTCGTACCCGAAGTTATCTCCCTCTAATTCCATGGATATTCAAAACATGACAGTCACGCCTACATGCCTTACTCTCTGTGGTGGTCAATTGGTCATTTAATGATTAGCTTGATTTCCACCCCCCACCACATACTACCTTCTCCTCTCCCTTTCCGGCGACGTCGTAAATTGGCTAGATCAGTCCTGGCCCAGACGTTGCAATAGGTCATGGCCAACCTATTGAGACGTTGGTCAGCCACTCCGACTGTCTATGGGAAGATTAGGATTAGCCCTCGCTGTGCTCAAATTGGCCGGATGAGTCTGATCCGGGCGTCGAGACTCGTTGACCAGACATCGAGGCGTCGGTCAGCTACTAGTCCGTCGGCTAGACAGACCGTCTCCGTGGAACCTCTCCCCATGCTTAATTGGCTGGATCCGACACATGGGCCGTCTGCCTGACGCCCAGAATATTTGCGTTAGAGCTTATGTCCAACCAACCTAGCTGGCGACGGACCACGACTTTGGTTGTGTTTATGTTTTGACCGTGACAGTCATCAAGTCCGTACAATTTCTCCTCTCTGCTGAATTGGAAAATACTGGTTAGACACGCATTATTATTAGTAGTAGTAGTATGAATACTTATAAAGCACCTATCCATCGGCAAGAGGCCAAGCTCTAAGCGCTTTCCCCTGATCTTCGTTATAAGCTACGCGTATTGTATGGAAGATAGGAGGTATATGTTTGTTGTCGATTCGATGAAGGGGGGAGAGGGGGGGGGGGGGGAGGGAAAGAAACTGGTTCTGGATTAAATGGTTTATCTGTGAATGATGAATAGACAGCGCATTGAGTTTCTAGTGCTGAGGTGTTGCGCTTTACAAATATTATGCATTACTTAAAAAAAAAACACACATATGCATTACTATTTTTATCATGTGTTTTTTTTAATCATCATAGCTCTTCTTCCCTTTTCATCTCCCTATTCTGTCTGTAAGTGGCTACCAAGGACACTGTCTGGTAACTGAGTGAAGAATGTTCTCTGTGGTGGTAAAACATCATTTATTTGCGAATGATATCACCACACAACCAAGCAGGCTCCACTAAAGCGTCTTGTCCGCGAGACGAAAGTCGAACATAAAGGGCCGTAACCAATGGCTCGATTCACATTGGAAAAATATGATTGTTCTTTTAATGCTGTCAATCATTGCAGCTACAAATTAAACCCCTCTTTCTTCATTCTTGTCTTCCCTTTCTCTTTCTTTTCTTTTCTTTTCTAAAATCTCATGACATCGTAAAATAATGACAGAAATTGTTTCGCAGCACTTCCATTCCACAAACTATTCTTTCCATACTTTCTGTAGTGTTTCTTTCTGTTTTTTGTTGTTGTTGTTGTTTTTTTTTTTTTGTAGTGACATAGCATAAATCGTGGTGCGTGCTGTAAAAGGACTGACGGTGTTTCCTCCCTTACCGCGCGCACGAGTGTGCGTGTGCATGCGTGTGTGTGTGTGTGTGTGTTGTGTGTGTGTGTGGTGTGTGTGTGTGTGTGTGTGTGTGACCTGCTTTTTTTTTTTTAGAAGAGTTATCACTGCCATTTTGCATGCATGCTTTCACCTCTTCATTGTTCATAAACGATCAACAAAGTAATTTCATTACAACGGTGATAAACAAGTAAAACACACTGCGAAACTGACAAATCAGTCAACTCCATGACAACAATAATGACAACGATGAAGATGAATAAGAAAGGATACAACATTCCACACAGAGTGAAGCGACAACAACGACAACGTCAAAACTCATCTGATCTGTACTAACCAGTGATAGTGTTGATTAAACAAAAACAAAGAAAAAAAGAGGAAGGAAAGAAAAAAAAAAAGAAAGGGGAAAAAAGGAAGAAGAAGAAGAAGAAGAAGCAGAGAGAGAGAGAGAGAGAGAGAGAGGAGAGAGAGAGAGAGAGAGAGAGAGAGAGAGAGAAAACGAGAAAAATAGGGAAGGAGGGGACGAGGCGGGTGGGCTTATTAAGGGACGTAATCCTTTTCACGCTTTGGCGCATCGCTCACGAATACAATTTTCTCCCCTTACGAGCATTTTTCCCCCCCCCCCCTCAGCTTGTTTAACGCACTGCTGAACGTCCAACAGATTTTCTTTCGACAACATTTTGTTCATTTTGGATCACATGAATCACGAATTTATCCAGAGAAAGATAATGACCCAGTAGACACTGTTCTGAAGTTTGATGAAGGCCTAACGGTTTCAAATCTCTCTCTCTCTCTCTCTCTCCTCTCCTCTCTCCCTCTCGCTCCTACTCCTCTCTCTCTCTCCTCTCTCCTCTCTCTCTCTCTCACACACACAACACACACACACACACACGCACACATACACACACACATACACCTACATGTATGCGCGCACGCATGCACGCATACACGCGCGCGCACACACACACACATACACACACCACATGATGAGAGAAAGAAAAACTGAAATCCCTGAAGACAGCTTTAATTAATAAGGAAGCAAAAAAAAAAAAAACTGACAAAAAGAAATCATACAAGAAAACAAAAACAGATTAAAAAGACCTTAACTCTGCCAAGCAAAGTTTTGCATCTAAATAAGCATTGGACTAATGTGGTACATGTATTAACTTTAGCGAGAACTCTCTCAAACATTAATTCACGAACAACATCTAAGAACGAAGACAACTAAAACATATACACAAAAAATATGTCTATAAAACAAAGCACCTCTGCTTCGTAAACAGATGTTTTCACACACACACACACACACACACACACACACACACACACACACACACACACACACACACACCCACACCTTACTTCATCTGAGTCTATGGATAACGTTTCAGAGAGACACGGACTAAAGATTGTTACAAGCATTCAGCCTTGAAGATATTAAAAAAAAAGTGTAAATCCTATATGGTTTGGTCCTACTTGAATGAAATAGAAAAAAGCACACATAATTGGTGCAAAAGACCATTAAATATAACATTCGTTTCCCATCCCCACTAGTCATCATGAGTGGGACTGTTGTTGTTAACTCTCCTGAATTAAACCAAAAACATCGCTTACTGATCACAGTAACTACTTTATTAAAGACAGCAAATCGTCCAAATCACAATATGTACTCCTTTCCAGTATTATGTCATAATGTGGTAATGTTACTGTGATATCTAGGATGTAAACATTAGGACTTTGTGTATGTCATGGTCCCATCACACGATAGTCGAAGTGAGCAGAACAAAAACGTTGATAACAAAAACGATATTTCTCTTAACATAAAACACCTAAAAGATATTATTTTAATGTCTGCGCATTTCCCTCCCGTGACAAACGTTATTACAAGACAGGCACATAGAGCTGCAAACGCAGTAACACTTTCAACAAAGCTGCCAAGCAACTCTCGTAATATATTCTGCTGGGAAAAACATTGCTCAAGTGGTTATGGGACCAAAGATAACAAACGGACATAACAAAAACACACACACAACTCACTACACTGAGAACCTAAGTGAGCCCAGAAGATACGTTTTTGAATCAGACAGATGATCCACCGAGAATATGTCTACAACAGAAACCGCTTCCCTTCCAAAGCGAATATATGGGCACTAAAGGTCCGAGACCCTCT
>CM031601.1:83574111-83576611 GCA_018398815.1 Conus ventricosus | reverse complement strand
AGGATGGAGGTTGAGGGGAGGAGTACAGAGGGGTGAGGGGTGGGGTGGGGGTATTGGGGTGGGGAGGTTACAACGCAGGCTGCAGATTGCCATTGTCTTCTGCAGCACCTCATAGGACAACCCCCGGGTATGGATGTGGGGAAAAATACCATCTTTGTTGTTGTCGTCTCTGAATCCGCGCGCGCGCGCGCGCGCGGTGTGTGTGTGTGTGTGTGTGTGTGTGTGTGTGTGTGTGCTGTGTGTGGTGTGGTTGTGTGGTGTGTGTGTGGTGTGTGTTGTGTGTGTGTGTGTGTTGTGTTGTGTGTGTGTGTGTGTGTTTGCTCGCCCGACCGCCCTCCTGCCACCCCCCCACCCCACCCTCCTTCTTCGCCGTGCCTCCTCCGACTATGCAAGGACAAGAGGGTATGGCTAAGGACTGGAGGGATGGCGGAGGGGGGACGGAGAGAGAGAGGTGATGGAGGAAAAGGGAGGAAGAATGGGTGGGGGTGAGGGTCACGACAGGAGGTCCTGTCCTCGGGTGCAGCCTGCACAGCACGTGCATCAAGTAACCCCCCCCCCCCCCCCAAAGCAGCAGGCCGCTTCTGACACGGTGCTCACGTCTGGAGGTCTCGGTCTTGGTGGGGTCTCACCTGCCTTCCCCCCCTCTTGCAGCTCTCTGGGGCAGCTGGAATATTCATTACCACGGCAAATTAAAAGATAACGGGATGTAAGGTGCTGCAGGCCAGGCACGGAAGGAGGGGAGCGGTGGTGGAGGGAGGGGGGGGTAAGAAGGGTGGGGAAGGGAGACTTAAAGCAACAGAAAGGGGAAAGGAGGTGGAGACGGAACAAGAAAGGAAGGGAGGAGGAGGAGGAGGGTGGAGAAGGGAGGGTGAGGGGGGTATTTCTTAGGGGGACTTCCAGAAAGTGTTTAATTGTCCCGTTCTTCTCTCTCTCTCTCTCTCTCTCTCTCTCTCTCTCTCTTCTCTCTCTCTTCTTTGATAGATTGGGCTTCAGCCTCTCCCCTCCTCCATCCACCTGCCCCTCCCCCACCCCTTCTCCCTACTCCATCCATTCCACCCCCTCCTCCCCTCCCACTCTTCTCACCCCTTCTCCACTCCCCACACACCCGTCCTTTCTTCCTAACGCTACAGTATCCTCCTCCCCCACCCTCATTCCCCACCGCTTCTTTTTTTTCTTTTTTTTCTTCTGCAGTCTTCCCAGAGCCTGCCACCCTTATCTCACGATCTGACACTAAGGTGGGGGGGGGGGGGGGGGGGGGTGGGCTAACGGGTTTCCAGCCAACGCTTGTTGGAACAAGACCTCTCTTTTGATGGACAAGTGGCATGAATTATTCATCGTGGCTTCACAGCTCTGAAAGAACCGTTCTGTGAGGAGGAAAGGAGCAGGGGCGTGGCAGGGGAGGGGGATGGGGGGGGGGGGGGAGAAAAAGGGGGAGGGGGAGGGGGGGGGAGGTAGACAGACCAGAAAATGACACGTAACGGTACTTGTGGGATAATCAGCGGGACGTGAGTGCAGAGGGTGGGAGGGCGAGCAGGCGGGGGTAAGCAAGTGGGGCGGTATGGGTAGGAGGTGTAGAAAGAGGAAGGGGGAGGGGGAGGAGTCGGTGGGGGGGGGGGGGGGGGGAGGGGATGGAGGGGGGGGTTACGAATGTTTCCTTGTCCCGTGCTTTGTTCAGCTGTGTGGGGAGCCAGCAGATGGAGGCTTTACGAGAGTGTGACTGCTTTCAGTCTGCGCAGCCTCCTGATTTTTTTCTTCTTCTTTCACGACCAAGGTTCTTCAGTGACAAATCCCAACCGTTAAGAAAAGCGTTCAAAAAACAAAAAAACAAAAACAAAACAAGGGGTGGTGGTGGAGAGGGGGGGGGGGGAGAATGGCAGGGGGTGGGGGGTGGCGAGGGGAAACAAGCAAGACGACGCACTTTTGTAACTGGCCCGACCCTTCACTTTCTCCCCTCCCCCTCTCCACTCCTCACCTACCCTCACCTCCACCGTCCTTCCAGGTTTTATTTCCAGCCTCGAGCACTCCTGTTGTGATAATTGCCTGTGTCTACAAAAGAAACGTGGAAATGTACTGTGGCGACAGTGATGGCGGTCTGGCGGTAACGTGCCTTTGATGCAGGCTGTGTCAGCTTGCTTTGTTGCCGCCCGACGTTGGGGCACACAGATTGAAAACGAGAGAGAGAGAGAGAGAGAGGAGGAGAGAGAGAGAGAGAGAGGCCCTCGTTAAACCCACTCATTAAATTCATGGCTTTTACCGTTCTGGGGAGAAGACTTGTTGACATAATGGCTCGGCAAATTGGGCAATAACGGAACCTGGCGGAGATCAGCTTCTTGGAGCAGATGCCGCTCTCTCTCTCGCCTCTCTCTTCTGCCTCAGCGTGGTCCTGACTCTGTCGCACCCTGATCCATCTTTGTGCGACGACCAGACAGTGTCTGCACGTGCGGGCTGCTGTTTCGGGGGCCTAGCACCCCAATGCCGGTCATTTTGACCCCAAACTCAG
>CM031601.1:83552991-83565491 GCA_018398815.1 Conus ventricosus | reverse complement strand
AACGCCCTTTCGATCGCAAATCTATTCGTCTATCATAATTTCAACAGATGCGTGCGAACATTTTGGGCAGTTTCTGAAACACCGGGTTTTTTTTCTTTTTTTTTTATTTTATTTTTGTTTTCCCCTTTCCTTTGTTTTATTTCCCCTTTTTCCTGTCGTCTCTTTTCATCCTTTTTTTTTTTTTTTTTCCCCCTTCTTTTTCCATCCTTCTTTCGTTTTTCTTTCATTCCAATCTTTGTTTCTTCATCTTCTTTCTTTCCAGTTCCTTTCCCCTTCATTTTTCCTTTTTTGGGGTTTTAGAAGCCCCGTTTGTGCTTCTACCCTTTCTTTCTCCATTCAATTTTTATTATTACTCCTTTTTTTGTAAAAAACACTTAGTTTTAAGCTTTTCTTGAAGAACGATCTTTCAACTTTTTCCCTTAAATTTTGAAAAGGGGGGCAATGCCCAATAACTAAAACCCTTCCCCCCCCCTCTCTCTTCCTCTCTCTCTCTCTCCCCCTTTTTCTCTTCCTCTCTTTCTCTCTCTCTCTCCCCCAATCAGACCCCCCCCCCTTTCGCCCTCTTTCCCCCCCCGCCCCGGAACCCCCAACCCATTTCATTTCACGTCTTTTAGGCAGCGAGTTGGAAGAGACTGGACTAAGTCTTTGAAGTTCTTTGGGGGTCACGGATATTCGTTTCTCTGCAGGTCTTTGGCTGAGTTTTTTGCGGGGGACGGTAGTCCCCCGCTGCGCCAGGGGTGGGCTCCATCCTTATGTCTTTAATGTATTACATCGTTTTTTTAATGCGTTTTTTTTTTTCCGGTGAAGTGCTGGGCTTCACGATGGGGGTGGAAAAAAGGGGGAGTGGGGGGGGGAGAAATGTGGGAGGGAAGGCACGGGTAGGGAAGGGGGTGGGGGGGGGAGAACAGAAGAAGAGACAAACCGACAGACCGACAACAGCGCGGACGAGAACGGGAGAACGTATTCTGTGAGAGTCGGAGGGAAGGGAGGGGGTCGAAAAGAGGGGGTCGGGGGGGGGAGGGGGAAAAGGATGAGAAAAGGGCGTTAAAGGTAAAAACTAATTTCTTCTCACAGATTTTTTTCTTTCGTGTGTGGTGGTGGGGTTTGTTTGGGGTACTTGTGCGCGCGCGGCGCGCGCGCGCGCGGTGTGTGTGTGTGTGTTGTGTGTGTGTGGGGTTGGGGCCGGTGTGATTTTGTGGTGGGTTTGTGTGTGGTGTGTGGTGTGTGTGGGGTGTTTGGGGTTTTGGGGTTTATCCAGGGGATTTGGTTCGACAACATTACAACTTCATCGCTTGAAAAAGGCATAATAAAACAAAAAGAAGAGAGAGAGAGAAGGGAGAGAAGGAGGAAAAGAGAGAGAAAGAGAGAGAAGGACTCACTGCCCTTTTGGGTGTGTTTTTTCCCTTTAAAAGGAGTAGAGAGTGTATAGTAAAAGTATAGTTTGAAAATGTAGTGAAGTAGTGTTTGGGGGTATATAGTAATACAGTACATAATAGTAGTAGCAGTAATAGTTATTTAGTGGATATTTCGAGAGAGAGAGAGAGAGGAAAGAGAGAGAGAGATAGAGAGAGAGAGAGAAGAGAGACAGACAACAACAGACAGAAACAGACACAGACAGAGCCCCCCTTTTCCCCACCCAACCATTCCCTCAGAAACCGCCCCCCCCCCCCCTTTCCCCTCCCCCACCTTCGCCCCCCTCTCCCCTTTAACGGGGGTTGCACAACACCCACCCCCACAACACTGAGGGGAAACCCGCCCTACCGCTTTTAAGAAGTTTGTTTGTCTTTCTTCGGAAACCCCCCCATCATTTAAAGTTCGTTCAGAAAATTGCGTTTCAAGGCTGGGGGGAAAAAAAAAGGTTTTTCCCAAAACCATGAAAAACAAAACCGCTTTCTGTCGATCACGTCCGTTCAATTCATGCGGTAAAGAAAGCCTTGGCGGGGGAGATGTAGCGTTATCAACGCCCAAAGGGTAATCGTTGTTTTAGGTACTAAACCAGGGGGCCCTTCAAAGAAAACAAGAGGGTGTTTTAACTAACCCCGATGTTCGTTTCATTTTTTTTTTTAAAAAATTATTTCTTTTTTCTTTTTTTTTAGCTTATTTAATTTTCTTTTAAGTGGAGAACTCTTTCTTTCCTTCCCCTCCAAGGGGTTGACAGCCCAAGTGATCGCTGCTGGGGAAGTCAAGGGGGCTTCCCTTTCACTTGGGGCCCTTTCCCTTGCCCCCTTAAAGATTGAATAGGTTTTTGTGGTTGGGGGTTTTTTTTTCACAACAAACAGCAATGTGGCCTCTCTCCCCTCTCTCTCTCTCTCTTCTCTCCTTTCGCGCGGTGTTTTGGGGTGTGTGTGTGTGTGGTTTGGGGTGTGTGTGTGTGTGTGTTTTTGAAAAAAAAAAAAAGATCAAAGAAATAGATGGAGGGGGTGAGGAAAACTCATGGAGAGAAGAGAGAGAGAGAGGAGAGAAGAGGGGAGAGAGAGAAAAGGAGGGAAAAAGAGAGAGAGGAGAGGGGTAGGTGGGGAGGGAGGGAACCCAAGTTCGAAAACACACATACAAAAAGCACACCACGCCGCGCGCGAGCACCTGCACGCGCGCGCGCGCACACCCACACACCCAAAAACACACACACACACACAGCACACAAAAGGGGGACATACGTGCATTGCCTCTCTTCCCCTCTCTCTCCTTCCAACGAAAAAAAAAAACCAAACCCACACAAAAAAATTGCAAACACTACAAAAACTGCGATATATGCCGCACGGTGAAAGCTTCGGCACACACATTTTCGTTCAGGGCAACGACGAGCGAAGTCCGTCGCGGAAAACCTTTTTTTGCCATTACAGACAGAGACAGCACAGGCGATGGAGCCCACTGGAAAAAAAAGTCCCGAAAAGGGCGAAAGGGGTTTGGGAAATGTCACAACAGGGTGGAAAATGGCCAGGGGTGACACACACAGTGGGGAGTAGGGGTTGCGAGTTCGACCCCCGTTGTCTCCAATGTGTATAATGCCTTTTTGCCGCCCCCCTATGTTAATGAACGTTTTCGTCTCGGGGTTTGATGTAGCGTTCAAAGGCCCCAAACCCCAGCTCTTTCCTATCTCTCCCTTTCCCCAAACAACGGGGCTGTTCGGGTAAATGACCCCGGAATGAAAAAAGTTTTTCATCATTTCTTTCTTCTTTTTTTTCCCTTTTCCCTTTCTTTTTACTCGCGCGCACGCCGCGCGGCTGTATAATATATATTTTGTGTGGTTGTTTTGTGGTGTGGTGTGTGCGTGCGTGCGTGCTGCGGCGTGTGTGGTTTGGGGCGTGTGGGGTTGTGAGCAGAGAGAGAGAGAGAGAGAGAGGGAGAGAGAGAAGAGGAGAGAGAGAGAAGAGAGAGATTGTGTGTAGTGTCGTGGGGCATGTTACGGTGCGCGCCGCGCTGACAGTTTTGTGTCAAGTATTGTGTAAGTCATCTCTCTCCCCTCCCCCCTCTCTCTTTTCCTCAGTGGTTTTGTGTTTGGGGTTTGGGGTGGTGTTGTGTGTGTGTACGTGTGTGGAAGGGGGGAAGGAGAAGGGTGACTGGGGGGGGGGGGGGGGGAAGGGGGCTTTATTTCTAACTCTTTTGGCTGCACTTTCTGACCTCACGTGCGGTCGGGCACAGCGCTGATTTTGTAAATAAAAATTTTGACTGTGGGGCATCACCCCCCCCCCCCCCCCCACCTCCATCGTTGTGAAAAAAACCCCGCCCCCGTGAATCGTCCTTGGGAAAGAATAAGAAAATCACCGAAGACCCCAAGACGGGGGGTACTCCGTTCAAAGGGACTGGGGGGGACGAGAGTCCATTTATTTGGGGGAGTAAGGGTTAAAGGTTCTGAGCTGGAAAGAGGGGGGGGGCAATGGCAAATTGGGGGGGGTGTGTGTGGGGGAAGGGGGGGGGGGGCGATGAGCAGAGGGTTAGGTGGGGGGAGGACGGTGGATGGGGATGGGGTAGCAGTAAAAAAAATGTGTGTGCGTTGGCGGCAAACAGGCATGTTTCCGTGAAGATTCATTCTTCATTCATTCATTCATTCATTCATTCGTTCATTCATTCATTCATTCATTCTTTCTCTTTTTCTTTTCGTTTTTTTGTCTTTCTTCTTTCTTTTTCTTTTTTTTTTTCTTTTGGACGATTTTCTGTTTAGGGATAAGCTCTTTAACAGGCGCTTTCAGATGTGTGTGCGCGGTGTGTGTGTGTGTGTGTGTGTGTGTGTGTGGTGTGTGTGTGTGTGTGTGTGTTGTGTGGTGTGTGCGTGCTGCGTGGTGCGTGCGTGCGTGTCGTGCGTGCGTGCGTGGTGGTGGTGTGTGTGTGTGTGTGTGTGTGTGTGTGTGTGTGTGGGTGGTGGTGGGTGGTGTGTGGTCTGTGTGTGGTGTGTGTGTGTGTGTGTGTGTGTGTGTGTGTGTGTGTGTGTGTGCGTGTGTGTATTGTTTTGTTTTTGTTTTTACAAAACAGGACCGAATGGGGAGGGATGGGGCACGGATGTAGGAGGCGGAGGAATAGAGAACCAGAGAAGTGGGGTTTTTTTTTAAAACGGGTTAGGGAGGAAGGGGGTGGGGGTGGGGTCGTGTTGAGGATGGGCACCAACAGAGAGATGAATGGAACAAGGACAGATAAGGCGATCCGCAGATCAGTAAGGGCATTCATGGACAGACAGACACGTGGATAGTAAAGGACTTGTGGACGGACGTATTCAGTAACTGCATTCATGGACAGATAGACACGTGGATAGGTAAAGGACTTGTGGACGGACAATCAGTGATGGCATTAATGGACGGACAGACACGGAATAGGTAAAGGACTTGTGGACGGACAGATCAGAAAGGGCATTCATGGACAGACAGACACGTGGATAGGTGAAGGACTTGTGGACGGACAAGGTTCCTGGCAACAGATAAGAAACTCATAGACAGGTGAAGGACACATTGACAGTTAAGGGACCCATAGAGAGGTGAAGGACGCATTGACAGTTAAGGGACCCATAGACAGGTGAGGGACACATTGACAGTTAAGGGACCCATAGACAGGTGAGGGACACATTGACAGTTAAGGGACCCATAGACAGGTGAGGGCACATGGACAGTTAAGGGACCCATAGACAGGTGAGGGACACATGGACAGTTAAGGGACCCATAGACAGGTGAGGGACACATTGACAGTCAAGGGACCCATAGACAGGTGAGGGACACATTGACAGTTAAGGGAGCGTAGACAGGTGAGGGACACATTGACAGTTAAGGGAGCATAGAGAGGTGAGGGACACATGGACAGTTAAGGGACCCATAGACTGGTGAGGGACACATTGACAGTTAAGGGAGCATAGACAGGTGAGGGAAACATGGACAGTTAAGGAAGCATAGACAGGTGAGTGACACATTGACAGTTAAGGAGCGTAGACAGGTGAGGGACACATTGACAGTTAAGGGAGCATAGAGAGGTGAGGGACACATGGACAGTTAAGGGACCCATAGACAGGTGAGGGACACATTGACAGTTAAGGGAGCATAGACAGGTGAGGGAAACATGGACAGTTAAGGAAGCATAGACAGGTGAGGGACACTGTCCAGGACGGGGAAATCGTGATGGTATTGCTTAAGTGCACTAAGTTGATGTATCATTAGTCAGGCTTAACACACCAAGGTTATCTCTGCACTCATACACGCATATGCACACTCATGCACGCACCAAACATTCACCTCTCTCTGGGAATGGGATGTCACGCATTCGTTTCTCTCCTAACACGACTGAGAACAAGAAATACAATTTCTATGCTACTTATAATTAATCATGAACAATCAAATCACACACAATGAAATATCAAAACATAAAAGATCAATACTTCCTAATCCGGGTTACAATGAAATGACTTCTTACCTGGCCAGGTTTTTACACACACAACCACGCTTTCACACCACACCACAGTTCTTGATCAAGTCTCTTCACGTCTTCTTCAGCACTGCTTGATGGTGATGCCCTTGGTTGACTGGCTCCGGGCTTCAGGATTGGGTCTTCGTGGTCGTCTCTGGGATCTTGACGTAGAACTCTTCTTCTTCGTCTCTTTCACCCACCTCTGGGTTCAATTTCAGTTTGTCTGTCTTCACCCACCTCTGGGCTTCAAACTTAGTTTTCTTCTCTTCCAGCTTGTCTTCAACCCTAAGACTTAGCTGTCTCTTCTATCTCCCAGACCACGTTTCTCTCGACCCTGTGTCCTGCTCACTCCTCTCCTCTCTCTCTCCTCTGCCTTCTCTCTCTCTCTCTCTCTCTCTCTCTCTCTCTCTCTCTCTCTCTCTCTCTCTCTCTCTCTCTCTCTCATGGTGTTGTTCTCCTTCACGTTGTTCTCCCTCAGTTTATATAGGGATGGAAACAAAGGATCCCCTTGGGCCATGCCTTTTGTCCATGCTGCTTCTCAAACCCTAGTTCACAAGTACCCTGAATTCTCCCTTCGCTACATTCTCCACACATCAGCATTTACACACACCCCTACCTAATTGATTAGCAAATCAAACACTTAGCACCAGATGGACATCGAAAATTCCGCCGACTTCGGTGGTCACTTAACACAGTAATTATCTTAAGGTGGGCTACTACAACCTCCACATACATTCAACCAGCCTGACAATAGAACCAACCAGTGACCGACGGCAATACCATCCGAATGAATCCAAGACTCCTACTCTTCACTGACTGTTTACAAAAGAACCTCAGCTGACTGAGCATTTAGCGCTCACTTGGAGCACCGAGGTCGTAGTGGTTACATCCCTTCCCCTTTCGCTATCGGGTCAGGTCCGAACTCTCTACTACCTTAGGTGTCATCTGTCATCTGACCACTTCGTCCTCCTTGACACAGTTCGGCTGTGTGTGATGGGTAAGGTACCCTGGTTAATGGGCCTATTACCTATTTGTATACTACGTACAACGTCCTTTGCCTCTAAGCGTTTAATGCCTTTTGTGAGAGGTTTCACGCTCCTTGACAAATTCCCCCACTTGAAGACAATGCCCTGCATTGGCTAAAACACATTCAAGGAGCTGAAACTCTCATAATTTTCCCATTTAAACAAATGCTAATCTCGGCCTCTCATAAGACTACTTACACCAGAGAACGCACGCAAGATTTGTTTTGCAACAAAAATTAGAGAAAAATCAATACACACACACTATCCAAGCAAATATGAACATAATCTGAAATCTCCACCAGCTCTAAGTCGTGTGGCCATAATTATAAAGATCAACATTATGTTTCTACGGAAATTCTCTCCCTTCTCTTCATACACGTGGCCCGCAACTAGCCACGTCACGCATATGCGACACTGCAAAAGACATACGCACCACTACCTGACTTCTCGACCGACCATTTTATTTTGGCCAACTTTTTGGTAAGACCAGTCTGATCCCCCTTTCTGTACACACACCTTGCCTACCCAGCGGCATGTGCTGCATTGTGCACAGAAACGCCTGATATCGCCAAGGATACCGGGCCAGTAGTACTCTCGCGTCACTGCCTTTTGTGAGGCCTTCTTAGCGAGATGGCCCGAGGCTGACGTCACATGTTTTTCTGACATCACCGCCTTTCTGCGCTTCGTAGGCACAACGATCTGTCGTTTTGTCTTCCCCGAACTCAAGTGAGTGAAAGTTCGGTACAATACCCCATCCTTTATCTCAAACCTGATGGTGCCCTCCTTCACACCTTTCTTCTGTCCTGTGTGAGCGAACCTAAACAATTTTCTAAGCGAGTAATCGCCCTTTTGCTCTGCTCGTAAGTGAGTGGGGTTGGTCTCACCGGTCACGCTCCATTGCGTTCTGAAGTGTGTGACCGCTCGGGGCCTTTCTCTCCCGTGATTTCTTTTCTCGGATTCAACACAGAAATCACGTTCTGGGTCTCCGTACCCACGTGCTCCTGGAATGTTTCCAATTACCAGATCATACGGCTGCTTTGGAACAGTCAAAGCCTGCACAACTCCACTATAGAATGGTGTATCAATGAACACCAGGGCCGTTTTGAATTCTGTTACTGTCCCATCTATTTGTCAACACCTCTGTGTTTTTCCTGTGAATTGTCCCTTCTTAACCAGGGATACCTTCACCATTACGCCAGTGCACCAGAGTCTCTAATGACATTAACCACATTGTCCCCACTCTGCCTTTGTGCACATCCATGTTATCGCCTGAATCTGTGACCACACAGCACAATCCAGACAAAATAACACTGTCATCTTGTTCATCTTTTTCTACCTGCCTCTCTCTTGGCCTCATTCTCATTGCTGCTGCCTTCTGTGACTTAAATATACAATCCCTAGCCAAGTGCCCTGTCTTATTGCACAGAAAACAGGTACGCTCATTCCTAGCCACGTGGCTATTGGTTTTCAACCCTTGTTTGCTCACGTGACGCCGTGGGCCTACGGATGTGTACTACTGACTCATTATGTGAGTCATGTGCTGGCCTGCTATCCTCTGAATATGCTTCGGGCTTTCTCTTGTTCAGGCAAATCACGCCTCGCTTCCCGGTAAGTCTCTGCCGTCTGAAGTACCTCAGCTATTGTGGTTGCACCTTTTTCCTTAATGTGGATTGTGAGGCCCGTCCCACAACCATCGAGTATCTGTTTTTTCATTACCAGTGTCTTGAGGCCTTCAAAATCACTGTCTACTCCACTAAGTTCTACCCACTTGTTGAAATAGTGGTCCAGTCTAACTCCGAACTGTGTGTATGTCTCACCCTGTTCGATTCTCGCCTCGCGAAACTTACGCCTAAAACCTTCTTCAGTCAAATCATATGCCTTTAGTACTGCTTGTTTCACCTTGTCAAAATCCCTCTGATCACCTTTGGGTAAGGTGGAAACTGTGTGTAACGCACGACCTGTCAACAAGGCAGACAGGTTTATTGCCCAGTCATCTTCGGCCAGCCCTCGTGCTCGGCAACCGATTCAAACCGACTGATATAGGCATCGATGGAATCAGTTTCTTCTCTGAACAGTGGGAGTTTAAGTCTAGGTGCGCAACTTAGTCTGCGGCCTACTGACTCAGAACTGGTGTCTATTTCACTACGATTTTCAGATTTTATTCTTTCCAACTCAATTTGTTTGGCTAAAATCTCCGATTCCGCTTCTGCTCTCACTCTGGCAGCTGCACTCTCTGCATCTGCTCTCGCTTTAGCAGCTGCACTCTCTGCATCTGCTCTCGCTTTGCTGCATCTTGCACTGCTCGCTTAGCAGCTCACTCTCTGCATCTGCTCTCGCTTTAGCAGCTGCACTCTCTGCATCTACTCTCGCTTTAACAGCTATACACTCTGCATCTGCTTTAGCCTTCAACGCAGCAGTTTCAAGTCTAAGTCTCTCAGCCTCAGCGTTTGCTGATTCTGTTTGAAGTCGAAGTTTCTCAGCCTCGACCTCTGAGTTTCTTTTAACAGCATCGAGCTGTTCCTTTTCAAACTTCCTTCTTTCAGCCTTTCATCTCTCTCAGTCTTCTGCTGAGTCTCTATGAACTTACGCAGTTCATCTCCTGTGTATCCTAGTTTCTCCCGAAACTCATCAGTTTCTCAATGGGAGTAAAACTTTCTTCAGCCATTTTGTCGTTTTAGCACCACTAAAACAGTTACTCTTATAGACCCGGAAAAAGTCAGTAAACAATTTATCTACTAAACTTACGAGTACACCAACCAGTGGTAATGTTCCTAACACAAAGGAGCCTTAATCTTAAACCACAGCTTCTGTGAGAGTTAAGACTAGAACCTCGTTCTTCGTTTCTCTGAACGACCTTTGATTAATACAACCACCCTACACACAAGTCAATACTCAACACTCAAAGAACTAAAGGAAATAATTAGAAGAGCTAATTAAAATTGCCTTTAGTGGACGCTTTGCCCAGTACTACTCTAGTACTCACTTTGTTTCCCTCCTGAAACTAATTTGGGCCATGCAATCCTGGCAGGCTCGCCACTTTGTCCAGGACGGGGGAAATCGTGATGGTATTGCTTAAGTGCACTAAGTTGATGTATCATTAGTCAGGCTTAACACACCAAGGTTATCTCTGCACTCATACACGCATATGCACACTCATGCACGCACCAAACATTCACCTCTCTCTGGGAATGGGATGTCACGCATTCGTTTCTCTCCTAACACGACTGAGAACAAGAAATACAATTTCTATGCTACTTATAATTAATCATGAACAATCAAATCACAAACAATGAAATATCAAAACATAAAAGATCAATACTTCCTAATCCCGGGTTACAATGTAATGACTTCTTACCTGGCCAGGTTTTTACACCACAACCACGCTTTCACACCACACACAGTTCTTGATCAAGTCTCTTCACGTCTTCTTCAGCACTGCTTGATGGTGATGCCTTGGTTGACTGGCTCCGGGCTTCAGGACTGGGTCTTCGTGGTCGTCTCTGGGATCTTGACGTAGAACTCTTCTTCTTCGTCTCTTTCACCCACTCTGGGTTCAATTTCAGTTTGTCTGTCTTTACCACCTCTGGGCTTCAAACTTAGTTTCTTCTCTTCCAGCTTGTCTTCAACCCTAAGACTTAGCTGTCTCTTCTATCTCCCAGACCACGTTTCTCTCGACCCTGTGTCCTGCTCACTCCTCTCCTCTCTCTCTCCTCTGCTCTCTCTCTCCTCTCTCTCTCTCTCTCTCTCTCTCTCTCTCTCTCTCTCTCTCTTCGTGGTGTTGTTTTCCTTCACGTTGTTCTCCCTCAGTTTATATAGGGATGGAAACAAAGGATCCCCTTCGGGCCATGCCTTTTGTCCATGCTGCTTCTCAAACCCTAGTTCACAAGTACCCCGAATTCTCCATTCGCTACATTCTCCCACACATCAGCATTTACACACATCTCTACCTAATTGATTAGCAAACAAACACTTAGCACCAGATGACATCGAAAATTCCCGCCGACTTCGGTGGTCACTTAACACAGTAATTATCTTAAGGAGGGCTACTACAACTCCACATACATTCAACCAGCCTGACAATAGAACCAACACAGTGACCCACGGCAATACCATCCGAACGAATCCAAGACTCCTACTCTTCATGACTGTTTACAAAAGAACCTCAGCTGACTGAGCATTTAGCGCTCACTTGGAGCACCGAGGTCGTAGTGGTTACATCCCCTTTCCCCTTTCGCTATCGGGCAGGTCCGAACTCTCTACTACCTTAGGTGTCATCTGTCATCTGACCACTTCGTCCTCCTTGACACAGTTCGGCTGTGTGTGATGGGTAAGGTACCCTGGTTAATGGGCTATTACCTATTTGTATACTACGTACAACGTCCCTTTGCCTCTAAGCGTTTAATGCCTTTGTGAGAGGTTTCACGCTCCTTGACAGACACATGGACAGTTAAGGGACCCATAGACAGGTGAGGGACACATGGACAGTTAAGGGACCCATAGACAGGTGAGGGACACATGGACAGTTAAGGGACCCATAGACAGGTGAGGACACATGGACAGTTAAGGGACCCATAGACAGGTGAGGAACACATGGACCGATTACAGGGACCCACATAGACAGGTGAGGGACACATGGACAGTTAAGGGAGCATAGACAGGTGAGGGACACATGGACAGTTAAGGGAGCATAGACAGGTGAGGGACACATGGACAGTTAAGGGACCATAGACAGGTGAGGGACACATGGCAGTTAAGGGACCCATAGACAGGTGAGGGACACATGGACAGTTAAGGGACCCATAGACAGGTGAGGGACACATGGACAGTTAAGGGACCATAGACAGGTGAGGGACACATGGACAGTTAAGGAACCATAGACAGGTGAGGGACACATGGACAGTTAAGGGACCCATAGATAGGTGAGGGACACATGGACAGTTAAGGGGAACCCATAGGACAGGTGAGGGACACATGGACAGTTAAGGGACCCATAGACAGGTGAGGGACACATGGACAGTTAAGGGATCATAGACAGATGAGGGAATAATGGACATACATTGGACCCATAGACGGGTAAGGATTTATGCACGCACTCACGCACGCACGCACGCAATCAGCACAATCAACACACATACACACATACACACACACACACCACACACACACACACACACACACACACACACGACGCACGCACGCACGCACGCACGCAAGCAAGCACACATACATACATACAGACACACACACACGCATGCACACACACACACACACACACACGCGCGCGTGCGTGTGCGCGCGCGCGCGCACACACACACACACACACACACACACACACACACACACAGCCACCAACACACACACACACCATACACACACACACACACACACACACACACACACACACACACACACACACACACACACACCACAGCACGCACGCACGCACGCACGCACGCACGCACACCACACACACACACACACACACCACACACACAGAGTACATACACAAAAAGGCGGCACCTGAAAGTCATCACTTCACCTTTTGACAGGACTGGGTGAAACTCCACCGTGCTGCGGATATGAAAAGAATATATT
>CM031601.1:83545491-83547991 GCA_018398815.1 Conus ventricosus | reverse complement strand
TCTGGGGGGGAACGAAAAGCAAAAGAAAAAAAGGATGGGGTCTTTTGGCAGCCCCCTTTCGACCCCCCCGGCATAAATGCCGAAAACACGACACCGTTTCCACACCACTATGACTGATAAGTCTTTTTTTTTCACGCCGGGGTGTGATCTTAAACACCCAATGCCCTTTTTTCCCCACTCCGATGAAAGATAAGCCTTATTTTTGCGTCAAGGGATGCCTGACACAACGTCTTTCCGGCAGCCGCCCGTTCACCCTGCGGGAGCGAGTCGGGGCTGGACTCTTGCCCCACGGGAAACGGTCGGCCCCGGAGAGCCTCCTCGGGAAAATGAGCATCCCGGTTTTGTGATATTTCTCCCGGGAACGTTGCTTCTTTTTCCCGGGTCCACGTCCTTGTTTATTTGTGTACTTGGGCGGGCCGATGAGATTGCACGGTGAAAACCTACGAAAAAAAGAAAGGGGGGGCTTTTTCGCCATCTCAATGATACCATCCTTTAGCCCCAATTAAATACGTGTGGCTGCGTAGCTCCCCAAAAGAGATAGGGGATCGTTATAATTTCTTTCTTAAATTTTGAATCCTAGTGAAATAGTTACCCACATTCGCCTTTTTAGAGTTAGTTTGGAGCCCAAAAACTTGTAGTGTCGGGGCGGATTTTTTTTTTTACGGATTGAAATCTCTCTTCCCCCAGCATAAATCTGCCTATTCGGGGGAAAAAAGTTAAAGCAGCGGAAGAGGGGGGGATAGGGGTTCCCCCCTCCCATCATCCCCTCTCCGACCAGGGAAATTCGAATACCAATCCCCAAGGCACTGGCTATGGGGTTTAAAAAATTTTAAACTGCTCCATTCTGAGATTTCCCCATTTAAATGACATTTCTGTAAAATACACGGGGGTTCGTGACAGCTTTCGGAGTCCAGTTTGGGTTGTCGGTCTCTCTCTCTCTCTCCTCTCTCTCTCTCTCTCTCTCTCTCTCCTCCTCTCTCTCTCTCTCTCTCTCTCTCCTCTGTGGTAGCAAGACATCTCCAGCAAATGGTGCGTGAATCTTTGTTTGATAGGATCAGTGTCAAACGGATTTGAAGTAAGAGTCACTTGCAAAATTCATTTTATGTATGTATGCATGTATGTATGTATGTATGTATTATATATGTATGTATGTATGTAATGTATGTATATATGTATGTATGTATGTATGTATATATGTATGTATGTATGTATGTATGTATGTATGTATGTATATATGTATATATGTATGTATGTATGTATGTATATATGTATATATGTATGTATGTATGTATGTATGCATGCATGCATGCATGCATGCATGTATTATGTATGTATGTATGTATGTATGTATGTATGATATGTATGTATTTGTTTATTTGTTTATTTATTTGTTCTTTTAGATATTTTACTGTGGATTTGCTCGAGCTGAATAATAATAATAATAATAATAATGGGGATTTATATAGCGCCTTCCACGGCACAAGGCGCTTTCCCAAAGGCAGAAAAAATACAATTGCTAAATGTAAAGAAAATGCATTGAAAAACGGCCTCCAGAAATGAAAAACAAAGGCTCTCTCTCCCATTCTCTCCACGCGCACACACACTCTCTCACGCACAGACACACAATACACAACAGCCGCAACAAACACAAACTACTAAGCGATCCACAAAAACAACAAGAGTCAATCAACTATCTGGTAATGACTGTCTTCTTAGTATTGTTTGAAAAGGTGGGTTTTCAGGGAGGTTTTGAAGGAAGAAAAGGTTTGAGAATGCCCTTAAGTCATAGGGAGTTTATTCCAGAGTTTGGGAGCTGCGTATGAGAAAGCTCGTTCGCCATGCTGTTTACGATGGGGACGGTAACTGGGAAAGCGGAAGGTCCTGGTGTCGGTGGAGGAGCGGAGCGTTCGTGATGGACATATACTTGAAGGAGATCGGAAAAGATAGGCAGGGGCATCGCCAGTGAAAATCTTGAAGCAGAGACAACAACATTTGTATTTAATTCTTTCTTCAACGGGGAGCCAGTGCAACTTTTTCAGGAGAGGGCTGCAGGGTTGGGTCCTAGGAGATTTGCAAATGAGACGGGCTGCAGAGTTCTGTACACGTTTGGAGGGGTGGATCACAGTTGAGGGACAGCCAAGGAGAACACAGTTGCAGTAATCTAGCCTTGAAAGGATGTATGATGAAACGAGAGTTTTTGTGGCGTCTTCAGTGAGATAGGGTCGAATAGCAGCAATTCGTTTAAGTTCCATGTAAGCTAACTGACAAGTTTTTGTGACATGCTGTTTCATTGAGAGGTCACTATCAAGGAGAACACCAAGGTCACGAACAGTGTTTGAAAATTCAATAGTGCTGGAACCTAATGTCAAAGAAGAAGGGAGCGGATCAGGGCCATGATGTGACCGCTTTGAAAACGGATGGCTTCAGTCTTCTCACAGTTTAATTTAAGCTTATTTGCTGACATCCAGGTCTCAATATCAGAAGTACAAGATTGAAGAGT
>CM031601.1:83532991-83540491 GCA_018398815.1 Conus ventricosus | reverse complement strand
CACACACACACACACATACACACACACACACACACACACACACACACACACATACACACACACCACACACACACACACACATACATACATACACACACACACGCTGACTTGGAGGTGTGTGTTTGAGCATGCTAGACATCACCTTTAATTGAGAAGAAACTGGAAAAAAAACGTTCTAACTCAGGAAAACAAAACTCTGACCCTCAACCTACCCAGATCCTCACCAACCCCAACCGTCCCACAACCCTGACTGTATAAAACCCTGGAGGGAAAAATGATTTTGTGTTTGCAATGTTGAAGCAGTGAAGATGTTTTCTTCTTGTCCCATCCGTAACGGAAAGAACGTCATTCCACACACCTGACCCTGGAACTGTAAGCTTACGCTTCGGGAGCCGAAGCAAAACGCCAGAAATACTACCATGCCCAAAACATACCGTGGCGCTTATAGCGTACGATCTGAATACTATGGCAGTGTTTTTCGCGTACACTTTATACACAGTCTTTACGTTGTAGGAACTCGAGCCAACATGCTTAACATTTACCATGACGTTTTTGACAACACAGATCCGATCGTGCGGGTCACCCAAGACGCACACACTATGTGGAGGCTTTTATCCCCATTCATATCGAGCGGGTCTTGTAAGACCCACACCTGATAAAGAGCGGTTCAGCAACTTATTCCTCACCCGATGGCGCGGGTCATGTGCGACCCATTAGCAACTATGTCGACTGCATAGAGGGTATCGCTGACGTAACTGATTATGCCGATGATTAATTGTGTCCATACATGAAATTTCTGTGACCAACGGCTGTTAAGATCATTGACAAACTCCTAAGATTTCGTGAGCATAGCTCCATCCGTTCATAAGATATGATGTTTTTATTGAGTCACTGGGTCATGGAAGACCCAGGAAGCACGGTAAAGGTAGCTACCCAAACAAAATACACCACCTCTCTCTTTCCCTAATGAGCAATTCCGTAAACTTTTTTTTTTTTTTAACTCTCCTGATATATATCATACACATTTGACATATACATTTTCCACACTACAGCAAGAGAATACGGATAATGTATCAATGCATAAAAAAGTATGTTGCTTCAAATGCACATTCAAAAACATGTCAATTCAAATATCATGAGAATTTCAGAAAAAGGAAAAAAAAAACACTTGAGAAATGGATACTGGGATTACGGAGATGCGTATTAGATTGAGATTTTGTTGTTGTTATCGATTTTTTTAAGTATTTGTGTAAAAAATCATCGGCATGTAATTGTACCATTCAGCATCAAACCTGTTTTGATCATTGTTGACTTTAGCATTATAGAGTTCGATTTTGAATCTGCTGCTCAGCTGGCTCTGAAAAACTGAAGCATTTGGCCTACGTCTTTCGATCTTACACTTATAAATATAAGATTTAGCAACCATAATAATAAAGTCAAAAAGTGTCTCTGTTTGCATATGTTTGTCGACTCCAAAGATAACAATATCGCGTGTTATTTTAATGGTAAACGAATTTCGGCATTTTTCGTTAAATAAAATGTTCAACCTCTTTCCAAAAAATTTGCACGTAATTGCACATCCATAAAAAATGTTGGACTGAATCTCTCTCTTCATTGCAGAATGTGCAGTTCGTCGTGTTTGTCAGGCCCATGGCATTTAAAACAATATTTGTGCCAATAATTCTGTGAATAATTCTAATTTGAAGCCAGAATTCCGTAAACTTTGTTTAGAGTTTCCCCACTAATTTGGAAAAAAAAAGAAGTCGATTTTAGCCTTCATTACGTCTACACATATCAAAATTCCTCGAGTACTTTTGTTTGTTTGTTTGTTTTTGAAAATTCGGCTTGGTCACTGCGGGAAAAAAAATTCAAGGGACACTACTCCAAAACGGCATCGCCAACTTGCAGAGGCTGGTTCGAATTATCCCCTCCCCCCTCCCCGTCCCCATTCCGTACCTAACTGTGCATTTTCTGCGTGAATGCATAGCGTTTGTTGCTCGAAGGTCGTGTGATCCATGTGGGCAGTAGTAATGATGTATAGACAGTAGTGTTTACGGCGTACGCAACAGGCTCTTTGGTACTTTTCAAACCATGCGCTGCAGAGGTGGTTTTTCCTTCCAACGATAAGTGATTCCGGCGTATTACACCGACCAGCCAGCTCTCAGAATTCCCAATCCATTCTCGGACCGAGCCGCCGTGGTCCCCGAAAGCGACCCTCGAATCGGCTCGTGTTGAGTTTGTCCGGCCCTGCCTGCCAGGTCACGTGGGCAGGTCGCGTGGGCCGGTAGCTCGTCTCCGTCACGGCGCACGTGCGAAGTCAGAAGGCGACGGAGGCGACGACGTCTGAGATAAATGATGAGCCGATGAAAGAGGAGGGGTTTGTTTGGAAAAGCTGAGGTCGGGAGGACAAAGCGTTGCGCCTTCAGGGAAGAGGGACTGGGGAGAAAGCGGTTGCGTGGGTAAGGAAGAAAGGGACGGGTGGAGGTTGAGAGGGAGGGGGGGGGGGGGGGGGGTTACAGAGGATGAAGGATGGAGGAGGAGGGGAGGGGGGTTTAAAGGGATCAAGGTGGGGGCCTTTCCTTTTGGGGGTGACGCCGGGTGGCTTCTCTCCGGGGATGGATAAAGCCCCGGGGTAGTTAGATGGTAATGGGTACTAATGGTTTTAGGTTAGTGCTGAACGAGTCAGGGCGGGGTAAAGTGGGAAGGGGTGGGGCACAAGAGGAAGCCGCCTTAGGGAGGATAAGGAAGCTGAATCTGTGGAAGTGAAAATCAGGTTCTCTCTCTCTCTCTCTCTCTCTCTCTCTCAAAATGTTTTACACTCCCTTTTCTCTCTCTGTTGATCAGAGAGAGAGAGAGAGAAGTGTGTGTTACGTTTTTTTTTTCGTCCAGCACTGGACGCTCTCAGAACAAAGCACAATCCTTGAAAAATGATACAGCAGACCAATATATCATACCAGACCCTGTATGACCCAAACTTTCATAACCCAGGAGAGTGGGCCTATGTAAACACTACGCCAGTCTCACCAACACGACAACACATCAAAGACAGGCAGCAACAATACCATCATTTTCTCATGTCACACGCCACCATGATTCGAACTCGTAAGCTTGTGATGGCCACCTGACTGGACCCTTCAAGCAACGGCCACGGGGGGGGGGGGGGGGGGGGGGGGGGGGGGGGGAGGGGGGGGGGGGATGCGCCTTGGGGAAGGATGCAGGTGCTTTCTTGCCATTAGTCGCCAGAAAGTTGGCGGAAATCGGACACAGCGCGCGCGCGCGCGTGCACACACACACACACACACACACACACACACACACACACACACACACACACCACACGAGAGAGCGAGAGAGCGAGAGAGAGAGAGAGAGGGGGGGAGGGACAACGCTTAAGCAACAGATTTAGCATCTTTTCGTCTGAGAATCTCACCGCATCTTGGAAACAAACAAGATGAACGTTGTCTGTGAAAGCAAACAAGATGAACGTTGTCTGTGAAAACAAACAAGGTGAACGTTGTCTGTGAAAACAAACAAGATGAACGTTGTCTGTGAAAAACAAACAAGATGAACATTGTCTGTGAAAACAAACAAGATGAACGTTGTCTGTGAAAACACCAGGTCACTACAGAAAGATGTTTATGGCAACACACTAGCTTCAAAATCCGACTATAGCTGCTTTCACAGGAAAAACTGATAAATCTTTCAGGAAAACAGGGTCAAGCTGTCATCCCTGAGGATCACAACCGTTTTGTGTTGCTGTTGTTGTTGTTGTTGTTGTTGTTGCTGCTGTTGTTGTTCTACGGATCACAAGGGTTTCCCCTATTTTCGAGAGGAAGGCAGCTATCATCCTTTACGAAATAACAACGGGACTATAGGAAAAGAAAAATCGGAAATGAAATGAGGTAGGGAACAGTAAACGATAAACAGTAAATAAGTGGGGTATGTTTTGCTCCCATAAGGAAACCTAACACAGAGTAACTTTTATTCAAGACCGGCACAGCCTTTTAAACTTGAATATAGTCAGACAAATACATAGACGAACAATCTAACAGTGGGGGAAAAACAAGCGCAGGCCAACAACTGAACTGTCTTCATAGTAATGACCTGGCAAAGATTTGGACTTAAGGAGGGGAGGGGAGAGGGGAGTTTGAAGATGGAGAAACTAGGAACATGAAATTAAAAAAAAAAATGTTACAGATATGGAAACTCCTCACTAGCTGCATAAGGGAACCATCGCAATCCCTTTTGAAGGCCTCGGAGCAGGCAATACAAATATATCTGCCTTCAAAAGGGATTGCGATGGTTCCCTTATGCAGCTAGTGAGGAGTTTCCATATCTGTAACATTTTTTTTTTTTTATAATTTCATGTTCCTAGTTTCTCCATCTTCAAACTCCCCTCTCCCCTCCCTCAAGTCCAAATCTTTGCCAGGTCATTACTATGAAGACAGTTCAGTTGTTGGCCTGCGCTTGTTTTTCCCCCACTGTTAGATTGTTCGTCTATGTATTTGTCTGACTTTATTCAAGTTTAAAAGGCTGTGCCAGTCTTGAATAAAAGTTACTCTGTGTTAGGTTTCCTTATGGGAGCAAAACATACCCCACTTATTTACTGTTTATAGGAAAAGAGTTGTGATTGCTGGGAAAATCATTGTTTTCCCTCTTTTCGCCATATGCCAGTCATATCGGTGCACATGCGCTTGTCATGGTACACAGCGATCGTCTCCGTTTTCCCTGTTAACGACTTTTCCCTTGCGATGATGCATGTTTTCCGCACGGAAACAGGGGTAACAGTTATTACCCGATGGCAGTATGGAAAACGATTGTGATGTGATCCCAGGCAAAAGGGGGAAACGTTTATTATCCCCAGGCAAACCGGAAAAAACAGTTGTAATCCAAGGGAAGGATCTTAACCGGAATTATCAGTTTTCCATCTTTTCGCCATTGTACTTGAAGATCATTGCTATTTTCCTGAACAAAACAACTGTTTGTTCTGAGTCTGCACCGTCCGAAGGCTGTTCTGAACAGTTATCATCATTCTCATTCGCAGCATGCTGTGACAGCAGCAGCAGCAGCAGCAGCAGCAACAACAGCAGCAGCAGCAAAAATAACAACAACAACAACGACAACATGTACACAAAGCATTGCTAAACGCACTTATGCCAATCGAACACACGTTATTATTTCAGCACCAACATTGGAACGGTTTCAAGTTCTATTGATTCTGCAAACTCTCCTAGACGAGACGCGTGGGAAACACACACACACACACACCACCACACACACACACACACACACACACAGAAGAAGAGAGAATCTCATGGGATTTTTTATCAACCCGAGTAAAGTGATCGCTTCGATGTCTCTTCTGCGCCGACGTGCCTATGGGTGCTCAAACGTTAAAAGGGAAAGCACCCCTCACACAACAGTGGTGTTCATGAAACCCACAGTTATGTACCTTGATATTTCCTGCCTCCCGCGCTGCACTCGGCACTGGTGTCTCTTCTCTCTTCATTGTCATGCTTACATTTTGTTCAGGAGTCTTCTGCTTTTTCCGGGTACATGTTGTATGGTATTCCGTTTGTACAATCACAATTTGTCTGATATTTGAAAGAAAAGGAAAATGTGTGTTTTTAGTGCTTGTAACCATTATTCAGGGAATTGCCTGAATATTCATTTATTTGATAAATACATCTTTTACATAAAAAACACCTCATTTTACATGTACATAAGGCTGTTAAACTAATCAACAGAAACCATTCATTGCATGCTTAAACAGTACATTATTTGCATTGCCTACGTAGATAATGATTTATTTAAATAAAGGGAAAAGGTGGCAAAAGGAGTACCTGGAGAGGGTATTTACCGAAAATAACCGGTACATACAAACAAATATTTAATTACACATAATATATGCATTATATGCGTATTAGTTAAAAACGAATATTAGAATAAAGGATTTACGTATGTAATGGTTATTTCTACAAATAATGTGTTACATACAGGTGTACTGAACATGTGTTCAAAAAAAAAATGCATTATTTACCATTAATAACGCGTTACTAACACATAATCATAAAGATTATTTACTGAAGTTGGTTAGTATTTACAGAATGAGGCTGGCGGACGATCGTAAACTCTCTCTCTCTCTCTCTCTCTCTCTCTCTCTCTCTCTCTCTCTCTCTCTCTCTCTCTCTCTCTCTCTCCCTCTCTCTCCACACACCTACATTGACTCACTGGCACACACACATAGTTGAGGTACTGTCAATGCCAAAGATACGCGGAATAGTTCTGTCTCTGTCTCTCTCTGTCTCTGTCTCTCTCTCTCTCTCTCTCTCTCCTCTCTCTCTCTCTCTCTCTCTCTCTCTCTCTCTCTCTCCCTCAAAGGGGAAAAAACAACATATAAAACAAAGTAATAGACATGAGTACAATTTTTCCGAACGTTAAGACATTAAATTTCAATTATAAAATCGAAAGAAAAAAAGGGGGTGGGGTGGGAGGAGGAGACTTCACAAAAAAAAAGAAAACAAAAAGAAGCGATAATAAAGCAAAACAAACAAGTGGGAGGGGGTGTTGAGTGGAGAAGAGAAAAAAAATGAGAGGGCGGATACCCCACACACAGAGAAAAAAAAACAAACTTTGACCATGTTTAAAATCTTTAAAAAAAAAAAAAAAAGTTAGCAGAGCGTGGTTTCGATCCCCCCCTCCAAAAAAAAAAAAAAAAAAAAAAAAAAAGTTAGCAGAGCGTGGTTTCGATCCCTTAGCAGAGCGTGGTTTCGATCCCCCCCTCCAAAAAAAAAAAAAAAAAAAAAAAAAAAGTTAGCAGAGCGTGGTTTCGATCCACGGACCTCTGGGTTATGGGCCCAGCACGCTTCCACTGCGCCACTCTGCTTCACGACAATGCCAGAGCCAAATAACGAATATATTGCTGTTCCTATGGGCACCCTGTTTAGCATATCACATGTTGCATGACGTCAGCCAGTCTATCGATTTTTTGACGCTACACCGATTAACACAAAGATGTGCCTGTGGCCTAAAAGTTCATCAACGCAATTTTCTTCCATACAGCATCTTTTGAAATAACTCTAGCAGAAGGATTCACTTATACTTGGCAAATAAGTCTGTTGACTGGAAAGTCCAGCTTCGAAGATTAGGCATGCGTGACAAATGGACGCAACTGATGCAGTGACGAATGAAAGACAACTCCTGCTGCTGATTTCGGCTTACACCGATGATCAATATAGAGTTAGCTCCTTCTATCACACAGTCGCATGCAAACGCCCGCTTCCACTGCAGCGTTCCCACTCGTCCCTCTCTTGGGAGTTTTCTTTCAAGCACACCCAAGGGACAGCCGCTTGATGTTCCTTGTAGGATCTTGGGCATACGGCGCTTTATGACTGCTTTGTGCTTCTTTAGCCTATGGCGTTTTATTCTGTATTTCCCAACACAACATGTCAAAATTCCTTGCGCTTTGGCAGTCACAATGACAACTTTTAGCGCCCACGC
>CM031601.1:83507634-83531991 GCA_018398815.1 Conus ventricosus | reverse complement strand
GTTAAAAGGGGGGGGGAGCCCGGGTGATTCCCTTTAAAAATAAATTTTTTAGCAAAACGGCCCCCTTTTGTCATCGTGACAAGGAACATTTAGGCTGAGCTGGCGGTGGACCACCAAAAATCTTCCTAGCTGACTTGTCTTCTGAGAGGTTGACGTTTGGTGGATAATCATGGGGAGACGCTCTCAGAGAATACTGCGTAGAGAGGTTTGAACCAATACCGCCTGCGACACCAGCACTCACCAGCTTTCTCCAATCCCCCCCCATCTTTGTTCACCTCCTCCCCGTCCATCTCCCCTCCCCTCCCCTTCCCCTACCTTCTGTCATTTTATTACGACAGCATTTGTTCTCTTGTGCCTCTTGCTGGCGTGTGGTGTGTTGTGTGTGTGTGTGTGTGGTGTGTGTGACTTCAAAGGTATAGTTAAATAATCCCACAAAACCAACCAACCAAGGAACAGACAAACAGAAAAAAACAACAACGATTTTCCCCACCCTCGCCTCTGTCAACAACACAATAAAAATTGTATCATGATATCGATGCGAATGACTTATGGCTCGCACGAGACACACGTACACACACACACACACACACACACACACACACACCACAAACACACACACACACACACACACACACACACCACACACACACACACACACACACACATACACAACACACACACACACACACACACACACACATACACCCCACACACACACACACACCACACACATACATACATACACACACACACGCTGACTTGGAGGTGAGTGTTTGAGCATGCTAGACATCACCTTTAATTGAGAAGAAACTGGAAAAAAACGTTCTAAACTCAGGAAAACAAAACTCTGGACCCTCAACCTACCCAGATCCTCACCCAACCCCAACCGTCCCACAACCCTGACTGTATAAAACCCTGGAGGGAAAAATGATTTTGTGTTTGCAATGTTGAAGCAGTGAAGATGTTTTCTTCTTGTCCCATCCGTAACGGAAAGAACGTCATTCCACACACCTGACCGGGGAACTGTAAGCTTACGCTTCGGGGAGCCGAAGCAAAACGCCAGAAATACTACCATGCCCAAAACATACCGTGGGCTTATAGCGTACGATCTGAATACTATGGCAGTGTTTTTCGCGTACACTTTATACACAGTCTTTACGTTGTAGGAACTCGAGCCAACATGCTTAACATTTACCATGACGTTTTTGGGCAACACAGATCGATCGTGCGGGTCACCCAAAGACGCACACACTATGTGGAGGCTTTTATCCCCATTCATATCGAGCGGGTCTTGTAAGACCCACACCTGAAAAGAAGCGGTTCAGCAACTTATCCTCCACCCGATGGCGCGGGTCATGTGCGACCCATTAGCAACTATGTCGACTGCATAGAGGGTATCGCTGACGTAACTGATTATGCAGATGATTAATTGTGTCCATACATGAAATTTCTGTGACCAACGGCTGTTAAGATCATTGACAAACTCTAAGATTTCGTGAGCATAGCTCCATACGTTTCATAAGACTATGATGTTTTTATTGAGTCACTGGGTCATGGAAGACAGGGAAGCACGGTAAGGTAGCTACCCAAACAAAATACAACACCTTCTCTCTTTCCCTAATGAGCTATTCCGTATACTTTTTTTTTTTTTTTAACTCTCCTGATATATATCATTCACATTTGACATATACATTTTCCACTCTACAGCAATGAGAATATCGGATAATGTATCAATGCATAAAAAAGTATGTTGCTTCAATGCACATTCAAAAAACTGTCAATTAAAATATCATGAGAATGTTTCAGGAAAAAGGAAAAAAAAAACACTTGTGAAATGGATACTGGGATTACGGATATTGCGTATTAGATTGTGATTGTGTTGTTGGTTATCGATTTTTTTAAGTATTTGGTAAAAAATAATCGGCAAGGGAATTGTACCATCTGCATCAAACAGTTTTGATCATTTGTGGACTTTTAGCATTATATATAGAGTTCGATTTTGTATTGTGCTCAGCCGGCTCTGAAAAACTGAGATTTGGCTACGTCTTTCGATCTTACACGTATAAATATAAGATTTTAGCAACCATAATAATAAAGTCAAAAAGTTGTCTCTCGTTTGCATTGTTTGTCGACTCCAAGATAACAATATCGCGTGTTTGTTATTTAATGGTAAACGAATTTCGGCATTTGTCTTTAGATAATTGTTCAACCTCTTTCCAAAAAATTTGCACGTAATTGCACAACCTCATAAAAAATGTTGGATGAAAATCTCTCTCTTCATTTGCTGAATGTTGCAGTTCTCGTGTTTGTCAGGCCCATGGCATTCTAAAAACTATATTTGTGCCATTAATTCTGTGATATAATTCTAATATGAAGCCAGGCAATTCCGTAAACTTTGTTTAGAGGTTTCCCCACTAATTTGGAAAAAAATAAAAAAAAAAAGAAGTCGATTTTTAGCCTTCATGTCTACACATATCAAATTCTCGAGTATTATTTTGTTGTTTGTTTTTGAAAATTCGGCTTGGTTCACTGCGGGAAAACAAAATTCCAAGGGACACTCTCAAACGGCATCGCCAACTTGCAGAGGCTGGTGCGAATTATCCCCTCCCCCCTCCCCACGTCCCCATTCCGTACATAACTGTGCATTTTATGCGTGAAGGCATAGCGTTTGTTGCTCGAAGGTCGTGTGATTCCATGTGGGCAGTAGTAATGATGTTATCAGGACAGTAGTGTTTTACGGCGTACGGCAAAGGATCTGTGGTACTTTCAAACCATGCGCTGCTGAGGTGGTTTTTCCTTCAACGATAATGTGATACCGGCCGTTTTACACGAAGCCAGCTCTCAGAAGTCCCCAATCCATTATCGGACCAGAGCCGCCTTGGGTCCCCGAAAGCGACCTCGAATCGGGCTCGTGTTGAGTTTGTCCGGCCCTGCCTGCCAGGTTCCGTGGGCAGGTCGCAGTGGGCCGGTAGTAGCTCGTCTCCGTACGGCGCACAGTTGCGAAGTCTTAGGCGACGGAGGCGACGGACGTCTGAGATAAATGATGAGCCGATGAAAGAGGAGGGGTTTGTTGGGAAAAGCTCGAGGTCGGGGGGGACAAAGCGTTGCGCTCTTCAGGGAAGGGGATGGGGAGAAAGCGGGTTGCGTGGGGTAAGGAAGAAAGGGACGGGTGGAGGTTGGAGTGGGAGGGGGGGGGGGGCGGGGGTGGTTACAGAGGGATGAAGGATGGAGGAGGAGGGGAGGGGGGGGTTTTTTTAAAGGGATCAAGGTGGGGCCTTTCCTTTGGGGGTGACGCCGGGGTGGCATTCTCTCCGGGGATGGATAAGCCCCGGGGGTAGTTAGTTGGTACATGGGTACTAATGGTTTTAGGTTAGGTGCTGAACGAGTCAGGGGCGGGTGTTAAGTGGGGATGGGGTGGGGCACAAGAGGAAGCCGCCTTAGGGGGATAGGAAGTGAATCTGTGGAGAAGTGAAAAACAGGTTCTCTCTCTACTCTCTCTCTCTCTCTCTCTCTCAAAATGTTTACACTCCCTTTTCTTCTCTGTTGTCAGAGAGACGAGAGGGAGAGAAGTGTTGTTGTTAGTTTTTTTTTTTTTTTTCGTCCAGCACTGGACGCTCTCAGAAACAAAGCACATATCCCTTGAAAAATGATACATGCAGACCAATATATATACCAGACCCCCTGTTTGACCCAACTTTTCATAACCCGGAGAGGTGGCCTATGGAAACACTACGCAGTCTCTCCAACCGACAACACATCAAAGAAGGGCTGCAACAATTCATCATTGCTCATGGCACACGCACCTATTCGAAATGTAAGCTTGGGATGGCCACCTGAACTGGACCTTCAAGCAACAGGCCACGCGGGGGGGGGGGGGGGGGGGGGGGGGGGGGGGGGGGGATGAGGGGGGGGGGGAGCGTGCGCATTGGGGAAGGATGCAGGTCTTTCGTGCCATTAGTCGCCAGAAAGTTGGCGGAAATCGGACCACCGCGCGCGCGCGCGCGTGCAACACACACACACACACACACACACACACACACCACACACACACACACACACACCGAGAGAGCGAGAGAGAGAGAGAGAGAGAGGAGGAGGGGGGGGGGAGGGACAAACGTTAAGCAACAGATTTGCCTTCTTTTCGTATGAGGAACTCACCGCATTTGGAAAACAAACATAGATGCAACGTGTATGATGAAAGCAAAAACAAGTGAACGTAGTCGGTGAAAACATACAGGTGAACGTTGTCTGTTGTGAAAACAAAACAAGATGAATCCAGACGTTTGTCTGTGAAAACAAACAAAGATGAACATTGGCTGTGAAAACAAACAAGATGAACGTTGCTTGTTGAAAAACCAGGTCACTACAGAATAGATGTTTATGGCAACACACTACTTCAAAATCCCGACTATAGCTGCTTAACAGGAAAAACTGATAATCTTTCAGGAAAAACAGGGGTCAAGCTGTCTTCCCTGAGGATTCACAAAACCGTTTTGTGGTTGCTGTTGTTGTTGTTGTTGTTGTTGTGCTGCTGTTGTTGTTCTACGGTCACAAGGGTTTCCCTATTTCGAGAGGGGGGGGGGGGGGGGGGGGGGGGGAAGGCAGCATATCATCCTTTAAGAAATAACAACGGGACTATAGGAAATGAAAAATCGGAAATTGAAATGAGGTAGGGAAACAGTAAACGATTAAACAGTAAATAAGGGGGGTAGGTTTTGTCCCTAAGGAAACCTAACACAGAGTAACTTTTAGTCAAGACCGGCTCAGCCTTTTAAACTTGAATATAGTCAGACAATTACATAGACGAACAATCTAAAGTGGGGGAAAAACAAGCGCAGGCAACAATGACTGTCTTCATAGTAATGACCTGGCAAAGATTTGACTTAAGGAGGGGAGGGGAGAGGGGTGTTTGAAGATGGAGAAACTAGGAACATGAAATTATAAAAAAATGTTACAGATATGGAAACTCCTCACTAGCTGCATTAGGGAACTCATCGCAATCCCTTTTTGAAGGCCTCGGAGCAGGCAATACAAAATATCTGCCTTCAAAAGGCTTTGGCGATGGTTTCCCTTATGCAGCTATGAGGAGTTGCCTATTTGTAATCATTTTTTTTTTTTTTATAATTTCATGTTTCCTAGTTTCTTCATCTTCATCTCCTCTCCCCCTCCCCTCTATGTCCATAATCTTTGCAGGTATTACTATGAAGACAGTTCAGTTGTTGGCCTGCGCTTGTTTTTTCCCCCATGTTAGATTGTACGTCTATGTATTTGTCTGACTTTAGTCAAGGTTTAAAAGGCTGTGCCAGTCTTGAATAAAAGTTACTCTGTGTTAGGTTTCCTTATGAGCGAGCAAAACATACACCACTTATTTACTGTTTATAGGTAAAGGTTTGTGATTTGCTGGGAAAATCATTGTTTTCCCTCTTTCGCATATGCCAGTCATATCGGTGCAATTGCGTTGTCATGGTACACAGCGATCGTCTCGTTTTCCCTGGTTAACGACTTTTCCCTTGCGTATGATATGCATGTTTTTCCGCACGGCAACAGGGGTAACAGTTATACCCCGATGGCAGTATGGAAAAACGATTGTGATGTGATTCCCAGGCAAAAAGGGGAACACGTTTTTTTATCCCCAGGACAAAACGTGAAAAACAGTTGTAATCCAAGGGAAGGATCTTAACCGGAATTATCAGTTTTCACATCTTTTCGACATTGTACTTGAGATCATTGCTATTTTCCTTGAACAAAACAACTGTTTGTCTGAGTTCTGCACCGTCCGAAGGCTGTTCGAACAGTTATCATCTTTCTCATTCGCAGCATGCTGTGACAGCAGCAGCAGCAGCAGCAGCAGCAAACAAAAATCAACAGCAGCAAGCAGCAAAAATAACAACACTAACAACGACAACATGTACACAAAGCATTGTAAACGCAATTATGCCAATTCGAACACACGTTTTTCATTTCAGCACCAACATTGGAAACGGTTTCAAAGTTCTTTGATTCTGCAAACTCTCCTAGACGAGACGCAGTGGGAAAACCACACACCACACACATCACACAACACACAACACTCCACCACACACACACACACAAGAAGAAGAGAGAATCTCCTGGGATATATTTTTTATCACCCGGAGTAGTAAAGTGATCGCTTTCGATGTCTCTTCTGCGCCGACGTCGGTGCCTATGGGTTGCCTCAAACGTTAAAAGGGAAAGCACCCCTCTACACAACCTGTGGTGTTCATGAAAAACCACAGTGATGTTCTTGATATTTTCCTGCCTCCCGCGCTGCACTCGGCACTGTGTCTCTTCTCTCTTCATTGTCATGCTTACATTTTGTTCAGGAGTCTTCTGCTTATTCGGGTACATGTTGTATGGTATTCCGTTGGTACAATTAACAATTTGTCTGTTATTTGAAAGATAAAGGAAAATGTGTGTTTTTAGTGTTGTAACATTATTCAGGGATTTTGCCTGAATATTCATTTATTTGATAAATCATCTTTTACATAAAAAACACCTCATTTTACATGTACATAAGGCTGTTTTTAAACTAATCAACAGAAAACCATTCATTGCATGCTTAAACAGTACATTAATTTTGCATTGCCTACGTTAGATAATGATGTATTTAAATAAGGGGGATAAGGTGGCTACAATATGGAAGAGTACCTGGAGAGGGTAATTTATACCGAAATAACCGGTACATACAAACAAATATTTATTTACACATAATTATGCATTATATGCGTATAGTTAAAAACGAAGTTTAGATAAAGGATTTTACGTAATGTATGGTTATTTTTTACAAATAATGGTTACAGAAAGGTGTACTGAAATAGTGTTCAAAAAAAATTGCTTCCATATAACATTAATAACGCGTTACTAACCACATATAATCATAAAGATTATTTACTGATGTTGGTTATATTGACAGAATGAGGCTGGGCCGGACGATCGTTAAATCTCTCTCTCTCTCTCTCTCTCTCTCCTCTCTCTCTCTCCTCTCTCTCTCTCTCTCTCTCTCTCTCTCTCCCTCTCTCTCTCCACACACCTACATAGATCACTGGCAACACACCACATAGTTGACGGTACTGTCCAATGCCAAAGATATCGCGGAATAGTTCTGTCTCTGTCTTCTCTCTGTTCTGTCTTCTCTCTCTCTCTCTCTCTCTCTCTCTCTCTCTCCTCTCTCTCCTCTCTCTCTCCCTCAAAGGGGAAAAACACAACATTATAAAACAAAAGTAATAGACATGAGTACAATTTTTCCGAAGGTTTAAGACATTAAATTTCATTTTTAAATCGAAAGAAAAAAGGGGGAGGGTGGGGTGGGAGGAGGATATACTTCACAAAAAAAGAAAACAAAAAAGAGCGATAATAAAGCAAAACAAACAAAGTGGGAGGGGGGTGTGAGTGGAGAAAGAAGTGAAAAAAAATGAGAGGCGGATACCCCACACATCCAGAGAAAAAAAAACTAAACTTTGACCATGTTTAAAATCCTTTAAAAAAAAAAAAATAAAAGTTAGCGCAGTGCGTGGTTTTCGTATCCCCCCCTCCAAAAAAAATAAAATATAAAAAAAAAAAAAAAAGTTAGCAGAGCGTGGTTTCGATCCCTTAGCACGAGCGTGGTTTCGAGCCCCCCCCCTCCAAAAAAAAAAAAAAAAAAAAAAAAAAAAAAAGTTAGCAGAGCGTGGTTTCGATCCACGGACCTATGGGTTATGGGCCCAGCACGCTTCCACTGCGCCTCTCTGCTTCACGACAATGCCAGAGCCAAATAAACGATTTTATTGCTGTTTTGCCTATGGGCACCCTGTTTAGCATATCACATGTTGCATGACGTCAGCCAGTCGATCGATTTTTTTGACCCCGCTACAACCCGATTAACTCAAAGATGATTGCTGTGGCCTAAAAGTTTTCACATCAAGCAATTTTCTTCCATACAGCATCTTTTGAAATAATCTAGCTGAAGGATTCAATTATACTTGGCAATTAGTTCTGTTGACTGGAAAGTTCCAGTTCGAAGATTAGCATGCGTGACAATATGACGCCAACTGATGAGTGACGAATGAAAGACAACTCCTGCTGCTGATTCGGGGCTTACACCGATGATCAATATGAGTTAGCTCCCTTCTATACACTGTCGCATGCAAATACGCCCGCTTCCACTGGCAGCTTGTTCCCCACTCAGTTCCCTTCTCTTGGGAGTTTTCGTTCAAGCTCACCCAAGGGACAGCCGGCTTGATTTTTTTTTTTTCCTTGTAGGATCTTGGGCTACGGCGCTTTATGACTGCTTTGTGCTTTCTTTAGCATATGGCGTTGTTTTCTGTATTTCCCAACACAACATGTCATAATCACTTGCGCTTTGGCAGTCACAATGACAACTGTGAGGCGCCCCACGCAGGATGCTTATGTTACTGCAAGGTCTGAGGGACCGAAAGCCCACTGGCATTAACATCCCCAACAGCGTGTGGCCATCCACCCCACCGCAGCATTCAGCCTTCACGGTAGTAGTAAGGTGAGGTAGGTCTCACCCTCAAAGAGGGGGAGGAAATGGGGAGGATGACGTCAGGGCTTAGGGACGAATCAACATGACCGTGGATGCTCGAGTGATAAAATCGACGATCCATGCGAGCGTCCCAATGATTGACCCTACGGGCGATTAATTGCATCATGAGGTCAATCAGTGTAAAGAAAAAATGTAAAACAAACCAAAAATGACAGGACTGGGTTTAAGCGACTTCTTTTTTGGAGTGTTTCGATGTTTGATTTTTTTTTTTTAATGTTTTTTTATTAAGCTGCCAAAACAGTTCATTACCAGTTAAAGAATGAGATTTGGGGGATTATTAGGTGTCTTTGTTTGTTTCGTGTTTGATTGTTTTTTTTGTTTTTTTTTTTTATTAAGATGCCTTATAAGGGTGACAACCTCAAACAAAAAAAAACCAACAGTGGATTCACTTGATAGACTTGAACCTGTTAATGGATAAACCGTAATTGTGATCATCACTGATTTGTCCACAGGGCTATTTAAATAGCACTTTGGGGGCGAAGATATGACACAAGACGTCGGTGAATGCATCGTGAGATCGATTGTGTGCTTCGTTTAAGAAGAAAACACCTTAAGGGCGATGATTGAAATGAACGCGATGCACGCTAATTTATACGTCTATTATCAATCTTTTGAAAAAAAAAAAAATCTGTATAATTTTTTTAAAACCATCGAACCGTGTAATCGAATCTGGGAAGGTCTTATTTTTTGCATAATTAAAAAAATCATGTTGCTTCAGAGCATTCATGTAATACTGGAAAATGACATGTTTGCCCCGTCCGCTGATCGTTCGAGCTATTAAAACGGACTAATGTTTAAAGCATAATGTAATGTTAACTTTGTCAGTCTTACAGAACGGGACCACCCAGGAAACACTCGAGGAGGGGGAGGATTGATTCCACAAAAATAATGGGATTATTATAATTAAACAGCACACTCTGATAGAGAAAAAAAGAAAACGAACTATTAGAACATCTTCAGACCACAATCACTTTGGAACGCTATCATTCAAATAAATATAAGCTGCCAGGGGAGGGGGTCAATGAAACATAAAATCTATACAACCGCTAGGAAAGTTGTGGACACCGTCAGAAGAGAGAAACTAGTGTAATATAAAAAAAGGGAAAAGAGCTAATTGCGGGTTTGAGCGTACGTATATATACATTTTCTCGTCCGTTCTGAAACCTAGGTTTTTCCTCTCCCACTCTTCTTGCGTTTTTTCTTGAAGAACCTTTTGGTAGGTTTTTTTTTCTTTGGTTGAAGGCATTGTGTTTTTTACACAACCTTTACAGCTGAGTTTGGTTTGGATCTTTCCCAGAACAGAAATAGGGTTTTAGATCAGAGCCACACAAAGATATTTCCCGTGGTATTCGGGGGGGTGACTTTGAACAAGCCGGGTGGTCCGTTTGTCATATTTGGCACGCGGGCCGGCAATCGGCGCACTGTTTGGCATCCACGCTGGGCGCTCGGTGTTGTATCCAGTTTGAAAGCGTGAAGGTGTCGATGACAAGCTTGAACTCGGAAACACCGATTGGTTGTTACTCAAGAAAAATGCTGTCGCATGGAGGGTCGAGAACGTGATCCAACTTCGAGAATGACGGTGCCATGTACAGCGAATCCGTATCCTCTCAAAAGTTGAAAATCTTATCTGTCGACTTAATTTGTCCAAACACTCGTAATAAAAACTGCAACATGCGCAACATGGCGTTATTGGTAGACGAAATAACCAATCTGGCTCGGGAGTGCCCAAGTTGATCTTTTTTTTACTCATTTCCACTCAACAACCACCGTCACCCTGTAAATACTCGGGTCAGTTTTTGAAAATACCGACCTCATTGCGAGTTTGGGGGCTTCATCCGGCAAGTAGTGACATAATGAATGTGCGGTGTTTGGCGGATGTTAGTCAGAGTTTTCCCATAAGCCTTGTTGCATAACAATTGGAAGGTTTTACAGCCAAAATAGTCTGACGAAGAATCCTTATCACCCTGTTCTGCGCGCCTCAGTCAACCCGTTCACCAAATTCCTTGAAACACGGGTGGGTTTGTGTACTCAATGACTAATGGGATATTGGTCACAACAAGACCATGTTTAAGTACCTCTTGGAGTAAAGGGGTACACAAAACTGTTTTTTTCCAAAGTAGCTCCCGACCACAAGTACGACGCGGTTTTGACTGTGTAGTTGTGTTTTCCGCATAGTCGCGCTATTGTTTGATCCTTTGTGTTCTCTAACAACAAAGGCGTTTTTTGTTTGAAGATGGCGTTGCAGTTCAGAAAGTTTCCTTGAGATGATCTGGTACAGAATATTCATATTCAACAAGACCAAACAGTCGATCGTCTTTATCAGGCCTCAAGATGGTTTTTTGCGTAATGGTGATACGCCTTGAAAACGGTTTTGTCAGTTGCTAGGATGAGCGAGTTTCTACAAAGCGTTGTAATCAGTGGGTTCTGTTTGTTTTTGTTTTGCCATTCAACACTCCCACATTTTCTACCACAGTCACTCGCACATTGCGTCCACCGGAGATACTTGGTTAATGTTTTGTGTGTTTTGTCTGAGTTCAGTCAGAGGTTTCTTGTTGAAGGGGTGGGTCTGTTGCCTCAAGTGAGCTCACAGTCATGACCGTGATGATAACGACTGCCGTGAAACTGGTAGACAGTGTGGCTTTGCGCATCCCAACCATCGACTCGGATACGTCTGTGTCCTAAACTTGTGTTCTTTGTTGTTGAACTTGTTGTTGGATTTGATTGTTTGTTTGGTTGTGCATGAGCACTCGAACCATTCTCGCGCCTGCTGACATATTCGTCCGTTTTTTCCAGCCCGAATGGCTGTCTCGCATCTTGGATCGGTGGGGGCGGTTGTTCCGTGGGCATGGGTTGCATGATAGCCCAGAGGTACAGCGCGTTGGCGTTCATATCCTGCACCAACTGGGAAGGGTTTGTCTGCCTGTACGATAATAGGTCTTGTCTTGTTCATGGTATCTGTGGTAATGATGGAAGGCCCACCGACAAGGTTGTGACGCAGCTGCGTGTGTATGTCTTTTTGCCGTTCGTTGAGAGAGGGAAAAGTACACGTCTTGGGGGATATTGTGGTTTGAAACAAATATTTCAAAGGTTAAACTTGAACGAGGACGCCGTCTTTGAGAAGAATCGATACTTAAGCGTGGAATACAGATCAATCTGAGATTGGAGAGCCTGAGGACAGGGTACCACATCTTTGTTGTTGTACCACACAAGAAAATCTTGTTATGTGGTCATTTGTTTTGTTCACACTCTTTTGTCCAGAAAATGCGTATTGTTCGTCCGTGTTGTTTTCGTTTTTGAGCGGTGAAGAAGCAGAATGTGGTGGGGGACACGTATCGTTTCCAGTTTGTCCAAACATTTGTCATGTAGACTCGTAACCAAAAGTACCCTTTAGGTTCCCTCTCCCCTCCCCCCCCCCAACAAACGCATCGAGAATAGCTGGATTTCAGGAGCCAAAAAATTGGCAATGTTCTAAAAAAACTTGTGCGTTGTGGATGTGGCGATGCTACATGTATTGATTGTTACGTTTTTATAACGTACTTAAACGCTATAGAATTTGGGGGGGTCATGTTTTTTGGAGCCCAAACTCATCCTCATCATCAACATCACTGTCCGCCGGATCAAACCCATGGGGACTGAGATGATCGTCTTCAGGACAGGGTTATAAACATCCGAATCATGTAAGGTTTGATGATGTTGGTCCATAGTTGGAAGAATTTGAACCCTACCACAGGGAGTTCATGCAGTATAGTCACTAATTTGTCTTTAAGCGATTTTTTGCACGGGGAGGGAATGTGACGCGTGTTTGTAGAGTCGTCATGGTCCTGCGTTAGTTTTTAATGAGTGCATCTAAGTATCGATCACATCTTCGAAATGTGTTGTATGGAAGGTGACAATAAGAGGCGTCTGAAAAACGCGTTTGTAGATAGTCTATCATACAGATTGAACAGTTGTTGCGGGTCACCGTCACTGACGAAACAGACACAGCGTCATCATATACAGGTACATTAGAAGCGACAGACACGGAAAGCGGAACGTGTCAGGCCGTATTTGATGTGCTAGCGTCGTGCTTGTTTCGTTTGTGGTAGATCATTCGTCTCAAAAAACGCTCCTCAAAGTCATAGTAGCCCTATAAGGGAAACACAAAATCAGGGTTGACGGAATAACCGGTACCCGCAGAGTTCTTGTAACACTGATTTCAGGGGTGGTGTATACTCCCCCTTTGTAGTGTGTTTTGGATTGACAGCCCTGACACGTCCTTTCGTGGTTCTTTAGTGTCCATTCCGTAGGCCAGAGTTTTTGACATGTGGAGCAAGGCAGAGCGTGTCCCAAATTTGTCAATATTAATGATATGCATAAAATGTTGTTTGTTACTGTAACACTTGATTGTGTCCGCTGTGTTTGTAGTCAGTCACTGCAGGCGGAAACCGGGGTCCGAAAGGCGGTGAACTGCGTCTTCGTCATATTGAAACACCATCGACATTGACCCGCCAAGGCGTTTTCAAACCGACTCTAGCTCTGACAGGGTGACGCCGGGGAAAAAATGTACGGGAGGTAACGACCCGCCCCCACTGGTTGAAAAGAGAGCCTTTGTTGACTTTTGGACCCCCCCCCCCCCACCCCCCCGAGTGGAATAGATGCACCTCGTGAAGAGCGAGACTAACGAAACAAACAAAGCCCGTCTCTGTAAACGAAACCCGGGTTTTCGTCTCTTTTGAACGTGTGTAGGGAAAAAGGGGTTGTTGGGATGAAAGCGGGTAAACTATCGCAACCACAGCCGATAGGAAAATCGGGTAGATGCATACACGTAAAACGACGTAGGACGCGATCGCTTGGGACAGAGTAAGCGAGAGTTGGGGCGTCTTTTTGAACGTGTTCCAAAATGTCATGATCATTTAACTTTCTGAAAGATAATCGTTCAAAAATCCTGTTTCGAGTTGATGAGGTCTGGGTTGCTCCAGGGCGCTATGGTTGTTATGAGAAGCGTGAAATGAAAAAAGGAAAAGTCACCCTCTCTTTGTGTTTTCAAACAAGTATGAGAAAATGTTGATTTGAAACGCGTGTTTTGTTCGTGAAAAAGATCTAAGAGCTGGTCATCCCACTCGGGACCATCCGAAGAAGGGTCCCAAAACCCCCAAAGTATAGACAGACTGAATTTTTCCGGGGCGCTTATGAGTTTTGGATAGCGTTCCAATGCTTTGTTGTAGATCTCTTTACTTCAGGAGATAAATGGTCTAACAGTCGTTTTTCATTTCGACGTGTGTTCAATCTTTTTTGGGGAGAGTGAAAAGTCACACGTGTCTCTCTCGCGCGTTTGCGCTTTCTTTGTATAGGAGCTTGAGACCCAGTCTGTGTTGACGTTGACGGCGATGTTGACTGTCCACTGTCGTGAGTTTCGAGGTGTTTGCGCAAGTACTCCTGGCGTGTAAAAAAACCGCGTTGCAACAGGACAGGACATGGTTAATTTGTCCTCATTGATGATCCGGACATGACGGGTATATACGATGTGTATTGCGGTTAAATACGTTACCGCAAACGTGACAGGGCGAAACGCAGCTCCTTTTTTATGTTTGGTTTTTTGTGCCGCACTAGATTGTCCTTGCGACTAAACGTCATGTGGCATTCTGGGCAAGAAATGACGGTAGCGTGATCCATTTTTTCTGATAAAAAAACAAAAAAAAAAAAACTTTTGACAAAAAAAAGTAACCATCATTGATCGAATTTGAATGGAAAAAATAAAAGGCCCCCCCTTTTTTTATGAAAAACAGCGTTAAGAATAAGACTAGCTAATAGTGTGGGGGTGATGGACTGAGTATGACTGTGTCCTATTTTGGTGTTGTGAATGTGTGTGTGTGTGTGTTCTTTCATCAGCGTTTTCCCCCATTGATATGTGTAGTGAGGAGTTCCTGCCCGATTGGGCAGAGTGACCTTTACCGTTGAAAGTGTTGTGGTAGCACAGCACACCACCGCAGTACCACCATCACCACCTACCACCTCCACCAACACCACCACCATCGCCTTCACCACCACACCGCCATCCACTCCGCCGCGCCGAAAACAAGGTGTGAAGTAATGGTGTAACTTTTTTTTTAAAAAAATTTAATTGAAAAAAATTAAATAAATAACAATAGGTGTGCGGATTTGTTTCAGACACTGTTTACGGGACGAGGGGACCCTGGACTGTCCCATCGAAATTAAAAAAAAAGATATGCGGTAAGTTAAAAGCAAAATGTCCATAGTCCAATAGAGTGTGCCGAGTGTTGTTATTCTGTGTGTGTGTCGTTAAAGAGATTCATCTGTCTTTTTTTTTAGGACCCAGTAATGAATGGTGTTGTGTTGAATGGTTTGGGAAGGTGGGCGTGCTCATCTTTGTGAGAGAGTTAGAATAAAGAGAGAAGAGGTATTTTGACTGTCAGTCTTACTTAACTCAAGATAGTCCTCTGGTGGACAGGACTAAGAGAGAGAGATAGGAAAAAGACCCGCAAAGTCCGGTGAAAAAAAATTGTCATACTTCTCTCTCTCCTCTGAAAGATAGTTCGGATACATCTCTTGACCAATAACATTGGAAAAAGGAAGGAGTGAAAGAAAGGCCAAAGACGGAAGGTACACTGTTAGATCGTCCCCCAAACACACACAGGCAGTCAAACGTGATCCACTTTTAACCATCATTTTGATTTTCCCATCAGATCAAACAAAAAAAATATATACAAGCGCGCATCGAAAACAAAACATTTGCAAAATGGTGAAATCACGCAAAAAAAAACTCTGCCGGCCCCCTCCCAACCCAATGTTCAACAGTCAGTTCAGTTACCTTTTTTTTTTCTGTTGTTGGAGGAGCTAGAGTTGTTCACTGGGGTTGGAGAGAGGTCCTTCTGGGCAGGTAGTGATGCTAGGGAAAGCACTGGCATACAGGATATTTGTTACTGTTTTTATAGAGGGTATCTACACCACGTTCCTTAATTCACCTGAGGGTCAACCAATTTAACGATTTAAGGTTATTAACCCATTAAAAAAAACAGCTCTGTTGGGATTGGTTTAAATGTTATGGACAGATCGTACATTGCACACGGGTCCTTAATTCTGAGGGTTCAAAATCACTGATTTAAGGGTTATGAACTTAACTTTTACAAAAAAGCTCTATTGGGATTGGTTTAAGTTATGGGACAGATCCTACATTAAAGAGTAGTTACACAACTCATCCCCCCCAAAAAACTTAAAAAGATGGGATTGTCCGAGGGTATGGGAAGAACATTAACCCAGAAGAAAATTTAAAAAAAATTGATAGCTCCCCCTAGGGTTACACTAAAAAAAAAACTAGGGAGTGTCGCGTGGTTATGGAGGACATTAACCCTCAGGACAAAAACTTAATAGCCTCCGCACGTCATCAATGTCAAACATAAAAACAAGGGAATATCACGAGGTTATGGACAGACATTTGAAAAATTGATAGCCCGGGGGTTGGTTACACAACCCCCCCCCCAAACAAGGGAGTGTCACGAGGTTATGCGGAGGACATTAACCTCAGGACAAAAAACTTATTAGCTTCCCGCCGTCCTCAAATGTCAAACATAAAACGAGGGAATATCACGAGGTATGGAAAGAATTAAAAATTGATGAGCCCCGGGTGGTTACACTCTAAAAAAAAAACAACGGAGTGTCACGAGGTTATGGAGGACATTAACCTCAGGACAAAAAAAAAAATTATATATGGTTGTGGACATGTCATAATACTGTGAAACAACTTTTTTTTCTTACATTCCACCACACATATATTTCATAATTCACACAACATTGTCCATGCGCATCCTGAGAGGCGTTCAGAGTAGGATTGTTCTTGACAGTTGGAGCCTCTCGCTTTCTCTTTTCTTTTCAGGAAAGGACGCCTGGTGGCTGCTTCTTCTGTCGTAGCTCCCACCATTCAACCATGGGGCGAGAGAATAAGCTGCGTCACGTACCCTCCAGGAGTCCTCTATAGTGTCGACTGTCATTCACAGGGTTACACATACACACTGGAGGCTTTGGGTACCGTAATCAGAACAGTCTGTTCATGAACTGCTCTCTCCAAACGATTTGTTGACTTGTATCAGCCTTTGAAACTGCTTGATGTCCATTGACAACGCATCTCTGTGATTTCACCCAAGCGGCCTCCCTTAGTGTTGTTAGGAGAGTAGTATTGAAAAAGAAAAATGTGTATCTGATCGGCCACCAGCGCGTGATTTCACTGTAGCGAAGAGGTTTTGCCCCAAAGGATAAACATCATTACTGTCCTTCTCGACCTTTCAATGTTTTTCCACTGACTGTATCCAAAATGATACTAATTTCATCAAGTATGTCATTTTATAGCGTCACAGTCTTCGTTTGGTTTTGCCAGACTCCAAACCAAATCTGTTTTCATGATCTTAATCACTTCATCTCGCGCTCGCAGCTGGTCAACGGACCCCGTCCCCGTAACGGATGACGCCTCATTTGAAACTGCAGCGTTTCCGTGTTTTTCCCAGGCCTCCGCTTTTTAATGCAGGCCAATTGATGGAGTTTTGAATTGGCGGAGGACCACGTTTAGTACCACTCTACAGGCTTTTTGATAGGCGTTCTTTCTATCCAGGATTAATCCACAACTTTCTCCGCACGTTCTGAATGTAACACGCTGTGCAGGTCCCCCCTTTCCAAATCTTTTTTTCGTGACCAGCTTCTGGTACATGTGGGAAAGCAACTTCAATAGCAAACAGTTTCCACCAAGGCTTCCTGGAATGAGGTTTTTTAAGTTTGTTTGATAACGTCATTCACATGTCCCAAACACGCTTCATGGTCAAAGGAAGGAGTGAACACTATCGATGGAGGGAAGTCGTGATGTTTGTTTTTTTATTCTACCGCTCAGTCTATCGTCGCGTGCATCCAACGCACTTGCGAAATCACTTTTGTCGTTTGGTCTCAGCGTGTGAGGGTGGAAAGCGAGAGTAGCAGACGACGTAAACTGACTCCTTGCTTTTTTTTAACAGGAAATAAAACGCCAACGTAAATAACCACAGTTGGCAAGAAGTCCATTCTTGAATCCATTCGGGGGTTTAAAATGATAATGCAAACTTTGTCTTAAAAATAATATAATCATATATCTGGTGTAAAGGCTAGGGAAATCCGAAACTGTCAAAATATTCGGCATGTCCTTTTTTTGTCCAACCACCACCGGCCACCAATGCTCCCTGGTCCCTCACTGTGATCCGTGTTGTTAATCTCAAGCCATAGGGCGACGGGTAGGTCAGGGTAGTTTGTTTCTGGGGAAACACACCACCGAACGTTCCGTCTGGCATAGACGTCTCTTCCCATACAGAGGCGCGATCTGTTATGCTGTTCTTTTTTTTTTTTTAGTCTTTCAGGATGTGACGGGGTACGGTCAATCTCCACCATGTAGTATAGTTCGCATACACCAACACATGCACGGGGTGCGGACAAAGCATGACAAAACTTCATCTCCAGACGCAGGGCCTCCGGACTGAATCAGTTCAAAACTGTTGGTCTCCATCCAGTAGGTTGGGATCAGATCAAAAAGCGAAAATGGTGTAGCCCCTGTTTCGTACTCTCGATAGGAAATACATTACCAGAGTCTCGGTGGGTCATTCCAGTGGCTAGCATGGTGTTGGAAAAGGCTCGAACATATTGACTGTTCTCAATGTCAGGTAGTCAGGGCCTTGGACGGGATATGCGTTCCAGCTTCGATACCAGACACAGAAAATTCAGGTTGTAGTGGGAAAAGTTAAGGGGTTTTTGGTTAGAACTTCCGTTTGAACGCTTCTGTGTCCACCAGCGCGCGATGACGATCTTGGAGGCGTCTGATGAGTGAACAGGTTGTCTTGGATGGTAATTAAAATTTCCCTGGGAATAGCAAAGTCTTAAAATTTGCACTTTCTTATGGGAGATTTGCACGTTCCTCGTTCAAGGGCTTCTCGTGAGCCGGGCCACGACGGACTGGTGTCACTTTCCTCACAAAACAATGACGCGTGGGTGATGACGGACTTGAAAGCGATGACCATTCCCTCCGGCCGCATTGCCATCATTAGGTTTATAGGCGCTTTTGGAAGGAGTTAGTTTAATTTTGACATCTACGCCGTTGATGAGATAAACGATCCTGGAGTTATAATGTCAGGTGTGCGTCGAACCTTATCATGTCAACTTTCTACGCGCCTGGCGGTCAACCCGCGTCGGATTCTTAACCCGTTGTTGTCAGTCCCGCAGTGTCGTCATATGCCTGGTGAGTCCCGGATAAAAGCAGCCACCGGTAAGAGAGGTCCGACTTCGCTTCCATGCCCGTAGTTGAGCTCGTCTCAAGAATAGGCTCTGTAGGCGTAGGTGTTTTTCACTGGGTGATATCAGCACGTTGTTCAAAGACATCATCCACCTGACGAAGAGTACTATGCAAACCTGTTATTTCCAGGAGCACGTTTTCGTTTTGGAACCAAGGGCAGTTCCATTAACTTGGTTACTTTGGCTGTAAGATGAAGGAGGGTCTTTGTTGCTTAGATCCAGATAGTCCGCTGTGCCTCCGGTATTATGAAAATCGTTGGGTGCGTTGGGAGACAAAGTGGACAAGGTGTGGTATTCTACAAAAGCCCCTGCTCAAAACGACGTTTTGTGTGAAAGGAACGGCAATTAGATCTCATTCCGCTATCAGCACCTTCACTGGACTTTTCATGAATCAGTGACATGACGAAAAACTTATCCATAATGTCCTATACAGTGGTGAAGTCTTTCTTCTTTTTTTTTCTTCCATCTCTGGCCGGTCCACTCGATGTCGCTGGATTTATACGCGCTTACGGGCGCGATGTTCCAGGGGCGTAGTGGTGCAGTACCTCCTAGTAGTCTTTGAGAGGCCTGGGACAGCAATACGTTTACCGGCTTCTTTACTTCTCCGTTTTCGGGGCTGAAGGTTAATTTTTGGCCCGAGACATGGACGTCTGCGCAATCATGGAAACCGTGTTGGCCCCCTCTTTAAGAACGCTTTTGGTCCGGATATTTGAGCATAGGCACGACAGACCTCTGGCTAAGCTCCCCAAGGTTACCCGGTCCTCTTCCTCGGTTTAATTTGTACCCCCACAAAAGACAGGAAGCCATGACCCACCTGATCAATGTAATATTGTTTAATAGGCTTTTCTTTATAGTTGGGTCTTAAAAGGGACGATCATGGCTGCTCATAGTAATCAGGTCGTCGGCGACGAAAGTGAAGCGTCACGATGGTCTTCCCTCGTCCGGTATGATAATGTTTGCCCGTGTCGTTAGTTAAAGGATCTCCCACTGTGTAAACTGGAAATCGACCTTAAGGGGACGTAGTTGGGTTTGGCGAAGATGCTGGGAACCACGTCCTTTTGCCGGTCCTCAATAGGGACGATTCTCAACAAGGGCACCATCACATCGCCAGGGTCTAGAATGGACGAACCCGGTCGCAGAAAATATTGTGGCTTCCTGTCCCTTTATGAAGTTGCACCGGGGTGAAGTACTTTGGAGTAGCCTCTTCCTAAAATGGTATCACGTTCCAAAATAAACAATTTCCTGTAGTTTCTCTTACTAATGTTACGGCCCACTCGTTTGTACAACTTTAATGTGACGGTCCTGGAGACACGAGAATAGCACTTGATTGTCATTCTGTTTCTTTTTTCCAATGGCTGGCGTATCTGGACTTGTTTCATCTCTGCCACCAGCTCTTCCATAGACGTGTACAGGGACCTCCGGGGTACAGTAATGTTTGTTGATCGGAGTTGCCATCCCAATCTATCTCAAACATTCCACTCCGTGTCTACTAACATGGAAATACGGGTTACTAAACTAAATTCACTTAATCCTACCTCGTAGTCCGCACTCAAGTCAATGGGATGTGGCCATTTGGTCAAAAAATGTCTAGGATGGTTGTCTGGATAATACTGCAAAGAGCTAATTGCTGGGAAGGGTAAGGTAAAACTTCATCTAGGGGTATGTCGATCTTGGTTGGGTAGAACGTAACGCAGACAGCTTGACCTAAAGCGCCACCACAAATTTTCTGCGCCTTTTACCCGGTGTCCAAATTATACAGAGACACTCCAAAACTACAACACCAGCTGATCTCTGACAGCCAAAGACTATTTCACTGCGAGGTACTCGTGAACAAACCGCGCCATAACAAGAACGATTGCCGTGTGTCCTTTGGTCTCTTTCCACATCCTCCTCTCCCCCTCTCCTTGTGTGTTCAGTGGGGTATGTGGGGAGCGCCGTCTGCGGAATCCATGAGTTAAATGACGAGTCATACCCGTTCCACTTTACTAAATACTCCGTTGCCCACCGGGCTCTTCGATGTTTTAAGATGGTTTCCAATGCGAAACACATCTTTGATCACCCACTTTTTGTAGATCCTGACTGTAAAAGGTCCCTGTCAGTTCATCACCGGGGTCATCCATTCAGTACGTAGGTCACAGGTACTGTGCGTTTCACTCGGTTCACTGTGAAGAGTTTCTTCCGTCCAAGATGGCTTGTAGCCCCTTCTTAAACATTCTCCTCCGCTTTACTAAGACGAAACACGTCACCCAACTTCATTTAGGGGTTTAAGCTTCCTTAATGGTTGATTTGTAGAGGAGTGTTCCACACTTCCTCTTGGTTGTCTCTTGGTTACGGCGATTGGTGCCAGTTTAATGCTGCGATGAAGGCTGTGATTGTAACTCTCCACCACAAGGGGTAAGACATCCACAAACCTTAATGGTGTTTGGGCTTAGTAAAAGTAAAACGGCCACAACTTTTCTTGAGGTCCGATTGAAACGTTCAACCACGGAGGCTTTTATGTCTTCATTTTCTGTACTAAAATGGTACACTTTCCGCTCTTTTAAAAAGGCTTGAAAGAGTTATTACGAAATTCGGACCCTTTATCCGTTTGGAGTTTCTTCGGTTTTATCCCTCTGATCAAAAATATGTCTAAAAGGCTGCAATCAGGTGTTTGCGGTCTTGTTTTTCAGGGGTCGACCCACGCTTACTTACTGATGTCGGTCAATACATGTAAGAATATACACAAAACGTCATTTGTCTTTCTTTATTAGTGTGCTAATCAATGAGATCTGCCTGCCAATTTGGGGGATCATACCCACCCACGATAATGGCGACGTCGAGGAAGAGAAAAAGGTAACGTAATGGTTTGTGAAGAGTTGTATGCATCTTCATAGACAACCAATTTTCCAAGACGAGCGTTTTTTCTTCACGGACTTTTTAACGCATTCTCATCCATATGAGATAGGACGTGACGGATTGTAGTATGCCTCGGACAGGATTGAGATAGAGGCGCCCTTTACGTTTCATCTTTTCAGTTATGGTTCCAACCTTTTGGCGAGGATAGGTGGGCGCGTGTTGATTTTTTACTCTTCCTGGAAGCTCTTGGTGTATCCGAGGGTGGTTTTGCTTCAGGACCTGGGCCGGCGGTTGAATCATAAATTTCCTACGTTCAGGAGGACAACAAGATCCTTGGGGGACATGTGATTCTCGGAGAGCTCTGGCAAACAATTCTCATCCTTTCGGCAGCGAGCTTCGCTCTTTCTCAAGATGTCATTTACTAAGTCACCACGTTCGTTTCGGGAAATCACCTCGACCCTGTTACTCTATATCACCCGTGCGTTCCATCCAGGTTGGGGTCTTTTTGAATATGATTTGCAATAGTCGCCCCGCTATTCTTTTTAAACGTTTTGGGCACCACTCTCCATCACAAATCCTCTTGCACCCCGACTCCTTTTGAGGAGAAATATCTGCGGTTGTTCCGCGGTAACAGGAGTTGACGTGTTCTTCCATCGCTACGGTTCCCAGAGGGTATTGTTTGAAAACTGTTCTACTCTCTTTAAGTACATTAATTCAAAGCTAGGTTGGTACATTCTGGCTTTGGTTCTTTCCGATCCGATCTCCGTACGACTCCTATTGTACGCTTATCCGCATCAATTTGACGTTCGCTCTCCGCAGTCGGCTTCAGTTTCTGGGTGCGGGTTCGCCGGAAGGGGTTCAATAATTTTGAGCCATCGTGGATCCATTAACACCATTTTCTTTACATGCTCCATACTTTCAGCAGCTTGAAATCTTCTTCAAAAAACAGACTATTTAGAAGGAGCCCACAGTCACCCACGATTGGCGCAACAAAGACCTCCAAAAAACTACTCCCTCTGAACAATCTGTTTGCCGTCTCGCTTAACGGAGATCCCCTTCTTGGCCAGAGCACAGAGGAGCACGAAGCTAGTCTTGTATCGCACAGTTTTTTCTTTGGGTGGGGGGTCAAGGAAACAGCTCCTTTTAAAATATTCAGGAACTTTCGCTTAAAGTGTCCATCAGGTCGGAGAGGCTCCTTTAATAACGGACTTGCACCACGCGGGTTTGGCATCACTCAGCATTCGGTGCATGGGTGCGTTTCTCTTAAGTCTCGCGGGACATGGTACCCTTTATCACTTTGAACTATACCACCTGAAGTTCAAATGGAAACACGCTCGTTCTAAGGCGCCTAGGTGATCCGCCGTGTGTTGGCAATGGTCAAAGACCAAATAAACCGTGAGGTTGGGGAGGTGGCGTCTTTAAATGCCCTCCTGAACGTATTTCAGTTTGCCGGGTTTACATATGCTGGCTAGATGCGTTAATCTGGGAAGCATCACGGGGATTTTTAAACACACCAGATATATGATTTTTAAAACTGAGGTACGCTGCTCTTTGTGCTTCCTTTTAACAAATTTGAACATTATACATGACACTCATGTCTTCGATGATGGACTACCCTTGTAACACACTTGGGTCACACGGTCGTCAGTTTCATCATTAGGTCATCAGAAATCACGAGACGTCGTTTACGACCATCCAGTTTGTCTACGTTTGGTAAGCCTTTCATTAAAGGTCACTGCAGAGTAACTGGAGAGTAGGTAGGTTGCCCATTCTCCATAACACAAACAACTCTTCGGGTATTATGGCGTCATCTTGTTCCTTTTTTAAGTTCAAAATTGCGTGACCCATACTGTCTTACCACTTCTGTAGGACAGAACAAAATATAGGCAGGTAAAAGGATGTTTCCACCTTGGGATTCATTTGATCAAGTAACCATCTTCAACATTAACCCTAGAAAATAAATACTTTAAAAACAAAGCCAGCTACTAAGTCCCAAATGTTCATTCTTAATAGTAATAAACCGGTCTAAAGAGTCAGTCATGCTCAGGTGGATAAGAGTTTCCAACGGGTACAGTATCGGGCTTTCAAAGGGAGCCAACTGTTTTGTTTTTTGTTTGTTTTTTTTTTTATAAAACCAGTCTGTCATTTTTTTGTTGTGTCATGTTTCTTTCAGCTGATTGCATCAGCTCTATGCTAATCGCCCCGTAGGGTCTATCATTAGGGACCTCGCTCACATGAATCGTTCGATTTTTTCACCGAGGCATCCTCGGTCATGTGATTGTCCCCAGCCCCCCCCCCCCCCCCCCCCCCCCCCCCCCAAGGCGGCTGACGTCATCCCTTCCCATTCTCCCCTGCTTTGAGGGGTGAGACCTACCTCACCTTACTACTCACGGTTAACCCCCTCCACCGCCAGACTCACCACAACTATTCACTTCTATGATGTCATGTGTTACAGCTTGTTCTCTGAACCTTCCACCGCCAGACACACCACACACTATTTCACTTATGTATGTGTTTACAGCTGCCTCTGTATCCTCCAACCGACAGACACACCACCACACTATTCACTTCTTGTATGTGTTAAAGCTGTCGTCTGTATCTCCACCGACAGAGACAACACCACCACACTATTCACTTATGTATGTGTATACAGCTGTCCTCTGTAC
>CM031601.1:83429421-83507286 GCA_018398815.1 Conus ventricosus | reverse complement strand
TCGTTAATGAAACTTGCTCTAGATCTTTTTCCTTTTGGGGAATGTCTGATCGTTTCATGTGAATTACGACGTTCGGTCACACTTGAATCTTAATCGGAAAGTTCAAATCAATGTGATGGTGGACCAGGGAGATGCGATAGCCTTAGTATCAGGATCGGAATCTGTACGTTGAAGGGCCTTTCGGCATAAATTGAACGGGAGAGAGAGAGCGCGGGTACACTAGGCTAGTCCCGCCGATGAACGGCTGCGCGGAAGCAGCCTACTGTCTTTGCATGCACGGTACTCTCTTCTAGATAGTTCCAATCACAGTTTTGGGGAAAAATGAGGGTTTTTTTTATTTTATTTTAATGTCACTATTACACTGAAACGGTTTAAAATGCTTCGTATTATTAGTAGTAAAAGCTTCTAAAATATTGTCACTGTGAAAATCGGCAAACTTTTCGATGGCGACTGTGCCTAGAACGAAGCGGAGATAAGTAGTCATGAGATGGCAGTGCTGGCACCAGCCCCCCCCCCCCCCCCCCACCACCTTGTAGAAAAACACCAGACGATTGGCCTTTCTTCGTCCTGATGGGAGGGTAAGTTCAGGTTGTTCAGCATTCGTGTGATGCATTCTGGATCTCTCGCGGTGTAATCTCCTGTTATGAAGCGGGCGGCTTGGCGTTGTACTTTCTCGATCTTCTGTATGTCCTTCAGTAGACGGGGATCCCATACAATAGAGCTATATTCCAAGGTGGAGCGCACTAGTGGTAAGTAAGCTGTTTTATGGCATGACTCCGGACAGTGTTTTAAATTACGACGAAGGAAACCAAGTGTGGTATTGGCTTTCTTAGTAATATTAGTGATATGAGTGCTCCATTTAAGTCCTCTGAGATAGTAACACCAAGGTACGGGTTTTCGGGGACTTGTTGTAATATATGACTATTGAGTTGATAAAAGTTGTTAGACTTCTGGTTTATGGATAACATGTAGCACTTCTTTGCGTTGAAACGCATCCCCCAGGTTGATGCCCACACTTCTAGGTTGCTGAGATCCTGTTGTAGGGCTATAGGATCAGCTCAGTTGTAGGGCTATAGGATCAGCTCAGGTCTTTATGGCTCTATAAAGCAAACAGTCGTCTGCGAATAGACGCACAGTTGATTTTACGGAATCGGACAAGTCATTTGTATGACATTAAAATAGGATCGGGCCCAGGACGGTACCCTGAGGCACTCCGGACACTACTGTTGCTGCCTCGAGATTCGACGCCATCCACGACTACACGCATCTGCCTGTTGGTAAGAAAGTCACACAGCCACGCGTTGACGTTTCCATCGATGCCGTACTGACTTAACTTATGTAGTACGGCTTGTGTAGTATCTCGATTTGCCTGCCACCTTTTTGTCTCTCGCGACCTTAGTTTGTTTATTTTTATTTATTTATTTATTTATTTATTTTTATTTTTTTTTTGGGGGGGGGGGGGCGTCACGTGACCACGGTGTGTTATCAGCGACCCTGTTTTGCAGTCACATACCACGAGTGCACTACAAGTGATGGGGGAAAAAAGTCCAAAATGTGTACCCTTACAAAATCAAACATTGTTTTCATATTTTTTCCTAAGAGCCTCTCAACGGACAATTTGCAAGAACTGAAGTTAGCGTATTAGCGTATTACCAAAGTTTGAAATAAACTTCACATCAGATAATGCCCTTCTGGTCAGGAAGGAAGGCAGTTTAGCATATAGGGAGACAGTCAAAAAGGCACTCGGACAAATCGGATTTGAGTCTAAAGTAGACCCCCTCAACTAATGAATTTCAGCCTATCAGCAGATCGTGGAAAGGAAGTTATCAAAGTCTAAATAGACTCCATCTTGCTTCTTTGTTTTTAGCGAAGGCTGCCAAGCCATTTTGAGACAACTGTTGACTCGGTCAGTTTCTTGTCAATTCTGAAACTTTTTTTTAATGCTTGTTGCAATGCTTTTATCAAAACAAGTGTTCTAATGAATTTGTGTTTTGCCATTGTATCATATACATTCAGTCTTGTTTCATATGTAGTTGCTTAGCAGTGCAAAGTTTTACACGATTTCACAGCAGTCGCATCATTAGTTATCCAGGAATGTGGTTGGTCGTAAGTGGCTTTGTAAGGTCCCCGTTGTGTATTTTTTATAATACTGTTTGTGTGGGTGGTTGTAGATAATTTGAATTAAACACAGAATTGCTGATCATTCCAGCGCTAGGCGTGAAAAATGTGACTGTAAATGAAAGGCTTGCCACTACTGGATGTGCATAACAACCTTGAGTTGCAACCGGCATTTCACCAGTCCCAACTCGATGATCTACGAACACCCAGTTAGACCCATTCAAAGCCAGTCTGACCCAATCCAAACCAGCTGATCGTACCCAGATCTGACCCAGTCCGGACTGAAAGAACGGGGCTGTAAATCTGATCCAGTCAAATGGCTGAGTGGTCTTCATGGAAACCGAAAGATGTCTCTTCCAAGTCCAGAATTATTTTCGCTGGCAGTGCAGAGCTATGGAACAATAGGTAGGTTATCTGAAAAGAATCTTGGCAAGTCCACACTTGAGTCCACTGTGTTGGTGATGCTGTTAAAAAATTCAGTTGTCATCAAATACAGAGGGAACTTTTTTATCACAAAAATCGGTAATTTCCAGCAGCAGTGGGTACGATATTTGAAGAAAAATCTCGTAAGCAAAAGTCAGCATTCCAAAATTAAAAGTTGTAATTGGAAAGGAATATTCTATGTGCAGCAGGTTTTGAAAACATGAAAATATTACTTGTGCATGCGGTTGTTTGTTCATTTCTTTTTCCTTGTAGTAGTTGACCCCCCCCCCCCCCCCCCCCCCCAGACCCAGGTATTGCATTGAGTGAGCAGGCAGTCGGGCTAGATGAGTGTATCTTCTGTCAGAAAACCCTGATCCGTCGGTCAACAGTCTTGACGACCGAAAAGTTGACTATTTCTGTTCTGTTTTTTTTTTTTCTGTAGTAAATCTCCAGAACATCTTCAAAGATAGTTTTTATTTGTGAAAAAGGAGATCAACAGTTGAGATTGTTCCAGATCCATGAGTTTGGAGACCATTCTTCTTTGATGGATCGGATTCCATTGCCATCCAGCCGTCTAGTGTTTCTGTAGATGTGTGTTGGTGGGATGGGGGGTGGGGGTCATAGGACTTCGTCTAAGTAATGCAGAATAAGCACAAATTATTTTGTGTATGTCCATATAGTCACATGAAGTTAAATATTTTAAATTTATCGTTAAAACGCAAATTGCTTAGTTGAAGTTGTTGGGGGTTAACAATGGTTTGAAGTTAAAGCCGGACTGCCTCTTGTTTTTCTCAAGTTGAAGTTTCATTCCTTGGTTGCTGAATTATGACTTGAAAGGGTTGGTAGGTAGGCACTCCCCCACCCCCTTCCATCTCCCTGTTCTCAGACCTCCCGTTCCTACCCCCACCCAAGTTCTCCAAGCTGTAAACATAAATTTGACCATGCGTTTGTCATGATTCGTCATTAAAATTGTTCAGACAGCTTTTTTTTTTTTTTTTTTTAAAGGATTAAAAAAGAAATTCCCCATTGTAGTCTGTGGTTGGCTTAGTTATAAAATGGATTACATGGGTGGGAGTAGTTCCGTATTGTACAGATTTCTGTATTGGCGTTTTGGCAATATTCCCCCCCCCCCCCCCCCCCCCCCCCCCCCCCCCCCCCCGCCCCCCGTTTCTCTTGAATTACGTTTGTAGTTGTTCCGTTGTTTAACTACGTAGTATTGAAAAGTATAAAATCCAGGGTTTGTATCAAAAGAGAATGCAGTAAACTGTCCTTAAATGTCAAGTTTTGGTCAGCGTCTGGGGAGCGAAGCCCCCCCCCCCCCCCCGAACCCCCAGCACGGCGTTGCCCCTGCACTCCACCAGGGGTTCAAGCGGCCCCTGGACACTCCGGCCACAAACTTTTAAGTATTGGAAACATTTATCACTCCCACCCATGGGGTTAATTTCCATAGACATGCATGCACACGCTTTTGCGTGCGCACGTATTTGAAAGCACACATAGAATTGTTCATAATGCCCATTGTAGCCTGTGGTTGGCTTGGGTATAAAATGGATTTATTTCCGCAGACATGCATGCACACGTATGCATGAACACATTTGTATGCACGCACATAACGTGCGCACACACATAGAATTGTTCATAATGCCCCATTGTAGCCTGTGGTTGGCTTGGGTATAAAATGGATTAATTTCCGCAGACATGCATGCACACGTATGCATGAACACATTTGTATGCACGCACATAACGTGCACACACACAATCATGCACATACACACACACACACACACTCTCTCTCTCTCTCTCTCTGTCCTCTCTCTTGCTCTCTCCTCTTGCACAAACGCAAGCATTGACACCTGTGCATGAAATTACATTAAGAATGAATTACCTCCGCTTTTGGTATGAAACCTTCCATCTATGTAATCTCATTATCTGTAAGGTGTGGTGGGGGAGTTTTGAAAAAGCAAAATCAATTTGAAAAAAAAAATTGGGTGGGTGGGGGGGTGGGTGTTGGTTTCTCAGAAGGTTGCGAACATAAAAGTTCAGCCCCCAACTTTTCTCCCTGCCATACCCCTCTGCTTTTACAATTTTTTTAAAATGTATTCTTGTATTTAAGGCTACACACAAACATGCACCTTTTTTTCTTACCTTAAACTGTGTAAGGGATTAACTTTGATAAGTTGACAGCCCTGAAATGGCCGCCGTAGTTAGGTGGACTATAAACATGAATTGAAAAAAAAAAATGAAAAGGTCCAAAGGCTTGCAAGTGGCCTGGGGTGGGGATTGGAGTGAAGTGGGGGATGGAGAGACGATGTCAGGAAATTTCTTGAATTTTTTTAATTTAATTTATTTATTTTTTTAATTTTTTTAATTTTTTTTAAAAAAACTAACATTCAAATATAAGATGTCTTTGAACATGTGCTTCTATATGAATGAACAGGTGTTGGTGTGGGTATGGTGACCTGCTCTGGGGGAAGATGGAGTTAATTATAATTGACAGTTGTCTACCGTCCTGGTAGGTCAACACACTAAATGTGATTCTAATTTCTTGTCTAACAGCGTGAAATTGTGATACGCTTTCCCATGTTCCATCGTCACAGGAGCTTCCCTTGCTGGAAGGGACTCTACTTTGCATATAGTCATGACGATTGAAGTCCGAATGGTTTTGTGCTTGAGGGGGCTACTGGTCTGGTTTCCACAGAGTATTCCTTTCCCTAACCATAGTACTAGGGCCACACTGAGTAATTGATGTTCACCTTCAAGGGTAGCGTCTATACAAACACACTGACATTCTGCACTCCATCCATGCTAACCGTTGATGGGAGTTGACTATCTGAAATCTTTAAGTGGACCTTTACACTTCATTTTTAAATGAGGTGTTTCCATTGTTAAAAAAAAGGGGCATGTTCGAGCGTACATGGGGCTAGGGGGAGGGAGGGGAGGAGGAGGAGGGGAACGTCAGGAAGCTCACCCTCTCCCATGGATCCGAAGCTGGCGGCTGGATGGCAGGTTAGAATTTGGGCCCTACCCATAAACCAGCTATAGCTGTTTCCAATCTATTCTTTGTGCTGCAGGTAGCGGATGAGGACGCGGAGATGGACTGAAATGTCTAACGCAGACCATCATTTTGGGTAGTGCATTATTTCACTGGAATATCTTGGATCTTAATACCAAATTTTGAGAAACTGCGCTCCTTTGTTGGCACCTGTGGCAAAGAAGGCTTGAAGGGGAGAGGTAGATTTGAGAAGATGTGTCACGACCGCACCTGGAGGTCTGCCCTGACAGGATCGGTCTTGGTGGGGAGGTGAAGGGAGTGACTGACCTCACACGCCCGCAAGGACCACACAATAAAGATTACGATACAACACCCCATTTATTCACACCAGCAAAATAAACATTCCATCACACACAACATGCACAATCACAATCAAGACTCCAACGCACACGACATGCCCAATCACAATCAAGCACTCCAACACCCACAACTGCACGATATACATAAACATTTCACCATACGACGTACACCATCACAATTACGCATTCCAGCACAAATAACATATACACAATTATAAAGAAACATTCCAGCATCGGATCCCTTCTAACACCATGGAGTGCGTCCCCACCCCTGCCCCTGTCAAGTCCACTGGGAGCACCCTGTCGCACTGGTGCTCCGAGCCGGGTCGGTTCTCGCAGGTAGTCGCTCAAAGCCGACGCCCTCGACTCACAAGCAGGCAGTGAAGAGCGCGTCCCGGAGGGGGGGGGGGGGGGGGGGGGGGAAGGAAAAACGAGGCGCGTTACTGGAGGTCCTGGACGGGGGTCAGGGCCGGCCAGTCAAGACGGCGGGCTCCTCTACCAGTCCGCGGTCCCGACCAGGGCGTGTCCTCGACCGCGCGTGGCACCATCCAGTCCGCGGTCCCAGCCAGGAGCGTGGCCTCAACCAGCACGTGGCACCATCCAAGTCCGTGGTCTCAGCAGGCGTGGCATCAACCAGCACGTGGCACCATCCAGTCCGTGGTCTCAGCCAGAGCGTGGCCTCAACCAGCACGTGGGCACCATCCGTCCGTGGTCTCAGCCAGAGCGTGGCCTCAACCAGCACGTGGACCATCCAAGTCCGTACTCCAGGTGAAGCCCCGGGAGGGGGGAGGGGAAACGTGCTGGGAGGAGAGAAGAAAGGGAGGGAAGGAAGAAGGAGGAGGAAGGGAAGAAGGGTACTGGAACCCGCATCAGTACAGTCTGACCCATGCTGTCAAATTTAACAGCCACTCGCATGATGGGCGAGGGGAAGTCTACTAAACGCACACCAGTAAACCCATCGAATCAGGAACGTTCACTAGGGTCTTCTCACACGACGCAGGTAAAAGACTGCATTAAATCAACAGGTTATAAACAAATATGAATTATCTTCACCCTTCTCTCACTCACGTTTAACATTTGCCTTTCTTAGGAAATAACCAACACAGCCACCATCGCTTTATACCTGCCACCACATTTGCAAATAATAATTCAATGGCATAATTGTCACATTTTATAACCACATTTCAAAAACAACACAAATCTCCAACCACGCATTCCGAACGACAAATCATGCGTACGCACGCTCGCGAACATAAAACTCGTTCTCCTTGACACACACAAACAGACGGTGGCCGAAGGATAAGAGTCGGCGAACGTGACAGGGGCGGACGAGCGAGACCAAGCAAGTTCCAACCCTGAATCACCAGGTTCTCTCCCATCCCACCGACTACCGCATCACCAGATGCATAAACAGGAGAAAGAATTTTGGAAGTAATTTAGAATGGCCAGGTTTTAAAGATTGAATTAACCAGAGGAAAAGGTCTCAAACAATATTTCTCTTACAATTTCGAAAACAAAAGAAAATTGCGCAAAAGAGGAGACTAAGCCGACTAAACAACAACAAACCAAAACAAACAAACCACGAAAACTGATGCTTACCAGCTACCCGTGGGTGACCCGAAGAGGCGGGTCAAACGACTCTCTCTGCCCTCTGTCCAGTCGAGAGGACAGAGGCACAGGTGCGGAAAAAAGAAGAAGTGATGTCCCTCTCCTACAGGCCGACTGCAGGAATTGAAAGTACGACTGTACTTTCGATGATACGGTGAAGAACCAAGACTGGAGCAGGCGCTCCCAGAGACATCTTCCGCTCGAGTCAAGAGCTAACCTCCTCAGCGATGGCGGCCAACATGCCACGCTACGTCACAGAGTGAGCATACTTCAAACTAAAAGAAATGAAGCACGTGCGACAGGTAAAAAGACAGGCGAGAGGCCGATAGACAGCAAGTTCGAGAGAAAGGTACCAGCCACCGTGAACCCGCAGGATGAATAGCACGGGCAGTGGAATTAGGAGAGAGAGAGGAGAAAGCAAACCGAAGTTGAGCTGAACTACACAAAGGTGCAACCGCACCACAAGCACATTAAGGGACGGATACACGACAACAGCAACAACAATAACAAATGGAATAATTCCGCCCCTAGATGGGTCAAACCTCGTAGGCCTCGTGCCAAACTCGTGACAAAACCCCCCTTCTAAAAGCATCTGTTTCTCTGAGATACAGTGCTCCTTTGAACCTTGACGCATGTGCAAATTCACAACAATGGGGACGAACCCAACTCTCTGTGCTCGACAGAGTACGAGGAATCCAATACAAACATTCCACGATAGAATCACACCGAGAAATACTATAATACTACATTTATCAAACAACTAAGCGAACCTTCCAACCATGAAAGTAACAATCCGAACCATTGATGATTCACTACCGTTAACATCACTGAAGTGAAAACTGTCACTACACTGATACAGAGACCAAACGGGGATATAACCCTGGTTGAGGGGAAGTGTCCCTCTGATGATTTTCCATGTGCTGACTACGGAGCTCGGCTAAGATAGTCGGCATCCGTATTACAGGACCCTTGATATGACGGAAAGTGAACGCATGACTCTGCAGCTCCGCTGCCCAACCCATGAGTCGACGACTGACTGGCGGATCCGGTCCCGGCACTGGAGAGGATGATGATCGCTCTCCAGTACAACTTCCGGCCGTACTTCTTCTTGGGCACGCCAGTGCGCGTCCAAATCTGCCTGAGAGATTCAGCAACAGCAGGGGCATCGATAGTCCTAAGCGGGACAGCCTCTGGGTGTCGACTCGCAGATTCTACCACTACCGAAGTGTAGCGGTGACCGCGATCGGATGGAGGATTAATGGGTCCCACCAGGTCGACCCCAACCTTGCTGAATGGCTCCCCAACCGTGGCACTGACCCTAGGGGAACACGCTTCAAGCGACCCTTAGGCGTTGTCCGTTGGCAGACATCGCAACTGCGGCAGTACTGCCTAACCTGTGAGTTCATCCTGGCCAAAAGAAGTCTTGTCTTACTCGCTCGAGAGTCCGCTTGGAGCCATATGACCTGCCATGGGGGAATCGTGGGCCTGCCGGAGAACAGACTCTCTCAAGCTTTGGGGAACAACAAGCTGTTTGGCCACACGATCTGCCTGAGTGGAAACCCTAAAGAGGATCCCTTGTGGAGCTTGAAGCTCACCTTGGGTGTCGGGCCGACTGAGCGGGACGATCCACAAGTTGTCGTAGGCGTTGGACATCCAAGTCCTGGCTGAAGACGGATAATGCTAGCAGGATCGGCCCTTGCCGAACCTCGTCAGAGATCGGCTGAAGAACGGGACGCAAGTCCTGTTCCTGCTTCTTAGCTTTGGCGCGTGTGGTGACTCCCACACACGCCTGTACGGGCAGATCCGTAGACACGGACTGACTGCGTCTGTCAGCAAAGGTGACAGTATTCCTATGAGAAGGGAATACATAGGTCGCCTCCACCGCAATGGCCATACTTCGCCACAGAAGTAGGGGGTGGAGATAGGAATAAGTACAGAAGGACGGGTGGAGGTTAAAACCAGCCTCCAACCGCACACATCATAAACTAGCGCCCCGCCGGGCCTCAGGGAAACCAAATTCTTATCCACAAAGATCGTTGATGCTCCGAATCCTGATGGTGTCGACCAAGGAGGAACCAACAACGGAGAGAAACACTGGGCACTCTGAAATCACCAGAAGCTGGGATGGAACCCACGTTAGCCGAGGCACGAGGGCGTGGGAAAGGACAGCCCACGACTACCAGCGGCCTTTAGGACAATCTTTCCTAATGTGGCCAGGACGACCACAAAGAAAACACAGTCGGGGCGCTGAAATCCCGATGAACTGCCTGCCTTGTTCACCCCGCTAGCAGTTGCGGCGCCTTACCGCCACTAAATCTGTGGAGGGCTTCCTCTCCGTATCTGGGCGATGCCCATAAGCCCTGCGAGCTTCAGCAAACACCTCAGCGGTGTGAATCGCAGCCGCGAAATCCTGAGGTGCTGTCTCGCCTATCCAGATCCTCAACTCTGGGGACACAGTGTTGGTGAGCTGTTCAATGAGGATCAGATCCTCCAGCTCCAACTTGGCCAACTGACGCCAGTACCCTAGCGTTTTGCGCAGCCTATCACCAAACTGCACGAAGGTCTCGTCGTTATTTTTCTTCATGGACCTGAACTTCCTCCTGTACGTCTCTGGGGTAAGGTGGAAAACGCCTTACGCAGTGCCAACTGCATGTCTGCATAAGACGCGCCTTCATTTAGAGTGAGCACACACTCCCTTGCAGCACCAGATAATCCAGAAAAAAGGTGCATAGCCTTTTGTTCCCAGACAATTGGTATGAACTAGCAACCTTGTCAAAATGCTCCAAAAACATATCAATGTCCTCACTAGGTCTGAACTCTGGAAGCTTTAACTTTGGGCCTCTAAACTCTATCACCTGCCTGGTGACTAACCCCTGGTTACAGAAGCGGGAGGCCGCGAAAGAAGTTGTTCCATCTCCTCCCTACGCAGAGCTCCTGTCTTGCAGCCTCCTCTCTACGCTGATCCAACTCTTCCCTATGCTGATCTACTCCTCCCGACGGAGGGCAGCCTCTTCCCTACGCTGTGCTTCCTGTCTAGCAGCCTCCTCTCTGCGCTCTTCCCTACGCAGAGCTTCCTGCCTAGTAGCCTCCTCTCTGCGCTCTTCCCTACGCAGAGCTTCCTGCCTAGTAGCCTCCTCTCTGCGCAGAATAGCCTCTTCCCTATGCAGAATTTCCTGTCTGTCAGTCTCCTCTCTGCGCAGAGCTCCATCTGTCTAGCTCTTCCTACGGAGCCTTGCCTCTTCCCTACGCAGAGCTTCCTGCCTAGAGAGGCCTCTTCCTTACGCAAAGCTTCCTGCCTAGCAGCCTCTTCACTACGCTGCCGCTCCAGAAACATCAGGACGGAAGGTGATGTCCTGGGCGGGGTTCACCACTCCCGACACGGGAGGATGACCCGTCTGACCCGTCCCTTGGGTCTCGACTTTCCATAAGGAAAGTCTTCTGGGGCATGCTCCTTACGAGGGGAAGCCTGGAGAGGAGAAGGTTTCGGTCTCTGCGACCCAACAGAAGCCCACAGTTGCTTCGCTATGCTCTGACGCTTCGAGCGGAGTGCCAGTCGGGGTCTCAACAGGAAGACCCCCAGCGAAGAGGTAGTAAAAGTACTCACTGGACTACCTGCTACAGCACTGGAATAAGTGGAAGTTACCGTAGTCGAAGTACTGGTACTAATAGTAGGGACTACAGTAACATTTTGAATACCCTTCTTCTTCGACGCACGCGTCGCCACACCACCAGCGCCGGACGTCGCCATGACAACAATATCTACGGTTTTCAAATACAGGGGAAAGACAATTCACTAGAAAAAAAAAAAATTTTAGGGGCGTGTGTATATGTGGTGTGTGTGCGTGTGTGCGGACAAGTTCCGGCTGCTCCCACTCTGGCAACACCGCGCTCTACAGCACGAGCAACAGTGCGGTGGGGCTCACCGAAAAAAAAAAAAAAAAAAAAAATGTCCGGCTGCCCCCACTCTGGCAACACCGCGCTCCACAGCACGAGCAACAGTGCGGTGGGGCTGGCCGGAAAAAAAAACAAAAAAACAACAACTGGCAGACGGAATCCGGAGAGAGGAAAAAAAGAGACACTAGCGTCCGATACAACCCCCTGTACTCAACAACCCGGTAGAGAAAAAAAAAACAAGAACTGGCTAAATACAAAACAGGAATGGAAGACTGAGCGGCAACAGAAAGGCAAGACTTACGGCCGTACCTGCGTGAGGTACCCGGCGGAAGGAGGTCTGGACGCGGTCGACTCCCCTCGGTCTCACCTCGACTCCCGAGTCACACCGGATGTTCCCTCAGGCCACAAAAAGACTCCCTTCACGCTAGAGTCACCCAGCCAACCACCCACAAACAAACGCGACAAACTAACTAAACGTATACCAAACAGACAGAACTAAACAGGTACTCTGCGAAACGAGAGAGAGACAGCCAGAGCCCTTCACATCCCGGACGAGCCCCCACAACTGTCACGACCGACCCCTGGAGGTCTGCCCTGACAGGATCGGTCTAGGTGGGAGTGAAGGGAGTGACTGACCTCACACGCCCCGCAAGAGACCACACAATAAAGATTACGATACAACACCCCATTTATTCACACCAGCAAAATAAACATTCCACACACACAACATGCACAATCACAATCAAGCACTCCAACGCACACGAACATGCACAATCACAATCAAGCACTCCAACACCCACAACATGCACGATTATAAATAAACATTTCACCATACGACGTACACAATCACAATTACAGCATTCCAGCACATATAACATATACACAATTATAAAGAAACATTTCCAGCATCGATCCCTTCTAACACCATGGAGTGCGTCCACACCCCTGCCCCTGTCAAGTCCACTGGGAGCACCCTGTCGCACTAGGTGCTCCGAGCCGGGTCGGTTCTCGCAGGTAGTCGCTCAAAGCCGACGCCCTCGACTCACAAGCAGGCAGTGAAGAGCGCGTCCCGGAGGGGGGGGGGGGGGGGAAAGGAAAACGAGGCGCTGTTACTGGAGGTCCAGTCCGTGGTCTCAGCCAGAGCGTGGCCTCAACCAGCACGTGGCACCACCCAGTCCGTGGTCTCAGCCAGAGCGTGGCCTCAACCAGCACGTGGCACCATCCAGTCCGTACTCCAGGTGAAGCCCCCGGGAGGGGGGAGGGGAAACGTAGCTGGGGGGGAGGAAGAAAGGGAGGGAAGGAAGAAGGAAGGAAGAAGGGTACTGGAACCCCGCCGTCAGTACAGTTGACCCATGCTGTCAAATCTTAACAGCCACTCGCATGATGGGCGAGGGGAAGTCTACTAAACGCACACAGTAAACCCATCAAATCAGGAACGTTCACTAGGGTCTTCTCACACGACGCAGGTAAAAGACTGCATTAAATCAACAGGTTATAAAACAAATATGAATTATCTTCACCCTTCTCTCACTCACGTTTAACATTTGCCTTTCTTAGGAAATAACCAACACAGCCACCATCGCTTTATACCTGCCACCACATTTGCAAATAATAATTCAATGGCATAATTGTCACATTTTATAACCACATTTCAAAACAACACAAATCTCCAACCACGCATCCGAACGACAAATCATGCGTACGCACGCTCGCGAACATAAAACTCGTTCTCCTTGCAACACAACAGACGGTGGCCGAAAGGATAAGAGTCCGGCGAACGTGACAGGGGGGACGAGCGAGACCAAGCAAGTTCCAACCCTGAATCACCAGGTTCTCTCCCATCCCCACCGACTACCGCATCACCAGATGCATAAACAGGAGAAAGAATTTTGGAAGTAATTTAGAATGGCCAGGTTAAAGATTGAATTAACCAGGGGAAAGGTCTCAAACAATATTTCTCTTACAATTTCGAAAACAAAAGAAAATTGCGCAAAAGAGGAGACTAAGCCGACTAACAACAACAAACCAAAACAAACAAACCACGAAACTGATGCTTACCAGCTACCGTGGGTGACCCGAAGAGGGGGTCAAACGACTCTCTCTGCCCTCTGTCCAGTCGAGAGGACAGAGGCACAGGTGCGGAAAAAGAAGAAGTGATGTCCCTCTCCTACAGGCCGACTGCAGGAATTGAAAGTACCGACTGTACTTTTGATGATACGGTGAAGAACCAAGACTGGAGCAGGCGCTCCCAGAGACATCTTCCGCTCGAGTCAAGAGCTAACCTCCCCCAGCGATGGCGGCCAACATGCCACGCTACGTCACAGAGTGAGCATACTTCAAACTAAAAGAAATGAAGCACGTGCGACAGGTAAAAAGACAGGCGAGAGGCCGATAGACAGCAAGTTCGAGAGAAAGGTACCAGCCACCCGTGAACCCGCAGGATGAATAGCACGGGCAGTGGAATTAGAGAGAGAGAGAGAGAAAGCAAACCGAAGTTGAGCTGAACTACACAAAGGTGCAACCGCACCACAAGCCACATTAAGGGACGGATACACGACAACAGCAACAACAATAAACAAATGAATAATTCCGCCACCCTAGATGGGTCAAACCTCGTAGGCCTCGTGCCAAACTCGTGACAAAGATCCATTAAAGAAGACAGAAGATAGAATAGGGAAAAGACGGGTTACTCTTTGTCAGGGCCCTCACCCTTAACTTGTCTGACGTGGAGACCCTACTAGGGACATCAACTCCGACCATGTGTCACACATCGCGTTCACACACTCTCGGTCACGAACTCGGCAGGCTAACTCCATGCACACGCATCTACTCCATACATTCAAAGGAACACTAACAGACCAAACCTTTGTTTTCAAACGCTCTCTTTCAATATAACAGTTGTCAAAATCAAAATAAATACAGACATAAATCAAATCAGTATTTCATGACACTCCAATCTTCTCTTTCCAAATTGATATATCATGACAACATACTTACTTTTTTTCTACATTCACTCTTTCAACACTATGACTCCAGTCACCCAAGACTAAATGTTGCTGGGTAAGAACGGTCTTCTTCCAGACTGTTCAGGGGAGGCTGCCGCTCAAGGCTCGGACGCTGAGGTGTTCTCTAAGGAACAGGCACTAAGATAATGCCCTAGCAGACTTCTGCCTGCAATTACACTTCCAACCTCTCACAGGTCACAGGACATCGCTGACCTCTCACAGGCCACAGGACCCCAAGTCCTACTTTCACAACCCCCAAGGGTTGTTCTGCCTGACAGGCAATACTACAAGCTAGACGCAAAAGGAAGTTTTAAGTCGCTTAACCCCACAATGGTTAACTGTAAGAATCCAGCGTCTGCTTTTGTCCAAGCCATCTCCAGATCTGGTTCAAAAATCGTTATTCACTCAGTCACACAAAAGTGAGCTTCACTCATAATTCAAACCTTCAGCGTCCTATCCAATCCAAATCATGTTTACTTACGTGGTGTCACACCATAATTTGATTTTTTTTTCACCCAGCTGTACAGACAGCGTGGTCCTACCCACAAGTGCAAATATTCACCAAAACATTTGTCCATATTTTTTCCAACAGCATTACATCAAATACATGTTCTGATTCCGTTCATGACACACATCGAATCACTAGTCATGACACCATCTTGTGCTTAGGCCTGACAGCAACTTGACTACAGGCCTAGAAGCATTTTCAGATGCTAGCCTTTTCATCAAAGTGTTGATGCCCCCGCCGACAGACCTAGAGAATCTCTGGATAGCGCAAGCCCTTCGACCACAGCAAGGTTGCAACCTGCTGTGGTATTAGCGGTCCAAGAGATGCAATTTTCATAGTGAGAAATCTTTCACTGGAGAATATTGTGCTCCTTACATTTATCTCAATCTGTTGGTCAACAAGAACTAGTTGGTCCAGTAGAGTAACTTTTTATAACCTTTTCTGCTGTTTTGGGATCTGCTTTGATTTGGTCTCATACCGTAAAGATTCCACTAGTTCCTTGGCATACAAGTCCCTTTTTGCCGAACTGTGTTCTAAGTTTCCATTCTACAAAAGAATTTTCACTGACAGTTCCAAATCTGAGGAGGGAGTTGCTTCTGCTGTGTTTTGTGCAGCAGATCCCCCTCAGAGATGTACCAACACACTCCAACAGACAGCTCCATCTACACTGCTGAGCTGTCAGCCTTGGTCGTGGCTCTTCAAGTGATCTGCAAATCGAAACATAAAAAGTTCCTATTTTATCAGACTCTTTTTCTGCTTTGGAGGCCATTGCCGGCCGTAATCTCAAGCACCATTAGCTGCTGAAAGTTTTTGAACTGTACACCTCTTTGAAAACAGATGGATACAACATAGTTTTTGCTAGGGTTCCCAGCCATGTGGGCATTCGAGGCAACGAGGTGGTTGATCAACTTGCCAAGAGTGCCACAAAGGAAAAGTTGAGCAGGCTGTATATTCCTCGCACTGATCACAAACCCAAAACACAGGCGTATGTCAAACACCTCTTGCAAGAGGAGTGGAACTCCCAGACGGATAACAAACTGTTTAAAATCCGTCCAGACCTGAAAGAGTTTTACCATGTTCCCGAGGCGGCCGTAAAGAAAACAGTCTTGTGCCGTTTGCATACAGGCCACTCGTTTTACACCCATTCCTATCTTTTAAAAGGTGAAGAAGCTCCATGGTGCATTCCATGTCATGTACCACTCACAGTGAGAGATATTCTTTTAGAATGTTGGGACTTGCACGATGTGAGACATAAACACTTTACAGCAGACGCCATGAAAACTTTGTTCAGAGATGTCCCACCCGACGTGATCTTTGTTTCTAAAAGAGGTTAAGATTTTTCATCTGATCTAAGATTTTACGGAAGAAAGATTTTTAATGAAGTTTCTGGTGTGTTTTTAGAAGGTTTATTTTAAAGAAATGTGTGAATGGTGTGTGTGTGTGTGTGTGTGTGTGTGTGTGTGTGTGTGTTTTGATGACTTGTGAGTTGATTTTAATTTGGTGACAGCCCTGACATGGCCCTTTGCGGTTGGCTGGGCTATAAGCAACATTACCACACCTTACCTTACCGTTTATGGATCCCTGAAATCTAGAATCAGAACATACAGCATGTCAGGAGGGGATTAAGTGTGCTGAAATTAAATATAGGACAGAAGTTTACTCGCTCCATTCAGAAGGAACCACTCTTTGCAGTCACAAGCAGACAGACACGCACACATGCATTCTTGTTCAATTAGCAATTTCGAATAAGGGTTCCGTGCAATAAGAGGCTTCAACTTTTCAATTTAAAGTATTACAAGTTAGAAAACATCCATCAGTATCCCTTTACCATGAAAATATAACAATCACCACAGGCCCCAAAGCCATCAAATTCCCTTGAATATAATCCCAGGCCATTTAACCCAATTGGCCAAACGGTCCCCAAGGACCACTTCTTCAAGGCCCCAAGGCCATTCTTCAGTCACATAGGCTCACTTACAGTCAAACGGTTTAAATTGTCCTAACCCTACCTAGGTAGGTCATACTAAATGCTTTCTCCGGGTGCCCGAGTCCGCCCCCCACAGGGCATCAGTTTCAAAATGATACACCTCACCACCAAAATGATATTGGGGTGGTATGCATGACGGCGTCATTGGGGAAATTAGCGGGAAATACCCACTATTCGAAAAGATAGGGGCAGAAATTGAGATGCATGAACCCGAATAGGCTTTCTAAAACCTTATCCGGGTAACTTTATGGGGTCTTTTCCGGCCCGAATAAGGATCGAAAACACGGAAAAAAAGGCGGCCGTCATCTTCTATCAACAGAGAAATAGATGAAATCTGCGCAGAAATAGGATTTTCAGAGACAGAACCTTCCCCGAAGATGGAGTATGGCTGCCTTAATGGCGGGATTAAAAAAGGGTTCATACACACAAAACTCCACTGCCTGGCTATACAGGGAGTGTCCGCAGGAGTATCAGCCTGCGTACGCAGAAAGAAAAAAAGAAAGAGACAGAACGCACCCTTTTAAAAAAAAAATGATGACGTAGAACTATAGCAAAAGTTTAGATTTCGGAAAAAATGACATGGAAATCACAGTTGAAATTGCAGCCGACGTTGAAGTTGTGAAATCGACTTGGAGCTCTTCCCCCGCTGTTACAAGCGATGACAACGCTGAGATTTTACGCGAGTGGCACCAGTTTTTCTACTTCACAGTCTTTTTCTGTCACTTCCTTTTTCAACCCTTTCCATTTCAATTTCGTTTCCCTCAATCGCTCTGTGCGCAACTCTCCGGGGCTGACACGGCGTCTGCTATTCTCTTTCCATACCTATTTCTCATCTTTGTTGTATATGTGGGGGGTGTTGGCTCCGAAAAACAATTTCCCTTCTATCTGCAGTTCATGTAATAATGAGCGCACTTCTGCTGGCATCCAGGGCCTGTATGCACGTCCAAACCCGATTAGCTTATTCGCGTTTAGGGCTTAAACGCGGTTAGCTATTCGGAGCTAAAAGCGGATAGCCCCTCTCGGTTTTGGTATGCACGACGCCCTATTCGCGATTAAATTTGCTCTCCGCGTTTAGAGGGGAGGAAACGGCGCTCTATTTTGATTCTTGGCAAAACCGGGGTGCAGCAGGCATGCTTTCGGTTTAGTCATACCCTCCTTGTGGAACTTCCGCTGGTACGTGCTTCGTCGGTTTCACGCAAGATTCTTGAATCATGCACACTCCTGGCCACTTGCGACACAAATTTATGAATACAAGGTCTGAATTATAAAAAAAAAATCACACACACACCACACACACACAAAACACACATAAAAGATTACAGAAACATTTAGAGTCAATTGCCATAGACATAATCATTTATTGTCCATCCCCAGACCACGCAACAATTTATCAAATCCGTTTCGTATATTTAGGGGGAAATCTGTGGAATAAACTGACAAAGCCCTTAAAAAATACAAAAATAAAAACACATTTAAGAAAAAATTGAAAGATTATCTCATGAATCGTTAACCACATATGATACTGAAAAAAATGTCCATCCTGTGCAGAAACGAAATACACTGGTAAAAGATATACACTTCGTGAATGTAATCATAGGGACGGCAATGAGCATTGATACCTTTTACGTGAATGGAAGTGAGTGGGTAAAGGGGAGGAGATGGGAGGGTGTAAGACGGTATGTTTACTTCTCTTTTGATGAATGGCCTTGTACACGCGCACGATTTGATTTCTTTCTATTTCTTTTTTTTTTTTCATAGATGGCTTGATGTAAAAAAGCAGATATGTTGCTTATTCAATGTTTCCATCTCTAAATAAATTTTGACTTTGACTTTGACTTTGACACACACACACACACTCACACACACACACACACACACACACACACACACACACACACACACTACTTTTAAACTGTTCACTCTGGGGCGATCTACATAGAGACAAAAATTTTTTTTCCAAATCAAAAGTGAAAAAAGCCAACCATCTAGAGTGATTAAACATCTTGATTTCGGGAATAAATCTTCAGTGCCGGAGAAGACGGGCAGTAAGTATGGGAAGCTACAAATGTGCACTATCATTGAAAACAACAAATAATAATTGCGCTTGGAAATGTGCTGGAAAGGGGCGATTCACACACACACACACACTCACACTCACACACACACACACACACACACACACCTTTCGGAACAGTAACAGTTCTAGGTCATCGTACAGGTCAAACGGGTTCTTTCTGTCACGAAAGATGCGGTTTCGTCGCAATTGCCGTCGCTGTCTCACTTGGAAAAACATCAATGCAGCCATATTTATCCGCGTTTAGGCTCGCTATCGGACCCCCGAGGCACCGATAACTTTATCCGCGTTTAGCCGAGTCGGATAGCTTATGCGGTCTGACGTGCATACCAAAATCTGCCGCCTATCCACCGAATAGGCGCTAATTCGCGGACAGCCCCTCTATCCGATCGACGTGCATACAGGCCCAGTTTGGCTTCCTGACTCTCTTTGCCGAGCTACAGGAATCCATTCTTAACAACTTGGAGACAGTGTCAAGGCAAAAACGCTTATCAATTTACGATGTTTTGCCCCTCATTGCTCGAATTGAAAAGATGCACAAGGAAGGAAGTCGAAGCAGGAAGTTGACGCATGCGCACACGGTCGGGATTCCCTGATCTAAAAGTAACGACATCGAATAGCTATTCCTCTGCCGAAAATGCGTCATGCATACAAAAAAACGAGCATTGGAATAAGACGAATAGCTAATCGTTGTTTTAGAGTTATTTCCGAATAAGTTATTCGGTTCTTATGCAAACCACCCCTGTTGATAAATGGTATTCCAGATAAAAATGTTAGCCGTCAGTTGCACTCCCAGTGTAGGAATTATTTTTTTACGTCACAATAGTTCTAATGTGTAAATGATGCCTCAATATGACGTAATAATTGATTTTTTACGCGATGTAGCCTTCATCGTACTCGGAGAGCAGGCATCGACTTGACTCAGGTCAACTTAAAGATTCCTTTCATGGAGGTTGAATCATGTGTCATATAACCCCACTCTACGCAAGGTTGTCCCACCAAAAGTAGAAAATGTCATATTTACCAGAAATTGGGACACTGCTTCACTGTACAACACTGAAAAGATCCACCAATCAGCAGCAGATGAAGAGGATGAGCACTTTTAATCTGAGGATGGTTTGTCAGAAACGTCACAGATCATCTATGGAAAGTTGCCATGAACGTAAATACCACTGGACCTGTAGACTTTTAAAAAAATCGGTACAGGAGCTGATGTCACTGTCATTCTAGAACAAGTCTCAGTCAGCAAACATCTTGAGAAAGCAAATAAACTGTTCAGACCAGGATGAGCAGATGGTATATAGTTGATAGAAGGTTCATTTCCTGACTCTCAAACAAAGGGAATTCCACCACACAAGATGTCAACATAGTCCAAGGACTGCACGAGTCACTACTTGGAAGAGAGTGCAGCAATTCAGGATTTACCAAACGCTGCCCATCAGTGAGACTTTCCAAGGCTCTTAAAGTTGAAAGCATACATGATCAGCCTAAAGGAAGCTTCGCTTTTGCCACTCCAAGGTGCTTGGCTTTGCCCCTCATAGAGTAAGTCAAAGCAGAAGCAGCAACCGTCCTTGCTCATTACAGTTCCACAAAAGCACAAAATCTCTGTAGATTTTAACGTGGTGATAGCCCTGATATGGTCCTTTGCGGTCGCTGGGCTATAAGCAACATTACCTTACCTCACCTGTAGATGCCACATCTTTTGGTCTTGAAGCAGCCTTTGTTTCAGAGACAAGAGGATGGCTACTACAACTCTTTATCTTCTACATATCGAGGTTGTCACGCCGAATGGTGTGACGGCTGTTCAGTTCACCTATCGCTCGACAACTTCACGTCCAACCGATCGCACCCACTCTTCACGACAGAAGCAAAATAAACAATTCACAATTTATTAACGAACGTGTGTGTGTGTGTGTACGTGTTGGATGATCGTTTTTTGCGTTTGAATGAAGGAAAATAAATGTCTGAAATAAATGAAATTTGAAGAAAAGTTTGTCCTTATCTGGCACGGGCACTATGGTGTTAATGTCTGGGAATAATAGACAGTCCTCGTGACGACTAGTGAAGTTATCTGCTCCTCCAGTTCTTCAGGTCCGGATCCCCATCATGAAGTACAGTAGCGTAGCGTAGATCTGATCGATCGGCCCACAATGCGTAACCTGCACAGGAGCCTTATATTGGAGTATTTCTTCACCGATGTTATAAATTGCCCGGCAGATCTATTGTAGTTATGTAAATTGTATGACAAGATCTAAGACAAACATGACAACACTGATGAATACAATCTAGTGTGTGGTGTCATGTTTGCAATGTCTACTGCAGGCACAATGATACAGTAAAGATGTAGATGGGATGTAACATTAAGTGATCGATGTCACCCAATCAACCTCAGGTGCACAGCATCCCATCTGAAAAGTTAAATTAACATATTATTTGCAATGCACGACTGAAACGATTGTAATAAGTATAGGCTCAATCAATGTGTTTACTAAACATATTACGAGCATGGACCCTGATAAACAGTGCGAGAATCTTCGCATATCAAACTATACATAAATTCAATAAGTTATTCAACCAAAAATCATCTTTTCCATATTTCTAATCTAACAGCATAACACAATATCGGAGTGTGTAGCCACACTTACTCAAAGAATAGAAGATGCGACGAGCGCGGACCCAAGGCTCTCGCAACGCCAGTGTCACCAGCTGGCCTCCCGGTCAGAACTGCACGGTCGTCGTTCCGAAGGCCGGTGCCGCAATGATGCAGTGCTGGGATCTGTCCAGGCTGACCGGATCTCTCTTGGGTGGACACTCTGGTAGGGCGATGGTCCGCGGCTGCACCTAAAACGAAGGCGGGTCACAGAGGGAAGAAAACCGTTGACGGCAATGGATGACTGGATCGCTGCAAATCCGGCTGACGAAGCCTTATTATGAACTGTTGGCAGGATCTATCGAAGTCCTGGTGTTCTCAACTGCACATCAGACCTCAAGAGAGTGTCTAGAATGAATTCCATTCGTTCCGGGCTTGCTGTATGGGCAAGGAGGGATGTCTCTTCTCAAAACGGCTCTCTGCTGTTGGCGATGTGTCCTCTCTTGACTCGTTCCACTTCAGTAACTGTCTTTTAGTTTCGTCATCGCGTATGAATAATCGTATCTTGGGGATGCGATGAGAAAATAAGTTCCTCGACGATTTTGGACAAACACAGTATTTGACAGTTTCCGAAGGATGCTGGTTCACGGAATAAGAACACACAACTTAAATGAAGAATAATATGTGAAATATTAAATCTGCTTCTGGCACAAAACAAAATAAAATAAACAATAAGAGCAGGTAGTCTTCCGAAGAAAATGACGTCACGGCCTGAGCTACGCACCGTGACGTAAAGAATTTGTGATGAAGTATGTTGAGTCTTGGAACAAGTTTGACGACAATCTAAAGTGTTAGGTCGTGAGCCTTATCATGTTACAGAGGTCGTGCACACCAACAGAGCAACGCTATGCGCATGAGAAGGAAGCCCTTGCAGTCACTTGAGCATGCGAGGAATTCTTCAGCCACATTGTAGGACTAAAAGACCTCACAATTGAAACGAACACAGACCACTCCTTGGTGCTGTTAATGACTGCGTCGTAACTGGACTGTTTACAGTTGAGCAAGAACGTTCGTTCTTATGGCACTCTGCGCATGTCCGGGAAAAGTTACACACGTAGCGCCATCTGTATAAACATCGTCTGCTATGTCGAGTCGATTCCGACAAGGTATTGTCACATCCCCCTTTCTCTGGAAAATAACTATTTTTTTGAAAATGTTTATCGGCACAAATGATTTCTTTAAACGTTGAATAAAACAGTTTAACACACTTCTACATTTTTCAAATAAATCTCTAACGTGTCTGTCCATCAACACAAAACTGTTTCAGACCTGACTGGTGAAACATGAGCACAAAGTAAACAAAACTACCAGCACCAGGTCACGTGGGAGTTTTCTTCTGAAACGTGCAGGTTTTCGCACACGCCTGCCTCTATGTGTATGGAATGTGTGATCAGGGTTACAGTGTGTGGTGTAGCAGCCGGAGTAGTCTCGCTGGCTGGAGAAGTGGTACAGGGTTGCCCTCTTCAGCAGTAGATGTAGACTCGGCATCATCAGTAGAACCTGGTCGAGGAGTCGGTGTTGGAGTTGGAGCAGGTGTCTGAAGGCACAGGTGCTTCCGGTTACGCCTCAGCTCACCCGTAGCTGTCTGGATGATATAGGATCTTGGGGCGCATTTCTCCTTCACCACGCCAGGTTGTTCCATCCTTTCTCCCCATCTGTTTTGATTAGCACAGGGTCTCCAGGATGAAGCTCAGGTAAAGAACGAACACCATGACGACTGTCATAGTTTCTTTTCTGTTTCTGCTTCATTGCTGCATTATATTTCCGCACTAGCTCGTGGTCAACTTTTCCAGGAAACAGAGTTCCAGGCATAGATGGAAGATTCGTCCTCAAGCGTCGTTGAAAGGCTAGTTCTGCTGGGCTTGCTCCTACTCTGGAATGGGTGTAGAGCGATAGGTCAGCAATGCTAGAAACACATCTTCTTGTCGAAGAATCTCTTTGCTGTCTTCACGCACGTTCAGCTGCCCCATTAGCTTGCGGGAAATGTGGGCTGCTGGTCACATGGGAAAAGTTCCAGTCAGTTTGCAAATTTCTTGAATTCTGATGATGAGAACTGTTTCCCATTATCAGAGATGACAATTTCGGGAATCCCATGGTGAGCAAAAATGTTTTTCAGTTTGTTGATCACTGAATATGCTGTGATGTTCTGCAGATGAGCAATGTCAATGTACCTGGAATAATAGTCCACACAGACCAGGTAGTAGTCTCCTTTAAATTCACAGAGGTCCACTCCAGTCCTCTCAAAGGGACGAGTTGGCAGAGTTGATGGCAAAAGTGGTTCATGGGCTGAGAAGGGCGGTTTTCAAGGCAATGTCGACATTTTGAGACGGCATCTTCAATGTCCCTGCTCATGCCTGGCCACCACACTGCCTGGTTTCGCTCGCTCGCGGCATTTAGATATGCCCAAGTGTCCTTCATGGATCGTGTTCAGTATTTCTGTTCTCATGGATGAAGGAATGACTATCCTGTCTCCTCTCAGTAGGAGTCCACCATGAACACTGAGTTCTTGCCGGATGGTGAAAAAGTCTCGCTTCAAGTGATACAAGTTTCTTGTACTTTGGCCAGCCATTCTGAGTATAGATCATTGCTGCTTTCAGGCTAGGATCTTGCTGTGTTGTCTCCTTGATTGACTGATCTTGGCGTCAGATGCAGGCCAAGATGAAACAATTTCATCAACGTAGCTCTGGATGTCTTCTTGCAGGTCAAAGTTGTTCTCTGTTGAAACAGATTTCTGGATAATGTATCAGCCACAACCATCTTTTGCCTGGTGTGTATTCTGCTCTGACATTGTAGCGCATCAGACGCATAAGAAGTCGCTGGCATCTCAAGGGTGTTTCTTGCAAGTCTTTGGAGTTCACCAGTGAGACAAGCGGTCTGTGGTCAGTGATGCTGTGAAAGTTTTAAGGCCTACCAGGTAACGTTCAAACTTCTCACACGCCCAAACCATTGCTAAACATTCTTTCTCAATCTGAGCGTATCCTTTCTCTGCATCAGTAAGGGTACGAGAGCAATATGCGATCGGCTTCAGTTCTCCATCATTGTTTGAAGCAGTACCCCTCCAAGTCCATAACTGCTTGCATCAGCGCTGACGACAGTTGATTTTGTGACATCGTAGAATGCAAGAGTTGGTGTCTCAGAAAGTAACTCCTTTACTTTCTTGACTGCATCTGCTTGTGGTCTGTCCCATATCCATGGAGTGTCTTTGCAGAGAAGATCATTCACTGGTTTCAGGATTGTTGACGGGTTTGGGAGAAATCTGCCAAGGTAGTTGACCATTCCTAGCCACCTTCTCAATTCTGTAAGATCTGTCGGATCATTCATGTTGCGGATCGCTTCAAGCTTTGATGGATCTGGCCTGATCCCATCCTTGCTGAAGATGTGGCCTAAAAAGCTGATTTCCTTCTTGCTAAATTCACATCTTTCTTTGTTCAGCTTCAATCTCACTTCTGACAAGCGCTGAAGTACAGTGTTGAGACGCTGATCATGTTCCTCCATAGTCTCTGCATGAATGAGGATATCGTCCATGTAACATTCAACTCCATCAGTGTCACCCAGGATGCTTTCCATTGTTCGCTGGAACACTTCCGGAGCCAACGAAATTCCAAATGGAAGACGACGGAAGAAGTACCTTCCAAACGGTGTCAATGAACGTCGTGAGTTTTGCAGTTTCATTATTAAGAGGAAGCTGCCAGAAACCAGACGTCGCATCTAGTTTTGTGAACACCTTCGATCCTTTCAGATTGTGTATGATATCTTCCAGTGTTGGTAGAACATAGCGTTCTCGCTTCACAACCCTGTTCAGTTTCTTTAAATCCACACAAATACGCACTCCGCCTCCCTTCTTTAAGACTGGCACCATTGGGGCGCATCATTTGGTAGGTTCAGTGATACGTTCAATTACCCCCATTTTCCTCCATTCGCTGAAGTTCTGCTTCAACTTTTGGCATAAGAGGGAGTGGTATTCTTCTTGCAGTGGCGATGTGATAGGGAGTACAGTCTTCCTCTAATCTTATCTTGATTGGATCACATTGGACTGGATCTCCAATTTCTCCAAAAACCAGATTGTTCAGATCGTCAAGTCTTTTGACGAATCCGAGACGTAATGCTGCATCTCTACTGAGGAGATTATCGCAGTTGTTGTCAAGGACGAAGACTCGAAAGGCAACAGTTTTGTCGTCATTCTTGTTTACCTGGGCTATGAACATTCCTCGATGTTGCAGATGGCCTCCTGGACTTTGCAAAATGGCTTGTGACTTTTTCAACTTTGGCTTGGGATGTAAACTGTCATATATTTTCTTTGAAATGACGGTCACATCGGCACCAGTATCAATTTTAAAATTAATGGAACGTCCATTAATCATGATGTTTGTACGCCATGGCGGTTCTTCATTCTTCTTGTCAATGCTTCCAAGAAAATGTGTGGAAGGCTTCAGGTCCCTTCTGGAGAAATTCTCTTGAACTTCGCGAACTTGGCTGGCTCTGGATGAACGGCAGACTTTCTGAAAGTGGTTATATTTGCCGCAACTTCGACACTGCTTCCCTTTTGCTGGGCACGTATCTTTAGCATGTTGAAATCCGCAGTTGTAGCATGTTTTGAAATGCTTCTTATCAAAGTGAGTACCAAGAGGTTTACTTGCTGAATTTCCTCCTCGATTATGAGTGTAGCCTCCTCTATGATGAGAAGGTCCTGCAGAGCTAAAGCTTGACTGAATCAAGGGTAGCACCAGTAGCATGTCTTTGCTCATTAAGTTGCAGCTTAACCAACTCAACTGACGTGCTTGCTGTACAGCATCCTTCAAAGTAAGATCAGGTTGTAACTGTAACTTTTCTGAGAGTTCTGTATCCCGTACACCAAGAACAAGCCTATCCTGATACTTTCCTCTTTGTTTGCAAATTAGCATTCTCAGAAAGTTCGTACAGTTTTCTGACGTATGTTTCAATGTTCTCATCAGCAAGTTGATTTCGTGAATAAAACAAGGCTCTCTCATGCACAATATTCACTCTGGGAACAAAGTGTTCATTAAAACATTCTATGACTTCCTCAAGTGTCGAGTTATTATCCAGATCAGTGAAAGTCGAATAAACTCTTTCAGCCTCTGGTCCCATGGCGTAGATCAGGCTACTCACCTGAACCTTCTTGTCTTCTTTGTAAAGTTTTGATGCTTCACGATACCTGCAAAACCTCTGCTTCCAAGCAGGCCAACCACTAGGTTTTGTAAAGTCAAACTCATCAGGAGGTTTGAATGCCATTTTCGTAGCGTAAGTCGTAGCCACACGCTGCCACCATGCGTCGTAACTGGACTGTTTACAGTTGAGCAAGAAACGTTCGTTCTTATGGCACTCTGCGCATGTCCGGGAAAAGTTACACACGTAGCGCCATCTGTATAAACATCGTCTGCTATGTCGAGTCGATTCCGACAAGGTATTGTCACAATGACCAAGAACCTCGAGCTTTCATCACAAATCAAGATTTAGAATGATGCTGATGAGATAACGAGACTATCTATATGATAGAAACAAGAACTAATGGTGGCAGATGCTGTCTCGGGCCCCTGTGGTGACCCTGCCGAACAGGATTGCCGGATGGGGGTTGAGACAAATTTGTTCATCCAGTCTTTATCAAGAGTTTTCCAGCAAGTGATCGGTGTTTCCAAGACATGAACGTGGAGTTCTAGTGCAAGTCACCATGGCCAGAAGCATACCAAGCCATACTTGACAGTGCACTGTGACCAAGGTATATGCGAAGGCTTCTTCCTGTACCAGTCAAGACTACTCGTCCAAGAAAGTCTTCGAAAAGAAATGCTGAACCCTGTACATGGACATCAAGGCATTGTGAAATGGTGCGCTTTGGTCAGAGAAAGTGTATGGCGGCCATGAATGTACACAAATCCAGGCCCATATAAAAGTGCACCACTACATCTAGCAAAATCATAAACTACCAGAGCCAATGAGCCCAAACCCTACCCAGAATAGCCTTTGCAGAAGGTGGGCACATTTACATTTGAGCTAAACAAAGAGATGTACCTAGTAGTCATTAACTACTATTCTAGATACACTAAAGTGGCCCATCTGAAGAATGCCACTTTCAGTTATCTTTTCCAGGCACGGAACATCAGAATTCCGCTTCTGACAATGGCCCACAGTTCAGCAGCCAGCAATTAAAAAAGTCGCTAGTCTGAGAAAGAAGGACGAGAGGTTCGATATCTGCATTTGGTGTACTTGCATAAGAACAAAGGTATTGTTCTCTTGGGACTCTGGTATAAATTGTCTTGCTTTGTGTTAACTAGTATGCAAGTATCTTGTCAATTTCTCTAGCACAAAATAACCCCCACATTCATACATTGTTTGTACCTCCATGGTTTATACCTCCTGCCTGAACCCCCAACCCAGCTTATGAGTATATGACTGTTTTGGACCCGAAATTCAAAGACCACCCCAGTTCCATTCCACCTTTGGGAATAAGAATTCTTCCCCAATTGAACAGTGTAGACTTGAGATCTTGAAGTTAATAAAGATTTCCATCCTGCCAAAGAATATATACTGATGGCTCCTAATCTGAAATGGGGATTGCCTCTGCTGCATTGAGCTGTTCAGACATATTCTAAACATTCCCAGTGACAGCCCCATCTACATTGCAGAGCTGACAGCATTGGTCCTGACAGCTGACAGCATTGTTCCTGACGTTTCAAATGGTCTTGAAATAAAAATATAGACTTTATCATTCTGCCAGAGTCCCTTTCAGCTTTGAAGGTCATTGCGCCCTCAGTTGCTGCAATTGTTTGAACTGTACACCTCTTTGAAATCTGGATACAACAGAGTTTTTGTTAGGGTCCTTGGTCACGTTAACATTCAAGCCAAATGAGATGCTTGATCAACTTGCCAAGAATGGCACAAATATGTTGTGAGCGGATCATCTATCCCTCACACCGACCTGAAATCCAAAGATCGGGTTTCTGTGAAAGACATGGCAAGAGGAATGAACTTGCTGACAAACAAACTCGTTAAATCCGTCCAAACCTGAAACAGTTTTTTACTAGGTTCCACAGACAGGCATAAAGAAAAACGTCTTGTGCCATCTGCACATTTGCTACACCTTTTACACCCATTCTTTCAAAAAGTGATGCAGTTTCGTGACTGAATGGTGCATTTGATGTTATGCACCGCTCACAATGAAATGTGTTCTTATAGAGTATTGGCACTTCAATGGCAAATTCTATGAGATGTACTACTACTATAAAATATGTTCTTATAGAGTGTTGAGACTTGAATGATGTCAGACATTTACAGCAGACTCCATGTAAACCTTGTTCAGAGATGTCTCACCCTGATGGTTTTTTTTTTCCATTTCTGAAAGAGATCAACTTTTTTCATCTTGTCTTAGATTTTATGGAAGAAACATTTGAACGAAACTCCAGTGAATTTTAAGAAAATGTGTTCATGCGAGATGTGTTTGTGTACATTTATTTTCTCCAAATAACGATTTTGGGGTGACAGCCCTGAGATGGCTCTTTGTTGTCGACTGGGCTATAATAAGCAAGTTTATCTGATCTAAAATTTTATAGAAGAAAGATCTATAATGGTTGTTGACCAACAAGGTGACAGCGCTGACATGGCCCTTTGCAGCTGGCTGGGACATAAGCAACCCCTCCGCCCTCCTCCCCCCCCCCCCCCCCCCCCCCCCCACTCCCCATCATGAAGACCTTGTTCAACACGATATAGTTTTGGGTTGCTGAAGGATGTTTTTCATCTGATGTAAGATGTTATGGAATTAAGATTTTTTTTTTAAATCAGTCTGTGCGTGTTTTTAGAAACTGGATTTCCTTTTATGACGTCTTCCTAGGAAATTAACTTTGACCAGATGACAGTCCTGATGTGGCCACTTGTGTTCAGCTGGGCTATAAAAATGAATTGACTGTCTTTTGCTCTCGAAATTTGTGAAGATCTAGCAATGATCACTTTGATGATCTGTCTGGGGTATACAAACTATCTAGTTTCTTTTGTCAAACATGTATGGAATACGTTGGTGTGTGTGTAAAAACATACAGGGGATAGATCAGTGTGATGCAGCCTCATGTATCAGCTGGGCTACAAGCAACATTTCTTGCTCGCCCCGAATATGGCCTGCAGTTGGCTGCGTTGTGAAAATGATGAATTGGAAAAAAAAATGGGCATGGAGAGGCTCATGCCAATGTACAAAAACGTGGATGGGTGCACACATACACACACGCACACGCATACACACAACACACACACACACACACACACACATACACATGCACACATATTCGCTCACACATTCGCTCACACACACGCATATACAAACTCACACTAACTTGCACACAAACACAGAGATTGAGTGATAAACGCACACACGCGCGCGCACACACACACACACACACACACACACACACACACACACACACACACACACACACTTGCTCTCGAACTCGTACACATATGTATTCACGCTCACACACACATACGTACACACACATACACGTGCAATCGCTTACGCACACAGCTGCACACACACACAATCAGTGTCACATGCTTGTCCCTTGCGCATGTAAGCACAATCATGCACACTCTTTTCTATATAACTTGCTGATGTTATGGAGTTATGTGGGCTCAATTCATGGCTGGGCTCAAAAACTTAAACTGTCATTGTGATTTTTGTTTTAATCAGTTCTGTGTTTATACTTTTTTTTTTGTGCTTTTTTTTCATTTAATTTAATTTTGTTGATGATATAGTTTGAGAACAGACTTTTATGAGGTGACAGCCTTGATATGAGCCTTTATGGTTAGCTTGGCAAAAGCAACATTCACTTCCCAACTCCAAATCCCTTGCATTGTGCTTTTATGGCGACCGAGCGTGCTCGTCTCTTCCCACCTCCAAACTCCTCATGCTTTTATAGCAACTGAGTGAGCACGCACACATGAACTCATGCACACACACACACACACACACACACACACACACACACACACACACACACACACACACACCATCAAACACATGCACACACCATCAAACACATGCACAAACACACTACAGCACTTACTACATACACCACACATGCATGGACGCTCACTACAGCATATACACACAGTGCAGTATACGCACATACACATGCACAGAGGACAGTATACACACCCATGCACACACGCACTGCAGCGTACACACACAGACTGCAGTGCGTGCACACACACACACACACACACACACACACACACACACACACACATCTCTCTCTCTCTCTCTCTCTCTCTCTCTCTCTCTCTCTCTCTCTCTCTCTCTCCACACACAAGTGTGCACTCACACTGTAGCATACATGCACACGCTCGGAGCGTGTGGGTGTGTTGTAGTGTGTGCGTGTGTAACACACGCACACACTACAACACACCCACACACTACGGCATGGACACTCGCTCTACTATGGTGTGCGTACACACGCGACCAAACATACGTGCATACACACACACACACACACACACACACACACACACACACACACACACGCGCAGGAAAAGGCTGTGTTTCGGGGGAGGAGAAAAGGAGCTAGAGAATCAATGGCAAGGTGCAATGAAATTTCATACATGCACACGCTTACACACGCACACACTACAACACACCCACACACTACGGCATGGACACTCGCTCTACTATGGTGTGCGTACACACGCGACCAAACATACGTGCATACACACACACACAACACACACACACACACACACACACACACACGCGCAGGGAAAAGGCTGTGTTTCGGGGGGAGGAGAAAAGGAGCTAGAGAATCAATGGCAAGGTGCAATGAAAATTTCCTTTTCCCCCTTTCTCCTCACCCCCAGGGCCTTCCTGACCTCCCCCCTCTGACATACTCCAGCCTTCTTCTCCTCTGCCCCCCCCCCCCCCCCCACCCTGTCCTTCCCTCCCCCCCCCCCCCCCCCCCCCCCCAAAAAAAAAAAATGGTAAGGAGGAAATTGTCTGGTGGCAGTGAAGCAAGTTCTGATAACAAGCTTGTTACCCCCTTTTTTTTTCTTTGTTTTTGAAACATAAATTGTTGATTTGTGTTAACAGCCCTGTTATGGCCCTTTGTGGTTATACTGTGCTTTTTAAGCAGCAAGAATTGCAAACCATGGGATCAGCCACTCGCTGTGAAGCATGCTTGTGGAGGTTTGGGACTTTCACAACGTGCAGCATGATCATGTACTGCAGATTCCATTATGAGTTTTGTTCTAGGATGTTCCGCCATGTATGATTTTTCAGTTTTTGGACAGATGTTTTTGGTTTGATGTGATTTGGTTGATTTTTAAAAAAAAGTTCCTTTTTTTTCATTTACTTTTATCTTCATTTGTTTAATTACTTGATTTTTTGTGTGTATAAAAATTTGATTTAAAAAGGTCTTTTGGTGTGGGTGGTGAGTGGGTAAGAAACAAATATATATATATATATATAGAAAACAAGTAATGGCGTTACAGCCATGATATGGCCTCCTGTGGTCGGTTTGGCAGTAAACATGGAGATCGGTACAACATCAGTACCTAAGAATGAGAGTCATTTCAATATTTTTTCAGTTTGCCAGAAGACGAGCCGGTGCAAATTTTGAGCCCCTGTAATGCTTCAAAAGGATTTAAAAGATATTCTAGCATAAGCATGAAGGCACACTTCAAATACTGTATAAAAAAAAAGCAAAAAAAAAAGCAAAAAACATTTGCTCTTTTTTGCCCTGCCTTCAATTCCCCCTTCTTTCCCCTACCCTCATCCTTCCCACCCATCCCCCAGTATCTGCTCTTGCTCTTATCCTTTCCTCAAATCTCCTCGCTCCTCGCCTAAACCTTTCTACCCCCCCCCCCCCCCCTCCTCCCTCTGGAGAGTTGCCATCATGATGTGGGCAGAAGGCGTATAGTGTGGAGAACTTGTGGCGTCTTGTGATCCATAGAAGTTTTGGTGCTGAACATCACTACTGACTCAGATGATGAAACTTTGACAGGCCTCATATAGCCATTGTGGTCAGCTGGTCTGTAAATAATGAATTGCACACAGTAGTATTATGTAAAAGGAGGAGGCTGTGTGGGTGCGTTCCATTTGATGTGGAACTCTGTATGAAACATTCACGTGGATTTCCATGGTGTTTGACATGAACACTTGACTGCAGATTCCGTGAAGATCTTTTTCAGGGATCTTCTGCAGTTTTCAGTTTCGCAAGGAATCTAGTATTTTGAAAATCTGGCTTTTTGTATTTTTTGCAACAGCAGTGTAAGGAATTCACTTTGTGGCATGACTGTTACGGCCCCATGTGGTCAGGTGACAGTGCTATGCATAAGTTGAATTGATGTATGAGTTCAACCGAATCAACTAGTTTTCATATGAAATAACATTTGTTGAGGAGGGTTGTGCCTTAAAGGATTTTGAGTAGGTGTGAGAGACAGACTATTGAGATCAGTTTGAAAGAAAAACATTGGAATTTTGACAGCATGGCTTTGAAGGCCCCTTACAAGTTCAAGTCGGCTTCGCCATAAACATTAATCCTCTAACTCTTGGTCGCCCCATCCTCGCATCAAGCTCCTTCCTATTGTTCCATTTACCTGCAGAATGTGTTACGTGTATTTTTTTCCAATCCATTTTGAGATTTGACTTCAGTGGAGTGACAACCCTGATATGGCCCTGTGCGGTCGGCTGAGAAAAAAGCAACTCTCTCTTTTTTCACCACCCCCTCACTCTTTTTCACACACCCCTCCCCCTTGATCCCTTGCCTTGATGTAATATGGGGAAAATGTGCAAGTACCATCTCCATGAAAATCACACGCGTACATTTTCTTTCTTGGGCAGGTAATATTCTTCAATCGACATGTTGATGCCATGTGCATTTTGTAGGGATGGAGGTTTTTCTTGGCCAGAATGAAATTAAGAAACTGACCTGTTCTCAGGCCCCGATCCTGCCCCTGTCCTTTTGGGCAAATTTGCTGAAACTCAACGTTCCTCTGATGATTGTGAAGATTGTTCACACAAATGAAGAATTGTGACAAGTGGAAATGCAGGTTGACCAATTCAGCATCGGTATCTCATGGAACTCTGAGCTCTTTCCCTGATCTCGCAGTTGGCCTATGCTTTGGTCCAGTAACCCCCATGGCCTTTCGCTTCGTTCTCCCGATTAAAGATCCCTAGGTACAAATTTCCTTTGAATTATGTAAAGTATTTAACTCTAATGCACACCAGTGTTTAGCCACTTCTGTTTCAGCACATACTATAGCCTGATGCATGTATCTTGGCCAGTGTACATAGTGGAATAGTTAGAAAGCACAAAAAGGCCTATGACAGGTTTGATTGATAAGCTTCTTAGCTTGAGAATTCTCATGATGCCCGATCAGATTTGGGATAAAGTTATTGCACCATATGTCATGATGAAATTGGTACTTGAAAGTCGAGGCTTCTGCGACCATAAACAGTGTGACTTGGACTGGTTGGGCTACAAGCATGACTTAACTCATCGAATTTTGCTAGCCTTTTTCTGATTTGGAATTGTGCTACAAACCCCAGATGTATTAAGAATGTCACGAATTTCATAATCCTTTGTGAAAATGTTGGGGTTGGGGATCATATAATTTTTTTTTTGATAGGGATGACAAAGTATTGCAGAATAAAGGCCAAATGATGATGTATGTTGGCAAGTAGATGTATTAAAAGGCTTTTAAAAAATTGTATGGAAAAAGCCTTTTTTTTTTAAATTCTGAAATTGCACATTGTTAGCTGAAACATGAAGGGGTTAGAAATGCTTTCATTCAAAAGCCGAACTGCTCTTTTCACCACCCCACTGCCTTCTTCTTCCCCGTTTCTGAATTTTTACTCCAGAAGGTTGGGAGCTACATTTAATTGGAATGATGGAGTCAATATTTGCTGTACCGTTCCTGGTCTAGTACATTAACAGTTTAGCTGTACAGTACTTGTGCTGATCCCTAAAGTCACAATGATACAGGCCATTCAGCCCAGACTGAACATATACAAATGCACAATAGGACACTTGGGTGTGTGTTTGTGTGTGTGCCAGACCCCAGTGCCATGCACACACACACTTCCATGTGCACACACGCACACACAAACATGCGCGCGCGCGCACGCACAACACACACACCCAACCACACACACACACACACACACACACACACAACTCCATTAATCCTCCTGCCTCGTCCTCCCTAAATCCCTCCCCCAAGTGCCTCCACCCCTACTCTGCCCTTGTATAATGATATAACAGCAGTAATGTTAGTATTAACACAATGTATATGCTGGCTCCTAGTCACCATCACAGCCTGAGGTGGAGAAGGCGTTTGGGATACAGGCCATGTCCTGATCAACGACTCGCTGCAATACATGATTTTCTCTGGCAGTTTATTGTCTTAGGTTCCAGACTGATGTGGTCAGCCAGTGTACAGATTTTATTGTGGCAGAGGTGTGACGCATCCACATCTGGGGTGGGAATGCACCCTGCCCACGTACCAACCTATAGTTGAGTCTATGTACAGTAGAACTGGTTGTTTTCTTGGTCTCTGGATGTCTGAAACTCATTGTAATATATCCATTTGGCCGAAGAATGCCATTGAATATCCAGTATACACAATTTTGTGTCAGTTGTGTACTCTTGGGATTGAAACGGACAGCGTTTAAGCGTGACCATTTTGATTTGGAAGTTTGGTAGGCAACATTTTGTGTGTGTGTTTTTTTTTAAAAATTCATATATTAATCACAGATAGACCAAAATACAACAAACATTTCTTAAATCAATTTTTATAAATACACTCACAACAAAAATCAACTTTAAACACATACTTACCACTTCCCATTTTCAACCCTTGCAGTACATGTGCACAGGTCCGAGTCAATGGCTACAGATTAGGCTCCAAATACTATAAATTCTCTATTACGCTTAAAGCTGCACCAGGCATTTCTCCTCAGATCAGGCCTCGCCAAAACAGATTCATCATACAGTCCAGCTCTTAACCTATGCCATACCTGACTCTGAAGCAGGTCTCATGTTCGGTCCTTTTTCCATGCAAGCATGATCCACATGGCCCTTCATTTTCCTGTTGTCTGCCAGACTTTTCACTCCAAAATCCTTATGCTCTACTAGTGGCACAGAAATGCGGGATTCCACAAATCATGCATCATTCTGCTATTTTTGCAGACCTTTGGCATCGAACTAATCTAATGACCCCATATTTTAGGATGAAATATTGTTTTTCACATTTTTTTTTTTTCACGGAGCCAGGACAATTTCCATCTGTTTAAACTTGGATGTTACTATTTGACCTTTGCTGTAACCCCGAACTCTGACCACGGGGCAGCAACTCTGTCAGCTCTGTCTGCATTTGTGCTAGGCAAACGGGTGCAGTAAACTGCATTCATTTGGAGTAAGTATGTTCAGAAATCTGTAAAGAAGGTAAGGACGCAGGGTTGGACATTCAGCAAGATCGAGCCCGCTGTTCTCACAGGACAAATGGATCACACTGGTGGGCACTCGCAGAGCAGTTTAGCCTCATCAATCAACGTCAGATTTAAGAGAAAATGCCAAAACAGGAGTGTGAAACGGTGTGCCTGTAATGCAGAGTCGACAGTCCCAATTGTTATCCTGGCGTGTGCTTCAAATGAAACATGACCTATAGATCTGTTCGATTTGCCCAGCGTAAACTGACAAAAGGTGATGTTTATATTTTGAAGACATGCGTTATCTTCCCCTGATTTTTTTTTTCTTGAATGGTTTATTGTCTCCTCATGGGAGCAAATGTTAACTTCATGTTTGTCTATCATTTTGTGATTTCACCATTTCTTTGGGCATTTGTTTACACTTGATCACAACAAAAAAACACCAGTTGTTTCTCTGCCAAATTTTCGTCTTTAATGGACTTTTTCAGGACTGTCTCTTGGTCTGCTAGGCGATAATGCATGGATGAAATTAATGAGTGTTGCAGGGTTTTTTTTTTTTTTTTTTTTTACTATTATAGTGACACAAAGCCACATCTTTTTAAAGTTTTGGGTGTACACCCTAGGTATCATTCCTCCTTACTGGAAAGGGGAAGGCAGGATGGGTGGGTAGTTATTTTCGCACTTGAATGAAGCCACAGATTTTCAGCAATCTTTATAAGGTTTAAAAGTTCTGTTTTTGAGAAACTGTTTTTTCTTTTTGTAACATCTGTGTATGGAATTTACTTTTGACATGATGACAGCCCTGATATGGCTGCTCTGGTCTGCTAGGTGATAATGCATAGATGAAATTAATGAGTGTTGCAGGTGTAATATGTTCAGTAAGCTCAAATTAGAAGCGGTTTGATTTTATGAACAGGAGGCGACAATTTCAACATCGGGGGCCTTCCTCCTGTTTTCCTCCAGTTGGTAGAGACAGCTCCATCCCAAAGGTTGCTACTGGCCAGGGGGGGGGGGGGGGGGGGGGGGGGGGGGGGGGGGGGGGGGGGGGGGGGGGGGAGGACAGGAAATGCGTGATGCAACTGCTCATCTCTCAAAGGAGAGATCAGATGGTCTTTCCCTACCTGCTCCACCCCGGTGTGTACTCTCACCATCCCAACTATCCACACCCATCCTGCGACCTGGCCTAATAATGAAGACACCACAGGTGAGTAACCGGGTGAGGAGGTAGGTACAGGGGACAGTGACAGTTGTTTGAGGGAACTATTAGAGGTGTATCATGAAGAGTAGGATCATCCTCAGGCGGGTATGGTCATGGGTCTGTCAGCGTGTGTCCACAGTGCAGTCCGAGTCGAATTTTACTTCTTTTTTATGGTCTGACTGAATGGGGTGTCAGTGCTGTCTGTGTGGTCTGACCAATAGTCTGTGGCTTATAACCCACCTAATTCTACTTGGGCAGCGGCCAGGGTGGCTCCTGTCCAGAGGAGGGATGAATTTGCCATGTTCTTGTGCCCGCACTCTCTGTATGGTACAAAAAGGACATGATCGAAGACGTTGGATTGGAGGTGGCGAAGGAAGCACAAAATTGAAGACACGTGATCGGAGGTTAGAAGAGAGCAGTGGTGGGCATTGGGGATGGGAGAGAAATTATGTGTTTTTGTTTGCTGGGATAACATTCATTTGCAATCATATTTTTTTTTCTGTGCAGTTGCATCTCAAGACGACAGCGAAATTTTAATCGCCATAGGGAAGTCTAGGTGTGAGGTGAGTGTCGTATTGTGCGACCATGTTGTCGTGCTGTGTAGTTATATTCAAGTCTATTGGATAAAAAGGTTAATACTGCAGTAACGCCCCATGATACAGCAGGGAAGTGGGGAGGGGGGGGGGAGAAGGGGCCATGGAGGAGAAAGGGTGTGTGTGAGAGACGGAGGGGTGGGAGGGATGAAGTGCGTGAAGTAAATATTTACAGGGATGTTGCGGGATTGCTGTGTTGACTCTTGTGTTTTGTTCGCAGGTGTCTGAAGAATAAACCATTGGGAGGGCTAGATGTGAGGTGAGTGTAGAGCTGGATGTGAAGGAGGATGGTTGTAAGTATGTGCGAGTATGTGTGTGCGTGTGGTCGTATTGTGTAACAATTTTTCAGGCATGATGGCTGATGGTCGCAAGTGCTCATCCCCCGGAGCACAAGTCCAAAAGCAAGCTGGGAAGGAGGTGAGTCATAAGTGGAGTGGTGGGGTTGGGATGTGGGTGGCTTGACGTTGGGGGAGGTGAGGAGGGAGACAGGAAGTGTGTTAATATATATCATAGGAATAAAAATGCGGTTTATGTACAAACTTGTTTTCTGCATAATAGAAGGTTGAAGACTGCTGAAGATGCTCGTGAATTGCCCAATATTTTCATACCCAAACTGTTTAGAGATATCGTTCCCAGCAGCTAGACCTCACAGTAGTTAAAAGCTGAATATAAAAAAACCCTGTAGGATCTGGGTTTATGTCTTGGAGGAACTTTGTAAGTGTATCAGAGGAAAACTGAAGTTCTTTGTTGTTCAAGGTATCGGGGTCCGGCCAAATCAGAGTTGCAGTCCCATGTAGTTGAAACATCAGGGCAGCAGTCTGTCGCTCATCCTTGCCCAGTATTTTCGAGTTGTTCTAAGTTTGGTTTCATGTTTCTTGGAGGTTACAAACCTGGGAGGTTACAAACCTGACTGACGCTGATGTGAAGGTAATTATTGCCAGGACGACTTCATAGTGTGTGTTAATTGTGCAGCAATCAATAATGCAGAATTAAACATGATTTTTTTTTTTTTTGGGTGGGGGGGGGCGGGGGGAGGGGGGGGGGGGGGGAATCGAGTGATGGAAAGTGTATGATAATGAAATTTACAGGGATTGTATGGTGGGATTAATAATTAACTCTGATTTTTTTGCAGGTGTCTCAGAATGGTTGAATACTTAAAGAGTGTAGGGCTGGATTGTGTGTGTGTGTGTTGGTGTGTGTGTGTGTGTGTTTCTGCGTGATGATATTATTTCAGGTGCAGTAGTGGATGACAGTAAGCGTGCATGCTTAGTGGCACAGGCACAAACGACCAAGTTGGGTACAAGGTGAGCTTGAAATGGAGTTGTTTGGGTGGGAGATTAGTGAAAGGTGGGTAGTATGGGGGTGGGGGGATGTGAAGGTGGACACGAAGGGTATGTTTTTGTTTTTTTACATGGGTTAGAATTTATGGGTTATGTGTAAACTTTTCTGTGTAAGATTTGAAGACGGCTGATGTTTGTGAACTATCAAGATATTTACGTTCCCAGACTTGTGTTTACAGGGTTAATGTTCTCTTGACCGGACGTTGCACTATAACGCTGAAAAGGACTATGGGATCTGGGTTGATAGGTCTCAGGAGGCACATGGTGGGCGCATCTGAGCAAAGCTAAAGCTTGTTTTACAGGGTAATCCATGTTGGGGTAATCCAGCATCGCACCCCCTGTAGTTGAAACCTCATAGCAGCAGTCTGTTGTTGAAACCTCATAGCAGCAGTCTGTTGTTGAAACCTCATAGCAGCAGTCTGTTGTTGAAACCTCATAGCAGCAGTCTGTTGTTGAAACCTCATAGCAGCAGTCTGTTGTTGAAACCTCATAGCAGCAGTCTGTTGTTGAAACCTCATAGCAGCAGTCTGTTGTTGAAACCTCATACCAGCAGTCTGTTGCTCAGCTTTGCCAAGTGCTTTTTTGAGCTGCCCTAAGCTTGTTTGGTGTTGCGTTGCTGGGAGGATGCATATTTATTACTAGTGTTAAAGATAATTGCTGGGAGGATGCAGATCTATCACCAGCGTGATATAATTGTTGGGAGATGCATATCTATCACCAGCGTGAAGATAATTGCTGGGGTGAAGCATATCATCACCAGCGTGAAGATAATTGTTGGGAGGATGCATATCTACACCAGCGTGAAGATAATTGCTGGGAGGATGCATATCTATCACCAGCGTTGAAGTAATTGTTGGGAGGATGCATATCTATCACCAGCGTGAGATAATTGCTGGGAGGATGCATATCTATCACCAGCGTGAAGATAATTGCTGGGAGGATGCATATCTATCACCAGCGTGAAGATAATTGCTGGGAGGATGCATATATATCACTGATCCCAAAGGTAATAATTAACGGATGACTTCCATTAGGTGTTTTTGACTTTGCGGTAATCATTGTTTGGGAACTGACCATTGATTTTTCATTTTTCAAATCTGTGCCCAAATGCCTTCAAACCAAATACGGGGTTAAGAACAGGGGGGACTGTGTTGGTGGGTATGTGCGTGACTTTCAATCAAGGGAAGGGAGTGAAGAGGGAGAGGGGGGTAGGGAAGACCGGATGGGTTGGAGAGTTGGGGATGTTGTAGGGTTTTGGAGGGGGGGGGGGGGGGGGCATCATTGGTGGGAAGTATTTATGATAACAATGTTTTAAGGATACTTTGTGGGATTTATAACCCAATATTTTCAGGGAAACATTTTTGGGGTTTTTTAGACCCAATCTTTTTCTTTTCAGGTGTAAAGACAGAAGACTAAACCATGGGAGGGCTGGGATATAAGGTGTGTTTTAGCTGGATGTGAAGGGAGGGGGTGGGTGGGTATGTGTGTTCGGTCATATTGTGCCACCGTTAAATCATTATGGCTGATGACAGAATGATTTTTCCTTCGTGGCATAATCACAAGAGAACTAGAAGGGAAGTTGAGCGTGGGGGAGGTGAGATGGGGGTGGGAGGCAGTGATGTGTAGTATTTACGGGAATAGTAACAGGGGGTTTTGATGTGGGAAATGTTTTCTGTGAAGGTATTTGAAGACTGCTGAACGTTTTTGTAAACTGGCCAATTTTATTTTCCTCCCCAAACTCGGCTGTGTTTACAGATTTGACACTGAAAAGGACTGGGAACGGGGTTGATATGTCTCGGAGGAACTTGGTCAGTGCATCAGAGCAAAACTAACGTAGTTTTCAGGGTATCCAGGAAAGGCCAATCCATAGCATCGCACTCCCGGTAGTTACGACATGGCGGGCAGTCCAGCTCGGCCTTGCCCAGTGATTTGTCCACAGCCTGATGCTGCATTGCTGGGAGGCAACAAATATGCGTGTCACTGATGTAAAAATGTATGATTATTAGGATGACTTCATTGTGTGTTGACTATGTAATCGTTTTTGTGGGATTGAATATGAATTTTCCCAAATGTGTCGAAGTGCCTTCAATCAAGTGGGGGGGGGGGGGGGGGGGGGGGGGGTTATAGAAAGGAACTGATGTTAATCCCCCCCTGTGTATGTAAGCAAACTTTCCGGCGGTGGTGAAATGACGTTAATGAGAAGACACCCCAGAGAGGGCCCTAGCGGTTGGTTTGATTATAAACATATGAATTGAATTCAATCATTTTTTGGGTCATTTGTAGTGTATTTAGAGCTGTAAAAAAGGGAGATGGTCAAAACAAGTTAGCTTCCAGCTCTTTAATTGGGTCAACAAAAAATTCATGTTGAGGCATGTGTCGCTGAAACCAGTGCAATACCAAAAAATGTATAATGGCATGTGTTTTTCTTGTTTGTTAAAGAATTGATGAGTTTTTTTGTTTGTTTTTGCCCTTGTCAATGTTATTTTACCGAAGACAGATTTAAATGAAATTCTGGTGTGTTTTTAAATGTGTTTTATTGAAATTGTGTATTTTTCCCTAAACCATCTTGAGAATTGACTTTAATGGGGTGACAAGCCTGATATGGCCCTTTGCAGTCAGCTGGGCTATAAAGCAACATTACTTTTCGTCAATGCTGTTTTAAGTTATTGCATGAAGCCTTGTTTTCATTCTGTCACGTTTGCATGTTATTTTCATCACTAGGATTTGCTTCGCTTCTTTAACTCCCATGTGCATGAATTTTTTCCCCTTATTGCTTTTTGCTGAAATTGTTTCACAACAATTGATCGATTCATTTTATTTTCAGCTTGCTCCCGGTTAACAAGGAACAAGTGTATTACATTTATTGCATATGTAATTTATGCAGGGCAAGGGTTTTTTAGTTTACTTGATGTGCATGGTTATTTCCATGCAATTCGACCAGGGAAGAGACACATGGTATGAGGTTTGTTTGGGAAATGCATCTAAGGGAACCACCATTTGGGTAGATGCTAAAAACTTTTTAAAATGCTCGGTGCTATCCACTCTGTAGTAATTTCGGCAGTTTGTCTTGGTCATAGAACCGCAATAGTGAAGTTGGCTGATTTGATTTTTTGAAATTTCCGATGTGTGTTAATGAGTTGTGGATATGTGGGGGATTATTTTTAAATTTTTTTAAAAACGAATATGACCTGAGAGTTGACTTGTACCAGAACCCCCCTGATATGACTCTTTGTGATCGACTGGGCTATAATAAATTTAAACTCTCTTGATTTGTTGGCGAGGAGTGGTTGTCTGGCAAATGAAAATAGTTGCAATGATTTCTTTCCGAGTTCAGTCAGTGGAAAAGCTGACGTTAAGGTGTTTATGTGTTGGCACCTGTATCATTTGGCAACGGGATCTGGGCGCTTTCAGGTATTTTAGGCTGTAGAGTTTGACTATGTCCGGTTTGTTGCAGATTCTTCTGTGTCTGGACCATTTGGTGAAAGTTGCTTAAACTCTGCATTGCTTTTGACTGCCTTGGTTGGCCCCTACCAGATACAAGATCTGCACAGGATGAAGGTAAAAATCTGTTGGTCATGATCAGTTGTTGATCGGATATAAACACTTTACAGTCGTCTCCAACAAAACAAATTCATAGATGTACATCTGATTTGATGTAAGATTTTAAGGAGAGATTTTAAAGCAGCTCCTCTATGATTTTAGAAAATCTTTTTAATGAGTTCAGTGCATATGATATTTTTTTTTTGTTTTTGAATATTTTTTAGCATCTCTGCAGAGGCACCGTCAAGGTGACAACCCTGATAAGACCCTTTGTGGTCAGTTGGGCTATGAGCCTCATAAGTTGAATTTTACAAAAAATGATTTTACTGACAATTATTGAAATCTGTGTTAAACATAACAATCAAAATCATTATGTGTTACAAAAGTTCATTAGGAGCAGATACTAAGGATAAAGTTTAACATAATTATTACGTCTACAGTTTTGCATGTTGGGGGTTCTTGTTTGCTTTGTGTCCTGTATATTTCATATGACTGATCATACGATTCAGGAAACACTTGTACATGACCAGTTCAAATCTGGATACAGTATGCAAGTTTATTCTGTAGATGAGACCTTACTTTTCAAACATTTAGAGTTACGTAGGTTGACAACCTCGTATGGCCTTCTGCAGTCAGCTAGGTTATAAGCAACAGGAAACACTACATAAATTTTAAGGGATCAGGTTGAACGGAGCTTTTTTTTCCCTTTAACAGGAATGCTGCAGATCTGTCAGCCAAGGGTGTGAATGCAGCCACAGATCTGGGCAACATATTCAAAAGCTGGTTCCATAATCACTGAGAACATTTGTTTTATCTGATCTTATGAGGGTGTGTGTTTTAAAGAGGACTTGTTTGTAACTTAAACTGTAAAATTTCTGTAACTTAATGACATTTCTATGCCTTTTAGGGGGAGGGTGGCACTGGGTGTCGGCAGGGGAAATGGAAAGTAATGATGCCACTTTGCTGAGTATGAGCGACTGCATATCTGGTTATCCATATGATTTCATCATGACACGTTCGGCAAAATACAAGTAGGCAAATGAAAAGAAATGCATCAGGGGGAGAGGGGAGGGGGGGGGGGGGGGGAGGATGAATGGTGAGTGGTAATTGCACTTGCGGAGTTTAACCATTGCGGTGTCTTGACCAAAGAGCAACAACTCTTATGCATATGATATTGCATTTAAATCTCGCATGTGAAATTGTATCTGGCTGTGTCTGCTTCATCATCATGCTAATACTTAGGAAAAATTGAGGCGATTTCAGGCGCCGTCTTGAACTATGGACAAATCTGGCAAAAGGGCATGCATTCCGCGCCAAAAGTACGCAGATCAATCTGGTTTGAAAGTAAGTTGTGTTGGAAGAACCTATTTTACAAGATAAAGGTATCTGTCTATCTCCTCATAGTGACTGCGGATGAAAAATAACTAAGCACAAATGCATGGGCTTGCATGTACGCCCACAGAAAAGTTGGAAGAAACATCTTTATAGAAAATATGCTAATTTGTGCGGAACAGTGCACCAGTAAGCAGCTCTACAGTAACAGGTCTGTGGTTGGGCTGTGTGTGTATGCATGTGTGCATGTGCAGTATTTTACTTTTAAATTTTTACCATAGTCTGTGTTTGATCAAGACAGTCAAGGTTTAGGAGTGCAAAACCACTATTGTCAGAACCTTAAAGTGCAGAACGGCAAACGTCAACATTTGGGGGTGGATGAATGGTGGGGGAGGGGGGAACTGGTGGGGAGCGGGAAACCGGTCATGGAGGAGGAAAACTTAACTGAACTGTATCTTAGTCACAAAGTTAAGTCGGACTAGAAAACTGGACTGCACAATTTTTGTCTTTCACTTTTGTTCAGCTCTTTTTTTCTTTGAAGTTCCAACAACCTCAAACTATTACAAATATTTTCGTCTTTTTCAGGGAGGCTGCTGATGTCTCTGGTGCTGGTGGAGATGCTTTCATCTGGACCATTCCACCCATTTTAACAAAATGTTTAATTCAAATAAACAAAAATGCATCTTCTCTTGGTGTTTTTGAATTGTTTTTGATTTTTTTTCAGTTTCTCTCTCACTCATTTTCTCTGTCCGTCTGCCTGTTTTTCTTCATGTGTTTCTATTTGTCGCCATTGGTGTTTGATCTTTACCCCGCCACTGTATTGTCCATCTCCTCTACGTTCTCCCTTTCTGTGCCTCCAGTGTCTCTCTGAACCATGGTGGGAATCTAATTTGAAACTGTACAGAACTCTACATATGCACACGTTTATATACGAAGTACATTGGAGATGTTTCCACTAATTTTTAAGTATGCGCCATTCCAGTATATGATCATGAGCTAAGTGTGTCGTATGTAGAGTTGGAATCGTTTATATAACTTCAGCTTCATTCCTCTTGGGCTCCAAATAAGTTTCGTGTTCGTCACCATAGGACTCTCAAACGTTCGTCACCATAGGACTCTCAAACGTTCGTCACCATAGGACTCTCAAACGTTCGTCACCATAGGACTCTCAAACGCACGTTAGGAGTGAATTGGGTCCAGCTTCAAAGGCTGTCTTGCGTAGCAGAAAACCCACCCGAATTTTTCAGGAATTTCTCAAGTCAGAAATTATTCCAAAATCCGGCAAAATTATATTTTACTGTGGATTTTAGGGGCATTCTTGAATAGTGATGAAACGGTATTGCAGAGTAAAACCCAAATGTTTTATGGTTGTTAGCATTTTGTTTTCAAAACCCTTTAGTTGTCAGCTGACATGTAGGGGGTTTAGAAATACTTTCAGTCAAAAACAGAACTGCCCTCGCTTCAGCCCAACCATCCCCAGGTTCGCAAATGTTGAGCCCAGAAGACTGGCAGCTATGCATGATAGAGTGAAGACAATGGTGGTACGGGAAAGATCAAGCTTGACAAAAAGTTCTGGTACTGGAATGCAGCTTTCAGAGGCCACCTGCCATCAAAGAAGTGCAAAAATTCAGATGTCCCCAGTGTCGTGGATTTGATGTCCCAAACATGACTCTGAACCTGGTGTTCAAACCGTCAAAAACACCTGGCAAGAGGACGGGGATACAAAAGTCGAATCCCTCCAAATCTTGGAGAAGTTGCCATTTGACATGCTGGTGAGATGGGCAGACCACTCTGCACACCCGCTTGTACCCTCTAAAGATCGGGAAGCTTTGTGATGCATTCCATGCGTGCATTAAAACATGTTAAGTCGTGATGAATGCTTCAAAGGAAACGATGAAAACCGTGTTCAACAGATTGCAATGCATTATTTGTCGTGTTTTTTTTAGGCATGTGTGCATGTTCTAAACGTTTATGTAAAATTAGTTTCAAAGCGAGGCGACTGGGCGGAAATTTAAACGAAAATTGAATTTAAAGCTGCCAGGTAGGAGGGACAAATTACCAGACAAATCGGGTCTTCTTCAGATCTTCTTCACAGCAAGATACCGTTCAGACAAGCAATCACTTTTTGAATCGGCGTACCCACCCATTGTGCCTGAATTCAGAAAGGACAGGTTGATTGCTCCCCCCCCCCCCCCCCCCCCCCCCCCCCCCCCCCCCTCCCCCCCCCCCCCCCCCCCCCCCCCCCCCCCCCCCCCCCCCCCCATTGTGTATGGAAACATGAAGGCTTGGGTTAATTTGATCAAGCAGCAAGTTAAAGTAGCGTTAGGACAAGATTGATGTATTGACGGAACATGATCAGCAGCAAGTTAAAGTAGTTGCGACAAAGTTGATGCATTAAGGAACACATGACCAGACCCCCCCCCCCTCCCCCCCCCCCCCCCCCCCCCCATACTTTTAAATTTGATGTCTGTGGAGATAAGAGGACAGGCATCGTGTCTTCTCCTTATTTTCACATTCAAATTCTGGTTCAGGACTACAGATTGCTTCTCTATAAAAACTTTTTCCCTCCATTTTGGGAAACACCCCCTAACTTTTTTTTTTTTTAAATACGTAAAGAATGATATCTGCTTTTAGAACTTTTCATACTAGCGCTCTCGTTAGCGTTTTCGGATAGGCACTCTTTAATTACGACCACGCCTAATGAAGGGGCTGAAATCGGCTCGATGTACCACCTGAAAGAACAAGCCCATGCCATGGTCATCATAGTTGTAAGCATGCTGTAGTCTAAACAGAAATACGGAAAAGCATGGACAAAAGCACATGTCTTCCTAAAATCGGGGGTTGCTACGAGCCTTCAAAATGGGTGTTATATGGACTATGGCGTTATACCATGGAGACCAGTGACGCGCTTCGCAAACCCCACACGCCCGTGCCAGACACGAAAAAAAAATGAAGCTCTAATGCTTGTCGTCCCTGCACCATCCAGCCCCACCACACCACCATAGTATTCCACTTGCCACTCCACACCCTAGCCTACCACCACCACACCCAATCACATAACCACTACGTAGCAACAAATTGCACAGCGTGCGTACCACACTACACACCACTCGCCAGATATGTGTTGAGAACACGCCACACCGTACTACACACCAAACTCCCCACTGCACCTGCCACCTACCAGACATACCATTTGTGGTCGGCGGGGCAATCAGCACCATGGCGTACTGCTACATCAACAAAAACCACGCCATATACCATACACCACGCACACCACACCACGGTGCACACGTCAAAAAACTCCCGTACCGGCACGCCCAAAACACTGTGCGCACTATGCTGCGCACTCGCCATACACATATGTGCACATGCTCGTTACATCATACACTACAATGCACCCGCCATGCCACGAGCTACACAGGCATCAACTGGTACATTATACAGGTCACCATATCTGTTATCTACACAGCATGCCAAAACTACTTGCCGCTACACACTACCAGATCGGTATCACAGCCCGTACAATCCATAGGTTACAACGACGCTATCACCCTCTGACATACATAAGCGCCATCACCACATTATAGGACCACACCACCAAAGAAAACCGCCAGACCACACGCCATTAAGTCAAGTGCACCTTTGCCACATACCACACCACCTTTCATCGCCGTACACTGCGTGAACACCACACATTGTCGTGCTACCACCTCACACACCCCACCACCCCACGGCCCCAGATCGCTCACACCCACTAAACCAGGCGCAACCCCATTACGAATTCACCTCACGCCACCAGAACACGCCACTCCACATATTGCACCCACACCATACTCATCACGCACCCACACAAGACAGTATACCCACCCATGTCTCCATCATGCCGGACCTAAACGCCACCCCACCCTCGCTATACCGCAACACCACCACTAAAAAAAATAAAAAAAAAAGCACTTGCTACACCACCACCCAACGCCCACATAGAGCAGTACCGGTAAAAATCACCTATCTCCACACAGTTCTTCAGTGATATTACACCCATTGCGACACTCCACATAAAAGCATACCACACTGAAACCATACTATTCCACACCACCTACCGCTACAGTACACCACATCACACTGAACAAAACACTACAACCGGAAAACTACATCACGCGTAGCGCACCAGAAAATATAGCACACTACATAATGGCAATACGCTTTAAAACATACCATGTGACAATTATGAACACCATACACCTCACCAACAATTCATCCACACACGCGCACCACATACCCCTTTCCACACTACACACACACTATACCATATAAACAAACATACAGACTCCGACAACCAATAACTTTATCTATATATTCGGTTCTCAATACTGCTGACGCCGGAAATTGCGTGCCTGCTTGTCTGAAAATTGTGTAGACCTGTAATAATAGATTGTAATTATTATTACCGTATTTCATTATGGTTTTTACTATTGCCTTTTGTTTACTTAGCAAGTTCTTACTTTGAAAAAAAATGTTTTACACAGAAACAATACTCTTCATTTGGTGAGTGAAATTCAGTGTACGTTACAGGCATGTGTCGTGCACACGAGGTGAGATGTATATTTAGAACCCTTCATATATATTACCACACACACACACACGCACGCACGCACGCACGCTCGCACGCAGCACGCACGCACACACACACACTCACACACACACCATCCCACACCACCCGCGCCACCCCACCCTTTTCTCTCCAGACAAACTGCCATGGCGGCTGGTCCCCCTCTTTGGTAGTGGTTTGGAAACAGGATGGTGTGGCGGGAGGTTGTAGGGATTCGAATCCTTTTTTTCTGTCGGAGTGGTCTACCGGTCTGGGTGCGTTGTGGGATTTCAACTGGGAAGAATAGAATCCACACAGCAAAAGCTTGACCCCATCTTAGAATCACACAGCCAAAGCTGAGACCCCATCTCTAGAATCACCACAGCAAAGGTGACCCCATCTCTAGATAGAAATAACGCCAAAGCTGATCCCCCCCTCACGAAGCGATCTCTGACGGGAGTGATCAAATTATCCGAGGGACACTATGCGGTACCACGGATTCTCCGTCTGGTCAACACCTAAACTATGTTTTGAAAGAAAAAGCGTCCCGCACATTTGCTATGTAAAATCAGACGAGAAAGGAAACGACGTATAGTGTCATCTTTCTGATTCCTCCCGACACACACAACAACACACACACAACAACACACCACACCACACCACACGCACCACACGCCGCGCGCGCGCGCGCGCGCGCGCGCACACAACACACACTCACACACACACACCCCACACACACTACACACAAAGCCTTAAGTTCGTGGACCCCGTCAGATCTTGCTCTCGTCCGGGGGGGCCAAAGTTGGGATTTGTCCCTGTGGAGAGTCTCTGGTCGAGTCCTCCACCGTCTCGGCAACTTATGGGAATCGTTTAGTGTGGAACGTTGATGATTGCCCTACGGACGGGGTAAGAACTAGTCATCCCTCCCCTCTCCTTTTCTGTCCGCCCTCCTTTCCCTCATTCCCTCCCCATTTCCACTATGATCTCCCTTGGAACCACTCGTCCGACCTTTGCATAGGGTAATGTGTGCGCGTGGGAGAGAACTAATAAATGTATGTTTGGGCAACTTGCCTCCTCCACCAAGTTTCGGGCGAAACGTGCCCCAGGATTGGCATTTATACGTTCTCTAACAAGCAAGACTTCAATAACCAAAAAATAACGATTATCTACAAACAAACTATACTGTGTCAGGGTTATCCGTTTTCAATTTCTAATGTACTAAACTTTTCAGATTTCAGTTGTTGCTTATCCTGTGTTTTTCCTGATCGTTTTCAATAACATCTTTTTTCACGCAAACAGTTCTTTCAAATGGTCTCGTCTTTCATGTGAAAATAACATACAGTCGTTAACTGTTTTCTCTAAAGTCTTTTTAAAACTGAGTTATATTTCTGCACATAAAATCCACACACTTATCCGAGATGTATTCCGCTGAACGCTAGTTTTGTCAAAGTGTTTCTCTTTTTAACTAATGGTCTCTTTCTGCCCGAAAGTCATCTATAAAAATAGTGTTGCGTTCCTTCAAAACAGTCTATAAACTGTTTAAACAACTCACTAGTTTATTGCTGGGATCAAATCAATAGATGTCATCATCTGTCCATATAAACCTTCTATCCTGATATGCTTTGTTCTTTAAGTGTTGGACAGAATCCACAATTATGATTTAAAGTATAACGTTTATACTGGTGTAAACAGGTCAGGATACAATTTTGTTTTTCCACAACAGTTTGTCCACAAATTATGACAATTGAGGGGTTAGTCATAAAGTTTAAATGCGCCCCTAGTTTTATAACAGAACTTAAATCTAATCCAGTTTATTGTTTTTTCATGCTCTCTGTTAAACCGTGTTCAGTATATACAATCCTTAAGGCCTAGGTGTGTAAGATTAATCCATTCAGTGCTGTAAGATTGTTTCTATTTAGACTAATATTGAATTTGTTGCTTGTTGTTATGGACCATCTATCCTCCCATTGTGAAGAATGTCACAGTATCTTTAGATGTCAACGCTTAAGTTTTGCCAGCTAATTAGAATTCCTTTAAAAATGGCCGTCACTAACGCCCACAACCCATTCCTTTCCTTATCTTTCTGACAGAAATTTCAATATTATTGTGAACGTGTTCCCCTAATTTCATTTGCGGCATGACCTGTAATTTTGTAAGAAGCATCTTTTACAACTGTTTCTTTTCTGTGGAGGATGTATGTTTTTTCCCATTCGGCGTTATTTCAATTTCTTTCCGACTTTGTCGTCTGGCTTATGATTACATGTACAGGGCAGAGTTGATGCCTTTTCTGAACTTATTTGACGGCCTCCTAAAAAGTAAATGGGCTTATGAATTTCAAATTTTTGTCCCATTCTAAATATGGTTCTAAGTGCCATTTGGGTCCGGTTTTTCGAACTATTTTATAATTCATATGGCCAACGTGATTTGCCCTCTAGATTGTCGCGTTGTTCTGTTTAGGAAACTTTGTGCTGTCGCCAACCTCTTTGCGTTTATTAATCACCATTTTGAGGGACTCAAAACCATCCAACGTGATATTTCGCCATTCTGTTCAAAGTCCCCGCGACGTTCTGCAAGGTCTTTTAATTCTAAAGTTTTATACCCCTTACAGGCGCCAATGTAACTCTGGTTCTTCTGGCCCCCCGCGACATTTTAGTACAGTTTATTATTTTATTTCAAGACAATGTGTAGGTTAACACATTTTACGCCTTCCCGTTTGTCATTTGTCTTTATATTAAAAATGATCCGACCCCTCACAAAACTATCCTTTTAAACTGTAAATTAGGGCCTTGTATAATTCATAACTCGCCATATGCAGCTTTCCCTGATGGACGAGCTCTTAAACAGTTGAGGGCCTTCCATCATATAAGTTTTCACTCAGTGCTTAGGCTCATCCAAATGAACATAGAGTAATGAATGTAATGCAAGATCGAGGGACTTTCCCCTCCTAAGTAGTTTTGGTCGGTTGTCACTCTAAATTATATTTGTAGCCGTTATTTAAAAGCCTAACCATTTTATAGCTCGCCTCTTTATCCAAAATGAGTCAACCCTCTTCTTTTCAGGCTTGAATGTTAACATTGTTTTTAGATTTGCATTGTTAAGTTTGTGAGAGTAATGTCAAAGTTACTCATTGCTTCTTTTTAGAGAGGCACAACCCGTAATAACCTCAAGGTCTTGTTAATGGCTAACTTTGGCCCCTGTTTGTCATTTTAGGAACCGTATTACTTCTCCTTGGCTTCGATTCTATAAAAACATACAACTTTGTAGGCATATTTCCTGTGTGCGCGACCATTTTGGCTCCCGCCATTGTTCTCCACATAGCATGTTCTAAAACGAAGGACGGTTCTTGGGTTGTAATTGCCCCCCCCCCCCCCCCCCCCCCTACCCCCCCCCCCCCCCCCCCCCCAAATACCCCTTTTTTGAACGAAAATAAAAATGAGTGCATTCAATATACTGATGCAACATTATTCTGTTGGGCCGCACTCAATCTTTAAAAATATAGCAAATGATATCTTGACATTGCCCTGTGACCAGACTGCCTCTTTTCATAAAAAAGGTGAGTACTCATTAAGCAGATATCTTAACCCCCTATTGAACTCGAACCACATCATGAAAGCGTGGTTTAGTCATCCGAATGCAGTTTTATCCAAAACCAGTTAAACTTTGCTGTGTTTTGCGATCCAACTGGGTGTGGAGTGTCGTATGTGCTCATTAAATCACCCTGATCCTTGGTGAGGTCAGTGTACAGATTCATTTCTATTACACCTTCAGACGTTTTTTGACTGCATTGCAAGCGCATTAACCAAATGACAAACCATTTAAGATCCACCTCAGCAACATTATGGACCTGACGGCTTTAAAAGGATCTGTAACGAATTTAATATTAACATCAAGACAGGTTTAGACCAACCGTTGGATTCATAATTCGTGGTCTAGGCGACCTTTATTTTCGGGGCCACGCACAGAAAGTTAACTATGACTGGCTCCTCCTTTCCAAAACTTTCTTTTCAGGCAAACCTGTTCAGCATGGGTCCCTACAGCAAGAGCATAACTAAAAGTCATGGACAACATTTATCATAGGAACCCACTTCTAATGGGGCCCTAACTAGGGCGGGAATCGAGCGAATAAACGACTCTCTTGTACTTCCGTTTGGTGTTTGCTAGGGGCGCAACAGACACAGGCAAGATCAAGCATAAACTGATCCTTCTACTGGCTTTGACGCGCAAAAACAATTACTTAGCAAAATTTAGAGGACGCCATTAATTCTACAGTTGTTTCCTTTCAAGTATTCAATAGGTCCACACATGTTTTACAATATTGCCAAGATCCGAAAGTAGACTTTGCTGTTGGCACTGGTTCATTCCATGCTGCCTTCTGACCTCAGACACCAGGTAAGGATTAATAATAAACTATAATAATGAACCTTCTTCTTATAGCAGGCAATGAACAGAAGGTTGGGAAAAAAGACATAAATCTGAGGCAGTACTCATTACAAACAATAAAAGAACACCCAAGATTAAGTCATCAATCCGAAAGTCAAACCCCAAAAGTCATTGAAAGATCTCTGCAAAGGCTCGGCGGACTCTGTTCGCCGATGACCTCGAATATGAAAAGACAGCGCTTGTTTTGGATTTACTGGCTCGGATTACTTGGTCTTTATCTTACTAAATATTAACCCAACTATGAAGAGACTAATGTCCATAAGTGCTCGGCCATAAGCAACTACTTTGCTTGCAGTAGACAAACAGCCAGCTGACAATACTCCCCAATCCTTCTGGTAAGGTTTCATAGCTTTACCAGCTAATTTTTTTAATAAATTCGCAGAGATGATCAAGCTGTGTTTTTTTTACCCATGATTTATCTGGTGGAGGCCGGGATGGCGGCGGAGGTACGACCTTTGGCACCGCGCCTCGTAATAGCCACCACAATGTCTTTTATTGCAAATCCTAAGCCGTTATAACGCTTGCTAATGTGACTCTTGCTCTGCTAAACCAGTGTTGGTAATTCGTTCTGCTAGTGTGTGTTCTTCATATAAAATTTTTTCGATAGTTTCTCTTATTCTATTCACTTGAGTGCGTAATTGGTCTCGGTTAGTAGTTAGCACTGTCTAGTCTAGTGATTTTCTTGTTCAAATCTTTTAGTCTTTGTCTTATTTTCTTTAATTCAGGCCCGAAGTTGGCGTCATCCGCCTCAACGAAGTTTTTCTATTTTCTCTTTTTTATGCCCTCATCTAGTTTCACCTAGTTTTGCTAAATGTTTGTTAATTTGCCTCGATCCTCTCAAAGCATGATCAAGGGCCTCTATTTCTCGCATGGGTAGCGGTGGTGTGTATTAGTCTTTAATTGCTGTGTCTGTCTGAACAACTGGTTTTGACTTCTATTGCATTTATTAATTCGTCCTGTGTTGATTTAATTCTTTACGATCCCCTGTTTTGCATTTGGTTATATGTTGGAGTTCTTTGCAGTTGTGTTTGAAGTTTAGCAACTGCATTTCCCTATCTCATTTTGGTCTATACAAGCCAGGCGATTTTGATCTTTCACACCTGAGACTTTGTATAATTTGTACTCTTGGCTAAAAACTTTGATGGGTCTGGTTTAGTTGGATGCCGAACAGGATTCTCCTTGAATCGTCTTCACCAACAGTGACCATCTTCTTAATCAAATCATTGGGGTCTAGAAATTCGGGTGGTTCTTGGCCTAAACTTTTGTAAAATGCTCCCGACCGTACTTTCTGTTAATTCACCGTCGCATTGAGAGCGCTGAGCGATGCCGTGTCAAAGGGATCATTTCCTCATTCGTCTCCCAGGGTCAAAACCTCATATCTTTTCGCCCTTCAATTCTGCCCATGTTTTTAAAATATTACACTTTTTATTTTTGTTTATAAAAAAAATGTCCACAACGCATATGGTCGATTCTTGGCCGTCTAGAAAGCTTGAAAGAACCCTTTGGCCGGTGCGGGGAAAATACGGAATATAACTGTTCCAAAAATCCATCTACTATTGATGCAGGATCAAATTCTTCCTGTTTAGATTTCCAGACCTAGGAGGGATGATTTGATCGTGCCCAGCTGGCCACGGCTACTTTTAAGATAGACTCGTTCCACAACACGACCAAACCAGAAACAGATGTCCACGATTTGGGACGGGCCCAATCGTTAAGAAATTTTGTACACAACTTGAGGGGCAAGAAGAATTTTCTTAACAATGCAGACTATTTTTAACTATTCTGACTATGGCTAACCGCGAATGAAACGGGAAAGATCTTGCGTTTTCAAGGAATCAGCACTGAAAGAAGCACTATACTTAGAATAGGCGCCGAAACTCGACTCAGGTGCCTAAAAGCAGCAACAAGGCTTTCGGCTGTAGTTATGCGTTTATGGTAACGCTTTCCAATCCCCCTAGGATTTTGAGTTGTTAAAAGCGCATGCCCCATACTTTTCAGGAGCATTAAAAGGACCGCTTGTCATATGAACTAACTTTTAATGGAATACCAAACGTGTTATCAAATCAACAGAACCCGAAGCAAAGTACAGCATTTCTGACATCTCGTAGAGTTTGCCGTGTTAGCAACCCTGATTAGCGAGCTGATTGAGAAACAATATAAGTCCCAACGATATATATATTTACGGAAAACGTGCGTCCATCATACAACATACCTAGAAGCAGGGCAGGACACTATTATGGAATTATTAGTTTTTAGCGTCTCGCAAGATCGCTTAAAGGTATTTTTTGCTGTGTGAAGATGAAGAAACCATTCAAAAGAGGAATGAAGTTTTTTAATCCCCAAAAATAACGAAAGTCAATGTTCGATTGGGGCCAGTACCTAACAATTTATGCTAGCGGACTTAGACCTTTCATCATTTTGACGAAATAAGAAAATTGTCTTGGGGGTGGGAGGGGTAGTAGAAGTCCAACAGCAGACCTTGCTTCCCCCCACGATCTACACCTTCACAGTGTAAGACTTGATGATTATTTAACACCCAAAATACGGTTTATGGATTGACTAAGGTCCAACGGAGGATAATCAGTACCATGGAACAAGCGGGAGAAACTGTGAGGCGACGTAATAACATTCAAATTGATAAGCAGCAAGACGCGATATAAACCGCTTACTGTACATTTTTTTTACTATACTGATGCCGGAAGTGACTAATTGAGTAGCAGATTACAAGATATACATACTAAATTATTTATATTTTTTAAAAAGCATGTTGTTCGGTTTATCCCAATGTGGCCTACAGAACCGCCACAAAGCAAGAATAGAGGCAATTCTGCTGCTGAAGTAAACAACATTCAGATTAACAAACATTACACAACTGCAACAAAAATAGAGCAGACTTTCAACATACAGCAAAACCAAACGAAGGTATCTGCTGCCTTTACTGCTGTTACATATGTCACTACTGGAGCACGACATTAGTGCTGCTCAGCAGGACCGAGTGTGAGGTCTCTTTCGCCACCAGGCCCCGTTGGTGCCACCCCGCAGCTTTACTCTAGGCGGTTTGTCTTTAGCTCTTGGGCCTGTTTTCCTTAGCTGTAGTGCTGGATATCGCCCCCCCCACCCAAACAAATAAACTCAAAAGCACACAGCTATGGTTTCAACTAATAAGGCTAAAACTTAGTCGTTCAACTGACATAAATAAAGCGCTAGCTGACTCAAACATCACGGATGAAGACTTTAACGTTTACAGGCCGATTTTGAAGACTGACCAAAGCAAAAGTTTGATCTTCAAAGCAAGGCGAGGACAAGTTTTTTCTCAACAGCCAGACGCGAGCATGATAAAAAAGGAATGCTTAAAAAAAGTAACGAAACATTAAAACTCTGTTCTAACCAGCTCACATTAACCCATGCCAAATGGGCGTTTATACTTTAGTTGTTTTTGAGCCAAAGCGCAACAAGGACGTTGATATTGGTTCTGATTAAGTATTTTTGTTTAATTTAAATAAAATATTTTGGTAGAACGAAAGACAGCATGGCTAGGATATATGAAGGCACAAGACGAATTTTTTGAAGCAATGCAAGAATCAATTTGTCACGAGCACTGAATGATATTGATTTGAGAGTCATTGACCCAACAAAACGTGACAGCAGTGTTGTTCATGCAATTTTCTCAGTTCCAAGTAACTAACATAGACCCGCCAGTTAAGTAATGTTAGCTGTTTTACTCGACTATGAACAATACATGCAAGAAACTCTAGAAGTCTGGGTCTCAACTCAAACAGACAGAACTATTCTTCTCATAATGACTTCAACACCGGGTTGGGCAGGACGAACTGCTTGCCACACTCAGTTTGACGCTGCCGCTGAAGAAGCTAAAATGAGAGGCTTTTTTTTTCTTGGCTGCGTCAGAGGCGAAGTCCTAGAGATAAGATTTTAAACAGGCCTAAGTATGCACGATTGTAGCAAGCTATACATCCCGCTACCTCGGGAGTTGGTTTCCAAGAGAGCAGTTTTAAACATAAAAATTCAGACCAAACCATGTTTCTGTGGGTGTGTTCTTGAAAGGCTGCATCATGTCCGCGAACACGCAGAAAGAGTGACTAACTCCGGCATACGCCAAAGATCTTAACTTCAATGGATATCCTTTCCTGTTAGTGCGTAGGACAAATGATCAGTTTTTGGAAACAAAACAACCCAATAACGGTTATTGTCTACACATGGGCTGAGGAAACAAATTTGGTGCAATTAAAGTGGCCAAGAACAGTCCAACAATCGGCGAACCAGCAACGTCATGTGGATTACTCCTAATGTTTTTCGCCAGCAGGGCTGCCTCATTACAATTGATACGCACAAATGAGCAGATTATTAGCGCATACTTCAAAACACACTAACATACAAGCATTCTGCAGGAAAAGTTAACAAGAATTCCTCTGTGCCAAGCCGCGACGTGAACATATAAAGAACATTGTAAAGTTTCTGTGACTGTAAGACAGACACTAACTACGCCCCCGCCGGGATCTAAAGTTCGTTTTAAGCACTGGAAAACGGCTGCAACACATGACCATCGTGTTTATGCAGACTTTGATTCACCTCATTTGTTCCTTATGAAGGCCGCACCACAAACTTCGAAAACATTCTTAATGAGTAAATCATCAGATTTGTTCATTTTGCCTTCATTATTTTTCGCGTTAGTCGGATGGCGTTTATTCAGAGCCAGAATTATATCGAGGCCCAGATGCTGCAGAAACATTCTTAAAACGCATGCAGCAAGTGCGCAATGCTGTTCCTAATAATCTGTCCTTCCTGAATTTATCTGAAATCATAATGGCGCCTAAGACAACACAGTATGACTCAGCCACACATTAGTTGGATTTGCGGTTTAGGCCTCTCATCGACGCAGCGAATCCATGTAAGAGACCCATGATCACTTTAGCGGAAAGTTCAGAGGTAGCCGCGCATAACAACTGCCCAATCTTCACTAAAGTTGGATCAACAGACCATGGACGGAAGACTGCCTGAGACAATATTTACCTATGCGGGGTTCTGACTCTCACCTTATATGCAAGCAGTAACCAGCGCCTTCAGGGTAGCATGCATTGCACAGTTCATCAGAAAGTACAGGGGTTTCACTTTAAATAACTGTCTTTCTAGCCTCTATGCAGCCACATGAATGGGCTCATTAGCGGCACTGGCCCATGTCCTTAAAGTCCTTGCCAATAAACGGAAGAATATTTTGACTCAACTCTTGTAGAAAGGGGTGTTTACCCTTATGAAGACATGAACCAGTTGGCAGGTTTTGATGAAAGACACACTCCTCTAAAGGCGCGTTCCTTTTCTAGTCTCTCAGAGGAAAGGACATCAGTGATTCAGATTACCAGCATGTCAAGATGCGTGGCACAAAGGTTAGAGTGTAAAACGATGGGAGGACTTCATGACTCCTACTTAATGGCCTGATGTATGTTTGTGGCGGACGTCTTGCAAATTTACAGCAAGGACTTGCATGAAACATTTAGCTGGATCTGCGCATTCATTCTGCGCCCGGGCTGAGCTGGGCTGCTTGCTTCACAAGTTTACTGGAGTACACGATTGATTTATTGTCAGATTTACCAAGGATTCAGTTGATTGAAAACGGATTGCGTGGGGCGAATTAGTATGGCGTGCACCATTACTGTAAAGAAACAAACAAATACTTGGAGACTATGATCCGAGTAAAAGTTCTAACTATTCATGTATTTAGATGCAAACAATCGTATGGTTGGGTATGGCGCAAGCACTTCCATTACGTAACTTCAAGATGTACACGGTCGAATAATATTCAAAAGGCCATTAAAGTGGATGAACGTTTAACGCCTGATCAGCCCAGCGTGGATACATTCTAGGAGTTGACTTAGAATATTCTCATGAACTCCATGACCAGCATAATGACTTTCCATTAGCAGCAGAAAGTCTAAAGATGGATCCCAGAGCGCCGACTAGAACTTGTGCCTAATCTTCGAGCAATAAAACATTATGTCTGTCATTAACAGACTTCTACAATTTTATTTAAGACCATGGGTTTGAAGTTCACAGCTGTTCATCGATAATTGCTTTGATCAAGAACAGTTCATGACACATTACATATGCCGAACATGATCTCAGAACCAAATCCACAGATGCCTTCAGAAGAAAGACTTTTTCATAGCCTAATGAACCAACAGTTGTTTTGGAAAGACTATGGAGAATCCCACAAGCGCAAAGATGTCAGCATTGGTCACCAGCGGAGAACGAAGCAATTAAGCTGACTTCAAAACTAATTATCAGGACTTTAAAAGATTTCATGATCAGCTTTTTGGCATAATGATGAAAAAAAAGACGTCCAAACTTTGGCAAACCTGTATTTATTGGGTTTTACTGTTTGAGAATATCAACGCTTTTGATGTTTAGATTTTCTTTTTGACTACTTTAAGCCCGCGTTTCCTGAGTCCAGGAGTACTTTCAACGAATACCGACTGTTCAGTTTTGTTATAGATTATTCCTGCTGAAGACTTTTAAAGACATGGAAATCGAAGTAGCCTAAAGGGGACATGCGGGATGGTATGACACGTCCGATTACCCTAATAGATTCGCCTTTCATTATTCATTACTAACAAGAAGGTTTTAGGAAAGATGACGGATGAATTATCTGGAATGGTGATCAAGGAGTAAGTGGGGTTATGATCGACAATGTAAGTCAATTTCGAGCCAGGAGAAGAAAATCATTAAGAACCGAAAGGGAATATCTCGCAGCGTTGTGCAGTCAACACCCTTATCACGACCAACTACAAAGGAAGCACTGTTTGGCAATAAGACTTTTCTCATGACAACGTAAAACTGCGATCTATCTACATGCGATCCAACACAACCGTTGTAACAAAGAAGTCGTTTAGATAGAACAACACCAAACGGGGTGTTTGTTCATCCGGAGTTTTCATATGCCAATCGGGCACTGGAGGACGCATAATAACAGGGGGTTTTATATTTTTCATCAACTTCTTATTATAAGATCAATCCATAGTTCATCCACTTTCATTTAAATCCTTTTTCTCATGTTTGCTTGACGTGTGTTCGAATTTTTTTATTATTTCAAGATATTCTTTTTCAATTTTGGGGGTTTGGATTGTAGGTGATCTGGATGATTTTAGCATGCATGATTAATCTCGGAAAAATGTTTCCTTAATAGCATTACACGCATGAAATGATCCCGGATCATTTTAATGGTCTCTCCTTTACCATTTGTTTCTTCTGCGCTTCCTTTGGGCCCTCCATTTTTTAAACCACAATATGTTTACGTAAATTAATTAAGCGGACGGTGCCTGGCGGGGGCTTTCTGCAGTTCATCCTTCACAAAAGATCTTTGAGGAGCCGAGGGTGTTTAGTTGTTGTCCGTTTTTGTAAATAATACCGGGGGATTCATCTTTACAATGCTTTTTTATTTTCATATGGGTCAACACCTCCAACTGGATCGGTTGCCCTGATGCCGAGTGTCCCTTCTGCTTCCCCCGGTAAATAAAAAGGTGCCTTACTTTTTTTAAAAACCCTTTTTTATTAAATCCAAATGGTAATAGTTTGCTGGATAAAAGATTCCTTCAACAACATATATTGTTTGTCTTTTGATTGTTGTGCTGGTTTTAAACCTTTACATTCTTCATTATTTTCATTGCGCGCAAAACTGAGGTCCGGTCTGCTAACCCTTTCTGTGTTGCGAGAATGTCAATCTGCTCTCTGACTGTAGGCTACTGGAAGGAGGAAAAGTCTGTGGGCTAACTGTTTGAGTAAAGTTTTCAAACTAAAGCCTGTGATCTGTGAACTCCGGAATGCCTACTTCTAATAGTAATCTGTGTTTTAACATAAATTGAGTCACTTGGCCCTTTAACTTCTTCCATCCATCCGACTTGAATCATGCGCGGATAAGTTAAAGGGCCTCGTTGGTATATCAGGTGTATAGCAACAAGCACAGCCGCAATCACTCTTTAGTGTTTATGGATCAGCATCTTTGTATCTTGAAGCTATGTCCATGATGTAGGGCGTAACTTAAATCTTTTTGTCTAATTCTATCAGAGGGGAAATATATAAAGATCCATTTGATCCCGGTGTCGTTTGGAGTTGTATTGACAAAAGTGTGGTCTCTGTATTGTCTAGCCGGTAAATTAAATTTGCCCAAAGCGCTTGTTTAGTATAACATTCTTTTGCTGTGTTGTTCAAGGACTCAGCTGCTTGGTTAGCTTTTTAAATTGCTGTGATGCCCTCCAGTATCCCTTTTGGCGACTAATGATTTATGTTCATTTTTTTATTCAGCCAATTTATGGTGCAACCAAATTTACCCGACAGCTACCCAAGACAACACTCACGCGATTTCTTGCTCTTTTGTTTTTCTGATGGTTTGATAAAACGTCATGAATTTTGGTGGGGGCATTGTCTCGTTGGTTTGCTGTTAATAGATCTATTCTTTTATTGCTGGTCAACCATTTTTAAATATGTAACTGCATGCCCCTGTTCTTTTCCGGGGTCATAATTAAAAATCTAACTGCCTCAAGGTCTCCTGCCTTTCATAGGGGCGTCTTGTGCAGCTGCAAGTTTCTCTAGCTTTGTTATGTCTTTTTCTCCTCGCTGCTCATCCCCCAGTTTACAAAATGAACATTCTGCCCGCTATAAGCACGCGCATTCACCACAGCGCCGCTATCATTATGGAGTGAAGCCATTTTTTTCTCACACTGTATTTTTTTCTTACATATTTATATAGTTGGAATTATTCCCTTGACTTGACTTAGAAATCTTTCGTGGAACGAAGCTGCAATGATAGCAATCAGCTTTGCTGATCCTCAACGTCTATAGTTTGCCAGATACTGCTGGTTAATTCTTAACAAGCTTTACCCCAGCATTGAGTATCCTACACATAGTCCTCCAATACAGCAGAATGGTATTACACGGTAGTACCGTGTTTTCGGTGCTCCATTTTTAGAATAAAATCAATTATAATTGAATAAAAACATGCACCAGTGATGATCTACCTACAGCTACCAGGCGCCTAAACCTACCTGAACTTATTGAAAGACAAGTTGATGACAAGGTGTTATGCCCCAAAGGAGAGGTTGTATTCTTTGGCAGCCGTGTGGAAAAAAAAACAACACCAGTTCCTCCGGAACTGAATTCAGCATAGCATAGAACAGCATTCCCACAGATGTCGCCGGCAGACATTTTAAAGTATCATAACAGGTATGAAGCGCAGTGGGCGTCGCGAATGGTACAAAGCGTTTGGGCAACCGGTTCATTCTTAGATTTGTACACTCAACTAGTCAGTAGATGTGCTCCCCATGATCTGAACAAGATCTTACGTATGATTTCAACGCAAGATAGTTTTACAAAGTCAATTAGGTCTCTAGGATGTGATTTATACTCTAGATTGGAACATTGTTAACGCCATTAATCATGGGATAATAACTTTTAATCATATAGATTTTATTTCCCTTCCAAATGACCGAGCCAGAAATCATCGGAAATCAGGGGCCACTTGAATCAGGTGGAGAAAATACACTACAAGCCAGGAAATCAGGCAGACCACCGCTGAATCAGGTGAGACCATTAAAATCCCTGGGCGTGTTGATGGCAGGGAAACAAATTCGGCAGAGTGGAACAGACAAAAACAATTAATGTTACAGATATGACTCATCATGCCAACCCATAACACCGCCACCCAGAACAAGTTAATTCAATTGGCCCGCTTAACAAAATCCAAGTGAACAAGGGCACCAAAGTCTTCATGGCATATTGCACACTTACACTGTTGCCATTTTGGCGCCCCTTGCTGTGTTGGGGGCAGTTATTGCGGTATAAAATATATAACCGATGGCCCCCGACTCCCAAGCCACTCCCACACACAAGTCCAGACCACCTCCATGCAGAACAAAGACCCCAGCACGCCCACAAACCGCCCAAATAACAAAGCATTATTTTGATCATTTGAAATGTAATCTTATTTTTAAGAACTTTAATTTTACATTTTTTAAATAACAATAGATCATGGCGTATTATCAATGATTGGTGTTCATCACATACACATAACGACTGGAGTTCTCAACGACATTTCCAAGACCCGAATTGTAATCAATGCGGTTGCGTCGGATGGTAAGACCTTCAATAAGATTTAATGCAGAGAGAACGCTGCGCAAGACCATCCTCAAACGCTGACGCGTCGTTTTTTGAGGCGGTGTGTGTACTATCTTAGACATCTACTATTTACGATTTAACACCATCGCTTTTATTTTTTTGAGAATTATAGAACTTGGTTGTGTTAGAGGATGACTAATCAGAACTTATCAAAGAAATTGATCAAGAACTTATCAGCAATATTACCGACACTGGAAGTACCTTAATTAAAACTTAATTAAGTTCTTAGATGACTTAATTTAAGCATTTTTAGAGTTCTTAATTAACAAACTTGGACCGTGATTGGGGTTAAGAACTTGGGGAGGGTGGCTTAATTACAATCTCTCACTTAGAGGTAACTTAATTAAAAAACTTAAGGTTACTTTCCATTCACCTTTACCAACCCAGTTGTTTCAAAAGTGGGTAACCAGGATACACTTCCATAATCATGGTCCAAGGGACCTCAGCGCTGTAAATAGTCTTGGGGCTGTTAGAACGCGTTATCTTCAGTGGCCTATTATGACTTGGCTGAGTCTCATTATGTGTAAGCCTGTGTTTTGGCGCTGGAGGTGACAGTGTGTATCAACACACATACACACGCGGTTACCCTGTCTAATATCACTTTAAAGCGGGAAAAGACGTTTACTATCACAAGCACCCCACCACCCACACGCGCGCGCATGCACACCCACACCCACACCCAATACTTACGCGCACGCCTGCCTAAACAGAACACACGCACACACACACACACCCACCACACACACAACCCACAACACCTGCCCGCCCATGTACCCTGTTACGGCGGCCCCCGGGCGGCTCATGTGATCGGATGCGCACTATCCGATTACTTACTAAGGGGGCCAGCAAAGCCAGACACACAAAACGAGAGGCGAAAGAGAACGAACAGGTGAAGAATGGAGCCCCGGTTAGTATGCCCGGGAGCATAAATTACACCGGCAAGCGGCGACCGACGAACGCTGTGTGTCTGTGTGTGGCGGGTCGTGGTTTGAGAATCAGGCTTTACCTTTCAGGGCTGATTGTACTGTGTTGGGTTTTCCGCCTTTAAGCAAAAACAGCCTCCAACGGTAGCAGGTTGAGCGTTAGCTTGGCCGTGCTTGCACACACAACACACACACACATACCGTACGCGTGCGCACACCACACACCCACACACGCTGGCGCATGCACACACACCATTACTTACGCGCCAGCCTGGCTAAACAGCACACAGCAGCATTTGCGCCGCACACAACAGCCACCTGTCTAGAGGTTTTTCCGCGGGGGCAACCCCCGGGGGGGGCAAAAAGGAGCTGTATCGGATTGCATCCCCGACAAAGTAGTATTGGAGTGGTCTCCCTGTACACGGGGATTGCACCACCACAAAAGTAAGTTACAATATACAGAATTCAACTACTCGCTATTGGGTGGTCGGTTGGCCACGCAGGCGTCACACTTTCGGAGTTGGAGTTGCTGAGTTTCAGGGCCTGACTTCCCTATTAGTTGGTCACCCCCCCCCGTTTCGAGTTTCGAGTGAGGCCAGACGTCTTGGGGCGTCACGTTTCACCATCCAGAATGAGACCGTGCCAGCCTTTCCGACCAGAGGCCAGCCACCACCTCCAAAAAAATCCCAGGGCAAACATACTCCTGGGGTTTCCCCCCTTGAAGGCCATGGTCGACACAAAGTGACGCCTGCAAATAAAATTAAATCAACAGTGGCCATGCTCTGGGAGGGGGGTTTTTGCTGCTATTTTTTATGTTAAAAAAATTGTATTTTTTTATTTATCTACAATATAATGTGTTGTAGGTGCTGCCACTAATTTTTGTTCAAAAATATCCAAATATTAACACGCACACCAGCCAAAAAATATGTCCAACACTACAGTTGTCCCACTGCGTTGTAGCCTGCACTAAATTTATAAGATAGGCGTTGGTTCCAAAAGCGCCATGGCCCATAGTCACGCGCGTACGTAATCGGATAGTGCGAGTCCTTAGGGAGGCAGGTCACTAGCAATTAAAGGTAGGGGGGGGGGGGGGGGGGTACAACGTTTGTATCTGGTGGGCGTTCAGCCACATGCTTTTTCCCCTGCCCCCGTTCCTCTACTGGGGCGTGTTCGTCCTGGCTACTCTATAGACACCCCCTTAGTCACTTGGATTGAAACTCGGATAACCGTACACAGTATGTTTGTTTGTAGATAATCGTTATTTTTGGTTATTGAAGTCTTGCTTGTTAGAGACCGTACTAAATGCCAATCCTGGGGCCCTTTCGCCGAAAACTTGGTGGAGGCGCAAGTGGCCCAGAAAGAACAGCCATTTATTAGATTCTCTGCGTGCGCGGTGCGAAATTTCCGCTGTCCAGTTTTGTTGCTGAATCTTCTTCTATGAACCTTGCGACCGACTTTTGCCGTTCTTCAGGTTGTTCCCTCCCGACGTTCTCCTTCTACATTTTGGAGGTGACCGGCCACGCATGTCCGGTAACATTGGTCTGCAGGGAGCAGAACCTCTCAAGGACCTCTCGGCGTTCACCACAAGGTTTCAGCCCTTTGTCAATAGGCATAATTTATCCAGCGACACCTGTCGGCCTCTTCTTTTCCAAGTGACGTCAATTCTCAGGCTGGGGTTGGACTGGGGGGGGGGGGGGGGGGGGGGGGAGGTGGTCGGTGGGGAAAGGGTCTCTGAAGCAGGCGAGAGAGAGAGACGAGAGCGAGAGAGCGGCGCCAGACAGCAGACAGGACAGACAGACAACGCTGACCTTCGCGTTTTCCTGTCACAACCTGAAAGAAATCGGTTGGATAGTGTCTGTGATCAGTTACTTGGCTTGTTTTTGCAAAATCATGCAATTTTCCTGTCAGTTGATGAGTGAATTAAAACCCCTGTCATTGTTATTATCGTCATTATAAGTTGTAGAAGACAAGCAGCAAGCATGGGTGGTTGCTGCAGCAGTTAAAAGGTTCATTTACCAGCCGAGTTATATCGTTATTATCATCATTGACTGTCTAACCGATTACTTGTTTTCGCATTAGTTTGTTTGTGTCAACTTTGACAAACAAACAAAACAAACAAACAAACAAACAAACACTACAACCACAACAACACCCAACCAAGAAAAGAAAGAAAAAAATCAAGATTTTTCTATCACAAACTCCTAGCTTACCCTTCCCTTGGTTTGCCGCCCGCCTATGGACTCGGAATGTAATATCTATATCTGAATGTCGTATGTCGGCCTGTCTGTATACCATGCAATCGTTCAACAGTGCTGATCCCCACCCCCCCCCCCCCCCCCCCCCCCAACTCCCCTAAATTTCAACGGTGTTGATTTGCTATTATCTCACCCACTTCGTGGCACACCTATACCGTGTGGAAATACAACAGGGCCCATCTTTTTTTTCCCCTGGTGATTAGGCGTTTTCTTTCCTGTAGGCCAGTCCCCGGGAACTTTGTAAACACCAAAACTTTTGTGTGGCGCTGTGCATAGCAGCTCCATTGAAAGAACAGGGTTGTCTTATTGGCTTGTTTAATTTTTTTTGCTTTTTCTTTTTTCTTCTTTTCTTTTTTTCTTCTTCTGGTCTGTGAGGACTGTTCATGTTGTGGTAATGGGAATATCTGTCAGTCCCATTTTTTTGCACCAAAGTAGACAAATTGTGTGTAAATAACACCCGGTAAACGTCTAGTTACTTGTGTGTAACAAGGTAAACGTTAGGTAATTGTGTGTAAACAAGGTAAACCGTTAGTTATTGTGGGTACACACGGTAACCGTCTAGTTAATTGGTGTGTGTAAACAGGTGAACTGTCTAGTTTAATTGTGTGTAACAAGGTGCACGTTTCTGTTATGTGTGAAACAGGTAACGTCTAGTTTCTTACTTAAAAAGGAGGAACCCCTCTTTCGTTTCGTCTGACTGATTTTTTGTTGACGCAACGTGCGCGGGCGTCTGCAGCCGGGTCAGGAGACTCCGACCTAGGCACACCCGACTCCAGCCGACACCCCGCACACTTTGGCGATATTAAACACGGTGCTCAGCCCTCAAACACTGCCCAATTGCGCCAAAGTGTATTTATCCAGATGAAGGGTCATCTAAGGTGTTGCCATTCTCAAGAGAAGTGGCGTTAAATAAGCGGCCATAGGCCCTCCACACCCTTCACCTGTAGTGGAGGCCTCCCTTAGGAGGGGGCCAGCCACCACACTTTGTGCATGCCAGGTAAAGTTGACCCGCGGAGTAGGTTTGTTTTTATGTTTATACTATGTTCCCAATTCTTTTTTTTCTTTGCTTTTACTTGTACAGGTTGAAGCATTTTGGTCTTCTCTCTCTCTCTCTTCTCTCTCTCTCTCTCTCTCTCTCTCTCTCTTGAACAAATCGCAAGAAGCAAACCTCGAGAATTTATATTATTAGTACATGATTCATTTCCAAGTTTGAAAGAAACTTCTTTTGCCGACTGCACAAGTTTCATACAGGTCACCGGTGTGAAGGATGGTTACAGAAGACCCACCCCCAGGAACTCTTTGCTTCTTTGTTAGACCCACCGCAGTGAAGGTATGGTTCCGTCAGCACCCCCCCCCCAGGGACTCTTTGCTTCTTTGTCGCCCCCCCACAGTGTGCATGCTGGTTACAGCAAAGACAAAAACCCAAAGGAACCACTTTGCCAGGCCCAACCGTGTGGAAGGCATGGTTACAGACCGCCAAACCCCAGGAACGCTTGTTCTTTGTAGACGCTCACACCGGTGCAGGATGGTTACAGAAAGAAACCCAGGCACTCTTTGCTTCTTTCGTAGACCACCCGGGTGAATGAGGGTTACAGAAAGACAACCCCCAGGGACACTTTTGCCAGGCCAAAGGTGAAAGATGGTTATAGTACAGCAAAACCCCCCCCAGGCCCCCCTATTGCCGGCCAACAGGTGACGATGTTACAGTAAGACAAAACCAAAGGAGCACTTTGCCAGGCCAACCGAGTGACGGATGGTTACGTACGAGAAAAGAAAACACCACTTTTGCGGGCGAACGGTGAATGAGGGTTACAGTAAGACAAAACGCCAAAGGACCCACCTTTGACACAGGCCCAACAGGTGAGGCTTGGTTACACGAGAAGACAACCCCCAGGACACTTTTAGGCTAGGCCAACAGGTGACAGGATGGATACAGACAGACCACCCCCAGGGACACTTCTGTCGCCAATAGTGGGCTGGGACCGATTATTCATTACATGCCGCAACTACAGTCAAAAATGCCAAATCAGGACTGGGAGAATATCTGGGGACTCAGAGCAACAAGCACAGAAAACTATCGGGTAACAAAAAAAGGAAGGAAAAGAAAAGAAAGGGGATTGGCGGAAGGGGAGGATGGCGGGGGGGGGGGGGGGGGGCGGGCGAGGTGGTCACAAATGTAGGGACAGTCAGCCGCTACGCCTAGGAGTTGGCGTTTGGACTGGTTTAGGTCACAGGGCATGCCCGAGAGGAATCAACGCCGGTGTTCTTCGCCATGCGGGCCCCGCATTATCTGATTTGACATGACATGATGTTGCAACGTATTCTTTTCATTATGATGGAAGTTTACTCTCTCTCTCTCTCTCTCCTCTCTCTCTCTCTTCTCTCTGTATATATATTTTAGCGCGCGGACGAGAACACCCCCCCCCCACCCCCTCCCGCCCCGCACGCATGCATACACCCCACACACACCCACACACCCACACGCACAGCACACGCACGCACGCCTGACGAATCCTGGCAACACGCCCGAGCTCGCCCGCCCACCGAACCACACACACCCCACCACACCCACACACACGCCCGCACGCCACTCACGCACGCACGCACGCCACCACACGCACGCCACGCACGCACACACACACACACACACACACATACACCACATACACCCGCTGCGAGGAGAGAGTTTAGTTTTTCTTAGCCTTATATTTCTCTGCGTGGTCTGTTGACAGTCCGACGTTCCGATACACGGGCAACTAACTCTACATGGTCTGTCAGTGACAAAGAGGTCCACCCCCCCAGTACATCTTCTTGTATATTGATTTTCTCCACTGCTGATTGCGCTCAGTCTGTCGGCTGCTGCGTCACGGAAGCGAACCGAAGGGAAGAAAAGTGCTGAATGGAATTTTTGAATCACTCCCCCTTATTACATCCTGCAAAGGATACATGTCAATACATTTAGGAACAGCAAAAAATACAGGTCCCCGATCATATTCTTTTTCAGAAGCCCAAGAAAATGGGACACAAGCTATCATAGCTCATCACTCTAGTTGACTTCAGAGCAGAGTGGCGCATGTGGAAGGTGTGGGCCCATTAACCCAGAGGTCCGTGGATTCCGAAACCACGCTCTGCTAACGTTTTTTTTCTCTCAAAGCAGATTTGTTCTGTTCTTTTGATCAACAAATATGCATTACCGTTTGCTTTTTTATTATCTCAACAATTATTGTTATTCATTGTTCTTCGTATAGTTATTTTTTTCCTACAGGAATTTGTAGATTGTTGATTATGATATTAACTATGTTACATGTTCTCATCTCGCCCCCCCCCCCCCCCCCCCCCCTAACCCCCCCCCCCCCCCCCCCCCCCCCCCCCCCCCCCCCCTGTTTTATTTTCTATTTACTGTTTGAACGCATCTCAATTTGCATCTCTCTCTCTCTCTCTCTTTCTTTCTCTCTCTCTTTCTCTCTCTCTCTCTCTTCACACACACACACACACCACACAATGAAAGCGAACCTCGTGGTGGATCTGTCATATATAGATAAATATATATATTATTATATATACAGTTAAAACCACGGTTTTCAATGACAACAGGTACGACCTTGTGATTTAAACTGGTATGTCGCTCCCTGCTGGTTGAGCACTTTCGGCAATTCTGAGTGGCGTTTTGACTCTCATTTTATATATATTATATATATAATTTTAAAACGTTTATTTGGTTTTCCTAGGAATGTTTGAACATGAAAGTTTAACATACTATTTTGACTGAATTACACAACACACAATGATACTGATATTAATAACGTAATAATGATAACGAGAATAAAATATCATGCTAATAATAATTATAAGGATGATGATATGATAATAATAATAATAAAAATACAATAGATAATGATAATAATAGTTACTAATAAATGATAATAACAGGAGTACATACTGATTAATGATCACCACAACAACAGAAAACAACCACTAGAATAATATTATAAATACTACTGCTACTACTATACTACTATTACAACACTACACCTAAAGTAGTGAACGAAGCGCTCTTTCGTATGCTTACGCCCAGGCCGGCCATTGATTTTTTCAGGTTAAAAACCCAAAACAACAAAATCGTAAGCAGAGCGTGGTTTCGATCACCGGACCTCTGGGTATGGGGGTCCCAGCACCGCTTCACTGCGCCACTCTGCTGCGCTATCCACTGGTCACCAGTTCAGCTACATGTCCTGTAACAACTGACGTGTTCCCGCGGTGGCGGTGACAATGTATGGGAGATCTCGCGTGCCGAGATGTCAGCTGTCAACGCAGTGTTTGGATGGACCATTGCGACAGAAGCTGTACCTTATGAAGTGTCTTGCTCTCCAAGATTGTCAGCCAATGGACTGTGAAGGAATAAATGAAAGATAAATCTATAGAAAAATGATGCATCCATGCGTGCATTAAAACATGTTAAGTCGTGATGAATGCTTCAAAGGAAACGATGAAAACCGTGTCAACAGATTGCAATGCATTATTTGTCGTGTTTTTTTTAGGCATGTGTGCATGTTCTAAACGTTTATGTAAAATTAGTTTCAAAGCGAGGCGACTGGGCGGAAATTTAAACGAAAATTGAATTTAAAGCTGCCAGGTAGGAGGGACAAATTACCAGACAAATCGGGTCTTCTTCAGATCTTCTTCAAGCAAGATACCGTTCAGACAAGCAATCACTTCTTGAATTCGGCGTACCCACCTTGTGCTGAATTCAGAAGACAGGTGATTGCTCCCCCCCCCCCCCCCCCCCCCCTTGTGTATGGAAACATGAAGGCTTGGGGTTAATTTGATCAAGCAGCAAGTTAAAAGTAGCTTAGGACAAGATTGATGTATTAAGGAACATGATCAAGCAGCAAGTTAAAAGTAGCTTGCGACTCTGACCGAACCGCCCCCCCCCCCCCCCCCCCCCCTACTTTTAAATTTGATGTCTGTTGGAGATAAGAGGACAGGCATCCGTGTCTTTCTCCTATTTTCACATCAAATTTCTGTTCAGACTACAGTTGCTTCTCTATAAAACTCCCATTGACACCAATTTTATATACGTAAAGAATGTATTCTGCTTTTAGAACTTTTCAACTAGCGCTTGTTAGCGTTTTCGGATAGGAACTCTTTAATACGCCCACGCCTAATGAAGGGAGCTGAAATCGGCTCGATGTACCACATGAAAGAAAAGCCATGGTCATCCATAGTTTTAAGGCATGCTGTAGTCTAAACAGAAATACTGAAAAGAATGGCCAAAAGCACATAGTCTCCTAAATCGGGGGTTGCTACGAGCCTTCAAAATGGTTGTTATATGGACTCTGGCGTTATACCATGGAGACCAGTACGCGCTTCTGAACCCCACACGCCGTGCCACGACACGAAAAAAAAGAAGAAGCTCTAAATGCTTTCGATCCCTGCACACCATCCCACACCACACCACCATAACGTATTCCACTTGCCACCTCCACACCTAGCCCTACCACCACCACACCAATCACATAACCACTACGTATCAACAAATTGCACAGCGCTGCGTACCACACTACACACCACTCGCCAGATATGTTTGAACACGCCACACCGTACTACACACCAAACCACTGCACTGCCACACTACCAGACACACATTTGTGGTCGGCTGGGCATAAGCAACATTGCCGTACTTCTACACTCAAAAAACCACGCCATATACCATACACCACAGCACACCACACCACGCTGCACACGTCAAAAACTCCGTACCGCACGCCAAAACACTGAGCGCACTATGCTGCGCACTCGCCATACACATTGTGCCATGCCTCGTTACATCATACACTACAATGGCACACGCCATGCCACGAACTACACATGACATCAAATGGTACATTATACACGGTCACCATATCTGTATACTACACAGCATGCCAAACTACTGCACTACACACTACCAGATCGGATCACAAGCCACGTACAATGCCATAGTACAAGACGCTACACCCTGACCACAAAGCGCATCACCACAATATAGGACCACACCACCAAAGAAAACCGCCAGACCACACGCACATTAAGTCAAGTGCACCTTGCCACATACCACACCACCTTTCATCGCCGGTACCACTGTGAACACACCACATTGTAGTGCTACCACCATCACACACCACACACCACGGCCCCATATCGCTCACACCCCACTAAACCAGCGCAACACACCATTACGAATTCACATCACGCCACCAGAACACGCCACTCCACAATATTGCACCCACACCATACCTCATCACGCACCACTCAAGACAGCTATACCACCACATTTCTCCATCATGCCGGACCATAACGCCACACCACCCTCGCTATACCGCACACTCCACCACTAAAAAAAAAAAAAAAGCACTTGCTACCACCACCACACACGCCACATAGCGCAGTACACGGTAAACAACCACCATATCTCCACACAGTTCATCAGTGCATATTACACCATTGCGACACTTCACATAAAAGCATACCACACTGAACCATACTATTCCACACACCTACCGCTACAGTACACCACATCACACTGACACAAAGCACTACAACCGACAAACCACATCACCGCATAGCGCACCAGAACAATATAGCACACTACATAATGGCAATACGCTATTAAAACATACCATGTGACAATTATGACACACCATACACCTCACCACACATATCATCCACACACGCGCACACATACCCCTTACCACCACTACACACCACACTATACCATATAACACACTACAGGACTCCGACAAACAATAACTTTATCTATATTCGGTTTCAATATGCTGAAGAGGAAATGCGTGCCTGCTTGTCTGTAAATGTGTAGACTGTAATAATAGATTGTAATTATTATTACCGTTATTATCATTATGGTTGTTACTATTGCTTTTGTTTACTTAGCAAGTTTTTACTTTGAAAAAAAAAAGTTTTAACACAGAACATTACTCTTCATTTGGTGAGTGAATTCAGTGTACGGTACAGTGCATGTGTCCGTGCACACGTAGGTGAGATGTATATTTAGAACCTTCCAATATATATTACACACACGCACGCACGCACGCACGCACGCGCGCACGCACGCACGCACGCACGCACACACACACACACACACACACACACACACACACACACACACACAACACCACACACACATACACACACACACACGCGCACACACACCTTTTCTCTCCCAGAAAAACTTCCATGGCGGCAGGTCCCCCCTCTTTGGTAGTGGTTTGAAACAGGATGTGGACTGGGGAGTTGTAGGTTCGAATCCCTTTTTTTCTGTCCGGAGTGGTCTGTACCCACGTCTGGGTGCGTTGTGGGTTCAACTGGAAGAATAGAATCACACAGCAAAGCTGACCCATCTCTAGAATCACACAGCAAAGCTGACCCCATCTCTAGAATCACACAGCAAAGTTGACCCCATCTCTAGAATCACACAGCAAAGCTGACCCCACCTCACAGAAGCGACTCTGACGGAGTTGATCAAATTATCGAGAAACAATGCAGGTACACGGATCTCTCAGGTCTGGTCAACACTAAACTATTTTTTGAAAGAAGCGTCCAGCACATTCTTGCTATGTAAAATCAGACGAGAAAGGAAAAGTTTAGTGTCATTCTTTCTGATCTCCGACACACACACACACACACACACACACACACACACACACACACACACACCACACACCACACACACAAACACACACAAAGCCTTAAATTCTGTGGACCAGTCAGTCTTGCTCTCTTTCCGTGGTGGCCAAAGTTTGGATTTTTCCTGTGGAGAGTCTCTGGTCGAGTCCTCACCGTCTGCAACTTCATGGAATCGATAATGAACGTGATGATGCCCAAACGGACGGGTAAGAACTAGTCATCCCTCCCCTCCTCCTTTTCTGTCCGCCCCTCCTTCCCTCTTTCCCTCCCCATTTCCACTATGATCTCCCTTGGAACCACCGATCCGACCTTGCATAGGTAATGTGCGCGTGCGCGTGCGAAATTTCGATGTCAGTTTTGTTGCTGAATCTTCTTCTTTGAACCTTGCCGACTGATTGCCGTCTTCAGTTCGTTTCCCTCCGAAGTTCTAATCTAATTTTGGAGTGACCGGCCACGCATGTCAAGTAAACATTGGTCTGCCAGGAAGAGCAACTCTCAAGGACCTCTCGGCGTCACCACAAGGTTTACAGCCCTTTGTCAATAGGCATAATTTATCAGCGACACCTGTCGCCTCTCTTTCAAGTGACGTCAATTATCAGGCTGGGGTTGGAATGGGGGGGGGGGGGGAGGTTGGTAGGTGGGGATACGGGTCTCTGAGAGAGAGAGAGAGAGAGAGAGAGAGAGAGAGAGACAGACAGACAGAAGACAGACAGACAAAGCTGAATTCGCAGCGTTTTTCCTGTCACAACCTGAAAGAAATCGGTTGGATAGTGGTTTTTGTTGATCAAGTTATTGGATGTTTTGCAAAATCATGTAATTTTCATGTCAGTGATGAGTGAATTAAAACTCCCTGTCATTGTTATTATCGTCATTATAAGTAGTAGAAGCAAGCAGCAAGCAAGGGTGGTTGCAGCAGTATAAAAGGTCATTACAGCAGTGTTATATCGTTATTATCATCATGACTGTTCTAACGATTACTTGTTTTAGCATTAGTCTTGTTTGTGTCATTATTCTGACAAACAAACAAACAAACAAACAAACAAACAACAACAACAACAACAACAAAGAAAAGAAAGAAAAAAAAATCAAGATTTTCTTTCATCACAACTCCTAGCTCTACCCCTTCCTTGAGTTTGCAGCAAGCCTATGGAACGGAATGTATATATACATATATGAATGTAGCTATTGTCGGCCTGTCTGTATACATGCAGATCGTTCAAACAGTGCTGAAACCCCCCCCCCCTTTTCCCCCCAACTCCCCTAAATTTCAACGGTGGTGTTTTGCTTTTATATCAACACTTCGTGGAAACACCTATACCGTGTGGGAAATACAAAAGGGCAAATCCTTTTTTCCCCTGGTGATAGGCGTTTTCTTTCCTTTAGGCCAGTACCAGGGAACTTTGTAAAAACCAAAACTTTTGTGTTGCGCTGTGATGTCAAACTTTGAAAGAAAAGGGTGTCTTATTTGTTTGTTTAATTTTTTTTCTTTTTCTTTTTTCTTCTTCTTTTTTTCTTCTTCTAGTCTGTGAGGACCTGTTAATGTGTGTAATGTGATTTATGTCTGTACATTTTTTCTGAAACCAAAGTAGAAAGAATTGTGTGTAAACAAGGTGAACGTCTAGTTAATTGTGTGTAAACAAAGGTAAACGTCTAGTTTTAAATTTTGTGTGTAAACAAGGTAAACGTCTAGTTAATTGTGTGTAAACAAGGTAACGTCTAGTTAATTGTGTGTAAACAAGGTAAACGTCTAGTTAATTGTGTGTAAACAAGGTGAACGTCTAGTTAATTGTGTGTAAACAAGGTAAACGTCTAGTTAATTGTGGGTAAACAAGGTGAACGTCTAGTTAATTCTGTGTAAACAAGGTAAACGTCTAGTCTTACTTAAAGGAGGAACCCTCTTTCGTTTTGTCTGACTGATTTTTTGTGGACGCAACGTGAGCGGGAGTCTGACAGCCGGGTGAGGAGAAAGAACTAGACAACCCACTCCAGACGACACACAGACACTTTGGCGATTAAACGGTGCTCAGACAATGTTTTTTCTCAGATGAAGGGTTTTCTAAGGCTGCTTCCATTCTCAAGCAGAAGTGGTTAACTAAAGCGCCATAGACCCTCCAACCTTCACATGTAGTGGGAGGCCTCCTTAGGAGGGGCCGCAACACCACTTTGTGCATTCCAGGTAAAGTTGACCAGAGAGTTGTTTGTTTTTATGTTACACTATGTTCCAAATTCCTCTTTTCTCATTGCTTTTATGTACAGGTTGAAAGCATTTGAATCTCTCTCTTCTCTCTCTCTCTCTCTCTCCCCTCTCTCTCTCTCTCTCTCTCTCTCTCTCTCTCTCTCTCTCTCTCTCTCTCTCTCTCTCTCTCTCTGAACAAATCGCAAGAAGCAAAACCTCGTGAATTTATATTATTAGTACATGATTAAATTTTAAAGTTTGAAAGAACATCTTTGCCGACTGCACAAGTTTCACATACAGGTCACTGGTGAAGGATGGTTACAGAAAGACAAACCCCCAGGAACTCTTTGCTTCTTTGTAGACCAACAGGTGAAGGATGGTTACAGAAAGACAACCCCCCAGGGACACTTTGCTTCTTTGTAGACCAACAGGTGAATGATGGTTACAGCAAGACAAAACCCAAAGGAACACTTTGCCAGGCCAACAGGTGAAGGATGGTTACAGAAAGACAAACCCCAGGAACACTTTGCTTCTTTGTAGACCAACAGGTGAAGGATGGTTACAGCAAGACAAACCCAAAGGAACACTTTGCCAGGCCAACAGGTGAAGGTGGTTACAGAAAGACAAACCCCCAGGAACACTTTGCTTCTTTGTAGACCAACAGGTGAAGGATGGTTACAGAAAGACAACCCCCAGGGACACTTTGCCAGGCCAACAGGTGAAAGATGGTTATAGTAAGACAAACCTTCCCGAAGATGGAGTATGGCTGCCTTATGGCGGGATAGAAAAGGGTCATACACACAAAACTCCACTGCTGGCTATACAGGGAGTGTCGCAGGAGTATCAGCCTGCGTACGCAGAAAAAAAAAAAAAGTAAGACAAAACCAAAGGAACACTTTGCCAGGCCAACAGGTGAAGGATGGTTACAGTAAGAGAAAAGAAACACTTTGCTGGGCGAACGGGTGAATGAGGGTTACAGTAAGACAAAAGCCAAAGGAACACTTTGCCAGGCCAACAGGTGAAGGATGGTTACAGAAAGACAAACCCCCAGGGACACTTTGCTAGGCCAACAGGTGAAGGATGGTTACAGAAAGACAACCCCCCAGGGACACTTTGCTAGGCCAAATAGTGGGCATGGGACAATTATTCATTAAATGCCGAACTACAGTCAAAATGCAAATCAGACTGAGAATATCTGGGAATAGAGAGCAACAAGCACAGAAAATATCGGGTAAAAAAAAAGGAAGGAAAGAAAAGAAAAGGGGATTGGCGGAAGGGGGAGGGGAGGGGAGGGGGGGGGGGGGGCGGCGAGGTGGTCAAAATGTGGGACAGTATGACGTACGTGACGATTTGGCGTAGGATGGGTTTAGTCACAGGCATACCGAGGAGAATCAACGCATGTTTCTGCGCCGAAGGGGAAAAGATTCTGATCTGATAGACATGATGTTGCCAACGTATTCTTTCATTTGATGGAAGCTTACTCTCTCTCTCTCTCTCTCTCTCTCTCTCTCTCTCTCTCTCTCTCTCTCTCTCTCTCTCTCTGTCTACGCACGCACGCGTGCGCGCACACTCACACACACT
>CM031601.1:83424421-83426921 GCA_018398815.1 Conus ventricosus | reverse complement strand
GGGGGGTCTGAGAGAGAGAGGAGAGAGAGGAGGGGGGGAGGGGGGGGGGGGGGGGGGCGGTATTCAATGTTTAAAAAGAAAAAAAGGAGCAAAAAAAATAATTAAATAATAGGTAAAATAATTTTTTAAAAAAGAAAAAGAAAAAAGAGAAAAAAAAAAAAAAGAAGAAAAGATAAAGGAACGGGATAATCAGTGAAGCGTGGTTTTCATCCACAGATCTCTGGGCTACGGGCTGTGCACACGCATCTAGCGCCCCGCTCTGCTTCATATAAATTATGTGGATTTGTTTTCCGTCGGACACTGTAACCCTTAGTGCACCAACAGTCTGTTGTATGACATTATGCATCCTTAGTGATAAAACAGGAAGACAGGTGACCGCTTTTAAGTATAGATGAATAAAGGGACAAATATACGAACACCTAGGAAGTATAATAGATGCAAACAATAAATAAAAGAAGAAGTAAGCAATTAGTTCATTTTCTTATTCACCCACTCTCTCATGAAAATGATGTTTATTACACTCATGAGTGTTGGCCGAACAGCAGCCCGAATAATGTGAGTGAATCAAATGTGTTCTTGTTTTGTTGTTGTTATTATCATTGTCATTATTGTTATCACTATCATAGTGATGATAATGGTGATGCTGATGATGATTCTCTTCATTGTTTCGGAGTCGGGTTTTCTTTTTTTTTTTTTTTTCTTTTTTTTTAAATGGCCGAATGGATCTATGAATGCTAGGATTCGCGCATTTTGTTAAAAAAAAAAAAGGACTAAAGAGTCCATAATAAACACACCTTATGATTTACTCATTAGTTTATTGAAATCGAATGCAGGTATTGTTGGGTTTTTTTTTTTAAGTTTCGTTTCTTTTTCTTAAAATAAATGCAGTTGTGCGTAGGCCTATATGTGTGAATGCATGTACGCGTGTGCGTGTGCCTGTAGTGTATATGTGTATATCAGAGAGAGAGAGAGAGAGAGAGAGAGAGAGAGAGAGATCGTGGGTGTGAGGAACGGTTGGGAGGGATGGTGGTGGGGGTACATCATACGAGTGATAAAATGTATGATATATAAGCGTAGTGCACGCCCACAGCCACATCAAAGATTAAATAAACGAGACAAGGCAGTGTGAAGTTGATTTTGAGGGGGAAAAAAAACGAGATTTCGGAGTCATGTGTGTTTTGTTGTTGATATACCGACTAATAATAATAATAATAATAATAATAATAATATGGTTTCTTATATAGCGCTTAATCAAACGAATTTCTCTAAGCGCTTTACAAAGTCATACTACATTCACCCTTCTCATATACAATAGTACACCCTACACCTAGCTACAAATACTATTACAACAATAACAAACAAATCCTAATCCTACGAGTGTGACATTCACTGATCTAGTTTTCGATCTGCTTGAAGGGCTGGTTTCAGTTGTATCAAGTGCACGTCGTAAGCTGATTTGTGATTGCTTGTGTCTGTTCATTTTTTTTTTTTTTTTTTTTTTTTTCGTTTACAAGTTTTGATTGTGTTACTGATATAATCCTCGGGTCCCTGCAAGTATCAAGAAGAAGGATAACAATAGCCCCCCGCCCTCCCTCCCTCCCCTCCCCCATCTCATCTTCGCCATACTGCCCCCATCCACCCCCTCCCAACCCCTAAAAAAAAAAAGAAGAGAAAATAAGTAGAGAGAAAAAAAAGGAGAAAATAAGTGAAAACAAACTACACAAAACTAAACCTCATCCTAAAACAAACATTTGACGAAAGCACAAAGACACCCCCCCCCCCTACCCCCACCCCCTCTAAAGCCAAAATAAAAAGGAGGAAAAAAAAAGTTAGCAGAGCGTGGTTTCGATCCACGGACCTCTGGGTTATGGGCCCAGTACGCTTCCACTGCGCCACTCTGCTGCTGAGTTCAGGTGTCCCCAGTTTAGATACATGTAGTGGGGCAGCAGGCGTGTCTCCCGCCGTGGCAGTGGCTGGGGTCATTGCACACAAGAGCTTCCATGCATGACCATGAGATTCCAACTGCTAAGGTAATAGTTTAAAGTCATTGATAGAAACTGTAATTTGTAAGCGTGTGTTATAGCCAGATCTGTCAAGTCAAAATATGTGAATACATTTGAATGATAATAATTATAATATAAATGATAATAACAATGATGATGATGATGATGATGATGAATGTATATGGATTAAAGTTGATAATGATAAAAAAAAACAACATTAAAAATACAACAGCAGCAGCAGCAGCAGCAGTAGTGGCAGTAGTAGTAGTAGTTATGATAGTAGGCCTAGTAGGATTAATGAATAATAACGGTAATATTAATGATAACGGTAAACCTATTATTTTCTAATCAGTAGTTTCTTTACTTATCTACCTATCTATTTATTTATTTATTAGTGGTATAATTATTATTATTATTATTACTATTGTCATCGTTATTATTATGATCGTTGTTGTTGTTGTTGTTGCTATTGTTATTGTCATTATTACTATTATCAT
>CM031601.1:83412741-83414789 GCA_018398815.1 Conus ventricosus | reverse complement strand
TTGCTGTATCAGTGAAAATTAAGGTAATGTCGGCCCTCATCACGTCTGTCTTGTCTGCCTTAAAATTGTCAATAGTTCAGCAACTATGCCACCAGTTTTTCTTCTTTATTTGGTCTCATTTATCCTCTGGGGTTTGTTTTTTCTTTCAAATTGTAAGCCTCTTTGTCCGTTCTTACAACCCCGAGGAGGCTTCGTGCACGTGGCTCGGCAATACCAATGAAAGATTTGAACACAATACTTCCCTTTATGAACATGTCTCGGTGTCAACCAGGTCCGAGAAAGCCAAACACCTGCAGTGTGGGGTAGCAAATCTGACCCACATTGTCAGAGACGTATCCATTTAATGGGCTACTCTCTACTGCGTAGTTCCAGTCTTCCCACTTGAACTTCACCTACAACGAAGACAGGTGAATGGGCACAAGGACAGAAGTATAGCCAGTGACAAGAAAGACAAACGAATCAAAAAGAATGACAGGAAGGACGAGCTTAACAGCACGGAATTTCCAGATGGTCTGGAAACGGTATATAGTGAAATAGTTCTTCGTACTTCCTTGGGGCTTGTTTTTTTGACTCGGAGATACTGCGATTCTGCAGTTTAATCTTTGGTTAGCTGTTTCTCCATTGGAACAATGTTTATGACAAAACACACAAAGGAAATGAAAGTGTCTCGTGGGGTTGCAATCCGGTGTAATGTTCCATAATAATTCCACGCCCGAAATCACAACCCGGTGGGGTGAAAAAGTACACGTGCCCAAACTGACCCCCAATTATACCACCACCACCACCACCACACCCATCCCCGGAAGTAAATCCAGATTGACCTTCCTCTCTGTTACAAATATCACTCCTCTCCTTTCGCATTCTCAAAGTGTCCCAAACGATGAACGTATCAAAGCACTTTGCATCTAAATTTTAGGGGGTGTAGGGGGTGGTACTGGGTCTGAGCTAAGGTGATTTGAGGCGTGGTCCAGAAAAAGAGCCCCATGGGGTGAATGTAGGCACGTGCCCAAATTTACCCGCCTTGTTTGACACGGAAGGGAGCGGGACATGGGCGCGTGGCACACGCCACTCTGTGGTGCGATTCTGGGCCATGCCCCAAATCACTTTGCGAGGAACGGTTTCGGAACCGGGGGAGGGGAGAGGGGGGAGTAAATCCGGCTAAGGTCAAGAATCTCCCCCTTCGCCCTCCCTCCTTCCCTCCCCAACCCCTCTCTTTTAATCCAGGTGCAGTGTGCATGGACTAATATGTTTTATCGTATGGGAAACTTTGAGAATTTGGAGAAGGGGAGTATTTTTTGGAACAAAGGGGAAAGATCGGTCTAGATTTACTCCCGGAGGACGGGGGGAGGGGCGGGGATGGAGAGAGAGAGGGGGCTGGGGCACGTGTCCTTTCCTATCCCCACAGGAGCGTGTGAATGATAAAGGACGATACTCCATGACCCTCAGCATATCAGTTGCACATTCTAGCCGCTCGACCCGTAGCGAAATCTTGCTCACGTGGAATTTCTTCCATAACTTTTGCACCATCGTGTCCATTATAGCAGTCGCCAGCTGTGGCATTGCTTCGGTCACTTCAATCGTTGACATAAGGAAGTGTTTGAAATAGTTCTGAGTCGCTCATCACTGGCCCCTTTGTCTTTAGGCTACCAAAGAATGTTAACTCGACTTCCAAAGTCTGATGGTTATGCCGTTTTCGCGTGCACGAGCCACATGACACATACAGAGGTTACATCTTTACATATGTGATTATCTTAAAATGTACTTCTTGTTTTGTATTGTTGCTTGCAATGGTGAGGTTTCTGGTGGTGTGTACGGATGGTGCGTACAGACAAATGATACATAAGATCTGATCTAGATCTCGCTGTTAGCGTGCAGAATAAATTTTGTTTTTTTTTCCTTACATTTATCTCTACGTATTTTTCAGACACTTACATCAGTACTAACTTGTTTTTTTCCTTTCTTAATTTTCTCTTTTTGTGTACATTTATTGCTATTCCCGTTTTGCTTGATAGAATTTAATACTCGTCCAATGCGTATCTGTGATAATG
>CM031601.1:83402741-83407741 GCA_018398815.1 Conus ventricosus | reverse complement strand
AAGACCTTCACATTTTTCAACAAATAAATACTAATAATGGAAAAGGACACAGTGTTAATCTAGATATACGTTCAATAAATAAATGAATGAATGAAAAGATGAATAAATGAATATGTAAATATATGAATAAATCAACAAATAAATAAATGCATAGATAAGTAAATAATCAGTTTATCGAGCTTAACCTTTAAGCTTGTGCATTAAGGGAAATAACTGTTACTCGAATGTCAAATCCTCATTCTTGTTTCCCTTGAGTTCAACTGTAACTGTGACCTGTTGTCAAGCCCTCTGTAGAATTTTCCTACTAGCACGTTCATTTATGAAACCAAGGCGCGCGCGCGCGCGCGCACACACACACACACACACACACACACACACACACACTGATGAACCTGTGTCACTGAAGCAAAGCAAGGATATTTTTATCGCACAACTTATACTTTAACCTGTATTCTATTTCAATGGCCGACAAATAATGTTTCCATCGAATATCAGTTGTCATTTTAATTCCTCGCTTTTTCCCATGTTCCTATCATCTTCTTTCCTCCCTCACCCCTACCCCACCCTCCCTCCCTCTCTCTCAGCATATCTCCAACATGCCATACACTACAAAACAAATAAATAGATAAATTAATAAATGAAAATTGTTAAAGAAGCAAATGAATATATGTATGAATGTGTAAGCGTGTAAGCTATTTCTTTTAAAAAGCTCAACCATTTGCAACCCCTGCGCATATGAGCAGCTTCCTCGCAACAGTGGATCATTGTTGGGCTTCTGAATGAGATAACTAGATCACTGCTTCGTATCTCAACCATCCCCACTCCCGCCTCCATCCCCTTTCCATCTCGTCACTTCCCTGCCCCTCTGCTTCTTATCTCAAACCTGCACACATGCTTTGTGGCACCAGATGCGTGAGAAAGTTCAGTTTGCTTCATCGGTGATTACGATTACAAAGCCAGCACAGCGCAATGAAACACGTGCAAGAGAGTGCAGAATCATCAGTGAAGGGCAATAGTACTAAAAGATCCGTCACAATTTGTCATGGAATTTTTTTCCTGTCTGAAGAAGATTTTGAGGATTTAACAAGGATAGTGTCCATACACACACGCGCGCGCGCTCGTGCGCAGAGTCTCTCTCTTTGTGTTGAATATTGACATTATTAAGAACAGGCTATTTATGTCCAAGTTAAGAAGCTAGATTTTGTGGCGGATTTTTTTTTTTCCTTTCAAAGATGGGATTGCCAAGTTTCCCCAACCGTTGCCCTTCACCCGCCTTCCCCCACACATCGTCAACTCTAACTTGGTTCCTTTATTTAAATAAAAGAAACCGATCTCAAAGTTGGCGGGTGTCACGAGTTTGTCACGAGGCCTATGACGATTGACCCGTCTAGGGGGTGGGAATTATTCATTTATTTATTGTCGTTGCTGTTGTCGTGTATCCGTCCTTTAATGTGGCTTGTGGTGCGTCTGCACCTTAATGTCGTTCAGCTCAGGTTAGGTTTACTTTCTCTCTCTCTCTCTCTCTAATTCCACTGCCCGTGCAATTCATCCTGCAGGTTCACGGGTGGCTGGTACCTTTCGCTTGAACAGGCTGTCTCTATCGGCCTCTCTCCTGTCTTTTTACCTGTCGCACGTGCATCATTCCTCTTAGGCTTGAGGTATGCTCACTGTGACGTAGCGTGGCATGTTGGCTGCCATCGTTTAGGCAGGTTTTCTTTTCACTCGAGCGGAAGATGTCCCTGAGAGCGCCTGCTCTGTTTTTGGTTCTACACCACTTCGTCGAAGGTACGGTCGGTACCTTCATCCCTACAGTCGGCCTGTAGGGAGGGACATCACATCACGTCATCTTTTTCCGCATCTGCTCTGCTGTCCTCTCAACTGGAAAGAGGGCAGCTGGTAAGCATCAGTTTCGTGGTTTATTTGTTGTTGTTGTTTTTTCTTGTTAGCCGGCTAATTCTTCTCTTTGCGCAATTTCTTTTGGTTTTCAAAATTATAAAAGAAATATTGTTTGAGACCACTTTTTCTGGTTAATTCAATCTTTAACCTGGCCAGTCAAAATTATATCTTAAAGTCTTTCTCCTTTTTATGCATCTGGTGATGCGGTAGTCGGCGGGATGGGGGAGAACCTGGTGATTCAGGGTTGGTACTTGCTTGGTCTCGCTCGTCCGCCCCTGTCACAATTGCCGGGTCTCGCATTCTTCGGCCACCGTCTGTTTGTGTGTGCAAGGGGAACGAGAGTTTTATGTTTGCGAGCGTGCGTACGCATGATTAGTCGTTTGGATGCGTGGTTGGAGAATTGTGTCATTTTGAAATGTTGTTATAAAATGTATGGATAATTGTGCCATTGAATTATTATTTGCAAATGTGATGGCAGTTATAAAAGCAATGGTTGCTGTATTAGTTCAGTTCCTAAGAAAGGAAAATGTTGAGCATGAGTGAGAGAAGGATGAATATATGGTTGCTGTTCGTACGTTTAGCCTGTTAATGTGGTCTCTTGCCTGCTTCGTGTGAGGAGACCTTTACCGAACATTCCTCGTTTGGTTTGGTGACTGTGTTATGCTCAGGTCTGTTGAGCTTGTGTCACTAATCTATCCAAACACCTCCCCCTCGCCCATCATGCGAGTGGCTGTCAGGATTTAACAGCATGTGTCAGACCGTACTGACTGCGGGGTTCCAGTACCCTTCTTTCTCCTTCCCTTCCAGTTCCTTCCTTCTTCTCTCCTCCAGGGGGCTCCACCCGATGCTTGCGCTGTTGGGGCCGCGCACTGGTTGAGGAGCACGTGGACCTGGCTGGACGGTCCTGGCCCTGTCCGGGACTTTCCGCGACAACGCCCTGTCCCACGGGAGCCATTATCCACCGTCCACGGACCTCCTGCAGTGCACGTGACCAGGTGTGGGTAACTCTGTGCCGTGCCATTTTGGGGTGCGCGTGTGTCAAGGGTGTCGGCCTTGAAACTCTATTCAGGATCAAACCGGTTTGGGGCACCTGAGTCGACCCGGTGCTCTCGAAGGACTTTGGAGAGACAGAGGTGTGGGGGAACCACGTGAAGCATGGAAAGGAATGCGTGTGTTGGGATAGTTGATCGTGATTGTGCATGTTGTGTGTGTTGGAATGCTTGTTTGCGACTATGTGTATGGTGTGTGTGTTGAAAAGCTTATTTGTGATTGTGCATGTTGTGTGTGTTGGAATGCTTATTTGTGACTGTGTGCTGGGGTGAATAAATGGTGTATTGTATTGTAATCTCTCTTGTGTGGTCTCTTGCGAGGCGTGTGAGGTTAGTCACTCCCTTCACTCCCACTTAGACCGATCCTGTCAGGGCAGACCTCCAGGGGTCGGTCGTGACAGCGGGAGGAAATGTATCATTAATTTCGTGTTTTCTCAGTTAAGAAATATTCACAGTTGTTTCGTCTCTCTCTCTCTCTGTCTCTCTCTCTCTCACACACACACACGCACGCACGCACGCACGCACACACGCACACACACACGCACACACACACACACGCATACACACAACACACTTGCACGCATGCGCGCGCGCGCACACACACACACACACACACACACACACACACACACACACACTTTGGTTTCAGATCCTCTGTGGTGTCTAATCACAGGTTTCCAGCCTGTCAGCGAACTCGGTGAACTGTGTTCACGAGTTTATACCACTGATGACCAATCGTAACACTATCACAATGATCAGGGCTATCTTCTGTCATCACTTAATCCTTATCATTGTTCACTTCAATCTTCCTTCCCACAACTGCCCCACTCTTGGTTATAAAAGCAGACTCCTGCAGCAGGTCTGTCATTCGCTCCTGATCGTCTATGTTGAACAACGAGTCTTCCTCTGTCGTCTCATTTCTTCCAACAACACAGCAAGTGCTTTCAAGTTGTTGCTTTTCTGTGCAAATCGTCTATCCGACCGATAACGTTGAGACCACGTTTCTATCGTTATTTTGGTACGTGAACTTGTTCTTTGCTGTCAAAAACATCTTCATTATAATGGTTTTTTTTTTTTAATTATGAATCTTCAGGGTTTCTGGCATGAAATAAAAGCGAATTTAGAATCGGGTTTAATTCCTGTTTCACAACTCTTTGTTATATTCCTTGTTGTCACTTTTGATTTCTCTTTGAGGACTTTTAGGTCGCTGCCCCTTGGGGAGGAATGGGACTGTTACTACAGTAGGCCGATGTTTGTTTTGAGTTGCTGCCCTTTGGGAAGGAACAGGACTGTTACTACAGAAGGGCGCTGTTTGTTTTGAGTTGCTGCCCCTTGGGAAGGAATCGGACTGTTACTACAGTAGGGCGCTGTTTGTTTTGAGTTGCTGCCCTTTGGGAAGGAACAGGACTGTTACTACAGTAGGGCGGTGTTTGTTGTCCGTTGTCCCTGCACGTTTTTGTGTAAAATGTGAGCTGCTTTGTAAAAATGTTTCTACAGACTTTGTCCCAGTGTCGATGTGCCCTGGGTTCGTTTACCTGCTCGGTATTTCCTGAAAACAGAACTTTTTCTTATCACATCAAAGGCGAACACACAGACCCACCACGATAACACAGTGTGTATGTACATGCGTGTGTGGAGGTGGGGAGGGGGGGGGCGTAGAGGAGAGCGATGGGCGCAGGGAGGTGGTGATGATTCCGATATCCATTTCATGACTTGAATATACGTTCTTGTCTATCAGTCCATATACCTGTTTCTTCGCCACTTTGCTTATCCTTCGCCTGTGCCACCACTCTACTTACCTTTGTACAAGATACAGTAATTATTTGCGCTCCTTTTTCTAAAGGAGGAATAGACTTAAACCGTTTCTGCTCGTTTTTACAGAACCATCTTCTTTCACATAGATCAGAGACTTTGAGATCCGGCACAAGCTGTTCTTGCGTTCTCAGCGTTTTCTTACCCACCGCGCCGCTACTTACCTTTTAAGGAGACAAAGTACATTTTGATCCCCTTTTTAAAGGGAGGGGTGGCAGGTTTAAACATCGACAGTTTCTATTA
>CM031601.1:83377741-83397741 GCA_018398815.1 Conus ventricosus | reverse complement strand
GTGAACTGTCGGCTTTAAATGATCCCAGATTTTGAGCATGCATAGAGTTCCTATGTTAACCACCCTAGCTGCATATCTCTTTTACGCTGTTTGTATGACATCCATTGACTAACACTGACACAGAGACTTCACAGTTCTTCTTGTGTGCGGCCATACATGAATATTGTACAGAACCCTTTCGAGGGTGTTTGGGGTTTTCACGAACTATGTGACATGTTTTACAGGTGGGACCAATCTTCATATTGCTAATGGGGTGCATAGCGCTATGCTGCATGCACTTCCTCTTGAGGTCGTGCCGCATTCAGCGAGCAAGGTAAATATCACTATTGGTAAAAACTTTTCATTCGTTGAAGATGTTGCTACTTGTGGTATATCTGTCATGCGCTGATTAATCTCTGCCTGTTGTGTCTGATGTACTAATAAGTGTTTCTTATATGATATGGGACACAGTTTACCACCTTTTAGGAGTTTAATGAATCCACATCGTCTGATCGTGATCAGGTAAATACAGGTTTGAAACTGAAGGGGGATCACTCGGAATGGGATGAGCGAGTAAAGCTCTCTTCGTCGCCTTCACTTCAGTTCAGTGGATTGTACAATGTCTTTTCATCGTCAGATGATATTAAGACACTCTTTGGCGCCTCCCTTCAGTTCAGTGGATTATACAATGTCTTTTCATCGTCAGATGATATTAAGACACCCTTTGTCGCCTCCCTTTACCGAATTTGGTCTTCCTCAAGTCGTCTTCATTTGTGACTGAGACTCCAGATGAATCAAATCTACATGTTATGTTTCTCAGGTTTATGATAAACTGCAACTCTTTAAATCCTCATAAAACATTTGCTCCATTGGGACAAATATTACTCTGCGTTACAGATTTTAAAAAATCACTTTAGAAATCGTTGTCTTTTTCATTTTGAACAAATACTGTGTTGAATGTATTCATGGCAGTATTGTACCCATTTTGAGTGCCCGCGTTCATTGCCCCCACCCCCACCCCCACCCCCACCCCCTTCCCCACATATCCGTAAGTTTCAGAATAATATGATTATACTTTTCTGCATGTGTAAAAGTCACGGCACGTTAAATCTGACACTTAGCAAAGGAAATCCATCGTGATACTGGTATGAAATAAAGATACAGTATTTCCCCCGTCGTATATGACAAATGTTCGTCATTTATAAACTCATATACAGCAAAGATGATGTTATTACGAAGAGGTATAATGTGTAATGGAAACGGTCAAAGGACAAGTGCAATATTTATTCGCTTTCATAAATTAACACATGAGGTATCAATAAGATACGAGTCGCTAAATGCATTTTTCCTTTATTTTATGCTTATACGTGGATTTTGCTTCTTCATTTACATGTGTAACTGTAGAATCTTTTTCATTTAAGTGTGTAGAAATTACACTTTCATTTCACGGAAAATAATTTCATCGTTACTTTAAAATGAATTGAGATAATTGTATACTGTTCATTTAAAATGTGTTCCTCACTGAGAAATAAGTGCTTGAATATTCTGGCTTTAGTTCAACACAGTGCGTGCAGGTGCTTTTTTTTTTCAATAGGGTGTTTATATACATTGCCTTCTTTTTACAAAAACGTGTGACCATTGGCTCATTCTGTCACGTGACAGTGCGCCTATTGGGACATTCTTTCATTAGAGCGTTTGACCATTGACTTTCTGTTCTGCGAGTGTTTGACGACTACCTTTCTTTAACACGAGTGTGAGGTGAGGCTATTGTCCCTTTTTTATACAATTTACTGACCATCATTTTGCAGGGCGGAGGCAGCAGGGAGGAGGGGGTGGACATGAACTACCCCAGTCTGATGGCCTGGACCTTGAAGACAGCTCACCCCTGCCTGGCAGGACGGCCGGCACTGTGGGCAAGGTAGGACAGCAGTGGACAGTGATGTAGTGTGTGATAGGACAGTGTGGGCAAGGTAGGACAGCAGTGGACAGTGATGTAGTGTGATAGGACAGTGTGGAGAAGGTAGGACAGCAGTGGACAGTGATGTAGTGTGATAGGACAGTGTGGGCAAGGTAGGACAGCAGTGGACAGTGATGTAGTGTGTGATAGGACACTGTGGGCAAGGTAGGACAGCAGTGGACAGGATGTAGTCTAGGATTAGATGTATATCAGGTTCTTATTCACTTAAAGATGTCAGATCAGTGTGTTATCAGACATGGATTTGTTTATCTTTTTTTGGATTGTCATTATGGCCGAAAGTTTAATACATTCATTGTTCTTGTGTTATCTCTTCTCTCTCTCTCTCTCTCTCTCTCTCTCTCTCTCTCTCTCTCTCTCTGATATTTGTGTGTGTCTGTGTTTGTATGTGTGAGTGCGTGCGTGCGTTTATGTATGTGTGTGAGCGCGTGCGTGCGTGTGTTCATGCGTGTGTGCGTGTTAGTGTGTGTGTGCGTGCGTGCGAAAGTGTGTGTGTGTGTGTGTGTGTGTGTGTGTGTGTGTGTGTGTGTGTTCGCGCGCGCATGTGTGTGTATGTCTGCATGTGCGTGTGTGAGTGTGTGTGAGTGTGTGTGTGTGTGTGTGTGTGTGTGTGTGTGTGTGTGTGTGAGCGTGTGCGTTTCTTATCATCGACTCATGTGTAGATATGTGTTTGGCCTGTATTATAAGTATAGCCTTGTAACCTCTGATTGTGACCAACACTCTATCTGTCTTGCAGACGGCTTGTCATTGCACTGTTGACGATATCCCAACTAGGCTTCTGCAGTGTCTACATTGTCTTTGTGGCTGCCAACATCAAAGAGGTGAGAGAGCATGGCACATGCCCTAGACAGCAGAGAGAATGTGATCTGATCATATAATGATTATCTCGTGGAGACTGGGGAAAATACAGACCTTTAAATTTGACTTTCTGAAAGATGATAGCATTTAATGCATCAACGTTTTGAAACCCAGGTCAGTGATATCCTGAGTATTGGTGTATAGAGAGAATAAAACTTTCGGATACTTTTGAAATGGTGTGCTTTATTCAACATTAAAAAACAGAATGCACTTTATTCTTCAGTACAGAACCGGAGAGAGAGAGAGAGAGAGAGAGAGAGAGAGAGAGGAGAGGAGAGAGAGAGAGAGAGAGAGAGAGAGAGAGAGAGAGAGAGAGAATCCAGACGAATGGAATGGTACAGATTTTATTTGAAGTATTTTGAATGCGTTTTATTTTAATTTGTTTTTTGGGGTGGGTGGGAATGATATGGGGGGAGGGGGGTTCTTTTTTTAATCAAAACTAATATTAAAAAAAACATCTTCTGATATTGTTATATTTCATACTTAGTTAGCGAGGGGAAAAGGGCATTCTTGCCTGCTGTACATTTTCTTTTGTCCTTGCGCGATCATTTGCTACATCGTTCATCGATGTTGTTTCAGGCGGTGTATGCTCGGACTTCTGTACATGTTGACATGAGGATTTATCAGCTGAGTGTGGCGGTGCCTCTGATGCTGTACAGCCAGATCAGAGGTCTGAAGAAGATGACGCCCGCCTAAGTGATTGCCAACATCCTCACTGTCATTGGTGAGTGAGGTCCTACATGTGAAGTGGTGGTGGTGGTTTAATTTTACGTCTTTTCATCCGGCAGATGATATTAGACGGGGAAAAAAAATGGGGGGGGGGGGGGGGGGGACAAAAAACAACAACCACTTAATTCATTTCAACACATACATCTGCATACACTTATGGAAAGAAAACAGCATATCAGTTAAGGACCTTCATAATAGTCCAGCTGCACCAGAACTGGCTAAAGTGGCGGCAAACTCAATTATGCATGAGTCAGACAGAACATGACTCTCATTTTCATATTTGTCAAGATTGATACCTTTCGCCTTATACATTTTTAGTTAAAACTGGACAATCTAATAGAAGGTGGTGCACAGAGATGAATTTTCCACAGACACACACAACTTCAGGAGAAAATTTGGTCTTCCATGTGTTCAGCCTTAATTTTGTGATAATCTTAGCAAGATGGCGTGAGCAGCTAGGCAGTGTGTGCATTTTTCACAGAAAAAGGTTTTGTAAACGTAGTGTTCCAGGTTGAATAGTATTTCACACTTGGAAGGATGTAATGGCAAATTTAGCACACATTTGAACAGTTTTGTGCACCAAGTTTAGCTAGATTATCTGCTATTTCATTCCCTCTGAGACCACAATGTGAAGGAATCCAACAGAAGTCTACGATTGTCACGACCGACCCCTGGAGGTCTGCCCTGACAGGATCGGTCTAGGTGGGAGTGAAGGGAGTGACTGACCCCCACACGCTCCGCAAGAGACCACACAATAAAGATTACGATACAACCCCCCATTTATTCACACCAGCAAAATAAACATTCCAACACACGCACCATGCACGATCACAATAAAGCACTCCAACGCACACAACATGCACATCACGATCAAGCACTCCAACGCACACAACATGCACAATCACGATCAAGCACTCCAACGCACACAACATGCACAATCGCAATCAAGCACTCCCACACCCACAACTGCACGATTATAAATAAATATTTCACCATACGACGTACACAATCACAATTACAGCATTCCAGCACATATGACATGTACACAATTATAAAGAAATATTTCCAGTATTGACCCTTTCTCACACCACGGAGTGCGTCCACATCCCTGCCCCTGTCAAGTCCGCAGGGAGCACCCTGTCGCACTAGGTGCTCCGAGCCGGGTTGGTTCTCGCAGGGAGTCGCCCAAAGCCGACACCCTCGACTCCCAAGCGGGCAGTGAAGAAAGGTGTCCCGGGGGGGGGGGGGGGACGTAGCTGTTACTGGAGGTCCTGGACGGGGGTCCAGGCCGGCCAGTCGAGACGGCGGGCTCCCCTAGCAGTCCACGGTCCCGACCAAGGCGTGGCCCTTCGACCAGCGGCGGGAACCATTCGTCCGTGGTATCGCAGCCAGAACAGTGGCCTCAGACACAGTAGTGGACACCCATCCAGTTCGTGATCCAGGTGAAGCCCCCGGGTTGGGGGGAAGGACGTAGCTGAGGAGGAGGTCGGTGAAGGAGGGGGGGGGAAATGAAGAAGGAAGGAGGAAGGAAGATAGGAAAGAGGGTACTGGAACCCTGCCGTCAGTACGTCTGACCCATTGCTAGTCAAAGTATTATCTGCCACTCGCTGATGGGCGAGGGGAAGGTATTTAAACGCAGCACTGTCACCCATTGAATCAAAGTCTTCTCACTCGATGCTGGTAAAAAGACGGCATGAATAATCAACAGGTTATATAATAACAAATATGATATTATCGTCACATTCTCTCACTCACGTTATCGTTTTCCTTCCGTAGGAAATAAATTCAACACAGCGCGGACCTATCGCTTTTACTGCCTCCACATTTGCTATTAGAATTCAATGGGCATTAATTGTCACATTTTTATAAAACACATTCAAAATTAACACAAATCGCCAACCGCATCCCGAACGTCTTAATCCATGCGCACGCACGCTCGTGAAACATTAAAACTCGCTCTCCTTGCACACAAAACAGGGGACGGTGGCCGAAGGATATAAAAGTCGGAGATATCGTGACAGGGGCGAAACGAGCGGCGACCAAAAGCAAGTTCCCAACCTGAATCACCAGTTTCTCTCCTTCCCCTCCGACTACCGCATCACCAGATACATAAACAGGGAAAGGAAATTTTTGGAAATAATTTAGAATGGCCAGGTTAAGATGGAAATTAACCAGATAGAAAAGGTCTCTCACAATATTTCTCTTACAATTCGAAAACAAAAGAAAATTGCGCAAAAGCGAAGACTAGCCGGCTAACAACAAACAAATCAAAACAAAACCAGACCACGAAAACTGATGCTTACAGCTACCTCCGTGGGTGTCCCGAAGAGGCGGGTCAAAAGGACTCTCTCTACCTCTGTCAGTCGAGAGGAAAGAGGCGAAGCTGCGGAAACAGATGAAATGATGTCCCTCTGCCTACAGGCCGACTGCTGGAATTGGAAAGTACTGGACTGTTATCTCTCGATGATAAGGTAAAGAACCAGGATGGAGCAGGCGCCCCCAGAGACATCTTCGGCTCCGTGAAGAGCTATCCTCCCTCAGCAATGCGGCCAACATGCCATGCCTGCGTCACAGAGTGAGCATACTTCAAAACTAAAAGAAACCGAAGCACGTGCGACAGGTAATAAGACAGGCGAGAGGCCGATATAGAAAGAATGTTCGAGAGATAGGTACCGGCCACCCGTGAACTTGCAGGATGAATGGTATAGCACGGGGCGGTGGGAATTAGAGAGAGTGAGAGAGAAGCAAACCGAGTTGAGCTGAACCTCACCATGGTGCAACGCCACCAAAGACCCTAAGGGACGGTTACACGACAACAGCACGTCTATAAAACAAATAAAGTAATTCGCCGCCTCCTAGGTGGGTCGAACGTCGTAGGGCCTCGTGACCAACTCGTGACAAACCCCCCTTCTAAAAAGCTATCTGTTTTCTCTGAGATACAGGGTCCTTTGACCTTGTCGCATGTGCAACTGACAACAATGGGATCCGAACCAACTCTCTGTGATCGACAGAGTACGATAAATCCAATACAAACATTCTACGATAGAATACACCATGAAAATACATAATCTACATTTATCAAACAACTAAGAGAACCTTCCAAACATGAAAGTAACATATCCGAACCATTGGTGATTCACTACCGTTAACCATCACTGAAGTGAAAATACTGTCACTACACCTGATACAGAGACCAAAAAAGTGGATATATCCCTGGTTGTGGGGAGGTGTCCCCTCTGATGATTTCCCAATGTGCTAACTACGGAGCTCGGCTAAGATTGTTTGCATCCGTATTACAGGAACCCTTGATATGACGGAAAGTGAACGCATGACTCTGCAGCTCCCACTGCCCAATCAATGAGTCGACGAACTGATGCCGGATCCGGTCCAAGCACTGGGAGGATGATGATCGCTCTCAGTATAAAAGTCGGCCGTACTTCTCTTTGGGCACGCCAGGGCCGCGTCAAATCTGCCTGAGAGATTCTGCAACAATGTTGGGGCATCGATAGTCCTAAGCGGGACTGCCTCTGTGGTATCGTCTCGCAGATTCTACCACTACCGGAAAGTGTAGCGGTGCACGCGATCGGTTGGAGGATTAAATGGGTCTCTACCAGGTCAAACCCCAACCTTGACTGATGGCTCCCACAACTTGTGGCACTGACCCTAGGCGGATACACGCCTCAAGCGACCCCTAGGCGTTGTCCGCTGGCCAGGGACATCGCAACTGCGGCAGTACTGCCTAACCTGTGGCGTTCATTCCCTGGCCAAAAGAAGTCCTGCTAATCGCTCGTGTGTTCGCTGGGATCCCATCTGACTAGCATGGGGGAATCGTGGGCCTGCCGGGACGAACAGACTCGCTCAAGATTTGGGGAACCAACAAACAAGCTGTTTGGTCAACCGATCTGCAAGAGGGAAACCCAAAAGAGGATCCCCTTGTGGGTGCTTGAAGCTCAAACCTGGGCGGGGTTATGTCGGTGCCCGACTGCGCGCGGCGATACCACAGTTTTCGTAAGGCGCAATCTGGAAATCCAAAGTCCCTGGCCTGAAGAGGATATTGCTAGCAGGATCGGCCCCCCCTTGCCAGAACATGTTAGAGTCGGCTGGAAGAAACGGGACGCAATTCTGTTGCCAGCTTCCCTAGCTTGGCGCGTGGGTGCTCGCACACCACGCCTGTACGGGAGATCCGTAGACCACGGACTGACTGCGTCACAGTCCTGCGTAGGTGATAGTATGCCCTATGATATGGGAATTCAGCGGGTTTCGCTCCACCGCCGATAGCCCAAACTTCGCCACCAGAAGTAGGGGGTGGAGATAGGAAAAAGTACTGAGAGGGTGGAGGTAATAACAGCCTCCAACCGCACCTCACATAACTAGAGCCCGCCGGGCCGGCCTTATGGGGAAACCAAGATCCTTATCAACACAGAGTGTGGTGATGTGCTCGAATCCTGATGGTGTCGACCAAGGTTTGAACAACACAGAGAGAAACACTGGGCACTATAACCACATAGAAGTGGGACGGAACCCACGTTAGCGAGGCGCCGAGGATGCTGGAGAGGGGGGGGGGGGGGACTAGCCCATGAATACCAGCGGGGCTCTAGGGCAATCTTTCTGATGTGGCCAGGACGACCACAAATAGGAAAACAAACCGGGGTGCTGAAATCCCCGATGAACTGCCTGCCTTGTTCACCTCTTGCTGTTGGTCGGCACCTTATTGCGACAAATTGTGGAGGGGCTTACTATCGTATCTGGGCGATGCCCATAATGCCCTGCGAGTTCAGCAAACACCTCAGCTGGTGATTTCGCAGCCGCGCGCCGAAATCCTGGGTTGCTGTCTCGCCTATTCCGGTATCCTCAACTCTGGGGACCTCATTGTTGCGTGAGCTGTTCAATGAGGATCTGATCCCTCCAGCTCCAACTGAGTAAACTGAAGCGTACCCTAGGTTTTTGGCGCAGCCTATCACCAAATGCACAAGGGTCTCGTCATTAGTCTTCTTCATGGACACTGAACTTCCTCCTGTAGGTCTGGGGGTAAGGTGGTAACGCCTTACGCAGGAGCCAACTGATGTCTGCATAAGACGCTCCACTTCATTGTGTTTTTAGAGAGAGCACCACACTCCTTGCAGCACCAGATAATCAAGGGAAAAAAGGGTTGCATTGCACTTTTGTTCTCCGGGGACAAATTTGGTATGAACAACAACCTTGTCAAAATGTCTCTAAGATCTGTTCATAATTTGTACTCACTAGGTCTGATCTTGGAAGCGTTAAATTTGGCCTCTAAAACTCTATCACCTGCTGTGATTAAACCCCTGGTTTACTGTGTTGCGGGGAGCTGCGAAAGAAGTTGTTCCATCTCTTCCCTGCGTTGAGGCTCCTGTCTGGCCAGCTCCTCTCTACGTTGATCCAACTCTTCCCGAACGGAGGGCAGCATCCTCCCTACGCTGAGCCTCCTGTCTTGAGCAGCCTCCTCCCTACGCTGAGCCTCCTGTCTAGCAGTCTCCTCCTGCCGCAGAGCAGCCTCCTACTCCTAGCGCTCTTTCCCTACGGAGAGCTTCCTGCCTAGCGGCCTCCTCTCTACTAAGGGATTCTGACTAGCAACCTCTTCCCTACGTTGGGCCGCATCTCCCTTCGCTGTCGCTCTAGAAACATCAGGAGGAAGTGATGTCCTGGAGGCGTTCACCACTCCGAACGGGAGGAATGATCCGTCTGACCCGTCCCTTGGGTCTCGACTTTCCCATAAGGAAAGTCTTCCGGGGGCATGCCCTTACGAGGGGAAGCCTGGAGTGTGAGAAGGTTTCGGTCTCTGCGACTCAACAGAAGCCAACAGTGGCTTCGCTTACTCTGACGCTTCGAGGGAAGTGCCAAGTCGGGGTCTAAAAAGGGAGACCCCAGCGGATGAGGTAGTTAAAAGTACTCACTGGGCTACCCGGCTACAGCAGGGAATAGGTAGAAGTTACCGTATGGCTGAGTACTGGTACTATTTGTAGGTTACGTAACATTTTGAAATTACCCTTCTTCTTAGACGCACGCGTCGCCACACCACCAGCGCCGGACGTCGCCATGACAACACTATCTACAGTTTTCCAAATACAGGGAAAAACAATTCCAACTAGAGAAATTTAAACAAATATTTTAGGGGCAGGTTGGTATAATGTGTGTATGTGTGTGGTGTGCGTCGTGTGCGGACACCGTTCCGGATGCTCCCACTTCTGGCAACACCGCGCTCTTACAGCACGTGAACAGTGCGGTGGGGCTCACCGAAAAAAAAAAAATACACGAACAATAACTATGTCGGCTGCCCCCACTCTGGCAACACCGCGCTCTACACGACCGTGCAAGAGTGCGGTGGGGGGCTTACCAGGCCGGAAAAAAAAAACAAAACAAAAAAACTAAGCAACGGAATCCGGGAGAGAGGGAAAAAAAAAAACAATAACACTCTAGCGTCACGATGCACCCCACTGTACTCATCAACCCGGTTAGAGAAAAAAAAACATGAATTGGCCGTAAATTACCAAAAAGGAATGGTAAGACTGAGCGGCACAGAAGGCAGATTACGGCCGTACCTGCGGGAGGTACCGGCGGAAGGAGGCCCTGGGCGCGGTCGACTACTCCTCGTGTCTCACCTCGACATCGAGTCACGCCGGTTGTTCCTCTCAGGCACCAAAGACTCCCTTCCTCGTAGAGTCACCCTGCAAACCCTCCCACGAACAAACTCGACCAATACTCGACCTAATCATCTACAAACCGACACCAAAACTATAAGGTACTCTGCGAAACGAGTGAGAGACAGCCCAGAGCCCTTTCACATCCGGACGGTGCCCACCACAAATTGTCACGACCGACCCCTGGAGGTCTGCCCTGTCAGGATCGGTCTAGGTGGGAGTGAAAGGGAGAGTGACTGACCTCACACGCTCCGAAGAGACCACACAATAAAAGATTTACGATACAAACACCCCATTTTTCACACCAGCAAAATAAACATTCCAACCACACGCACCATGCAAGATCACAATTAAGCAATCCAACGACACAACATGCCACAAATCACGATCAGCTCTCAACGCACACAACATGCACAATCTCATCAAGCACTCCAACGCACCACATATGCACATCCGCAATAAAGCACTCCCACAACCCACAACATGCACGATTATAAATAAATATTTCACCATACGAATTTACACAATCAACATTACAGCATTCAGCACATTGACATGTACACAATTATAAAGGAAATATTTCCTGTATGGACCCTTTCGCCACCACGGAGTGCGTACCATCCCTGCCCCCTGGTCATGTCCGGCAGGGAGCACCCACTGTCGCACTAGGTGCTCAGAGCCGGGTTGGTTCTAGCAGGGAGTCGCCCAAAGCCGACACCCGATCCCCAAGCGGGCAGTGAATGAGCGTGTCCCGGGGGGGGGGGGGGGGAGGGGGGACCGTAGCTGTTATGGAGGTCCTGGACGGGGGTCCAGGCCGGCCAGTCGAGACGGCAGGGTCCCCTAGCAGTCCACGGGTTCCCGACCAAGGCGTGGCTCGACCAGCGCGTGGCTCCATCTAGTCAGTGGTTCAGCCAGAAAACGTGGCCCTCGACCAGTGTCCGTGGCACATCAGTTCGTGCTCCAGGTGACGCCCCGGGAAGGGGGAGGACGTAGAACGGGAGGAGAGTAGTCGGAGAGGAGGAAAAGAAGAAGGAAGGAGGATGGAAGAAGGAAGAAGGGGTACCTGGAACCCTGCCGTCAGTACAGTACTGACATTGCTGTACTATGTCTTATTCAGCCACTCGCATTGATGGGCGTGGGGAAGTGTATTTAAACGCGCACAGTAACCCATTTGGAATCAAGGCTTCTCAAACGATGCAGGTAAAGACTGTATTAAATCAAAGGTTATAAAACAATATATGAATTATATTCACCCTTCTCTCACTCACGCGTTAACGTTTCCACTTCCTTAGGAAAATAAATCAACACCAGCGACCATCGCTTTATATACTGCCACACATTTGCATAAAATGGAATTCAATGGGCATAATTGTCACATTTTTATAAACATCATTTCAAAATAACACAAATCTACAACCACGCATCGAACGACAAATCTTTGCGCACGCACGCTCGTGAAACATAAAAACTCGCTCTCCTGACACACAAACGACGGTGGCCGGAAGGAATAAAAGCGGAGAATGTGACAGGGGGCGGCGAGCGAGACCACAGCAAGTTCAACCCTGAATCACCAGGTTCTCTTTCCCTTCCCCACCGATACCGCATCACCAGTATACAACACAGGAGGTATCCAAAGAATTTTGGAAATAATTTAGATATGGCCAAGTTAAGATGGAAATTAACCAGAGAAAAGGTCTCTCTACAATATTTCTCTTACAATTTCGAATCAAAAGAAATTGCGCAAAGCGAAGACTATAAGCCCGGCTAACAACACAAACAATTCAAAACAAACAGACCACCCGAAACTGATTGCTTACCAGCTACCCGTGGGTGACCCCGAAGAGGCGGGTTCAAAGGACTCTTCTCTCCCTCTGTCCAGTCGAGAGGACAGAGGCGAAGAATGCGGAAACAGAAGAAATGCTTGTCCCTCTCCTTACAGGACGACTGCAGGAATTGAAAGTACTGACTGACTCTCGAATGATAAGGTAAAGAAACAGGACTGAGCAGGCCGCCCCAGTGAATCTTCGCCTCGAGTGAAGAGCCTAACTCCCTCAGCAATGGCGGCCAACATGCCATTGCTGCGTCACAGAGTTGAGCTTACTTCAAACTAAAAAGAAACGAAGCACGTGCGACAGGTTATAAAAAGGACAGGCGAGAGGGATATGACAGAAAGTTCGAGAGAAAGGTACCGGCCACCCGAGAACTTTGCAGGATGAATAGCAGGGCGGTGGAAATTAGGAGCGAGAGAGAGAAAGCATTACGAAGTAGAGCTCTGAACCACCCACCAAGGTGCAAAATGCACCACAAGCCACCCTAAGGGACGGCATACACGAAACAGCAACGACCAATAAAAAATAGGTAATTCCGCCGCCCTAGGGGGGTCGAACGTCTAGGCCTCGTGACCAAAATCGTGACAACGATATACCTGAGACATATTTTACAGTGTATCAGGTACCTTATGTCTATATAACAAATCTTTGTCTGGCCTTACAATCCATGTTTGCAGTGCTTGCAAAACTAGACTTGGAATCAACAAAACACAGCAACACTAACAAAGGATATTGTGAGTACTATATACACTATTTAAAGCCTCCAGTTATTAGCTTTCAGTTTCTGGCATGTGAAAAAGTGATAATCCCTCTTCCGATATGAAAATGTTTTCCTTATTCAGACTTGGATTAACGAAAACAGAACCGCCTGTCAGCTGTGTCCATAACTGAAACCATCAGGATAGATTTTAAGGTGATTAGGATATGAATTTTCGTATAGCGTTGTTCTTGCACATCGTTCATTAGAATGTTAATATTTGTTATTTTTTCTTTGAGGACTCGTATTATATTTCATATAATCAAATTTCCAATTCAAGTGTTTCCCAAGGAGGAATCATCGGAAACCGTGGGGAACTCTGGAAATCGATGTTAATATCTACATTACTTAGAATAAGTTCAGCGGTTTAATTCATTATGGCTGTATATATGAAATTTCCTTGGCCTCTACTTGAAAATCATTATTCGAATTTACAATATTTCAGCAAGAATTTTTTACTGACAAGCTTCGAATCGCTTATTTTGGCTACTTCTAGACTCTTTGCCCGTAATAAAGGTAAGTGATTCGCTGCTTTTGTATTTCTTTTATGTATTTGTTTGTATCAGGGAACTCCTTAAACTAATTTAATAGCTTTCACTCAATACTTTTTTGTATTTTTTTAAAACGATACTTTGGGCGCTGAAAAGTAAACTTCTTGTCATACGTTATCTTGGAGGGACAAGAGACAAAGACAGATGCCCAAAAGGGTTTAGATTTTGACCCCAAGGTTGGCAATTAACAATTTTAAGAAAATTTGGCTAGTTTAGCTTTAGATAACAATTTTTCTATGTGCATTTTTCAGCTTTAGTTTTTCGTGATAAAACGGACTCCCCAAAAAACTTGGACTGATTAATGATATTTGGCAACAAAGTTCCTTCTATATTCAGGTTGGGGTCTAAGGCGGAGATTTTCTACATTGTTAAACAACATTAAACAGGTTTTTTCACCAGTGAATTCAGGCCATTTTCTTTTATAATATGCCGATATAATTGTCCCTATTGATATTGATATGACTTCTGCACATGATTAATTGACCTCCTCTTGTTATGTTTTCTTAAACTAGTATGATCCATTTTGCGATGTATCAGCATAGAACCTTAATGGATATTTTGGACCGCGCAAGAAGGAAGCTCATAAAGCGAACTGAAAACAACTTTGGGGCAATAATTGATCTTTGGGGGAGTAACCCATATTAATGTACCTGAAGGAAGAATACCATGCTGTACCAATTCTTGTACATATATGTCTGTTCCAATAAGAAATCCTTTTATGTAAGAATACATGTTGCCCTGAAATACCAAATCTTTTTAATTTGTAAAGCACCTAGCATGCCAAACACTGTCCGTAGCTTTTTTTCATAAAAAAATGTAGCCTTCGACTTTTTCTGTGGGGCAAACTGTTTTTTTTTTATTGGATTTGTAAGTTTTACAAGATGGTCTGTAGTGCATCGACCCTTTCTAAACCAGCCTGCTTGCAGACTGGAAGCAAATAGTTCTTGTCACAATAGTACATAGACGCTTCAATACAATTTTTTCCGAAGTTTTCCCGACATAAGGAGACAAAGAGATTGAGTCTATAACGGCTTACGAAGTATTTATCTGCCTTCTTTAGAACTGGTCTATGACCACCGAACTCTTCCAAATTTTAAGGGAGAGCGCAATTTCCAACATTTTTGGATCAACGAGGAGTTTAGTAAATGTTTCCAGGAAGACGGCAGATGACATAGCCATCTGTTAAGAAATGCCCATCTAGACCCACGCTGAGTTCTGAGATGAGACTGTTGGATAAAGCTTCTGACACAATTCTGAGACCTGGATAGGAGAATTCAAAATAATGATCTGCAACTGGACAGGATCCCAACTTGTTTCCTCTTTTTGTTCCTCTTTCAATCTATAATTGCTCAGTTTTCTGCGGTTAGAGATCAAGACAACTATTCTGAAGAAAAGAAATCACATAAGCCTCTAGCTTTTTCTAAGAGGGTAGCATAAGTCCTTTTTGAGCTTAATTGGGTAAAGTTGTTGTTTTGTGACCATTTTTCATGTCTTTTACTTTTTTCCACACTTTTAAACCATGTTTTTTGTTTCTGTATTTTCCTTCTTACAAAATTCATCCAGTATGCCTTTTTTGCTGGAGCATGTAGTTTACTACAGTTGTTTTTTGTTTTTTTGCCTGTTTCATTGTCTGAAAATTTTCATTCAGTCTTATTTCGGATCCACCTTTTAAAAGCTGATACGTTTTGTATTTACAGTAAATCGGCATTTTCAGTCCACATCACGTTTCGAAAAAAATTTACCACAAGTTTCCTAATCTACTTCCATTGGAATAGCACTATCACAGCTTGAATCAATATTTGGCCAAAATTTGATTAAATAACAGCAATGTTGTCATCTTCAACCGAACGTAGTATATATGTCATCAGACTATTGCAAAAGCCTCCAATTGGCTAATTTATAATTATAATTGGGATTTTGTCTTCAACATATGATAGTCAGTGCCTACTGCTAATTTCATTCGATTCAAATTTTATTGTGATTGGAAGTGATCACCTTCCAAGGCAGTTTTCCTCCAGTGGACATCGCAATACTATGCTAGATTTGGAGTTACCAGCGACAAGTCTATAGCAGCTGGTTTGTGATGGTCGATACATTCTGGGCTTCGAGTAACTCGACCATCAAGATTAGACTGGAATCAACAATATTTTCTAGAATCTGTTTAGAAGGAATTTTGAAATTCAGTATACCAAAAAAGGAGCATGTGCATTAAAATCGCAAGTATAATCCTTTTTTAGAAGTGAAATCGATGTTTTTCAGCCAAGGCCGTATTATATTCTTTGGGGCCGTAGGGATATTTACACTGAAAATGACATTATAAATCTGAGGTGTCATTAATTTATGCTACCTACAGAAAAGCAGTTCTTAGAATCTTGTAGTCCTGGGCATAGAATACTTGTGGAAAATTGTAAATTAAATCACCATCCTAATTAAAATGCGCACTGCACATTTTCATTTGAAATATTTACGTTAGTTAGTGGTGGATAGTAGAAAATCTTAATTATTGGAAAAGCGAACAAGTTTGATATTTCAACTTTAGCGATTGAAGCGACTAATACACTATAATTTCCCTGTTGTACGTAATTTCAGTTAAGGGCAGAAAATTTGCAGAGATTGATCTGCTTTCACTGTAATATTTTCAAAATTGTTATATACTTGTTTCTTCATAATTGTCCTAGTAAACTATAAGTCAATGTGGTTACTTGTGAAAAAAAGGAAAACTAATCACTAGTCAGGACTAAGGGTATATTCCGACGATGGCCTTATGGTCTATGGCGGAATGCCGCGGGAGGAGGTAGGCCATACATTCCTGGCTGCTAACGGTAAGGAGCCGGTGGGGTCTGGAAGGCCAGGACTGCAGTTGAATGCCCGTGTGCCGCTGAATCTTCCACCTCTCTGTCTGCGTCGTGGTCGCTACCTGAAGAGGCCGAATGTAGATGACGGGCCTAGGTTTCTTTGCCAGTAGCCGTGCTCCCATTTCGCCATTTGGATGGAGATCATCTTGAAGGTGATACGACTTCTGGATGTTGTCGTAACCCACATGAGAACCATTTTTGGTATTTTTTCCAATAATTCAGAGTAGGTGTGTGCGCATTATTATCACCCGTTTTGCTTCAGATGTTGTGATTTGACAGGTGATTGGAACTTGCTGCCACACAACGTGGGACTGGGGATGATTTGCTGGACAGATATCTCAGCAGAAGCCATGTCTTTCCGCCACAGCGGGTCTTTCCCTTTAAGGTCCGTTGAATCTGTGTGCAGAAACACAACAATCTGGAGCAGTTTGCAGCGATTGTCTTGCTTCTTCAGCAACCTTCTTGATGATGTTAATGGTGAAAGCTTTACTTGAGCCACTTGTAGTCCCATAAGGCATTCCAGGCTGGAGGAATTGACCTCGATTCACTCGTAGTTAGAGTCATGAAGATTAAGGACACGGGGGGTATCTGAGGGATCGTATTTTTTTTTGCGGCATTGATTTGGCGTTAACTTCGGCGTTTATTGGTGGCACTTTTTCTACGTAATTGGTAGTGACGTCTTTTTTCAGTACTGTTTCTTTTGGCTATTTTCTTTTGTTTTGTTTTTTTTATCTGTTTTTCGTAGACCACCGCCCTCAGACCTTTCAGTTGTCATCTTGGATTGTAGGGGACCGTTGGGACTACCTGACAGCGTCCGCATAGGAGCGATTACCGAGGTAGTGGTACGTCCGTCTGGGTCTTGACTATTGACCAAACGCTGTTATCGGTAGGAGCCCCTGCTCAGTTTTTCGATCGCTGCTTTTTGCTCACTGCTGGTTATTCGAGCCGCGATTATTCTCTCACACAGCTTTCCACTGATATTTGTCAATTTTTCAAAGTCACTCCACCGTGTCAGCCTGATTATTGTGCGTTGTTTCACCTTCATGCTGATGGGAAGGTCCTTTCGGCAGTTTGCACACTTTCCACAGAGCTCGCTCCAAATACTGTTTTTTTTTTTTTTATTAAGTTGGTTTTGTTGACTTTTTTCGGCCACCTTGATCACTGTTTGCAGATGACACGGAGTTTTCCGAGACCCTAACCTACTGGTTCTAAGCGCGCCACCATATTTTCAAGCACAATTTCCAGCTGATTTACTAAGAGATTGCTGGCAACAAAGTATTAGTCGTTTCCGCCATTTTGTATTCTCTCCCTCTACATATGAATTGGTCACTCGTTGTGTCTTGTGTTTATTGTATATGGTGTTAGTATTTTGAAAGGAATATGTTCCCATTATAACGATACAGTAAACCTTGACAGTGCATGCGGATAACTTGGTATGGGTTATGTAAAAGCTAATTGAAACAGCTTAGGTATTAAATGGTTCGCTAAACAAAGGGTTTTTGATATTCACTTCTATGATTAAAACTTTGTTCACCATAAGGTGAACCAGGAAACTTTTTGTTTTCTCTGCGTGGACAGATCGTTAACAACCTTGAGTAAGCACATCTTGTTTCATGATATTTTTTGTTTCGTACCTTTCGTTTTAGCGGAATGTTTTGTTATTTCTTTAAAGACGAGTGGAAGCAAAACATCAGTTTGTACAGTTCACGCCACGGTATTTACCAGAAACATACGCTTATTTACTGTTGGTGTTCTCATCACCAGCAGAAGACAATCACCAATTAAAAGCCACCCAAAGCAGCCATAAACGAGAATAGTAAACTTGGATGAAAATGCCGTTGTGAAAATCAGTAGCTAAGATTAAAAGTAAAGAATAACTTATTCGATTAAAAAAAAAATTCGTCCTATGCTTTCGTATATAAAAAAAAAGAAGTACGGAGGGTCAAAATCGTCAAACAGCCCGAGTCGTAAGTTTGAACTGTGTAATACTTCAAGCGTTGGCACTGACGTCAACTACAAAGTGGTTACACACTGGGTAAATAAGCTTTACTCAGATCTTCTGAAAGATGCAGTCACAGACTGACCAAGAAATTACATGGAACAAATGAGTAGCACATTTCTAGATAACCGCGTTTAAAATAATACTTTTTCAAAAACGGACCATTTGATTATAGTACAATTTGATCAAATGGATACGGGGGCCTGAGTTGTCACGGTCAGTCAACCTTGAGGTCATGCTACGCAATGGTACACGATAGATCATGGGAAAAATGGGACCAGACTAAGGTGGAGTGTGTCTACCAGTTGCTGTCAGACATTCAGCGGTGCAGTCTGGCGTGGAATCCCTTAGGATCCCCTGACACTCCTGCTGCAGAGCTCAAGTCATCGGGGAGTGACAACTGCTGGCTAACCTCTGTTAACGACATCCCAGAGACGCACAGCGAGAGCCAACCCAGTGAAGATGATGGTGCGGATTGACACGGTCGTCTTACAGACCTGTACTATTGCCCACGGCCTGGGTCGTCAGACAGGCTTGGGCGGATTGACACGGTCGTCTTACAGTACTGTACCCATACTAATGGTCCCACAGTACAGGCTGGTTCTCCTCCTTCCAGTACGTTAAAAAAAATGAGAGCTGACCCATCATTCTTTGCCAGTAGTGGATGCATTTATGCAACTAGTGAACTCAAACTTGATGTTACAAGTACACACACACACACACGCACACACACACACACACACACACACAGACACACACACACAGACACACACACACACACCACACACACACACACACACACACACACACACACACACACACACACACACACACAAGATAATCACTGTAACACAGAAGATACAGTGCCTGCTGTCATGTCTTCTGTCCTCTATGATGTGCAGGTCTGGTCATCATCTTCCTCAGTTTTTTTAGTGGTCAGCTGCCTGACGTCAGCACACGGCCTGCTTTTGCCGGCTGGACCATGATGCCCGCCTTTTTTGGGACGGTTGTCTTCTCCTTTGAGGGCATCAGTCTGGTAAGTGGAGAGAGAGAGAGAGAGAGAGAGAGAGAGAGGAGAGAGAGAGAAGAGAGAGAGGAGAATCCATGAGTAGAAATTGTCCTATCAAAAGAAATACGCATACGAATCTTACTAGGTACGGAAACGTCTTTATTCTAGATACGTATATCAAACGAGAGAGATGCTCTATCAGAAAGAAACGGACCCAAACCACGATTTCTCTTTATACAGTGAATTATTCAGTTTGACAGTATTCTCGCGATTTTTTTCTTTGTGTTAGGAACATGAATATAGGGTGTGCTAAACTATGTAAGTGTTACAAAAAACAACTAACAGTAAGATGTGAACCGGTACGGTCTTGTATGTGCACCAGATTTCACAAAGAAGCATGGGTAGAAGTACAACAGTGATTGAATACGCCTGGTGACCGACCCTCTTCCCCCAACCCACCCCCCGTCCTCACTACCACTGTCCCACAAGATCGTCCAGTATAGTATGAAATTATCGGGATATTACAGGTGTTGCCCATGGAGAATCAGGTGCGGAACAAACGGTTGTACTCTGCCCCCTATGGTGTGGTCAGTCTGAGTCTGACCATCATCGTTTCTGTACACCGCCATGGGCTTCTTCGGCTACTGGCCTATGGCCGGCCCGCCACCCGGGCCAGTATCACCCTCAACCTGCCTGACGATCCCTGGTAAGTGTGAGAGCTCTTTCCTTTGTTTGTAGGCTTTGCATGTATAGCGGAAGTGATTTTCTCATAACTAGGGGGGGGGGGGGGGGGGGGGAAA
>CM031601.1:83335796-83377641 GCA_018398815.1 Conus ventricosus | reverse complement strand
AGGGAAGGGGAAGGAACGTAGAAAAGGGAGGGGGAAGGGGGGGTAGGAAGAAGGAATAAGTGGGAAGGAAGAATTTTGTAGGAAGGAAGGAAGGTAGGAAGGAATGAATGATTGTAGGAAGGAGGGCGCAGACAAGGTCGGCAGAGAAAGAGCTGGTCCGAAAATATATAAGGACTGGACCAAAATGACCATGCCAGATCTCCTCACGACAGCCACCAACAGAAGAGCCTGGAGAGAAACGGCGGCTGCCTCATCACGTCCCCCCCCCCCCCCCCCTCCACCCCAACGACCCAGCGGTCAGGGGAATGACTGACTAATGACTGACTGACTGACATTCCTTCTCTCCTTTCTTCCTTCCCAATCCTTCCTTCAGTCATTCCCTTTCCCTTTCCCTTCCTACCTACAATCATTCCTTCTTCCTACCTTCATTCCTTCCTTCATTCCTACCTACAATCATTCCTTCCTTCTACCTCATTCCTTCCTACCTTCCTTTCTACCTTCCTTCCTTCCTACCTTCATTCCTTCCTACCTTCCTTCCTTCCTTCCTTCCTTCCTACCTTCCTTCCCTTCCTTCCTTCAGTCTTTCATTCCTTCCTTCCTACCTTCCTTCCTTCCTTCCTACCTTCCTTCCTTCCTACCTTCCTTCCTTCCTACCTTCCTTCCTTCCTACCTTCATTCCTTCCTGCCTTCCTTCCTACCTTCCTTCCTTCCTTCCTTCCTTCTTCATTCCTTCCTTCCTTCCTTCCCACCTTCCTTCCTTCCTACAATCATTCCTTACTTCCTCCCTTTCCCTTTCCCTTCCTACAATCATTCCTTCCTTCCTACTTCCCTTCCTTCCTACAATCATTCCTTCCTTCTACCTTCCTTCCTTCCAACAATCATTCCTTCCTTCCTACCTTCCTTCCTACAATCATTCCTTCCTTCCTACCTTCATTCCTTCCTTCCTTCCTTCCTTCCTTCCTTCCTTCCTTCCTTCCTTCCTACCTTCCTTCTTACCTTCCTTCCTTCCTTCCTTCCTTCCTTCTTTCCTACCTTCCTACCTTCCTTCCTTCACTCATTCCCTCATTTACTGGTCGATTCCTGCCCATTGCAGAGGCAGCTGTACACGCTGAAGGTGAGGGCCAGGGACGGGGGCAGCCCCTGGAGGTTTCCGTGTGACCCAGGGGTAAATGAACGTGGGGGACGTCCGACAAAAGGGCCGGAGTTTGACCCCCCCTTACAGCCCCGTCATCTACCGGGAAATGGCCGTGGGCACCACCGTCCCCCCAAAAATCAGCCCCCCCACGGGTGTGGAATTTCCGGGGAGGGGGGGGAGGGGGCGGGCTGTCTTTGGGGCCCGTGGGTCTCGCTTGTTTTTGTTGCTTTCCCCTCTCCTTTTCTCTTTTCTCCCTCTCTTCCCCTTTTCTCTCCCCTTCTCTCTCTCTCTCTTCCCTTCCCCTCTCTCTGTCTGCTGTCTGTTTTCTGCTGGGTCTTGTCCTGTCTCTTCTTTTCTCCCCTTTCTTCCCGTCATTTTTGTCAGTTTTTTTTGTTTTCCCCTCTCTCTCTTCTCTCTCCCCTCCCCCTTACTCCCCCTCCTTCCCCCTTCTCTCTCTCCCCCTCTCTCTCTTCCCGCAATGTTGTTGTTGTCTCTCTGTCTCTCTTCTGTCGTTGGGCTGTGTCTCTCTCTCTCTCTCTCTTTCTCTCCCCTCTTCCTCTCTTGGGGTGTGTGTGTGTGGGGTTTTTTGGGGGGGGTGGTGTGTGTGTGTGTTGTGTTTTGTCCTCCCTCCCCTTATGTATTTTGGAATAAATTTTTAAGCATGTTTGTAATCTCTCCCCTCCCCCTCTCTCCTCTCTCTTCTCCCCCTCTCTCTTCTCTCTCTTTTCTCTCTTTTTCTCTCTCTTTTCTCTTCTCTCTTCCCCTTCTCTTTTCCCCCTCTCTTCTCTCTCTCTCTCTCCCCCCTTCTCCCCCTCTCTTTACATTTGGGGTAGAAAGTAGGTGTGTTGTGTGTGTGGTGTGTGTGTTTGTGGTGTGTGTGTGTGGTGTGTGTGGGACTATGAAAAAGAAAATAAAGATTTGATCCGCCAAAGGGAAAGATCTAAAACCCTTCTTTTGGTTTTGCATCGTTTATGGAGCGTACCCAAAAATGGGGGGGGAAAAACGAACATAATTTGCTCTCATGGGGTAGTTCAGAAAGGCCCCAAAAATTTTTTTATCCGTTAAACACGGGGGGAAGGGGGCGGGGGGGGGGGGGGGGGGGGGGGGGGGGGGGGGGGGGGGGGGGGGGGGGGGGGGGGGGGGGGGGGGGGGTACTGCCCTTTTTACAGTTTGGCTGCGTTCTTTTCCTTCTCAAGAAGGGAAGCAAAAATCTATTTTCCCCCCCTTTAAAAAAGTTTATTATGAAATTTTCGCCTGGAGGGAAATTTCCCTTTTTTTACTTTTTTTTTTTTTAAACTAAAAAAAGGGCCCTGAGCAGAATTTGGGGGGGGGGGGGGGGGGGGGGGGGGGGGGACTGTGGGGGTTTGGGGGGAAAAGAGTGGTGGTCGTTAAAGGGAAAAAGGAGTGAAGGGGGTCTTTGGGGGGGGGGGGGTGGGGGGCCCTTCTACCATGCTGTGAAGTAAAAGGGAAATTGGGGAGGGTTTTCGCTTTGGTGTGTTGGGTTTTCCCTTTGAGGTTATCACGTCTCTTGTTTTTCGTTAGAAAAAACTCCGTGCCAACGGTTTTGTATACCCCCCCCCCCCCCACCCCTCTTTTCTCTCTCTCTCCCCCTTCTCTTCTCTCTCTCTCTCCTCCTTTTCTTCTCCCTTTGGGCAGGCTGTTGTGTTTCCCTTTTTGTGGGGTTTTCAAACTGTCTTTTCGCCTCTCTTTCCCTTTTTTCTCTTCTCTCTCTCCTCCCCTTTTCTTTTCTCTTTCTCTCTCTTCTTCTCTCTTCTCTCTCTCCCTCTTGTTTGTTTTTGTTTTCCTCTGTCCTCCTCTCCTTCTCTCTCTCTCTTGTCTCTCTTTCCCCTTAGGGCTCTCTATGACATCTGTCTGTGTGTCTGTTGTGGTTTTGTCTGTCCTTTCTTTTCTCTCTCTTCCCCCTCCTCTCTCTCTCTCACTCGCCCCTTACTCTCTTCCTCTCTCTGTGCTTTCCCGTCTGCTGTCTGGGCTTCTCCCCTTCTCTTTCTTTCTCTTCCCCTTTTCTCTCTCTCCTCTGCCGCTTCTGTTTGTCTCTGTCTGTCTGGTGTCTTCCCCTTTTCTCTTCCCCTCTGTCTCTCTCCCCCTCTCTTCCCCCCCTTCATTTCTCCCCCCCCCCCCCTTTTGTGTGTGTGTGTGTGTTTTGGGGGGGGTTGTGTTTTGTGTGTGTGTGTGATGTGTGTTGTGTGGGGTGTGTGTGTGTTGTGTTTGGGGATGGTGTGTGTGGGAGAGAGAGAGAGGAGGGGGAGAGAAAAGAGAGTGTGGTGGTGTGTGTTGTGTAAAGGGTGTGTGGTTTTGTGTGTGTTGGTGTGGTGGGGTGTTTTGTCCCCGCGCGCGTGGGGGCCGTACTTTAAAATTTGGTATTTCGTTTTTCCCCTCTCTCTCTTTCTCTTTTCCCCTCTCTCTCTTCTTCTTTCCCCCCTCTCTCTCTTCCCCCTCTTCTCTTTCTCTCCGCTCGATTTCTGTGTTTTGGGGTTTTGTGTGTGTGTGTTGTGTGTGTGTGTGTTGTCTTTTGTTGCTGTTGTCTGGGGTCTTTTTCCTGCACCTGTCTGTCACGTAGGTTTAGTCATCCCCTTTTTTGGCGTTTTTTCCCCCCTGTCTGCCGGGTTCCATCTCTCTTTCTCTGCCAAACCCTTTTGTCATGAGTCTCTCGTCTCTTTTTGGGGTTTTTGCCCCCCCCTTCCGACTCCCCCTCAACCCATCTTCTACAGTCTCCCACTTTTCCCCCACGCAAAAACGACACACAGACACACACCCACACACAGACCCACAACCCCCACAAACACACCCCCACACAAAACAACACACCCAAACCCACACGCCGCGCGGCCGGCGCGCCGCGCCCCAGCACCCTCCCCTTCCCCCTCTCTCTTCTCCTTTTTTCTCCCCTCTCCCCTCTCTCTCTCCCCTTTACTACTCACTTTTCACAAAATCCCAAAAACCCCAAAGCACGGCCCTGCTTTCGCAGGCCGGACGTACGCACGATCGCACGCCCGCAAAGCGTGCACGCACATGAATAAAAACAGCGCACTTAGATGGTTTGGGCCACACTCAAGCTCCAAAATAAACAGGGGTCGTATTTTGGGCCCCGTTAAGAACTTTAATTAGGCGCCCCGGTTGACTTTAATCAATACGGGCGGTGTAGAGGGGGGAGGGAAAAGAAAAGGGGTGAAGGGGGGGCGGGGGTTCCAAAATTGGGGGGCCCTGGAACAGGGGCCCCCCGAAAATTTACAGCCCAAAATGGGCCGAAAAAAAACCCGAATCCAAAAAATGGAAACGCTTTTTTTGGGTTGTGATGATGAGATGATTGATGATGATGATAGCCCACTCACCAGATTGAGGGTGATGATGATGTGATGGGGGTGGCGGGGTGGTGATGATGATGTGTAATGATGAAAGATGATTTGGTAATAGTGATGAAGGATGATGATGATAATTTTGATGGGGTGATGATGATGATTGGTGATGATGATGATGATGTGTGTTGGGGAAGTAGTTACTCACCAGGGAAACAAAATGTGGAAAAACTTTTTTTTTAACCCCAACGACCCAAGTGATGATGGGTGATGTTTATGAATGATTTAGATGATGGGCAACGACGATTTCAGTAAATTTTTTTTACAAACCCCAACCGACGGTACAGCTGGGTTTTTAAAAAATTGGGGAAATTTTGTCTTTAAAAAAGTTTTTTTCTTTTAAAATTTTTATTTTTGTGTTTTTTTAAAAAAACGGAAAAACATTTCCCAAACCAAAAAGACATTGGGTTTTCAGGGTAATGATATTTTCTGGAACTTTCAAAGGGAAAATGCCGTAAATTTAAAAGCATCCCCAAAAAAAACCAAAAGGCCGCCAGAGAATCTGGGGCCCCCGATTTTTTGAGATTTGAAAAGTCCCCAAAAAAAGTAAAAAAAAAGGGGGGGGGAGGGGGGGGGGGGGGGTTTTGTGGCCAAGTTGAGAATTTCAAGAAGCCGGGTACTTGCGGTTTCATGTTTGTTTTAATTGCAATCGTCCAGTGTGCATGCAGTTGGCAGCTGGTCTGGTCAGACATCACACCATTCTTACAATGGTTATGTTATCTGTGTGTGGTGTGTGTGGTGTGTGTGTGTGTGTGTGTGTGTGTGTGTGTGTGTGTGTGTGTGTGTGTGCGTTGCGGTCTGTCTGTCCTGTCTCTTTCTCTCTCTCTCTCTCTCTCTCTCTCTCTCTCTCTCTCTCTCTCTCTCTCTCTCTCTCTGTGTCTCTACTGTCTCTCGCTCTCTCTCTCTCTCTCTCTCTCTCTCTCTCTCTCTCTCTCTCTCTCTCTCTCTCTTTCTTCCCTCCCCTCCCCCACCAGTGCCTGTAAAGATCTGACAAGGAGAACAGAGAACACTTCATTCATTGCTTCAAAACACTGGGCGTGTTAAGCAATAATTTACTTGATGTTATTTGAAAATAGTTGATTGACAGGTACAACTATTGAACTCTAAGCCGGTGGGGCTGAAACTGGGGGACTTGGTATTGTGCTTGTGCAGTGTGGGGCGATGCGTTTGTTTGCCTTAAACAGTTACATGTTTTCGCCATTTTTTTTTCTTCTTCTTTCTTTTTATTGGGGGAAGGAGGGGGTGGGGGGGAGAGAAGGTAAGCGTTTTTCTATTGCCTTCTATGTGTACGGAAACAAATAGATTATGTCCCTCGCTCATTCTTTCATCGGTTAGATGTGTAGGTACTGTTTAAATATTTTGTGCATGGAAGAGGGTTAGATGACCACTAAAGCGTATGAATGTTGTTTCGAATTGATGCAAAGGGAAAGAAGGACTGGGTTTGAAATTGCGTTTTATGTCATATGTGATGTGCGTGGTTAAATCAGTGCGTTGTTTGTTACGCACACTCATTTCATTAAGGTTTTCGGCAATCGCTTATTGTCTGTATACAGGTGCGAATGTGGTTTATTCACATTCAAATTTGCCAAAAGATGAAGTATATAGGATTTGTATAGGAATTATGCAAATTCTGATGCCCTTGGCAATTTTTTTTTTGGACGAAAAGAAAACTCATCGTTGATTTTCAGTTAAGATATCTACAGAAATTAAGAACAGGCGATGTAACCAAATTCAACTGGGTTTTGGCACAGCGTGTTTGGGGAGTGAGGCAAATGTATCGTTTCGTGTTTTGAAGATTTTTTTTGAAAGGTATTTGCCAAAAATTAAATTTCAATATAACCGTAGGCATCGTGCATGTTTTCGACAAACTACATTTACTGTTGGATCTTTGAATAGAGGATATGTGGTATGTTTTATTTTGTTTTGTTTCCTTTTTTTTTTGGGGGGGGGGTGGGGGGTGGGGGCCCGGGGGAGGGAAAAGTCATAAAAGCATCCAAAAACTACAGAACTAATTTTGTCCCTGAGTGAGGTTTTTTCCTTTTCTGAAAGTAAAAATCTCACCCATTTACGTTATTGATGCGCAAGTGCGCTTCAAACTGGGGTCAATGGCCTTTCCGAAAATAAAAAAAAATGCCTGGAGTCTGCCGTTTTGATGTTCAAACTCTCTCTCTCTCTCTCTCTCTTCTCTCTCTTCTCTCTCTCTCTCTCTGAAAACTCCCCCCCCCCCCCCGTTCTCCCCATGCCTTCCCTGTACCACTTCTTTTTATCCCCTCACCCCTACCACCACCCACCACCACCACCACCTCCTCCCCCTCCTCTTCATCTCCTTCTTATTTTTTCCAACCTAAACTTTGACATTCCATCACTGTAATCTCACCACTCCGCCACAATCCCCCCACCCAACCCCCCCCCGGTCCCCCCCCCCCCCCCCCCCCCCCTCCCTGCCTCCCTTCCCCTCTCTCCCCGATCGTCCCCAAGTTGCCACCCTCCCTCTCGTCTTCCCCCTTTTTTGACTGACTCGCGGTCCCTTGGTCCGTTCAGAGTGGCAGCGACTGAACCCCCACCCCCCCCCACACCACACCCCCCACCCCCATTACCCCACCCTCCAGCCGCTTTCCCCTTTCTCAAGCTCCCTTCCCCCTCCCCACATCCTTCACGTTCCCCCCCCCCCTTTTTTTTTTTTTTTTTCAAACCAATCCGTCGAAATCTTTTCCCCCCTTTCTCCCCCTCTCTCCCTCTGCCGCCCATCCCCCCCTTTCCCCCCGGGCCCCGACCCCTCCCCCCCCTTCCACCCCCCCCCCCCTTGGCCCCCCGCCCCCACCCCCCTCCCCCTTCCCCACCTCCAAAACTCCCCCCCCACACGACCCTAAAGCTCCCCCTTCGGAAATGGATGTGAATTGCGTTTGGGGAAATTGACAAGCTTGTGTGAGGTCGTAAAATTGAACGTCCCCCGTTTTTGTATCTTGGTCTTTGTTGTGCGGAATCTTTTTCTTTCTCTCTGTTTGCAGGTTCTGGTTTGTTTTATCAGAGTTAAGCGTTTTTGAAAGGGGGTAAAAAAAAAAAGAATAGATGTTTAGTTGGTCGAGAAATTTTTAATAACATTGCGGTGCACGGTGCGAGAGGAGTGTAATATATTAGAATTTGGAGAGATACGCATGCGCGCCAAAACCCCCCAACACACACAACCACACACCATGCCCCCACACTTTCCCCTCTTTCTTCTCTCTCTCTCTCTCCTCCTCTCTCTCACAAAACACACACCACACACACACGCAAAACCCACACACACCCCCACACACACCACTCACCCCAAAACGGAACACTGACGGGATGACTGAAACCAATTTATTGTCAGATTAACAAAAGGTTTGAAATGAAAATACACCACCACCACACACCCACAACCACCAAACACTCAACACACACATACAACAAAACCACACAACCACTACACACACCCCGCACAACACAAACAAACCCACCAAAACCCCACTCCACCCCCCGACACACACAAAACCACAACACACACACACACAACAACACTTTTGATGTGCAGGGGCGGGGTGGGTATTGTATCGCTGGTGTTGCGGAGGATCAAGGGGGAATAGGGGATCGACGTGTTTGTTTGCAGAATTCCGCCCTCCCCGTTTGTGTAACACGCTCTCCCTCTCCTGTCGCTTTTTTGTTTGTCTAAAGCTGCTGACACACGAGCCTATTCGTCCGTACAGTTGAGACGGAACGTTTGAACCTGTGCGGTCCGACCAGTCAGTGTCGAACGGACGGAGTGCTTCACGAAACGTTTGAACCTGTGCGGTCCGACCTATGCGAGTTTTAAAACCCTTCGAGTTTGATCCCACATGCCGCTTCAAAGGACTGTACAATTGAAGACGAAGCTTTTTCTCGAATATTTTAGATTCTTATAATTTTATGAGTTGACATTCCAAAGCACATCATGGCCTTGGTACGATTCAATCAAATGTTTGATCTCCGAATCGGACAGTCTGAACGCCTTGCTGGACGACGCCATTTTCCCTTTGTCATGGGTGTTGGCTCAATGCTGAGCGTTGATTGGTTGGAGGATACTAACTGTCCGTTTCGAATAGATCACGGTGTATCTCGAACGGTCGGGTTCAACTGGATGCCGAATCGTTTCAGATGTACGTTTACTATGACAGACGCTACGCTTGGGATCGGGTTCGACCTGTGCTTCCGAAGCGTACGGGCGGGGAGGTACGTGTGTCAGCGCTTAACACCGCTCTCCCTCTCCCTGTCGCTCTGTTGTTGTGTGTAACACCGCTCTCCCTCTCCTGTCGCTCTGTTGTTTGTGTAACACCGCTCTCCCTCTCCCTGTCGCTCTGTTGTTTGTGTAACACCGCTCTTCCTCTCCCTGTCGCTCTGTTGTTTGTGTAACACCGCTCTCCCTCTCCCTGTCGCTCTGTTGTTTGTGTAACACCGCTCTCCCTCTCCCTGTCGCTCTGTTGTTTGTGTAACACCGCTCTCCCTCTCCTGTCGCTCTGTTGTTTGTGTACTTCTCTCTCTCTCTCTCTCTCTCTCTCTCTCTCTCTCCTCTCTCTCTCTCTCTCTCTCTCCCAACTGCTCTGACTCTCTATCTCTCTGCTTCTGCTCTGTGTCTGTCTGTCAGTCTGTCTGTCAGTCTGTCTGTCTGCTTGTCTGTCTGTCTGTCTGTCTGTCTGTCAGTCTGTCTGTCTGTCTCTCTCTCTCTCCCTCTCTCTCTCTCTCTCTCTCTCTCACACACACACACAAACACACACACACACACATATTCACACACGTGCGCGCACACACACACACACACACACACACACACACAGACACACACACACACACACACACACACACACACACACCACACACCACACCACCACCACTGGTCTTTGCACACTCAGACTGCAGAGAGATGGGATTGATGAACGGGAATAGAGAGGGGACGGAGGATTGCGAGAGACTGTAAATAAGGGGATGGGATAAAATGGAGAGGAGAGAGAGAGAGAGAGAGAGAGAGAGAGAGAGAGAAAGAGGTGGGGGGGGGGGGGGGAGGAAGTATCAGAGCAAGGAAAAGAAGAAGAGAGACAGACGCAGAGAGAGCCAACTTGAACTGCCTGATACATTTCCACGAGGATATTGCCACGAAGAGTTAGATGTGAGTTATATCAGAGTCTTCAAGTCTTTGGAGCATTGAGTAAGAGGAAAATAAAGAAGTATGCGCATATATACATGTCTCCCTGTCCTTCCTCCCCTCCCCCCCCCCCCCTCTCTCTCTCTCTGTCTCTGTCTCTCTGACTCTCTCTCTCGGTTCTCTCTCTCTCTCTCTCTCTGTCTCTGTCTCTCTGACTCTCTCTCTCTCTCTCTCTCTCTCTCTCTCTCTCTCTCTTATCTGATGATGAGGAGGAGGTGCTGGTAGCTGTAGTGGTAGTGGCAGAAGCAGCAGTACGGATAAATAAACATTACACCATGACTACTTTGACAACATTAATATTTCTCATCGTCATCATCATCTCATCATCGCCCTCCTCCTCCTCTCTCCTCCTCCTCCTCATCATCTCATCAACATCATCATCATCACCATCTCATCATCATCATCATCATCATCCCACCACCATCTCATCATTATTCATCATCGTCATCATCATCATCTTCATCATCATCATCATCTCTTCATAACCATCTCATCATTTCCTCATCATCTTCATCCATCATCATCATAACAGGACCAGCTAGCTATCGAACAGCTACCGTTATGGCCAGATTTGTTGTTTGTTTTTGTTTAAAATTTTTTTTTTCCCCCAAGTCGGCCTCTGCAATTTCGTAATTCTGAAATTATGGAGGTGAGCTTCTGTCATCCGTGTCCAATTAATTCTGATGCAGCCCCGACACGTCTGGTTGCCGTTCCTAATTTCCCCCCTTTAATATGAAAGAAAAATCAGTCTATCTGGCTTGAGTTGTGCGCCTTTTTTCTGGTTAACCCCCCACTCACACCCCCCACCCCACCCTTTACTCAGTCCTTGTAGTTCGTGTGCATCTTCTTGTCGTTTGATCTCCTCTACTTTATACCGCTTTCTCTTCTCTATTCCTTTTTGCCTCATCTCTTCATCATTTTCTTTATACGCTTTCTCTTCTCTATTCCCTTTTGCTCATCTCTTCATCATTTTCTTTTATACCGCTTTCTCTTCTCTATTCCCTTTTGCCTCATCTCTTCATCATTTTCTTTATACCGCTTTCTCTTCTCTATTCCCTTTGCCTCATCTCTTCATCAATTTCTTTATACCGCTTTCTCTTCTCTATTCCCTTTTGGCCTCATCTCTTCATCATTTTCTTTATACCGCTTTCTCTTCTCTATTCCCTTTTGCCTCATCTCATTCATCATTTTCTTTATACCGCTTTCTCTTCTCTATTCCCTTTTGCCTATCTCTTCATCATTTTCTTTATACCGCTTTCTCTTCTCTATTCCCTTTTGCCTCATCTCTTCATCATTTTCTTTATTACCGCTTTCTCTTCTCTATTTCCCTTTTGCCTCATCTCTTCATCATTTTCTGTTCTTGGTCTTCGTTGTTGTTTTCCTGTCCTTTTTCCTTTCTTCTTCTTCTTTCTCCTCCTCCCTCCTCCTCCTCCTCCTCCTCCCTCCTCCTTCTTCTTCTTCTTCTTCTTCTTCTTCTCCTCCTTCTCCTCCTCCTCTCCTCCTCCTCCTCCCTCCTCCTTCTTCTTCTTCTTCTTCTTCTTCTTCTTCTTCTTCTTCTTTCTTTTTCTTTCAGTTCGTCTTCGTCATTAATCTCCTCCTCCTCCTCCTCCTCCTCCTCCTCCTCCTCCCTCCTCCTCCTCCTCTTCGTGCTTTCTTCTTCTTTTTCTTCTTCTTCTTTTTGTTTGTGTTCTCCTTTTTTCTTCCCTTTTGTCATTCTTTGTTTTTTTTTCTTTTTCTTCTTCTTTTAATTTTTTTTTGGATTTGTTTTGTTTTGTTTTATGTTTTTTTGGTTTTCTTTCGCGCGTTGTTTTTGTTTTGGTTTTTTTGGTTTAATTTGTTTGTTGTCGTTTTTGTCTTTTTCTTTGCCTTTTTTTCCCCTGCTCCTTTTTTCCTGCTTTTTCATTTTTTTTGCTTGTTTTGGGGTTTGGTGGGGTGTGTGTGAGTGTGTGTGTGTGTGTGTGTTGGGGTGTGTGGGGTGTGTTTTTGGGTGTGTGTGTGAGTGTTGGTGTGGGGGGTGTGTGTGTGGGTGTGTGGTGTGTGGTTTGTGTGTGTGTGGTGGGTGTGGGGTGGTGGTGTGTGTGTGTGTGTGTGTGTAGTGTGTTGTGTGTGTGTGTTTTGTGTGAGTGTGTGTTGTGTGTGTGTGTGTTTTTGTGTGGGGTGTGTGTGTGTGTGTGTGTGTGTGTTGTGTGGGGGGTTGTGTGTTGTTTTTCTTGCTTTGTTTTGTTTTTCATATTCGTTTTCTCTTCGTTCTTTGTTGTATTTGCTCACTTGTTTTCCCATTTTTCCCCCCCCCACCTTCCTTCCTCTCGTTTTGTTTTTCCCTTTTCTCCTTCACTGTTGCTGCCCTGATTTTCCAACCCCTCCTTTCCCTTTCCCTCCTTTTCCCCTTGTCCCCTTTCCCTTTTCGTCACTGTATGTATTTTCCTTTCTTGCCTTTTGCCCCTTTTCTTTTTATTTTTTTTTTTTTTTTTTTTTTAAATTTCTTGCGTTTGCTGTTCGGGTTTAAATCCCTTTTTCTTTCGGTTCGGGTTGGAAAAAAAACCGGCCCCCCCCCCAAATGTTTTCCCGTCCTGCTTTCTTTCTTTTTTTTTGGGGAATCACAAATCTAGTTGAGCGGCCCACGTGAGTCACGCGATAAAAAATTTGGGGGAAACCCCAACGAAAAAACGGAGTAAAGAGAAAATAAAACCCAAAAGCGACGGTGGAGATGGGAAGAACAAACCCCCCCAAAAAGCAAATAAAGAGGAAGAAAAAATAAAACGAAAGAGAAGCCAGCAAAAGGGAAAAAAGGAACGACATAAAAAGAAAAATAAAACGGGGGAAGAGAAAGCGTGTTTTGGGAGAAAAAAAGGGGAAAAAAAAAAAAAACCCCCACAAAAAAACAACTTAAAAAAATTAAAGGACAGGGGGGACAAAAAACATTTTTCGGGTCTTTGAAAAAACTCGTTTAGAACACAAAACGAAAGAGAGAGAGAGAGAGGGAAAAAAAAAAAAAAAAAATAACGGGAAAAAAGAAAAAATGAAAAAAAGGACAAAAAAAAAAAAAAGAGAGGGTTTTAAAAGGGAAAAAAAAAGATAAAGGGAAAGAAAGGAAAAAGGAAAGGGAAAACTGAAAAAGAGCAGGGAAGAAAAAAGCCGAAGACTGGGAGGTTTTCCCGGCAGTTTTCCCCGGTTTTTCGGTTTTTCCCTTGTATCAAAGGGTTCTGGCCCCACGCCGGTCTTGGGACGGGGAAAACCAAACCAGTTTGGGGGAAAGAAGTTGAGAAATTTGAAAATTGAACCCCCATGTTTCCTTTCAATTCTTTTATTTATTTTATTTTCCGGGTTTGTGTTTTGTATGTTGTTGTTTTTTTTTTTGTTCGTTTGGGTTTATCCAGGGGAGCCGGGCCAGGCCTTTTTTCTGTCGCCGTATAATTTTTAGGGTAAACCTTTTTTGTGGGTTTTGTTTGCTGGGTTTTTTTTTTTTTTTTTTTTTTTGTTTGTTTTTTGTTTTAATGCCTTTTTTGCGTGTCTGTTGGGGAAAAGATGGGGGGGGGGGGGGGGGGGGTTCTTTTGAAAACATTGGGCCTCTTCTCTCTCTCTCTCTCTCTTCTCCTCTCTCTCTCTCTCTCTCTCCTTTTCTCTTTTCTTTTCAAGGGAAAAGGGGTGTGTCGGGGGGGGGAGAGGGGGTGTGTGTGGTGTGTGTGTGTGTTGTGTGTGTTTGTGGGGTGTGTGTGTGGTTTGTGGAGGGCAGACGACAGGGCCCGACAGAGACAGACAGACAGGGGAAAAGGGGAACCTTGCTCACGCTGCCCAAAAATTATTGGCTGAGAGCCACACAGATTGTTTTCGGTTCGTTCGTTTGTTTGTGTTTGGTTTTTTTTTTTTTTTCCCCCCCCCTCCCCTTTTTCTTCCTAGACATTAACGTCGTTTACGTTATTCCTTTCTCATGGGGTCACTCCAGTTTTAGGAAAATCCCCCATTCCCACCCCCCGCCCGTCCTTTATCACCCTTTGACCAAATTTTCACCCAGGTTTTCTTCTCACCCCGAGAATGAAAATGGGGGGGGGGGGTTGGGTTGGGGAAAGGGGAGGGGTGAGTGAGAGAGAGAAGGAATGGGGGGGAAGGAATTGGGGGGTGGGGGTGATTGGATTGGTGGAGAGTTGAAGATGGGGGAGGGATGGTAGGGGTGGAAGCTAAAAGAAGAAGAACTTGGTTTATTGTCATGTGAGTGTCAGCCCTTTCTTCTTGTTATTATTATCTATTCATTTGTTTATCAGTTAATTTACATATTCACGTATGGGTGTTTCTTTGTTCCTGCTATTTTTTTTTTTTTTTTTTTTTTGTTCTTTCGGTTGAAAAGCGGTTGTGATGCGAGCTTGATTTTGGTTTTGTTGGGTTGTTGTTGTTGTGGGTTGAGGGGGGGGGGGGGGGGGTTCATGGATCCATGACGTTTCACCCCTGTCACGTTTCGCCAAGTCGTTTGTTGGTGTTCGTGATGGCGAGTAAACAGTCGCTTTCAGACTGTCACCTTGCACAGGGTGTCTTGCTTTCTGTCTGTTCTTTCGCTGTGCTATATTGTACTGTGTTACACTATGCTGTGCTGTGTTATGTTGGGTATCAGTGGAAGTTATGTTGTCTTTTTCTTTTAATAGATGTTATGGTTTTACTGTGTGTTTGTGTGTGGTGTTTGGTGTGTGTGTGTGTGTGTGTGTTGTGTGGTGAGGATATGAACTTTTATTTCTATGCGTAGGAGAATATGTGTGTGAGTAATTTGTACGAGTGACTGAGACTGTGTAGAGATGTTGTTGACGTATCTGTTCCTTTTTTTTGTATTCAGTAGCTAGTTAATCTCAATTTGAAAGGTTGTGATGGTCATGAAGTTAAGTTTCAAACCAGTTGCAACTTTTTGTTTCAAACTTTAAATGGAAGATGCTGCAAACGTATACCAAAACATGTATTAGGGGAACCGTTATTCGGTGAAACGTGATTGGGTGAAGCGCGATGCACGGGAATTAATGGGATGCGATACAGATCATGTTTATTACAACAAGATGATCAGATTGCCACGATTATCCCTTTTTTGTCGTTGGAGACCATATGTGACCATACACACGTCGAAGTAAATTTGGCAACAGTGTGACGAAGAGGAGAGAAGAGAGAGAGAGAGAGAGAGAGATGAGAGAGAGAGGAGAGAGAGAGAGAGAGAGCGAGAGGACAGGGATCAGACTGAGAAGAAATGGAGGGAGGGAAGAGCGAGAGAGAGAGATGAGAGAGAGAGAGAGAATGGAGGGAGAAGAAGAGAGAGAGAAGAGGCGAGCGAGAGAGAGAGAGAAAGAAATGGAAGGAGGAAGAGTGAGCGCGAGAGAGAGAGAGAGAGAGACAGGGAAACAGACAGAGAAGAATGGTGGGAGAGAAGAGAGGAGAGAGATGGAACTGACAGCGAGAATGGGAGGGAGGGAAGAGAGAGAGAGAGAAGAGAAGAATGGAGGAAGGGAGCGAGAGGAGAGGAGAGATGAAGAAAGAGGAGAGAGGAGAGAGAGAGAGCGAGAGTGAAGACTGGAGAAAGGAGAGAGAGAGATGGGGGGAGGGAGGGAGGGAGCGGAGAATGGATGAAGGGGATGAGAGAAAGAGGACGAATTGAGGGGGGAGGAGAGAGTGAGAGAAGAGAGGAAGGCAGGAGGGAAGATGGAGAGAGAATTTACAGGCTGACAATGGCATCGATTTCACGCGATTAATATCTTTTCTTCTTTTTTATCAAGTTGGGAGGGTCCACATGATGGAAGACACGTGTCATGCAGTGGTAATGTGGGAACCCCTGAACAGAGAGAGACAGACAAGACAGACGAAGTGACACTGACACCGACCGCTATTATCTTCTATTTTTATATTGCCTGTTAGCGCTCAGCCCTGTAGACAAGGGGGGGAGGATAACAATCGCATTCACTATTCGCAAAAGCAGAACTTTCACTTGCACACCACCCACTCACGTCCAGATTTCCCCCTCCTCCCCTCCGCACCGCCCCACCTCACTCCTACTCATCGCCCCCCCACCCCTCCCCCGCATCCCTTCCCTAACGTTGCGTGAGAGAGAGAGAGAGGGGGAGGGGGAGAGAGAGAGAGAGAGGGGGGGGAGAGAGATATGAGGGGAGAGGAGAGCGAGAGGTCGATAGGATGACTGATGGGAGAGACAGGAGGGGGATGGGAAAACGGAAAAGAGTGCCCAACAGACACGAACAGAGAGGTAAGGCACAAAAATAAGAGCCGGGCAGAGTTGAAACACCCAAGGGGGGTTTTTTTTTTTTGTGGTTTTTGTTTTAGTAGAAATCTATTAGTCATTGTGTGTGTGTGTGTGTGTGTGTGTGTGTGTGGTGTGTTGTGTGTGTTGGGTGTGTGTGTCTTTCTCTGTATGTCTCTTTTTGTTTCTTGTGTGCCTGCCTGCCTTCTATCTGTCTGCCTCTCTTCTCTCTCTCTCTCTCTCTCTCTCTCTCTCTCTCTCCATCTATATATAGAGAGAGAGTGTGTGAGAGCGAGAGAGAGATGAGAGAGGAGAGGAGGAAGAGAGAGAGGAGAGAAGAGAGAGAGGGGGGGGGCGAGAGAGAAAAGAGAGAGAGAGAGACAGACAGGACAGGTATGACAGGTAGACAAACGAAGATAGATATCAACTGCAGTTGACACATACAGTCAGTCCTTACCACTGAAAAGACCGAGTGTTTAGGAATTATTGCTCGCTCACTTGCATATTGAAGCAGGAAAAACCCTAAATCAAGTTGGGGAGTCGGAGATAGAGGGACGGTGGGCGGGGGGTTGGAGGAGGAAGACTTATAAACTTTCATCAGATTTTAGGCAAGAGGAAATAAACTCGCAAAAAAGGAATCCGATGGATATCCTAATCACGGATTCTCATGGTGCGTGAAAGCTATCTATGCCCAATGCGTTATTTAACATAATTCAAATCGGGCCCTAGGGTACGGGCCGCCGTTTGTTTTAGGGACGTTCGGACCTTAGCCTTTGGAGAGCGGCTTTGTACGCTTTCAAATCTCAATCGTATAAATATTTCTCTGTTGACTGTCTTACCAGTCCGTCTCTCTGTCGGTCGATCATTCTGTCTGTCTTTGTTCTGTGTGTGGTGTGTGTGTGTGTGTGTGTGTGTGTGTGTGTGTGTTGTGTTGTGCGCGCGCGCATGCATGTGTGTGTGTGTTGTGTGTGTGTGTGTGTGTGTGTGTGTGTGTGTGTGTGTGTGCACGCAGCATATGATATGTGTGGTGTGTGGTGTGGTGTGTGTGTGTGCCCACTGTGTGTGTATGTGTTGTGTGTGTGCACGCACGCCTGTGTGTGATGTGTGTGTGTGTGTGTGTGTGTGTGGGTGTGTGTGTGTTGTCTTCTGCATTTTCCACCATTTTCTCACTCTCTTTTTCATCTTTCCTTACTCACTCTCTCTCTCTCTCTCTCTCCTCTCTCTCTTATCTTCTCTCTCTGTCTCTCTTCTCTCTCTCTCTCTCTCTCGCTCTCTGTCTCTCTCTCTCTCTTTCTCTGTGTTGCTATCTCATTCTCATCTTGCTGTCTCCCCCACTGGGTCTGTTCTCTTGTTTTCTTCCTATCCTCCTCGTTGTCGTTGTCTTATATTCCTTGATTCAGAGAGCAAGGCATGAGAGAGGGAGACGGAGGAGAGAGAGAGAGGGGGGGGGGGAGAAGAGAGACAAAGCCACAGTAGGAGAGGAGGGGAGAGAGGTGGAAAGAGAGAGAGGGTGGGCGGGGGGTGAGGGAGCGAGTGGAGAGTTTTAGATAGAGGCAGAGCGAGACGAAGGCCGGCTAGAGGGAGGGAGAGGAGAGAGAGAGAGAGAGAGAGGAGAGAGAGAGAGTGAGAATGGAGTGAGAGAGGAGAGAAGAGAGAGAGTCACAAATACCGCTTTCAACGACTCCTTAAAGCGGAACAACCTTCCTTTCCGTACTTGGCAAGGGAAGGAAGCGGAGAGAACGAAAGAGAGAGAGAGTGAGAGAGAGAGAGATTGGTGAGAGTAGAGAGAGTAGAGCGAGAGAGGAGAGTCCAAAATACCGCTTTCAACCGACTCCTTAAAGCCGGAACGCTTCCTTTCCGTACTTGGGAAAGGGGACGGAAGCGGAAGAGAACGAAGAGCGAGAGAGAGAGAGAGAGAGAGAGAGAGAGAGCGAGAGAGAGAGTCAAAATTACGCTTTCACGAACTCCTTAACGCCGGCACAAACCTTCCTTTCGCCGTACTTGGGAAATGGGAAGGTAAGCGGAGAGAACGAAGAGAGAGAAGAGGAGAGAGAGAGCGGAAATTGTCAGGACAAAAAAAGGAAAAAACCCTACTTGGGGAGTCGCCAGCCTAATTTGTTTGGACCTAGTCCCCTTAACATTCTAGGCGCCGCGTAGACCGGGCCCATGGTTCGGGATCGACCAATTAAGTTAGTGGAGAGGCTTCACAGCGACGGGTGCGATCCACCAGACTGGACTAAGTGTTTTGAGAGCTCGATGTTAGCGAGGACGAGTCGTAGCGCCGGTTCAGGTTCATTAGCCACTTGTGGACCAGACGTCATTGTAATCAGACGTCGTGGCGCCTACCAGATCAGCTAGCACTCTTAGAGTTGACCATGTGTCCACGACTGAAGTCACACGGCGCCAATTAAGTAGAAAAGGGGGGAAAGGTGTGGTTGTGAGTGGGGGTGACATCTGGCTACTCATTTAACTGACCAATTGACACCAAGAGAGTAAGGTGTGTAAGAGTGACTGTCATTGATTTGAACATCCATGGCATTAGAGAGGGGATAACTTCGGGTGTCAGGGCGGTTAAAAAATACTGACCAATGTAACTCGCCCTTTTCGGACAGATCGGAACGAATAAGAAAGTTGTGAGAGAGAGAGGACGGCCCGACGAGGGGGAGAAGAACGTATCAGAGAGCGCGAGAGGAGAGTTCTGAGTGTAATCTCTGAGGAGAGAAAGAGAGAGAGGATGAGGGGAGGAGAGAAGAGAACCAAGTTGAGAGATTAGCATGGAGAGTCTGCCGAGGAAGGATGGGAGAGATGTGGAGCGAGAGAGAGCGTTGCTAATTAATGAAGAAGGAAAAGAAGAAAAGAAAAAAAAAGAAAAGAAAAGCAACATTCCATTTGATAAGAGCAGCTAGCAGCGAGAGAGGAGAGAGAAGTTGCAATGCGTTAATGCAGGAAGAAAGAAAGGAGCACAGATCGATGTTGATAGTCACTGTTCTATCCTAACGGGGGTTCGACCTCATACCTGGCAGCGTCACTTCGCCAAGGAACCCACAGACCAACGCCAACGTTCACCTGACCAGGCGCCTCAGACCAACACCAGTGCGGCAGTTGTGTCGGTTGTGAAAGTGAGTGACAACAAAAAAGAAAAGAAACGAAAAGACAGTGATTCGTGATAGTTAAGACTCACCTGGCCAGGTAAAGTAGCAATCTATTTATACCGGGTTAGTTAATGATGTATTAGATAAATGATTTTGTGAAGTTCAGGAAAGAGCGAATGTTTTTTATTTTGTTTCATTTCATATGCATTGATGTTTCGTTCATGAAATGTGTAGAAAAGTTATAGACTTTATAGTGGTTTGATGTGCGGATGCATGTATATGGAATGAGATTGTAAGAAGCTGTGAGTGGTGTTTGGCTGGTGCGCTAGCCTTCCTCCACTGACATTACACGGCGGGTGCAATTTATTGCGACAAGCCTGTACCGGATCTTTGGCGCATTTATTCTAATTGTTCAATTCTCAGAGAGGGAAGCAGGGTGGGATTAAGTGTTGTAATCCTAAGACAAGGGGTTGTCTGTACTGTATGTTCCCAAGATAGTTAAATCCTAGGCTTGGGCATTGCTTCCAAGATACGTTAATACTCGGCTTGGCATTTCGGCCCCCAGAGTATCATTTGCACAGATTACTATAATTCGCTCTCATAGTCGGGTCAGGGTGGGGCGTTTATAAAAATAACTACGTTGTCCAAGCTAAATTATCATTTAGGATTGTGCTATTACGTCACTGTGTCGGTAACCACAGTTTGGCTGTCGTAGTAATAAAATCTTGTTCAAAAAAAAAAAAAAAAAAGAATGAGAATATAATGGCGGCAGAAAAGAAACACCCCATTGAACAATTGTGAGTGTCGTCGTGACTTAGGTTACTCAGGAGATGAGTGCGTGCATTTGTGCGAACCCGCAAAAGATGGAAAGGGATGAGGGGCGGCAAGACGAGGGTCGCAGTAGAAATAGCATTAGGCAGAGCAGGAAAGGACTAAAGCTAGCGCAACGCAGGAAAACAGAAAGACTAAGGGAAGCAGGAAACCGAAAGCCATAGGGAAGAGGCAGAAACAGAACGAAAGAAGAGGAAACGGACAGCTTAAGGTTCAATTAGAGTTAGAGAAAGTTAGAATACAAGGGAGACCAACGAGGATGGGAGTTCAGTTCCAGTGGACTCTCGTGCGCGTATGCCCCGACCCCCACGTTGCCATAATTCTCGGAAGGAACCGATTCGATTGATGCATACATCAGTCGTTTCGAACGTTTGCTACCTGTGGTTGGCCCCGAAGAGTGGGGCAGTCTTTTTGTCGGGTATTACGGGTAAGGCATTGCAGATTTTCATGCGTTCCAGCAGAACAACAGTCGATTTTGGTGTGTGAGGAGTCTTTAATGAAGGGATTGACTCACAGACGAAGAAGGATTCAGAAAGAAAATTCGTTCAGCTAGATTGCAAGAGGGGAAACGTCACTCAGAGTGGTGCACGTTTCGATCACTCTTTTGAAAAATGGTTAGAGTTGAGGGGTTACGAAGAAGGAGTACGCTGAATTGAAAGAGCTAGTTATGAAAGAACAGATTTTGTAGCGTTTGCGGCCCTGAGTTAACCATACATTTGAAAGAAAGACAGCAGAGCAGCAGGGGAAGATGTTGAAGTTCGCAGAGGTGTATAGAGAGGGCACGGTTGGGCACGAGGGTTGCAGGCGAAACAGGTGCTAGGAAGGTGAGAAGAGTGCAAGGAGACTAGGGGAGTTTTTGCAAGTCTGCAAAACCAGTGGTGGGCAGTATGGAAGGGCAAAGGGGACTTAAGGTGTTTTCATTTGTACAGAAGGGACATGATGGCGAGGGATTGTCGCAGAGGTTCAGAAGGCAGCAGCACCTTGCACGAGGTGGATAAGGGTCGTCAAGGGAAACGACCTGCAGTGGAACCAACGGGGATTCAAGTCCGGAAGAGGGTGGAGTGCAGCTTATGGCTAGCACTGGGACACACGTCAGTGTCAGGGATGGAGGGCCTAGGCTGAGAGGTTCGTACCCAGTGGAAGAAGGGTGGATTGGGCAGCAGAGGGTGAAAAGTTGTAACGAGACACTGGTTGTTCATGCGGGGTAGTAGAACAACGCTGGTCGATAAAGGGATTAGACAGGGGCAAATCCTGACCTGTACTCTACATCGATGCATGTGAGGGAGTTTCCAGTTGCTAGATAGAAGTACGTACCCCTTACTTTCAGGCGAGTTGTCTGCGTTGGGATGGAGAAACCTTCACGACTTTGCTCATTGGAAATATTCCAGTTGCACGGGATCAGGGATCTGAGTTGTTGACTGCTACAGGGGCGCAGTTCACACAGGAGCAAGAAGGCGGCAAAGGTTGTTCAACGTTAGTTGTTCCAGGAGGAAGTCGGCATAGATGTGTCGCCTGATGAGTTTAGGGCGCGAGGAACAAGACCTTCGCTGTGAAGTCTTGGGAGTTGGCAAAGAGGTGGAGAGGAAACCAGGAGGTTAGAGGAGGTGCGACAGAATTTCTTGTGATAGGCGGGGCTGTTGTCGAGTGTTCACCAAAGGGGAAGACAGGTAAGGTGACCATCAGTTAGAGGTACCTGGTGTTATCGTGACACTGTTCATGTCAGTGGTCACGAGTGCACATGGCGGGTCGTCTGGCCAGCAAACAGCTGACCTAATCTTTGATGACTTTCATTGGGCCAGGAGCACTGGCGACATCAAGCGTTTCTGCATGATGTGATGTGTGTTCAAAGGTAGCCACAGAGGGGTGAGCGTAAGGACTCTTAAAATCCTTTAATTGAAACCGTTCAGGAGCGTGGCTGTTGATTTGATTGGCCAATCTCGCCTGTTCCAAGGTGGGCACAGTATGAGAATGTAAGGTTGCAAAGAACGTTTGCAGAAGGCTAGGGTTCGGACAGAGAAGCAATAAGACAGAATGGTGCGGGAAGCAATCCCTCAAGGCGGGGGAGATCAAGTCCTGGTTTGCTTCACGGGTACACAAGCTGCTGGATGCTTTGGAGGGGACCAATCACCCTCATGAAAAGGTCGGTCGGTCGGGATTCGAATGATGTGAATGGGGAAACTCAACTTTTCCAAATGCCAATTTTCTCCGCAAATATATTCAGCGTGAGACTCAGAATAGGAGCAGCAGCAATCATTGATGAGGTGGAAAGAGACCCAGAAGGAGAAGGGGAGATTTTGTGCTAAGTTTCCGAAGAGTCATACAAGGGCTGTGTCCCTGTATGAAGGGTCGATAGTAGTGTCTAGGTTTTGTTGTCGGAGGCGGACACAAAGCAGCCAGAAAGGGGATAAGGTGGAGAGATGATGAATTCAGAGAGACAAAGACCAACACAGAATCAGAAGTTAGTTTCTACTAGGTTTTATTGGTTCTTAGGGAGTTTTGTCCCAACTTGTGCTGCAATCCCGAGTCTCTCCGTGATTTGGTCAAGGAGGGAAACCGCAGTGGTCGGTGTAGACGCTGCCCGAGCACGCATGCAGACGGTGTTGGGGAAAGATAGGTTCCGTCCATCTTGAAGCTACAGATATGTCCAAACCCTTTTTGTTGCGGACAGATGCATCATGTGGTGGATCGGGAGTATTGTTACAGGAGCTGAAGGGGGGTCGAGTTTCCGTGAGAGATGCTAGCAGGAAGTTGACAAAGTGTGAAGAAGGGTACGCCACGGTGGAGAAGGCGTGTTTAGCTGTGTGTGGGCCGTTTACAGAAGTTCCACAAATACATGTATGGGAAAGAGTTCGTCATAGAGGACAGATCACCAACCACCTCAAAATTCCTGCAGGAGGACAGCTGAAAAACACGCAGGGTTCTGCGTTGGGCAATGGCACAGCGGCCCTACGGTTACCGAGTGCAGACTTCCCGGTCGACAGGATGTCGGAGGACTATTTTAAGCCGTGTAGTTAGCAAGCTGCACTCAGAGGCAGTCAGTCATATCGGGGGTGCATTGTTGATTATGTGTTGATGACAGTGTTGATTGGATCTGGGTTTCATTCCAGTTGGTCTGGGTCATCTTTTTTTTTGTGTGTGAGGACTTGTTCATATTTTATTTGTGAGACTTGTCATGTGATGAAGTTATGCTAGGAGATACTGTCGCTTGTGTAGTGATGCATTATTTGCATTAAGTGAGGATGGACGATTCTAGTGAGTGTCATAGGATCGTGATGGTACTATATTGTGCTTTCATAAGAATGTGTAGAGAAGATAGGCAATCCGCAGGTAGGGGGAATGCAGAAGTGTCGCACCACAGAGGTCGTTATAAAATGAAGTTGAAATTAACGCAAAGAGCGCACGTACTGATAATCATTGGAGTCGGTATTCACTAATGATGTATTTTATACTTTAAAACGTTGGTGGTAAAGTGTTTTAAAAAACTTTGACGTGTAGTGTGTGTCAGCAAATTCTGGTTGTTGTCTTTTTTGTACCGTTGTTTTGAGACAATGCGGAGCATGGTTTTTGCAAGGGGGAAATTGTACGGCCAAAAAGGAAAAACAACCCATTGGGGAAAGTTCGCAGCCTATTTGTTCGGACATAAGTCAAACTAAATTCTAGGCGCGCGTTAGGACCGGCCGCATGTTTCCGGATCCGGCCATTAAGCTTAGTGGAGAGGCCTTACAGCGACGGTGCGATCCACCCAGACTGACTAAGTGTTTTTTTTTTCGACGACGCCTCGATGTCTAGCGAGCCGATTCGTAGCGCCGGGCTCAGGTTCATCTAGGCCACTTTGTGGAAACCAGCGTCATTGTTAATCAGACGTCGTGGCGCCTACCCAGACTCAGCTAGCACTTTTAGATTGACAGGTCCACGACTTAGTCACGGCGCCCATTTAAGTGGAAAGGGGGAAGGTAGTGTGTTGGTGGGGGTGAATCTGGCTAATCAATTAAATGAAAGTTGACCACAAGAGTGTAAAGGTGTGTTGGGTGACTGTCCGATTTGAACATCAATGGTTTAGAGGGGGATAACTTCGGGTGTCTGGGCGGTAAAAATACTGACCAATGGTACTCGCCTTTTCGGACGCTCGAGAAGGAAACGAAAGAAAGATGTGAGAGAGAGAGGACGGCAGAACGAGGGGAGCCGAACAGAGAGAGAGAGGGCGAGGTCTGAGTGTACTTCTGAGGAGAGAAGAGAGAGAGATGAGGGTAGGCGAGAAGAGAACCAAGTGAGAGATTAGCATGAGATAGTTGCAGAGGAAGGACTGAGGAGAGATGTGGAGAGAGAGAGTGAGTTGCTAATTAATGAGAGAAAGAAAGAAAAGAAGAAAAAAAAGAAAGAAAAGCAACCATGTCATTCTGGGGGTAAGGCAGACTAGAAGAGAGAGAGCGAGAGAGTGCATGCGTTAATGCAGGGAAGAAAGAACGGAGAACAGATCGATGTTGATAGTTCACTGTTCTATCCTAAGGGGGTTCGACTCATACTGGCAGCGTCACTTCGCCAAGCAGAACCAGACCAACGCCAACAGTTCACCTGACCAGGGCCATCAGACCAACACCAGTGCAGGCCGTTTGTGGTGGTTGTGAAAGTGACAGTGAAAAGAAAAAGAAAAGAAAAGAAAAGGGACAGTGATTCGTGGAATAGTTAAGATCACCTGGCCAGGTAAAGTAGAAATCTATTTATACGGATTGTTAATGATGTTTTAGATAAATGTTTTTGTGAAGTTCAGGATAAGAGGAATGTTTTATTTTGTTTATTCCATATGCATTGATGTTTCGTTCTATGAACATGTGTTAGAATGTTATAGACTTTACTAGTGGTTTGATGTGACGAATGCATGTTATAATGAATGAGATTGTAAGAAGCTGTGAGTGAGTTTGGGCTGTGCGCTAGTCTTCCTCCACTGACATTACACCGAGGTTGACAGAGAGAGAGATAGTCAAATCCGCTTTAACCGGACTCCTTAAGCCGGAAAACAACTTCCTTTCCGTATTGGGAAAAGGGGAGGAAGGGAGAGAACGAAAGAGAGAGAGGGAGAGAGAGAGAGAGAGAGAGAGAGAGAGAGAGAGAGAGAGCAAAAAAAAAAGAAAAACACGAAAATGACTCAACGAGGCAAGGATATCCCTGCTTTTAAATCATTACAGGTTGGAGGGGTATTTTTTTTCCCCAGCTGGTCGCCAGACAAATGGCGTTCATTGCAAATCACCAGTTAAGCATTCAACCGCAGCGTCATCCATTACTGGAGAAGAGAGAAGCCGCACATCTTTGTGGGGACTGGTAAATAAAGGGCTGCAGGTTTCTGTCTTCTCGTTAAGGGGGGAGGGAGGGATACTCCACCCCTTGCCGCTGCTAACCCCTCTTCTCCTTGTGCTTCCTGTGTGTGTGTGTGTGTGTGTGTGACAAAGGGATGGGGTTGGGGTGGGGTCGGTGAGATGGGGCGGAAGTTGGGTTGTGGGATGGATTGGGGATGAGGGAGCGGAGGATGCGTGGGGGGGGGGGGGGGGGGAGGGAGAGCGCACAGGGATAGGAGGAATAATGTGGTGTGTTGTGAGAGAGAGAGAGAGAGAGAGAGAGGGGGGGAGGGGGGGGGGGGCGGAGGATGGTGTGGGGGTGGCGGGCTGGTTGGGCTGGGGGAGTTTGGAAGAGGTGGGATTATATTTGGGGGCCCGGGTGCGTATCCTTGGGGGGGGACGTGCGTGTATATGTACCGGAAGTGTGTCATCTTTGTGTATTGTGTTTGTGTGTGTGTGTGTTGTGTGTGTGTGAGTGTGTGTGTGATAGCGCACGTGTTTGTGTGTGTGTGTGGTGCGCGTGTGTGGTTTGTGTGTGTGTGTGTGTGTGCGTGTTGGTGGTGTGTGTGTGTGTGTGTGTGTGTGTGTGTGTTGTGTGTGTGTGTGTGTGTGTGTGTGCGCGCGCCCAGCGAGAGAAGGAGAGCGAGAGAGGAGAGAGGAGAGAGGTGGGGCATGAATGCATGGTTATGTCAGAGGACACGTCGTGTGAACATAATATGGGCCTACCTATGCGCTCGCGAGCGCGCGGACGTATGCTCAGGTGAACAATGACGCAACATTCGAGAACACGGTCGCCCAGTGAATCAGAAGCACGGTAGAAAAATGCACTATGGTACGGGGCAGCAGAGGAAGGCAGGGTGTAGGGGGGTGGGGGAGGGGTGAGGGATCAGGGGTAGAGGGGGGGGGGGGTGGAGGTGGGTTGGGGTTAGTTTATTGACACAGCGATTTGCATCAGCGAAGGCAGTGTAAGGGGGATTGTGGCGAGCTTTAATGGTAGTTGGAATATGTTTTTTGGCTTCAAAGTATTGAAACTTGTGGCGGTACACGTTAACGACCTAACAAACGCTCGTCGTTCTCTTGACTTCAGAAGCTAGGCAAACCCCTACGGGTCGGCGTTCGGTCCGCGATCCTTGTCAGTCAGTGTTGTGGAGTGTTTTCTCTCATCTTTCCCCCCCCCCCCCCCCCCCCGACCCCAGCCCCTTCCATTCGAAATAGTTTTACAACATAGTATAGCATTCCAGACAACGTTGCGTTGAATCCAGGTCAAAAAGCAGCCCCGGTCCGTTGAATGAGACACTCCGCGCTTGAAGGGGCGACAGGTAACGTGGGGAGAGGGGGGTGGCGTAACCGAAGTCGCGCTCAAAAGATTAATCCGTGAATGCGGTGCTATCACATCCACTGCCCGAAAGAGAGAGAGAGAGGAGAGAGAGGAGAGAGATGAGAGAGAGAGAGAGAGAAGAGAGGGGGGGGGGGGCGAAAAGAAAGAAAAACATTCCACAACCGAAGGGCATGAAAAAGCTTTCCCAAACTGATGTCGCCCCCTGTTCAACATATGAAAAGAAGAATTTAAGGTGAAGAAAAAAAAAAGTAGTTTGGCATTTTGTATTGACTTAACCCCTGTATTCTGCCAGGGAAAACACACTGAACGAACAAAAACACTCAAAAAAAAGAATTAAAAAACGTTAGCCGACGCGCGGTGTAATACTTGGTTTGAAGAAAGAGGAAGAGAGAAAAAAAAGGGAGGAAGAGGAGGAGTGAGAACAAGAAGCGCGCGGGGGTCGAGTGAGAGGGGGTGAGTGAGAGAGAGAAGAGAGAGAGAGAGAGAGAGAGGAGAGAGCGAGACGGAGAGAGAGAGGCAGGAAGGAGGGGAGAGAAATAAAACGTGAAATTTAGATGCTGGTTTGATGTTGGTAATGTATTATTAGTTTTTGGAGAGAGAGAGAGAGTGGAGAGAGAGAAGAAGAGAGAGAGAGAGCGGTGAGGAGATGCTGTGTGTGGCGGAGAGAGAGAGAGAAAGAGAGAGAGAGAGAGAGAGACGGAGAGAGCGGGGCCGGGAGGGGGGGGGGGGATCACAATAAACCGTGGCCATTAGAATGTTGGTTGATGTTGGTAATGTTTACTTGTTTTTGGAGAGAGATAGCGAGAGAGAGAGAGAGAGAGAGAGAGATAGGATGAGAGAGAGAGAGAGAGATGCTGTGTATGTGTGACAAAGAGAGAGAGGGAGAGAGAGAGCATGTGGGTGAGGGTGTATGTGAAAGGTTTCGTATTATGAGGTGAATGGACTTTTCAAGTTTGACAACAGGGTAAAGGCTTTTCCAGGAGAAGGGGACCGAGAGGGAGACTGGGAGGAGGAGAGGAGGAAGGGAATATGGAGGTGGGATTTGGGAGAAAGCGGGCTGCTTGGGTATTTCAAGAAGTGTTAAAAAAAAAGGGGGGGGGGAAGGAGTATGTGTGTGTGTGTGAGTGTGTGGGGGGGGGGTTGTAAGCCGGGTGAGACGTTGTGAGGCTGGCATAATTTGGAGCGTGAAGTCGTGTGATGGTGGTATATTGAGGGGGAGGGTTTGGGAAAGGAGGGGTGAGGGGGAAGGGGTGAGTAAGAGGGGTGGCGAATGGAAGGCGGTGGGAGAATGGGGTGGTAAAAGTCAGCTGTGTTTGAAAGAGTGTGCCGCCTTTTCATCTTGGGGCCTTCTCTGTGAGTATCTGTCTGTCTGTTGTCTTTCTGTTTCTCTGTCTGTCTGTCTGTCTCTCTCTTCTTCTCTTCTCTCTCTCTCTCTCTTTCTCTTCTCTCTCTTATTACTCCTTGCCAGTCCTCTCTGTTCTGCTTTGCGCTGTGTGTGAATGTGTGTGTGTGTGTGTGTGTGTGTGTGTGTGGTGTGGTGTGTGGTGTGTCCGCGAGCGTCTAGTCTGTCTGTCTGTCTCTCTCTCACTCTCTCTCTCTCTCTCTCCCGATAGATATTTAATGTGATGCTTAAATGATCTCAACCCACACACACACAAAACACACACACACACACCACACAACGCGCGCGCGCGCGCGCGCGCGCCGCGCTCGCGCACTTGGGCGCGCGCCTCATATGCCGCACACGCGCAGCTTATATAAATACGCACGCGCAGAGGGAGAGGCGAGAGAGAGAGTGAAATGAGAACAATCCAGCAACGGAGCGAAGGCAAGTGGAGAACCGTCCGGGTTATCAGCCGATCTGGCCGTGATAAAAAGAAAAAAGACACGAAGGAAAAAGTCAGCAGCGAGTATTGATGACGGTCTGCCTCAACCTGCGACTAACCTTGCCGTGTTTACACTCACCTCCGTGTACCGAGCTGGTTCTGTCTGAGAATGTCTGGCTGTCCGGTCTTCTCTCTCTCTTCTCTCTTCTCTCTCACTCTCTCTCTCTCTGTCTGTCTCTGTCTCCTCTGTCTGTTTATCTATTTAATCTATCTTTCTGTGTCTTGGCTGATCCATGTGTGTGTGTGTGGTGTGTGTGTGTATGTGTGTGTGTGTGTTGTGTGTTGTGTGTGGGTGTGTGTGTGTGTGTGCGAGTGTGTGTGGTGTCTTGAGGTCTGTGTGTGCCTCTGTGTGTGTGTATGTGTTTGTATGAATATCTGTGCAGACCTGTGTTCTTGTTGTGAGTGTGTGCGTGCGTGCATACGCGTGTAAGGACGCTCTTGCTGTCCTTGCGGCTTATGATATTTCTTTAATGACTGGACGGTCACTGGAGGAAGGAAGCAAGTGGGAGGGAAGGGGAAGGAGAGAGCGGAGGAGAGAGGAGAGAGAGAGAGAGAGAGAGAGAGAGAGAGAGGAGAGAGACGACAGAACAGAACCGAACAGAACAGAACAGAATTTTATTCAAAAAGGCCAAAGCCCATTTGACGGGGTTGTGAACAATAACAATGAATATATGATACAATTATTGAATTACACTGTATCCCAATTATAAGCATGAGAACTAGGTCTATGCAGATGAACAACCAATGTCCAACTTACACAGGAAAATAATGAGAAACTCCATAAAGAAACTACTCACATTGCCACATTTATAGACTCAATTAACAATTCACAGGAGAGAGAGGGGAGGGAGAGAGAGAGAGAGAGAGAGGAGACGAGAGAAGATGGAGGAAGAGAGAGAGCGAGAGAGAGAGAGAAAGGAGGACGAAGAGAGAGAGAGGAGAGAGAGCGAGCGAGAACGAACTGACAGAGAAGGAAATAATCAAAGAACTTCTACAAAAAAACACGTAATTGAACAAGCCTGATTTAGAAGACGTGTAAACGATATAGTCCTGCTAAGGGAACTTTCAATTAGGTTGAGATCATGCGGCGTAGAAATGTTCGGAATTCAAGTGCACAAGCCTCCGCGAACGGATAATATTTCACACAGCTGTCTCCGAAATAAACAATAAACATGCAGAGACGGACACGTGGGCAGTGGTGGAAGTGGAGGTGGTGGTGGTGGCGGCGACGACGGCGGTAGTGCTGGCGATGATGGCAGTCTGAAAAGTTTGGAGCGGGATGAATCAGAATGCCAGCGAGCTGCGGCACTTGACGGGAGCCATCTCTCTGCGCAAACGCACGTAACACTACACTTCTCTTAATGAGAGAGAGAGAGAGAGAGAGAGAGAGAGAGAGAGAGGAGAGAGGAGAGAGAGAGAGAGAGAGAGAGAGGGGGGCGCGCTCATTATCGGCAAGGCACTCCAAGCCAGTAAATCTAAGGTTGTCTCTCGCCGCTCGCGCGAAGGATGAACTAACTAGAAGACTGGCGAGTTTATCCGCAAATGGACGTTAAAAAAAAAAAAAAGCATGGCCAAGGAAAGAAGACAGGAGCAAGGCATGTTATGGGCGTAATCCATTGAAAACCCGCAACGCCGTGCTTATGAGATTTATGGCAGGCGGTTGTTTATTGACGTACAAGCTGAGACAATCGAGCACGCCTTGGATTTGTTGTTGTTGCTGTTGCTGTCGTCGTCGTCGTTGTGGTGATCGATGGTGGTGGTGGTGGTTGCTGTCCTCTATCTTTCCTATATCTCTTTCTGGTTTTTCTTGTTTTTGTCCTGTTTCTTTTATTTTCTGCGTGCAGCACTACACCAGGATGGATTTAAAGCTTTGTTTATCGCAACAGTGGCCCCCCAGTTTCAAAGTCTCCCCTTCCACCCTTCACCTCTTCACCTTCCCACCCCCAACCCGTCACCCCCTCCTCTCTCTGTCTCTCTCTCTCTCTCTTCTTGTCTCTTCTCTCTCTCTCTCTCTCTCTTCTCTCTCTCTCGCTCTCGCTCTCTCGCTCTCTCTCTCTCGCTCTCTCGCTCTCACTCCTCTGTCTGTCTCTCTCTCTCTCGCTCTCTCTTTCTCTCTCTCTCTCTCTCTCTCTCTCAAACTGTTCTTCTTTATGTGGTGTGGAATTCTAAGCCGTTGTCAAGATGTTGTGGCTTTGACTCTTTACGGTTTTCTCCACGGTTCTAATCAACCGAAGGACGTCTGGATTTTTTAAAAACAAATGTAAAAGGGATCGTCCTGTGATAGAAAGAAATGCTCATCTCCTTTGATCTGTAAGAAAAACGAAAAAAAAGTAAGAAAGACAAAAACATGAACGGGCCCACTCACAAAAAAAAAGAAATTTGAGAAAGAGAGAGAGAGAGAGAGGGGAGAGAGAGAGAGAAGGAGGGAGAGAGGGGAATGTGTGTGTGTGTGTGTGTGTGTTGTGTGTGTGTGTGTGTGTGTGTGTGTGTGTTGTTTGCTGACTTGCGTGGTTTATGTACGTGCGACATGTGTGTGTGTTTTGTGTGTGTGTGGGGTTGTGTGTGTGTGTGTGTGTGTTGGTTTGGGGGGGGGGGGGGGGGAGGGGTATGGGGGGTGTGTAGTGTCTATAAATATGCGCATATAACGGTGCGTGTGTTTTTTCTGTGCCCATGTCTATTTTGTTGTGTGCGTTTTGGGGAAAGGTGGCGGTGTGCGGTTGGTGGGTAGGTGGCGTGTGTTTTGAATATGCGCACAAACCTCTGTGTGTGTGTGTGTGTGTGTGTATGTGTGTGTGTGTTGTTGTGTGTGTGGTGTGTGTTTTGGCACGCCCCGCACGCGCATTTGTATACGTTATATTGCGGTCATATGAAAATCAATGTTCATAGAAAAGATGTATTTCCTTTTAAATTTTTCCTGATGAAAACTGCAGATTTTCTAAGCTATTGACACTCTTCAAGAAAGGCATGTTTTTTTTGCATTAACTTTCGTTTAAAAAAAAAAAAAAGAAATGGGGGGAGGGGGGGGGCGGGGATGAGTGGAGGGATGGATAAAAAAAAAGTTAACCCATTTCGCCCGCCGTTTCTCCATCCAGCTGACACAAAGCCATATGCAGGCGGGAGAACGCCCCCCCTTTCTGTGCGCCTGCCTGCCAGTCACAACAAGAGACACCCAGCCCTTCTCACCCCCTACTCTAACTCCGCCAAAACCCAGTCGGGGGGCCGTGTAATTGCTATTAACCCTCGACATCTTCTCCCCCGCCTCATGCAAGGAGAAGTCAATATTTTCCTATCTGCTTCTCCTGGAACCCTTTTTTTTTTTATAAAAACGCTCGGCAAAGCTCCTTGATGCGTATGGCGGGGAAAAGGAGGAGCACGCGCACGCGCGCGCGCCTACGTGCATTTCGCTTTTTAATTTCTGATACGTCTTGCTGTTTTAATTAGTATTCGGGCCGGCCGAGTGCAGGGGACTTGGGGCGAGGGCGGCAGCTTCAGAATGTTCTTGGGGGAGTGATGAGGTGGGGGCGCGAGGAAGGAGGGGTGTGAAAGTGGGGGGCGGGGGGGGGGGGGGGGGGGGGGCAGGCGACGGGGGAAATGGGACGAGAGGTTGGGGGAGTTGAAAATGGAGAGGCGCGTGATTATTATGAGGATGAGGAGGGCGAAGCATTAAAAAAAAAAAAAAAAAAGGGAAAAGAAAAGAAAATGGAAAGAGAAGCTGGCAAGCGAGTTTGATGGATGAGCTGGGTCAGAGCGAGAGGGGGAAGGGTTTGGATTTGGATGGTTGGTTGGTTGGGGGCTGTTGGCTGGTTGGAGGGTTGGCTGGCTGAACTCGGAACAGGCGCTTGTTGTAATGTCAGATTCTTCTTGCCTGGCCATTCACGTCTGATTTTTGGGAAATGCGTTTTGTGGGTTTTTTTCTTCTTTATGTTTTCTTCTTCTTCTTCTTCTTCTTCTTCTTCCTCTCTTTTCCTCTCTCTGTCTGTCTCCTCTCTCTCTCTCTGCCTGCACCTTCTATCTCTGGTCTCTCTGTCTGTCTGTCTGTCTGTCTGTCTCTCTCTCTCTCTCCTCTTCTCTTTTCTCTCTTTTCTCTCTCTCCTCTCTCTCCTCCCCTCCTCTCTCTCCTGTTTTTTTTTTTTCTATACTCTCTCTCCCCTTCGATTTGTTTTCTTTCTTTTTCTTTCTGCGAAGTGTGTATGTTGTTATCGATCGGGCTCTTCGTGTTATTTCTGTTCCATGGCTTTGGTTTTTTTTTGGGTTGTTTTTGTCTCACTCGTAGAAATTTGGGGAGAGAGAGAAAGGGGTGGGAAGGAGGTAACAGAGAGTGAGAATGGGTGAGAAAGAGAACGGAAGCATACAAACGCAGACAGACAGACATAGACGGGGGCGGGGGGGGTGGGGGGGGGGGGGGGCGGAGAGAAACAGACGACAGAGGAGAGAGAGAGAGAGGAGAGGAGAGAGAGAGAGAGAATTTCATTACACTACATAATGTCCTAGATTTACGCCCCAGTCTACGGACATAGATGTCTAACTTTTCTATGCAGACTGAATTTTTTGCCTTACTCTCTCTCTCTCTCTTCTTCTCTCTTTTCTCTCTCTCTCTCTCTCCCCTCTCTCTCTCTCTCTCTCTCTCTCTCCCCACACCACACACACACACACACACACACACAAGCGCCCACTCTCCCTCTCTCGCTGTCTCTCTCGCTCGCTCACACACACAACACACACACACACACACACACACACACACAAAACACACACACGCAAAACACACAACGCACAAACACACCACCCCACACACACACACACACACACACACACACACACACACAACACACACACACATAGACGCTTGGATCCTTTCAGTCAAGGAGGGCCGACTCGTGGTGACAGCGACAGTAGTCAGACAGGGACGGGACACACAGAGAGCCCGTGAGGACGGATTGAAATGGACAGGGTTTTCACTTACACTACCTACCATTACATCTCCCGGCCCTGTCTGCTTCTGGTGTGTGTGTGTGTGTGTTGTGTGTGTGTGTGTTGGGGTGTTTTGTGGTGTGTGTGTGTGTGTGTGTGAGCGCGCGCGTTGCGGTTGTGTATGTGTGTGTGTGTGTAATTATTCTGTCTCTGTCTACCTCTCTCTGGTGCATAATTATATATATTTTTTTTTTTCCCCATTCACCCACTGAAGCACATACTGTTAGTTAGGCAGAATCATCTACCACTGCAGATATGAAGTTTATTTCCCCCCATTTCTTCAATCTAAGACATAAGAGCAAGCTTTGTTTATAATTCAATATTTTTTGCAGTCATTGCAACACCAATCTGCTCTGTAAGTTGCTGGAACGGTGCTCGGTACTTATCCTTGGAATTACAGTAAAGTTGTGAAATCAGTAAATTCGTGAATTTCCTGACATTTTCAGTAAATTCGTGAACTTACTGTTTCACTCAGGGAATTCACGAATTCCCTGTAAATTCCAGGATATTCACGAATTTCCTGAAGCAGAGGTCCAGTAACTTCACGAATTTACTGATTTCTCTCTCTCTCTCTCCTCTCTCTCTCTCTCTCTCTCTCTCTCTCTCTCTCTCTCTCTCTCTCTCTTTGTTTCTTTTAAACATATCTCTACATGTTTCATTAGTAGAATTATGACATTTGAGTATGTGCAACATATTTATTCACTGAGAAACAATTAAAACAACGTAAATATAAAATGAACAGCATAGATATCTACAGAGAAACAATTAAAACAGCAGAAAATGTAATGCACATGTCCAGTAGTTTTATGAATCTCTCTCTCTCTTTCTCTCTCTCTCTCTCTCTCTCTCTCTCTCTCTCTCTCTCTCTCTCTCTCTCTCTCTCTCTCTTCTCTCTCTCTCTTCTCTCTCTCTCTCCTCTCTCTCTTCTCTCTCTCCAAGGTCAGAGACAAAGGTAAGAAATGGTGCGGTTTACCGGACGCCACATAAAAAACGGTTTAAGTGATCCCAAAAGTGTCCAGAGCGTCACTCTCTGCTCAACCACCCATGTACTGAGCTGAGCTTACTTGTTCCTGCAAGTGCGGCTGCCATGACATCTTGAATTACACAAGACATTCGCTTTGAAGCATTTGCAGCGATTGTTCTGACATTGTTTCGGTCCATTGCAGTTGCATTTAGCGTCCTCCTGTATGCGACTGGAATTTGACTGCCTGTCTCAACGTAACTGAGTTCTCCTGGTTAACGTCGTCTTCGGTTAGCAGTCTTTGTGACAAAGATCAAACTGGTTTCTTGAATAACCAGAAGATAAGATGCCCGCTCCCACAGTGATCCTGTTAAGGCCAGTTTCTATGTCTCTGTTCATAATGACATCTAAAATGTTTCGGGGATCTCCTCGACCGCGATCGACTAATGGAATGAGAACTGCGACATTATCCCCAAGTTCTCCCGCTCTGAGTTCAACCCGGCTTCTCTTTACCATCCGTTCTACTTGCATTACTTGATTGTCGTAAACTTCTGCACGGATCCGCTTGATTCTGGCACATCGCGCATTCGGTGAGTTTTCCTCCTCGCTTTCCGGTCCTTGAGCGTGGGAAGTAGACGGTCCTTGATCGTGGGAAGTAGACGGTCCTTGAGCGTGGGAAGTAGACGGTCCTTGAGCGTGGGAAGTAGACGATCCTTGATTGTGGGAAGTAGAGGTTCTTGATTGTGGGAATTAGCCGGTCCTTGAGCGTGGAAGTAGATGGTCCTTGAACGTGGGAAGTAGACGATCCTTGATCGTGGGAAGTAGACGGTCCATGAGCATGGGAAGTAGCCTGTCCTTGAGAGTGGGAAGTAGCCGGTCCTTGAGCATGGAAGTAGACGGTCCTTGAACGTGGGAAGTAGCCGGTCCTTGAACGTGGAAAGTAGCTGGTCCTTGAGCATGGGAAGTAGACGGTTCTTAGTCGTGGGAAGTAGACGGTCCTTGAGCATCTAGTGAGTCTTCAAAATTTGTCATTCCCTCCTCGCTTCGTTGAGAGTTTGAAGTATACGGTTCTTGAGCAGGTGGTGTTGGAGTGCTGGAATCAGAGGGCTCCTGTAGTGTATTGCTTTCTGTTGTGGATGGCTGAGAGCTGCTGTCTGCCAACAAAGCCAGAAGATCCTCTTCATTCTCAAGTCTGCTGAGAAACTTCATGCAGGAGGGAGGATGAGGTCATTCCAACGCGAGCATCTGCACCAAACAGAGCCGAGTAAGGGGAACGTTTGATCCCTGCATGGTGGGAAGAGTTTTGTAGAATTGGACAAATTTTATTCCAGCAACCCATCGTCTGTTTGGTTGTCCACGAGCCAGGACACCAGCATATCCTTTATGTCACAATTGGCACGCTCAACAGATCCTTGGCTTTGGGGATAGAGAGGCTTCCCATGTACCATGACAAGATCTGGCCAGAGGTCTTTTAATTCTGTCATCACATGCGCTGTGGATTCTGGTCCACTGTCACTTTGCAGAACGGCAGGTGCCCCGGGAAGAAGGAAGTATCCAAGAGCTGGCTTGTGACCTCAGCTGGCCGCAAAGAACACAGAATTTGGTTAAATGGTCCTGGTAAACCAGGATCCACTTGTAGCCATTTCTCGCCATTGACTGCATGTCGACCAGATCCACTTGGCTCCTAGATGCAAAATCTCTCCATTAGAATTGGGGGAATTCGTGTATTCCCTGAGTTAAACAGTAAGTTACATATATTTACTGAATGATCTTAAGTGTTTCAGTAAAATTGTGTAAAACTGACCCCAAATAATCAGGAAATTCGTGAATTGCCTGGAATTTTCAGGGTATTCATGAATTCCCTGAGTGAAACAGTAAGTTCATGAATTTACTGAAAATGTCAGGAAATTCACGAATTTGCTGATTTCACAAATTTACGTAACAACACACACACACAATATATATATGTATATATATATATATATATATATATATATATATATTAATTATATATATATTGTGTGTGTGTGGTGTGTGTGTGTGTGTGTGTGTGCGCGTGTGTTTGTATAATTATTTCTGCCTGTCTGCATATATATATATATATATATATATATATATATATATATATAAATATAAAACTGATAAATTCCAAGGATAAGTACTGAGCACCATTCCAGCAACTTACAGAGCAGCTTGGTGTTGCAATGACTGCAAGAAATATTCAATTATAAACAAAGCTTGCTTTATGTCTTAGATTGAAGAAATAGGGGAGATAAGCATTTATATCTGCAGTGGGAGTTAATACTGCCTAACTAACAGTATGTGCTCAAGTGGGTGGATGGGGAAAAATAAATAAATGCTTCTCAAAATGAGCCTTCAGCAAGCTTATATATATATATATATATATATATATATATATATATACAACAAACTAATAAATTCCAAGGATAAGTACCGAGCACCGTTCCAGCAACTTGCAGAGCAGCTTGGGGTTGCAATGACTGCAAGAAATATTGAATTATAAACAAAGCTTGCTCTTATGTCTTAGATTGAAGAAATAGGGGGAGATACGCATTCATACCTGCAGTGGCAGAGATCCTGCCTAACTAACAGTATGTGCTTGAGTGGGTGGATGGGGAAAAATAAAATAAATGCTTCTCAAAATGAGCCTTCAGCAAGCTTATATTCTCCAAGGGGGAGAGACATCCTCCAATAGGGAGGGAAACTCACTAACATATAACTCCTGGTCATATACCGATATTTCGAAACTTGGTGGTTTCTCCTCAGTGACCGCGGGAAAGTGGTAATTTGACTCCTCTGCCTTTTCAGTTTTAAGAAGAATGCAATCCCAGAAAGGCTGGTGTGCAATAACTGTAGTATGTTTGTTGAGTTTTCAAAAAACCAACCAAAGGTGCCATCTAAGAAGCAAAAGAAAATCATGAAAGAGCAAAACAAGCTACATTTTCTTGTGAAAAGTAGAAAATATAAAAAGATATCCTCTAAGACACAAATGCTGAGGGCCAGTTCTTGGAATGAATCCGCAAGGGACTAAAATACAACAAACTAATAAATTCCAAGGATAAGTACCGAGCACCGTTCCAGCAACTTACAGAGCAGCTTGGTGTTGCAATGACTGCAAGAAATATTGAATTATAAACAAAGCTTGCTCTTATGTCTTAGATTGAAGAAATGGGGGAGATACGCATTCATACCTGCAGTGGCAGATGATCCTGCCTAACTAACAGTATGTGCTTGAGTGGGTGGATGGGGAAAATAAAATAAATGCTTCTAAAGGGAGCTTCGCAAGCTTATATTCCCCAAAGGGGGGAGAACCCTCCAATAGAGGGGAAACTCACTAACATATAACCCCTGGTCTTTATACCGATATTTCGAATTTGGTGGTTTCTCCTCAGTGACCGCGGAAAGGGGTAATTTGACTCCTCTGCCTTTTCAGTTTTAAGAAGAATGCAATCCAGAAAAGGCTGGTGTGCAATACTGTAGTATGTTTGTTGATTTTTCAAAAACCAACCAAAGGTGCCATCTAAGAAGCAAAAGAAAATCATGAAAGAGCAAAACAAGCTACATTTTCTTGTGAAAAGTAGAAATTTTAAAAAGATATCCTCTAAGACACAAGTGCTGAGGGCCAGTTCTTGGAATAAATCCGCAAGGGACTAAAATACAACAACTAATAAATTCCAAGGATAAGTACCGAGCACCGTTCCAGCAACTTACAGAGCAGCTTGGTGTTGCAATGACTGCAAGAAATATGAATTATAAACAAAGCTTGCTCTTATGTCTTGATTGAAGAAATAGGGGGAGATACGAAATTCATACCTGCAGTGGCAGTTTGATCCTGCCTAACTAACAGTATGTGCTTGAGTGGGTGGATGGGAAAATAAAATAAATGCTTCTGAAAATGAGCCTTCAGCAAGCTTAATTCTCAAGGGGGAGACATCCTCCAATAGGGAGGAAACTCACTACATATAACCCCGGGTTCATATACCGATATTTCGAAACTTGGTGGTTTTTTCCTCAGTGACCGGGGAAAAAGTGGTAATTTGACTCCTCTTTCATGATTTTCTTTTGCTTCTTAGATGGAAACCTTTGGTTGGTTTTTTGAAAATCAACAAACATACTACAGTATTGCACACCAGCCTTTTCTGGGATTGCATTCTTCTTAAACTGAAAAGGCAGAGGAGTCAAATTACCACTTTCCGCGGTCACTGAGGAGAAACCCCCAAGTTTTGAAATATCGGTATATGACCCGGAGTTATATGTTAGTGAGTTTCCCCCCCTATTGGAGGATGTCTCTCCCCCTTGGAGAATTAAGCTTGCTGAAGGCTCATTTTTAGAAGCATTTATTTTATTTTTCCCCATCCACCCATCAAGCACATACTGTTGTTAGCAGGAACATCTGCCACTGCAGGTATGAATGCGTATCTCTCCCCTATTTTTTTCAATCTAAGACATAAGAGCAAGCTTGTTTATAATTCAATATATATATATATATATATATATATATATATATATATATATATATATATATATATGTGTGTTGTGTGTGTGTGTGGTGTGTTGTGTGTGTGTGTGTTTTCACTGTGTGTGAGCGTGTGCGTGCTCGCGTGCGTGTGTATCTGCGTGTGTCCACTCTTCCCTCTGTCATTTGTGTCTATGTCTATGCTTCTCCCTCATTGTGATCCATTTGATCCTCTCTCTTTTCTCTGTTTGTACCCCCTTCTCCACTTTCTCTGTCTTGTCTCTTCTCTTCTCTCTCTCTTCAAACTGTTCTTATTTATGCTGCGTGTTGGAATTCTAAGACGTTGTCAAGTGTTGTGGCTTTGACTTTTACGGTTTTCTCCACGGTTCTAATCAACCGAAGGACGTCCTGGATTTTAAAAACAAATTGTAAGGGATGTACTGTGATAGGAAAGAAATGCTCATCTCCTTGATCTGTAAGAAAACGAAAAAAATAAGTAAGAAAGACAAAAACATGAACGGGCACTCACCAAAAAGAAGAAGGAAATTTTGAGAAAGAGAGTAGAGGAGGAGAGAGAGAGTGTGGAGAGTGAGAGAGAGAGAGAGGAGGGAAGGAGAGAGAGAGAGTGAAGTGGGAGAGAGAGAATGTGTTGTGTGTGTGTGTGCTGTGTGTGTGTGTGTGTGTGTGTGTGTGTGTGTTGTGTGTGTTGTGTTTGCTGACTTGCGTGCGTATGTTACGTGCGAACCAGTGTGTGTGTGTGTGTGTGTGTGTTGTGTGTGTGTGTGTGTTGTGTGTGTGTGTGTGTGTGTGTGTGTGTTGTTGGGGGGGGGAGGGGTATGTGGAGTGTGTTTGTGTCTATAAATATGAGCTATAAACGGTTGCGTGTGTGTTTCTGTGTCCATGTCTATGTGTGGCGTGCCGTGTGTGGAAGGTGGCGATGTGCGGTTGGTGGGTTGGTAGGCGTGTGTTTTTGAAATATTGCGCACATACCTCTGTGTGTGTGTGTGTGTGTGTGTGTGTGTGTGTAGTGTGTGTGTGTGTGTGAGTGTGTGTGTGCAGCGCGCACGCGCATTAGTATAGTATATTTGCGGTCATATGTAAATCAATGTTAATAGAAAGATGTATTTCCTTTTCATTTTTTCCTGATGAAAACTGCAGATTTTCTAAGATTATTGACACTCTTCAGAAGGCTGTTTTCTTGCATTAACTTTCGTTTAAAAAAAAAAAAAGAAATGGGGGGAGGGGGCGGGATGATGAGTGGAGGGTATGGATAAAATCAAATGTTAACCCATTTCGCCCGCTCGTTTCTCCTCCAGACTGACACAAAGCCAAATGCAGGCGGGAGAACGCCCCCCCTTTCTGTGCGCTGCTGCCAGTACACAACAAGAGACAACCCAGCCTTTCTCTGGCCCCTACTCTACTCCGCCAAACCCAGTCGGGGGGCCGTGTAATTGCTATTAACCCTCGAATCATTCTCCGCGCGCTCATGAAGGAGAAGTACTATAATTTCCTATCTGTTCTCCTGGAACCCTTTTTTTCATTAAAGCGCTCGGCAAAGCTCCTTGACTGGCGTTATGGCAGGGACGGAGGAGCACGCGCACGCGCGGCGGCGCCTACGTGCAGTCGCTTCTTTAAATTTCTGATACGTCTTGCTGGTCTAATTAGTATTCGGGCCGGCCGAGTGCAGAGGACTTGGGGGGCGAGGGCGGCAGGCTTCAGAATGTTCTTTGGGGAAGAAGTGACTGTGTGGACGCGAGGAAGGAGGGGGTGAAAAGTTGGGGGCGGTGGGGGGGGGGGAAGGGGGGGGGGGGCAGGCGACGGGGAAGAGGAGGAGAGGTTGGGGGGAGTTGAGGATGGAGAGCGCGTGATTATATGAGGATGAGAGAGGGCGAAGCAATTAAAAAAAAAAAAAGGAAGAAAAGGAAAATGAAGAGAAGCTGGCAAGCGAGTTTGATGGATGGAGTGGGTCAGAGCAGAGAGAGGGAGTTTGGCACTTGGGCTGGTTGGTTGGTTGGTTTTTTAGTTGGATGGTGGCTGGCCTGAACTCGGAACAGGCGCTTGTTGTATGTCAGATTCTTCTTGCCTGGCATCACCCGTTCTGATCTTGGAAAAATGCGTCTTTCGTGTGTAGGTTTTTCTTGTATGTTTTCTTCTTCTTCTTCTTCTTCTTCTTCTCTTTCTTCTCTCTATCTCTCTCTCTATTGTCTCTCACTCTCTCTCTGCCTGCACTTTCTATCTCTGTCTCTCTCTGTCTCTCTGTCTGTCTGTCTGGCCTTGGTCTGTCTCTCTCTCTCTCTCTCTCTCTCCTAATCTCTCCTCTCCTCTCTCTCCTGTATTTGTTTTTTTTTTCTATTCTCTCTCTCCCCCTTCGATTTTTGTTTTTCTTTCTTTTTCTTTTTCTGCGAAGTGTGTATGTTGATATCGATTCCGTCTCTTCGTGTATTTATGTTCCATGACTTTGTTTTTTGGGGTTGTTTTTTGTCTCACTCGTAGATTGGAATTGGGGGAGAGGCGGAGAGAAGAGGAGAGGGATGGAAGGAGGTACACAGAGCCGAGACATGAGGGAGAAGAAGAGGAAGGAAGTGAGAATGGGTGGGAGGAAAAGGATGAGAAAAGAGAACGGAAGCATACATACGCAGACAGACAGCAGACATAGCGGGGGCGGGGGGTGGGTGGGGGCGGAGATGAGCGGGAGTGAGACGGGAGAGGAGAGACACAGGACACAACAACACACACAGAAGAGAGATGAGAGAGGGAGAGAGAGAGAGAGGAGTGAGAGAGAATTTATTAGACTACATTTGTCCTAGATTACTACCCGTTCTAGGGGAACATACAGTAGTCAGACAGGGACAGCGGACACACAGAGAGCAAGCTGAGGAAAGGATTGAAATGGACTGGGTGCACTTACACTAACCTCCCATTACATCTCACCGGCCCTGTTATGCCTTTCGTGTTGTGTGTGTGTGTGTGTGTGTGTGTGTGTGTAGGTGTGTGTGTGTGTGTATGTGTGGGTGTTGTGTGTGTTGTGTGTGTGT
>CM031601.1:83325796-83330796 GCA_018398815.1 Conus ventricosus | reverse complement strand
TTGCCAGATCGCATACTTTTCAGTCTTGTAGATTTGAGCAGCCTCCATTCTGTTCTCACATTTGGCCCGTGAGCTCGATCATGATCAGCTGCTTGGTTGACCTTAGAGTGGACTACTTGTCTGGTCTCATGCACTCTTGTGATGAACTCTGGGTGACCCTCTTCCATTTGGAGGTCTTGCAGTGCACTCCAGTCATCTGCCCCATCTGCCAGACTCTGCTGCTGTTTGCAGTCGGCACTGTGTTCTTGGCCATGATTTGCTGCCTCTGCGTGAAGAATGTTGCGGGGTGCTGTTGGAGGCTGATGTCCTTTTGTGGTGTTGGTACTAGCCCAGACTACTTGCACAAGCTCTTTGAGCACTTGGTTGTGCCTCCATGTTGTACCTTTACTTTAGCCAGGGCTACTTTACTGAGCTTAGAAACATGCTCCACTGTTTGCTTTTCATGGCGAGGGGGCATGCAGCGAATCGTCTGTTTCCCACTTCACCAGGTTTGCATTTGAGGGCAGGTAAAGAGTGAGGTAGGGGGAGAGAGAGGGTAGGAAGGTATGAGAGCCGTTGATGGGAAGTGGCTGGTGCGTGGGGGAGGAGGGTTTGGTTGGTGGGGGTCATATGAGATCTGAGAATGAAGCTTGATCCTGAGAGGGGCATGGTGCCCAAATGTCATTCCATCGTTTGACCTTCTTTGGAGTGCATTCTCCACGTTGTCCATTGCCCTTGCTGGCTCTGCTGGCTGCTTTTTTGAGGTCTTTTGTGGTTTCTTCTTTTCTCATCTCCTGAATCATCCATGTCTCTTTTGGCTTGTCATTTGGCCTTTGACCACAATTCAGTTTGGTCACCCCAGTCATTGTCTGTTGGTCTGTGTGTGTCTGTTATTTCTCTGATCTTGAGACTTTCTTTTGCAGAATCCATTGCCTCTTGAACTTTCCATTTCTGCCTGTATTCTTCAGCTGGGGTTTGATTGCTTTACCACCTTTGTCTCCTGAGTCCTCCAGCTTGCTTTGAAGTCTGATCTTCCTGCTTTAGTATCTCCAGGATGGATTTCAGTCGGTAGTTTGGCTTTCTGCTTGGCGACAGTATAGTGCGATGTTCAGTCTGACAGGGTGGGACACAAGCCATTCCTTGTGTACTTTCGATTTTGGTTCCATTGCCTCCCTTTGCTGGTGCAGATGGTAGTATATCATCAGAGGCCATAGAGAGCTTTGGTATCAGCATGAACTGCAGACACATACACACACACACTACACGGTAATTCCTAATACTAAGAAAGAGTAGAACTGCGCAGCTTTTTAGTCTCAGTCCTCCTCTGTGTAGATGTGCCCCTGTTTGGGAGAGGACAGTAGGTGGAGATGACAAGACACAAGGACAAGGGTTGCGGGTCGGTTTTATGGAGGTGTTTTGTTGTGGTTACCATGTTCAAGGACTTGTTTTAAAGGATCTACTTCCGCAACGGTACGGTTTTAAATATGAAAAGCTGAATAATCTGATGAAAGGGGAATTTCAGATCAACAACACAAGGTAAAAAGGGTCATGGGCATTTTAATCACACTTGGTCAAAAAAAAAAACCAAAAAAAAAAACCTACAAATACATCTCTCTCTCTCTCTCTCTCTCTCTCTCTTCTCTCTCCTTCTTGAGTGTTGTGTGTGTGTGTGCGCGCGTGCGCCGTGTGTGTGTGTGGGTATGGTGTATGTGAGTGACTATGTGTCTCTTTTGTGCGTGCCTTGCGTGTGTGTGTGTGTGTGTGTGTGTGTGTGTGGTGTGTGTGTCATCCTCCATCCATACCCCCTCCGTAGCCTCCCCTCCCGTGCTATTATATACTCGGAGGGTAATGGTCTTAGTGTCTTGACTTACTTACTTTCCCATCCAGATTTGAAAGTAAGTTTCGCTCACGTCGACCTTATCAGAGTTTTGACATTAAATTTGTGTGGTCGGTCGGTGGTGATCCTCCCCCACCCCACCCCCACCCCCCCACCCCTCTCTTATCTCTATCTCTCTCTCTCGCTCCCGCCTACATGGGCTTGCAAACACAAAAACCTCGGAAATGGACTCATCGAGCGACTACCGAGAGTTTTTTAGCAGATTTCATGAGACGGGGCAAGTGTGTCGTGTGTGTGTGTGTGTGTGGGGGGGGGGGGGGGGGGTGCGCGCGCGTGGGGATGGGAGAGGGGTGGGGTGCGGAGGAGATGCAGAATCCGACCCGTGGAGGAGTGGGCGCCCCGTGACCTGACCCTATTTGGCTTCGCAGATGGGCATGATGTTCCTTTGAGTCCAATCCATGTACGTTTGTTGCTGTTTGTGTGATGTTTCTGCTTATGTTGATTGTCTGACGTTGACGACGACGATGATGGTGATGATGATGGTGATGATAACGATGATGGATGATTTGATGGTGATGATGATGATGATGGATGACGATGATGATGAGGATGGGATGATTAGTGATGATAACGATGGATGATGATGATGATGATGATGTGATGTGATGTGATGATGATATGTGATGTTGATAACGATGATGATGATGATGATGATGATGATGCTATAACATCTTCCTCCGTTTTACATGCACTCTCAGGTTACATGCAGATGATCGATCCTTGAAGCTGAAACATACAGGCGTAAATGGTTGGACACTTGCATCCGGTGTGGACTCCTCAGTTGTCTGTCTAAATGTCGTTCTGACTGTCACTCCCTTCCTGCCTACCTTGACCTCTCTCTATTCTCCTGCCCCTCCCTCCACCCCTCTTCTCTCTCTCTCTTTATCAATTCTTCTCTCTCTCTCTCTCTCTCTCTTCTCTCTCTTCTCTCTCCCCCCCCCCCCCCCCCCACCCCCCCCCCCCCCCCCCCCCCCCCCCCCCCCCCCCCCCCTCTCTCTCCCTACCACCCTTGCCCCCACTCTTTCTCTCTCCGCTCTGCCCCCCTTCTTTCTCCCTCTCCTCCGTCCTAGCCCGCACCCCTCCCCCACCCTCCTCACTCATCCGTTGACACTGACCACCAACAAAGCACAAAGAAGACTAAGCACTTCACATACGTCCCCCGCGCCTCCTCCCTCCGAGCCCCCCACCCCCCACCCCACCTTTCCTCCTTAGTCTCGAGTAATGAGCAAGCACTCCTGTCGATAGTAGAGGGTTGAAGTAGTGGAGAGGATCAACTCCCCCCTTCAATCCCTGGCAAAAGGCCTGGAACAAAGGGGCCCCGTCACGCCCCTTCCGTGTGGCCAGAGAAACACACGTGGGAGCCCGCCCCTCCCACTCCCCACTGGCCCCCCCCCAACCCCCTCCCCCCTCCCCCCCCCCACCCCCCCCCCCCCCCCGCTCCACATCCCCCCCCCTCTCAGTCCCGTCCACACAGCAGGCATCATCTCTCTCACCTCACCCCCCCCCCCCCCACCCCCGCTATCTATACCCTCATCCATCCCCTACTAGCCGCCTTCCTCCTGGCTCTCCTTCCGGTGTGTTCTTCTGTTTGATTCTTCTTCACGAGCTTTCAAGCTCGTGGTTGGCAAAGTCTTGAAGGAAGGAGAGAGATGGCGGTGGAAGGGGGTGGAAGACGGTGTGGGAGAAGGAGAAGGGCACGACGAGAGGGGGGTGGGGGGGGGCGGGGGAGGGGCGGAGGGTGGGCGGGGCGGGTGTGGTGGGCGGGAGCGACGGGTATGAGTGATCATTTTTTCTGTTGCAAATTCGAAGCTGTTATTTCGTTGTTTTCGAGAGGTGTGTGTGTTGTGTGTGTGTGTGTGTGTGTGTGTTGTGTGTGTCGTGTGTGTGTTTGTGTGGATGTCTGTGCGTGTTTAGTGTGTGTGTGTGTGTGTGTGTGGTGGGTGTGTGTTGTGCTGTGTGTGATAGTCAGTTTCCACTCACTGCGAAATTGCTTTAGACTCGATAACGCTTCACAACAGTGATAGAACCGGACCTCCTCCGTAGGTTGCAGGCTTTGTGTGTTCGAGCTTTATTTTGGCACTGAGTGAAATAAATACGTAGACGAGGTTCTAGACTTGGAGTGTGTAAATGATGCAGTGTTTCTCATTGTAAGTATGTTGTGGGTGAAAGAACTCTATGATTTTTTCTGCGGAACTGACAGTGTGGAGACAGTCTTGTTGCCTTTCCCATTTTGTTGTAACATTTTTGTATTGATGCAGGTGTTGTAGCAGAATTTTTGTTGATAGGAAATTTCAAACCGTTCATTTGAATATGTACAATTTAGGGGGGGGGGGGGGGGGGGGGGGGGGCACAAACAGGAAAGCAACACTATTTTGAAGGGTTTGTTAGTGTAATTAATGAGCGCTCCTTTTCAGTGTCTTCTGGATTCGTTGTAAGTCTGTTGACAAGGTTACTTGGGAAGGCGGCAGAGGAGAATAACAGTAATCCTTCTGAGAAGGGCAAACGCACACAGAGTGTTTATAGTTGCGTTAGTTGAGATGGGTGGAAGGGTAGAACTGATCCCACGTAATTCTGGATTCGCGTCTTTACAGACGTTTGAAATGTGCTGTCGAAAGCAAAGAGACTGGTCGAGACAGGTGCAGAAACGTGGATTATTCGGAACACACACACACACACACACACACACACACACACACACACACACACATTCTGTCTCTCTCTCTCTCCTCCTCCCCTCCCCTCTCTTCTCTCTCTCTCTCTCTCTCACACACACACACACACACACCAACACACACACACGAGCGAGCGAGCTATCAAGAGAGAGGGAGAGAGGGGGGGGGTGGGGGTGGGTGGGGGAATGGATGGGGAGCCAAGAGAGGAATATATAGATGGAAGAGAGAGGGAGAGAGAAGACTTTTAAGAGACTTACAGAGAAACAGACATGGAGTAATTCGCTCTCACACTCGAACGACAACCCGAAACAAAAACTGCGTTTAGGCTTTCCCTCCGGCCCCCCACGTCAAGTTAAGGCCATGTTCACACGCGGGCATTGGACTTGACCGTGGCACGGCGGAGTGAGTCATACAGGCCGTAGGGGTTGTTTCCCTTTGCCTGCCTCCTTGAA
>CM031601.1:83316213-83325696 GCA_018398815.1 Conus ventricosus | reverse complement strand
CACGTGCCTACTTGTAAGATGGCCATTCGTGCCCGGCACGGGGGGTCTCCTTCGTTTGTTTTCGGGCCCACTGTACCTACATTCCAGCGTTCGCGGAGATGATTGTACATCCAGTCCCCTCCCCCAGTTCTTGGCCACTGTACAAACCATGGCCACTGTACACAGATTACCGTGTCTCTCTCTGCCTTTGACCTCTGTACATTCCATCTCTCGCAGGCTTTGACCAGCGGTTGTACATACCGACTTCTCTTAGGCCAGCGTGATTGGACAAACACTGGAGTTTTCCCTAAGAGAGAGAGAGAGAGAGAGAAGGAGAGAGAGAGAGAGAGAGAGAGGGGGAGAAGAGAGACGAGAGAGAGAGACAGACAGAGAGAGGGAGAAATGGAGAGACAGAGAGAAGACAGACAGACAGAGAGAGAGAGAGAGAGAGAGAGAGAGAGAGAGAGAGAAAGGAGAGGAGAGAGAGAGAGAGGAGGAGAGAGAGAGAGAGAGAGGAGAGTCCGGTTTGCCAATAACTGAGAGAGACAGCCATGAAAGGTCACCATGGTTCACTGCAGTTCTGGACCTCGGGTTGTGGTATTGTTGGTGTGTGTTACACGCTGCTGGTTTGATGGGGTCCCAGAAAGGACAGGGGAGAAGGGTTTGGGTGGCCGTGTTCTGTTGTATAACAAAGGGAAGAGGAGACATCAAACCCAAACACGCTCCCTTGGCTCTGAAACCTTTTTTCTTTGTCTTTTTTGTCCCTTTCTTTCTTTCTTTCTTTCTCCTTCTCGTCCTTCTCCTTTCTTTCTTTCTTTCCTTACTTTTTTTTTCCTTACTGCTTTGCTTCTTTGTTTTCGTTTGTTTGTTTCCTTCTCTCTTTCATCCACTATTACCTCTACTTCTACAGCTGCTACTATTACTACTGCTTTTATTTTTCTTCATCGTCTTCCCCATCATCTTCTTCTCGACCTCCTCTCCTTTCTTGTTTGCTATATTCTTTCACTATACTACTACTACTACTACTACTACTACTACTACTACTACTACTACTACTACTACTACTTTTCTTCCTTCTCCTTCTTCTTTTCTTCTTCTTCTTCTATACTTCTGCTACTCTTCCTTAGACTCCAGCAAAGACTCGTCCATGAGTCCCTCATCTTACCTTTCCTGCCTGCTTTATTTTCGCTGGGACCCTGGCGCGTTGTGACCTCATCAGTGGCTTTACGTGTGTGGCAAAGCGCATAGGACGGAGTCCACGCGCAAATGAATCTCAAATTGAAACTCAGCATGGCAGGGATACGGATGCAGTAACAGTAGCAATGACGGTAGCAGCAGTAGAAATGCTAGTGGAGATGGCAGGCCTAGCATCACCAGCAACATCACCACGTAGCGGCAATATCAACAGTAATAGTTGTTTTGCTTATAACTCTTCATCATTGTTGTTTAATAGCAATATTTTTTTAGTTATATAGGAAACGTCGCCTGTGAACACAATGAACAGTCAAGATTTCAAAGTGTGCTTCTTACAACAAACTCGGATAATTCGTGGGGATGCTTGGGGCTAAACTCGCTGATTTTTTAACACTGAATGCATACATACAACACATCAGGGACACCTAGCCTGAGCGCCCCCCCCCCCCCCCCCCCCCCCCGCCCACACAACGTGTGTATCCTGTCCACCTTTCGGGGGTGTCGCTTGACCCGGGCCAAAGTGGTTCCACACTCCTTCTTCGACCCTTGCCTACTGACCAAACACAGGTGCTTGGACAAACAGGCCGGGTTATTGGTCCACTGTTTTCATTACCCACACCCTGGGGGCGACGGGCGGTGTCCATGGCCCGTATTGACCTGATCGGATTGCGTATCGATCATGAAAGGGGCACCGCCTGCATCCGACCTCTTTGATCCCTTGGCCCTGGACGGAGTGGCTTACACAGTGGCATGGGGGGGAGAGAGAGAGAGAGAGAGAGAGAGAGAGAGAGAGAGAGAGAGAGAGAGAGAGAGAGAGAGAGAGGAGAGACAGAAGACGAGAGAACACGCAGACAGACAGAGACACACAGTCAGAGAGACAGAGAGACACAGGCAAGACAGACAGACAGACAGACAGACGACAGACAGAGACGGAAAGAGACCGAAACAGAGTGACAAACTGACAGACAGTCAGACAGACTCACATACAGATACACGGAGAGACAATGACAAACAGAAAGAAATGCCAAATGTGTCCGGGTCGACAGGTGTGTGTGTGTGTGTGTGTGTGTGTGTGTGTGTGTGTGTGTGTGTGTGTGTGTGTGTGTGTGTGTGTGTGAGTGAGTGTGTGTGTGTTTTGTGTGTGTGTGTGTGTGTGTGTGTGTGTGTGTGTGTGTGTGTGTGTGTGTGGCAGGGGAGGGGAAGCGGGGGTGGGGTGGGTGAGGAGGAGGGTGGAGAGGAAGGGCGTCGACCGTTGTTGTTGTAGCTGGGTAGAATCTGAGTGCTTCCCGAAGAGGGAGGTCTTCTTAACGGTATCACAGCCTATGGAGAGGCGTTAAGTCTCTCAGGTGGTCGCTCCGGGAAGACATAGCGAAGAAAGCAAATAATCGAATGATTGATCCTCTTCAGTGGCTGGCGTTGGTCTTTCATGTTTTCGGACAGAATCTCTTTCGGTTGGAACTGTACCTTTCCCGTTAAATCATAATCCAGTGATTTGTCTTACAAATCACACTCGATCACGCTACGAGCAGCGGATTAACGATTAGTAAGGACAACAACAGCCGGGTGATTTTCTGCAAGTCACAACGTGTGTTCTGTGACTGCGGATTGCACCACCCACCCTCACGTCCTCTCCTTCCCCACGCCCAGCGCCCCCCCCCCCCCCCCCCCCACACTTCTCTGCCATATTCCCTCCCTCTCCTCCCCTTGGATATGGGAAAGCTACCACCGATCAATACGTAAGCCCGAACACCTGTCGTAATGAGAGACCATTAAACAGGATGCTATTACCTCTTGACATTCGTCGATGATTAATCACTGGCTGAATCTCGTTAATTCCGACCATAGGTTGTTGTTGTTTTTTTGTTTTGTTTTTGCTTTCTTTCTTTCTTTTTTTTTTTTTTCTCAAGCAACAGGTTATCAGACCGCAGCATCTATCAGATCTGTACGTTTGGGAGGATTAATTATCTGACACACGCACAGTTTATCACCTGGACAGCTAATCGATGTCATGCTTGACTGACCGGAGGAATCAAAGGTCACGACTGATCAACGGCAGTGGAACTGAACAGACCAACAGCTGTTTGTGGAGTTCGTGGCAAAAATCTGTTTGATACATTTCTGAACCGTGTAACGCGAGACAGAGCGGAGGAAAGTGGTGGAGAAGGAGGGGAGGGAAGAGGAGAGGATGGAGTGGGGTGGGGGTGGGGGAGAAGGGGTGAGTACAGAGGGGAAGAGGGGAAAATGGCGGGCCATCGGGTGAGAGTTTAAACCTCGGTCCCGTGTTTACTTCCACACACACACACACACACACACACACAGAAGAGAGAGAGAGAGAGAGAGAGAGAGAGAGAGAGAGAGAGAGAGAGAGAGAGAGAGAGAGAGAGAATTTCTTTTCAAAGTAATACTATGGGTGGAGAATCCTCTTTAAGCGACTGCCGAAACGACACTGTTAGCCTTGTAGGCGTGTTGCCGATTCCATCGATGTGAGAAATCTTCAGCGCGGGAGTCCACAAAGTCGATTTGGCTGCGGGCAGTTTTGTCGCGGGAAAAGCCGTTGCACGAGAAGAGTACTAGTCTAATGTGTGATCATCCGAACTTCTATGCATTTAAGATGTCAAATTTGTTGAAAGTTTTCAAACACGTAAGCACACACGGACCTACGCAGCCGGTGCATCGCACGGCTCTATTAAAAACGGGAGATATTGTCTCATAGCTACTTCTTGCCGGGCACAGATCGAAGACACTGCTTCCAGTTTTTGGAAGATCTTACGAAAGTCCGAGTGATTTCAACGGTGTCTTCCTGTTATAACGCTGGTTAGCGATGTGATGCATTGTATGTCATAAAAGTTCTTTTTTTTTTCTTAAACTGACTATAGTTCTGCACTTTGCTTGGTTTGAAAGTGGTTCACCAAGTGTTGAAAGGGAGATAATCGACATCTTTCACTGACTGTAGCACTGAAGCTTCCGTGTTTGACACTGTTTTGCATTGTGTTAACAGGGAGATAATCGACATCTTCACTTTAACAGACAATTGTTTTGAAACTACCAGTTTGAATCTTTTGCAATGTGCTGAAAGGAGGATAGTGCATTCTGTGACGGACTGTACTTCCGAAACTGCCCAGTTTGAAACTCTTTTGCAAAGTGCTGAAAGGGGAATAACAAACTTCTCTAAGTGACCCTAGTCCTGATGACACTATTTGCTCCGTTCGGAAGTGGCTTGCTGAGTGTTGAAAGGTGGATAACAAATGTGTCCTTTTCGGAAGTGTGCAGCATTGAAAATTAGAAAATGATGACACAAGCCTCATTGCCTTCCGTACGGTCACACATTTTAACATACGGATATAAATGGTGAATTAAAACAAACCAAATACACACACACACACACACACACACACACACACACACACACACACACACACACAAACGCCAGTACTCTCAATACATAAGTATATTAAATAGCACAAACATTGTGAAACAACTTACAAAAACAAAATTGATTTAAAAAAACAAACAAAAAACGAGGATGGGGATGGGGAGCGGGTCAAGGGGACAGACGGAGGCGGCGACAGAGGGGAGGAGACAGTAAGACGGGAGGGGGTGGGGAGGGGGCGGGGAGGGAGGACAAAGAGGGGAGGAAAGAGGCCGGGGCAACGGGGGGAGGGGAAGACGGGCACTTAACCGAAAGCATTAAACCCTTCGTTGACAGCACACGCGGACCACTGAACTCCTCCTTGATGGACAGACAGAACCGACCCTCTGGTACGTCGGGCTACCGACGACTTTCATCTCTGGGCGGCAGTCATCAGCAGACTTGACTATGGAAGCGGACTGACGTTGCAAGCCGTTTAAAATGACTGCTCTTCGTGTTTTCCCGATGAAAACAGTTATTACCCTTAACAAAATGTCAACAACAAAAAAAAAAACAAAAAAAAACCGTATTGACAAAATAAGCAATATCCATGTTCTCATTTTTTCAGTTGTTTTCCCTATTTACGGAAATTTTGTTTTAAATGTAATTAATAGCGAACCGCCAAGAAAACGTAGTGAAACGAATCACAAGACAAAACACGACGCGTTTCGACCTTTTAGGTCTTCTTCAGGCAAGATATAAAACACTCAGGACACGTTGAATCATCGCCCATCTTGCGCTGAAATGAATGAAGAGAAGTGATTGCTCGTTCATTTTCGTTGTCCTGAGTGTTTTGTATCTTGCCTGAAGAAGACCTAAGAGGTCGAAACGCGTGGCGTTTTGTCTTGTGATTCGTTTCTACGTTTCCTTGGCGGTTCGCTTTTAATTACATTTAAAAATTGTTTAGATTTCCGCCTGCAGTCGCCTCACTTTACAACGGGGAAAAAAAGTTATTCTCTTTGAAGAAAACAGGAATTGTAAATGATGTATATTTCCTGGCAAAACATCTCACCCACGTTTGCCTAGAAAGACGGTATTGTTTTCCCTCGGCAGAACAGGGAATACAGTCCTTGTGGAGTAATGGTTTCAATAATCGTTTTCACTGTTTCCCTCAGCAGAACAGGGATTACAGTCCTTGTGGAGTAATGGTACAATAATCGTTTTCGCTGTTTACCGAGGAAAATAGTTATCATCGTATTTTACTTGTTTACCGAGGGAAATAGTAATCCTCTTTCGAGAAACAGTGACAATACGAAACATCGGTTGTTACCATTGTTTTTCCCGAGGGTAACAGTTAAATCATTCACGAAAGAGAGCTACTTAGTAAATATTTCTTCAGGAGGTCACCCCATGTCATCTCTGTTTTCCTGAAGAATAACAACTGTTTTCCTCGGGGGTGGGGTGGGGGGTGGGGGGCACTTATTCTCGGCTTATGGTACTAGCATGCTCCATAGCCAGCAGTGGCTGTGATCGTCCAACCACAGTGTTGGTTTAAACACAGATACAGCACTAGTAATTTAAAGCGCTGTTCTTCCCGTCCATCCCGACGGGGCGAAGTCACAACTCGAAGGCTTCCCAAAGAGCTTTGCCAGCGAAGAGTGGTAATTATGAAAATAGGGAGGGAAAAGCAAAGAGGAACAGGCTGCAGAAAATCTAAATAAAAATCAGCAAGTCCTTTCAACCTCGAGAACCCCCCCCCCCTCTAAAAAAAAAACCAGGGGTTTACCTTTTTCTTCTTCGGGCAAGAAAAAAAAACCCCCTGGGGCCCAAATTCACGATTTTTTGAAGGAGAAGAAGGACCTTTCTTTTTTTTTATCCCAAGGGTAAAAATAAAACCCCCCCCTTTTTCATTCTTTTCTCCCTCCCTTTCCTTTTTTCTTTTTTTTTTTCCCCTGCGCCCCTTTTTCCCCCCAAAAAAAAGTTTTTTTCTCTTAAAAAAATTTTTTGATTGTTTTCCCCCCGGTTTCCCCCTCCCGGGGTCTTTTCCCTCGGCCGCCCATTCCCCCTTTGGACTTGTTTTCGTTTTCCCTTTCTCCCCCCCTCTTTTTGGGTTTTTTTTTTTTTCCTTTCCCTCGGCGCTTTTTTGGGTTTTTTTTTTCCCCTGTTTTCCTTTTTCTCCTTTCTTGGGGGGGGGTTTCACTTTCGGGCCCTGCTCCCCTCTTTTCCATTTTTTCCCAAAAAATTTCCCCCCCCCCCCAAAACTTTGTTTTTTTTTCAATTCCCTTTCTTTTTGTTTTTTTTAAAAAAAAATTTTCCTGGGGACCCCCTTTTCTCGGTTTTCTCCTTTTCCCTCCCCCCTTTCTCCCCATTTTTTTCCTTTGCTTTTTAAAACCTTTTTTCCCTCCTCCCCCCCTTTTCCCCTGGGGTTTCCCCCTTTCCCCCCTTTTTTTTGTCCCCCCCCCTCTTAAATTTGGGCCCCTTTAAACCTTTAAACCCCCCCTTTTTTCTTCCCCCCCCCCTTCCTTTTTTCCCCTCCCCCCCCTTTCCCCCCCCCCCCTCTTCTTTTTCCTCCCGGTTTTTTCCCTCTCTTCTCCCCTTTTCTCCCTCCCCCTTTTCCCTTTCCTCTCTCCTTCCCCTTCTCCCTCTTTTTCCCCCCACACCACCACCACCCAAAAAACCCCCCCACACAACCCCACACACACACACCACCCACACACCACACACTCCCCCCCTTACATCAAAGGCAAAACTACTGCAAAAACGATAAATAAAGACAAAAAAAAAACCCCCCCCAAAACCAACCAAAACACTCCCCGGCCCTTTTAAAAAAAGGGGGCCATTGAGACCCCGTTATTCAGAGCACTGCGAACTGCGTGGTTAATTTCGATTGGGTCACATTAAAAAAAACCCCTGAGCGTAAAAAACCTTGGAAAAACCCAAAATTCCCCACACAATAAATTACCCCCCTTCCTTCTCTCTCCCCTTCTCTCTTCTCTCTCTCTGTCATCCCTTCCGCCCCCTTTTCCCCAAGGGACCGGGGAAAAATCACCCCTGTTTTGGGTGGAAAATTTTTCCCCGGGGGGAAGTTTATCCAGCAAAAAATTTAAGGTCGTAAAGAAGCTGTCTTTATAAAATTTTCGCAACAACAGCGGCCCCAATATTTGGGTGAAGACAGGCTGCCGCTTTATTTGTGCAATGGCTCGTCATAAACCCGCCCCTAAACAATCCCCATTGTGAATTGTCTGTTGCCTGTCAAACGGGGTGTCAGTAAGTCTTTTTTTTGTCTGTTTTCTTCCTCACACACCACACACACACCCCACACACAAAAACTCCCCGGATAAAGGGGGTGTGTGTGTGTGTGTGTGGTGTGTGTGTGTGTGTGTGGTTGTGTGTGTGCGTGCGCGCGCGCGCGCGTGTGTGGTGGTAGGAGTGAGAAGAAGGAGAAGGGGAAATGTGTGTGTGTGTGTGGGTGTTGTGTGTGTGGTGTGTGTGTGTGTGTGAATGCATGGTGTGTGTATGATTTTCATATGCTTGCTCCCCTCCCCCCAACCTGTGTGTGTGTGTGTGTGTGTGTGTGTGTGTGTGGTGTGTGGTTTTTGCGGGCGTGCGTGCGTTTCGTGCGTGGTGCGCGCGCGGTAGTGGTGTGTGTGTGAAGAGGGGTCCGTAGCGGTGCGCGGCGCGTGTTTGTGCTTGTGTTTGGGGTGTGTGTGTGGTGTGTGTGGTTTTGGTGGGGTGTGCGTGTGTGTGTGTGTGTGTGTGTGTTCGTGCGCGTGTGTGTGCGGAGTGGGCGCGCGGCGTATGCGCGCGCGCAAAGGAATCTTTCCATTTCCTTTCCCCCCCTCTTTTCCTCCTCCCCCTTTTCTTGTTTTATGCCCCGCCCGCCCAAATCACGCGCCCCTGGGTCCCCCTGACTTTTACAGTCTGCCCAAACAAGGCACCCGGGGAAACGCCTTTCTTCCCCCCGCTTGTTATTGCCCCTCTCCTCCCCCCATCCTCTCTTCCCCCCCTCCCCTCCCCCCCCCCCCTCCTCTCTCTCTCTCTTCTTCTCCTCTCTCCTCTCTCCTCCCTTCGTACCATCCTCCCCTTTTTCCCCCCTTCTCCCTTTTCTTTTATAATCCTTTTTTCTCTCCACACCCCCCCCCCCTCTTCTCTCTTTTTTTGTCTTTTCTCTCTCCTCTTCTCTCTCACCACAACATACTCTTATCTTCTCTCCCCCCCCCCCTCCCCCCCCCCCTCCCCTCCCTCCTTCCCGTTTCCCCCTACCCTACCCCCCCTTTCCCAATTTTCTTCTTTTTTTTTTCATTCAAAACCCCAGGTCTTTAAAGCCTCCCTAGTTCCGTGCAAATTTGGATTGTTGGTGCCCCCCATCAGGGGAATAAAAACGCTGCCTATGCCGCTTGGCTGATCCCCCCCTCCGTCCCCATCTCCCTCCCCCCCCCCCCCCCCCCCCCCCCCCCCCCCCCCCCCCCCCCCATCCCCCCCCCCCCCCTCCCCCCTTCCACCCCGTTGTTTTGCCTCTGGCGGCGGCCTTTTTCAAAAAATTTTTGATGCAACACTTCCTTTCTCCCGTCATGCCCCTAACCCCCTCCCCCCCTTTTTTTTCTCCCTTTTTCCCGCATGCCGCCCCAACACACTAAAGGGGGTACGCACGCGCACACCCACACCAACCACACACACCAAAACCCCGTCCCCCCCCTCCTCCCCCACACATTCCACTGATTCAACTTTCCCCCTAAACCCCCCTTTCCATTCTCTCTCCCTTCTTATTTCTCCTCCCCCCCCTCCCCCGTATGAAGTGCGTCAGCGTGTGAAAATCTGTGGGGGAGGAGGAAGATGAGAAAGAGGAGAGAGAGAGGGGGGGGGGGGGGGGGGGGGGCATGGAGGGAGACAGGGAGGGGGGAGAAGGGGGCGAGACCAGAAGAGAGAGGAGAAAAGAGAGGGGAAGAGAGAGAGAGAGAAGA
>CM031601.1:83291213-83308713 GCA_018398815.1 Conus ventricosus | reverse complement strand
TTTTGAAATATAGGTAGTACACAACTTTTCCTTTGTTGGGTAGTTCTTTGTTTTGTGTGTCTCTGGGGAGGTATGTTCTGGTTGGGGTAAAGTTTCCCGTACCCGAAGGCATTTCTCGATGTCTTTCTTTGAGTCTTAAAATTTGGAACCTGTGTGCTAGCTTCGTTTTTTTGCCCAAGGTTCGTTTTTTTGGTGTCTTGTCGCTCGAAAAAAAAAGGGTATTTGGACAACCCCATAGGGGGAGCCCTAGTTTTGTGGGCAGACAAGCATTCTTTTGTTTCTTTGGTTTTGAATAGGAACCTCCGTTTTTTTGGTCAAGCTTTTTTTGTGGGGGAAACGTCGGTCAATGGAAAGGGGGTTTTTGTTTTTTTGTACCCTAAACCCTTTCGTACCCCTTTCCGGAAAATAATCCCAAATCCGCTTATTCCGCTTTTCACGTTTCACGCCACATCCATTTGGGCCCTTTTCGCGTCCCAGAACTGGAAACCCCAGCGAGCAACCCCCAGCGGGGTTTCGTCATAAAGGGGAAAACCCCCGGGGGCAACAAAAAAATGCAGCTGAGTCGCTTTGGAGATTTCAATAATTTCCTTTTTCAAAACGAACTTACATACCAGGCGCGGGCCACCTACCTGGCCCACATTTTGGTAAATGCCGCCGAAGAGATAGGGAAATTTTCTATTTTGGGGGAAAACAAGTGCCCCCAGTTTTTTTCTCTGTTTGTTTCTTTTGGTTTTGCTTGTTTATTCTAGCTTTTTTGGGTTGTTAGTGTGTCATGAGGGGGGCCGAAGGTTTCGAGCATTTAGGAAAAATTAGGGTATTTTGGGGTTTTTGAAGCAGTTCCTTGGGTTTTAAAGTGTGGGGTAAAGCATCCCCAAAGGGGGGGATCCCCCGGTCTTTTTACTAAAGGAGGGAGAGAAAGGGGAAGTGTTTCGCATGCCCAGGGATAGTGAAAAGGATTTGGGCGACCGCCCCCGGGGTTTTTAGGAAGGGTTCCATTTTTGAGCAGGGGGCTATTCACGGGGCCTCCCGGGGGCCCGAAAGGGGGCGATCGTGTCAGGTGACCGTCACGGGGGGTGACCGCCCCCCAGCCTCGGGGCAGAGTACAGCGCCCATTCGTGGGTCCTTGTTTGGGGAATAAAAGGGAAAGGCTGGGGGGCCCTATCGATTTGGTTTGCCCCTTGTTGTCTTTTAGAGGAAGTAAATACTTAAAGCTTCAGTCATGGCTGGTAAGGGGTTTCCAGGTGTTATTTTCAAGGGGTAGTTTGGGGGAAATTTCAAACATTTTTTTAAATTGGGGGTTTATGCTTTAAAAAAGGGGGTGCCCAAGTTTTTGGGTTGGGCCCCCCCCTAGCAGCTGTGGTGTTTGTTTTTATGTGGGGGAAAACTAGTGTTTTCCATTGGTGGAATAAAAATATCTTGGGGATTTTTTGGTACAAATCTTTGTGATGTTGGTGCCATTATTCCATTTTTTGAGCCATTAAACTGGGGTTCTCTCTTTCTTTGAAAAACCGAATATAAGGTGTTTGGGAAAAACCCAAAAAAGTGTGTGACTCCTGAAGGAAATGAACCCCCCGGGTCGTTGCTGGGGCCCAAAACGAAAAAAAGTGTGAAGAAAGGGGTTTAGCTGTCCCCCCTTGTTTTCCCCTGGGTGGGGACGAAAAGACAGTGGGGGTTTTGCTTTTCCTCGGGGGGCCGAGACGAGAAAAAATTGCCTCCCGGGGTGGGGGGGGGGTCGAAAAGCAAGACGGTTACCCTTTTGGACCCCTAGACGGGAAAGCTGCCAGAAAAACGGGGGGTTTTTCCGCCAAAAAGACCTGTGGGAGGGGCCGGGGGGTGGGCCCTTCCGGGAGGGGGGCCCAAAGAAACGGGTGGGATTTCCGGGGGATTTCGGTGTGGGGTGCGACTAAAAAGCTCGTTGCCGGTCCCCCCCAACTGGGTTTTGGGCCAATTTGGGGAGGACACAATTTTTGGGGCGCTTCAGCTTGTGGCGCAAATGTATGAGAAATCTGGTCAAAAAAGGAAAATTTTTTGGCAAGTTATGGACGCTTATTTGCTTTTAAAGGGGTTATAAGTTTGCAAACTAAATTAGTGGAATAATTTTTTCTTTCCCTTTGGAAAAGTAAGAATAACTGAAGAACAGGATCGTTTTATAAAAATTGCCCTTTTAGGGGCTGTTTACATTGTTGTTGTTCTAAAATAAGTAGTTTTGTGTAGTGACGGGGGGGGGCCCTTTCGGGTCAAGTTGAAAAAAAAATTTGATTATTTTTTGAAAGGGTTTTGGGTTTTCCCCGTAAACCTTTTTTTGGGGGGGCCCGAGGTGAGGACGAGTGGGTGCCTATGCGAGACGCATTTTGGGTTGTAAAAAGCGTAAAACCCTTCTGTCTTTTAACCCCCCTGCACCCCGGGAATTAAAAATTTTCTTTTTTTAAAATAAACCAGGGGGGGGGGTCGGAGACCGTCACTTAGTTTTTTTTGTTAGTCGTTTTTGTGCCCCGGGTGGAACACCAGACCTAAAAGGGGTTTCCCGAGCGGGCCCCGCTGGGGTTAAAGAGGGACGGGAAAGGGGGTGAACGGTGGGGAGCACACAGTCATGGTTTGGGGCTTGCCCTTAAAGGGTATTTTCTTTCCTACGGGTTTTAAGTCCCCTGGGATCCCTCCCTTCACCCCCGGAGCTGCACCTGAACGAATGCGAAAACAATTCTTGCACACGCCCTTTTTAAATTTAAATTCCCAAAATTTTGGGAGAAACAAGGAAAAGGGCCCATCAAAATTTTTCAAAGGGGGATGGTGACTTTGGGAAAAAGCCAAATGCCCCAGGGTTTGGGGTTTTTCAACGTCATCACTGAAGACGGGATGGGGGTTTCCTTCATGGTTTAAAAAAAAAGGGTTTAAAAATTGTAAAAAAAAAAAAAAAAAAAAAGAAAAAAAAAAAAAAAAACGGGGCCTTGGCAAAACTTGGGGGTTCGGGCCCGGGGAAAAACGGGGGAGAGAGAGAGAGAGGGGAAAAGAGAGAGAGAGAGAGAGGAGATAGAGGGAGGAGAGAGAGAGAGGCGGGGTAAAATAAACCCCTCCTTAGATTTGAGTTTCTTTTCCAAAACCTAGAAATATCAGAGCCCAATACTTTAAATTTTCCAAACCAGTCGGGGGGGTAGAATTTTACGGCTTAAAAAAACCTTCTCGGGTCAAACCCACCCGTAAAAGGGGGTACCTTTTTTCAGTTTCGGGGAAAGGTTTAAATGGGGGGGGGAAAAGGAAAGGGATGGGCCCCCGTTTTCCCCCTCACGCCATGCCCTAGACACGGTAAACCTCTGACGGGTTCACTCCCCAAAGACGGGAGGGATCTTTAACCTTTTCTTTTTTGGGTTGGGTTTTAAAAAAAAAAAAAAATTAAGGCCGAGAAACCAACGTTTTTCCCCTCTTCTTTTCTTCGGGGCCAGTCGGGTTAAATTTGTTTCCCCAGGCAGCCGGTAATAGACGCAAAAGGTCTGGGACCTAACAAAATTATACAAAAACGAGTCTCCCAAAAAACCCAACCATCCTTAAACCCCCCGGGCCCCTTTAAATTTATTTTTTTTTTTTCCGCCCATTTTCGACTCCCCCACGCCGACACAAATGCCCCGGGAAAGTTTTGTCCCCCCACCAAGAACGTTTGGTTTTTCTTCTTCTTCACCATTTTAAATCACCCACTTCAAAATCGCATCATCTTTTTATCCCGCCGTTGTCATTATGTTTTTGGGTTTTTTGGGGCGTTTTCGTCATTGTCATCACATAAATCTAAATTATTAAAAATACTTATAAAGCCCCTTTTTCCTCGGGAAAGAGACCAAGCCAAGCGCTTTTCAATCCCACTCGTTTACACAACGGGGGGGCCTTTCCTGGGTAGGCCGACTGAAGAGCCTGCCAAACGGCCCCTTCATTCAGTCGTTTCCCCTGTCAAACCAGTCAAAGCCGTTCGATTTCGTTCCCCTCAATGTCCTTACTTCCTTCATTCTTTTCCCATTTTTCTCACGCCCGGGTGCAAGCTATGTGGAAAAATGTCATCCATACCAAAGGCCCCCCCAAACCTTGGGCCTTTTTTTTCTTTTTGAAAGTTGGTGATGGGGTTTTACCCGGGGTTTCAAGAGTTTTGGGGGTGCTTTCACCAAAGGAAAACCCCGGGGTTTTTAGTTCATTCGAAAGGGAAAGTGGGGGGAAGTGGAGTCCGAACCAATTTAAACTCCCAGGGAAAAAAAAAAACCCCCCCTACCGAAACGGCCCCGGGGGAGATTTCCCAACCCAAACCCCCCGGATCACCAATTTAAAGGTTTCCCGGGGCTTACCATGGAAACTAAACCGGCCCCTACCCCCTAAAAAAAAAAAAAAAAAAAAAACCCGAAACTGTTTACATTTTTTGGGGTTTCCCCGGGAGAATGTAAATGAGCAAATTTTTCAGCCCGATATGAAACGCAAATGCAGTGAAAAGAAATTTAAAAGGGGAAAAAGGGGATTAATGTAAAGGTCCTTTAAAAAACCCCCCTCCCTCCCCCCCCAACCCCCCCCTTTTCCTTTCCCCTTCACACACACAAAAACACACACACCCCACCCAGATCCCAAAAAAAAACCCGAAAATTTGAACATCGGCGGCTAGCTCCCTAACCAAATTAAAACCCCTTCAAAAAAAAGGGGAAACCCCCCCCCCCCCCCCCCCCCCCCCCCAAAAACCCCCCCCCCCCCCCCCCCCCCCCTCCGCCCCCCCCCCCCCCCCGCCCCCCCCCCCCTTTTCCCCCCCCCCCCCCCCCCCCAAAATCCCCTTTTCCCCCCTTCAAAACCCCTTCCCCCACTCCCCCTTTTCCTTCCCCCTTTAAAAAACTTCCCCCCCCCTTCTCCCCCCGTATTTAATTTCCCAACCACCCCAAAATTGTTTTACAAATTCCAGGCCCAAAACCCAGGCCCGTTTGGGATTAAAAACTTTTTCCCCCACCATCCCCTAACCCTTTTTCCCCGAACCCCCCTTTTTCCCTTGGCCCAAACCCCGCCGGGGGGGCCCCCCTTTTCCCTTTCCGGCCCCCCTATCCCCTACAAAAACCCGGGCAATCCGTCCCCCGGGGGGAAAACCTTAATGGGGCCGTTAGGGGAACCCGGGGAACAGGCCCCCAAAGGGTTAGCGGAAATTGGACCCAAAGGGAAGAAACGTGCGGTTTAAAAGGGGTTTGGGCCGGGAAAAAAACCAAAGGTTTTGGTCCCCCCTTTTTCCCCGGGGTGAGGGTGAAAACTTTTGATGTTTTTAAAAATTTCCCATTTGTTTTGCCCGTTATCGTAATTGTAATTTTAGTGATGGTGGGTAATAATAGTTAAAATTTTAGTTTGTAGTAGTGTAGTAGACTTTGTAAATAGTAGTTGTAGAAATAAATAGTTAGTAGTAGTAGCAGCAAACAGCAGCATTTTTAAAAAAACAACCCTTTTCATCTTTGTCAACAAAAACGGACACAACAAACAAACAACAAAAATAGCAACAAAAAAAATTAAAATTAACAATAATGAAATTGATAATGATCCAAACAATACGATTTATGGGCAACGGGTGAGAGGGGTTTTATTATCACTGCGTTTGGTGGGGGGGTGGTGGTGGTGGTGGGGGTGGGAGTGAGATGGGTGATAATTAGCCCGGGCGGGCGTTTTTTCAACCCCTTTTAAGTACTTTCAAAAAACAAACGTTTAAGGGGCCAAAAAAAAAAAATGAAAATCCCATCAGCCGAATCCTTTTTTTTTTCTTTTTTTTTTTTTTTGTGGGGGAAAGAGGGAGTTTCTACTAGCCTCTCCAACCCAAAATTTTTAATCTCCTTAACAACAAGACAACTTTTAAAAAAACCAAAAAACATAATCAAAAAAAAAACCATTGAAAAACGAAAAAAAGGACAGGAAGGCAAAGTGAATTTAAAAGGAAATGAAAGAAGAAACAAAGTGAAACTTGATAAAGAAACAATAAATTAAAAGAATAAAAAAATGCAGGAAGATCGGGCGAAAGCAAAATTTCCCAGAAAAAAAAAAAGTAAAACTGAAAGGGAAAAACAAGTTACAAAAAAACCCAAAAAAAAAACAAACCCAAAAAAAAAAAAAACAAAAAAAGTTGGGAGGGCTTCGCGACAACAAGTTTTAACAAAAAACAAAAAACAACATCAACCAAAAAAAGAATGAAAAAGAAGAAAGAAAGTAAAAATAGAAAAAAAAGAAAAGGAAGGGAAAAGGAAAAAAAAAAAAATGAATGAAAAAAAAAAAGAAAAAGAAAGGAACCCCTGGTTTCAGTCCAAACGAGGGGAGAGGGGAAAACAGGGCCCGGGAAAAAAAAATTTGGGAAAAAAATTTACAAGAAAGAAAAAAAATTAAAATGGAAAAAGTTAAACCCAAAGGGCCTTTAGAAGTTTGAAAACGTTTGCTGGGGAAACCTCTTCCTATCCCCCCCCTGCCCCTCGGCCAAACATTTGGGCCCGCTGAACAAAAAGGGCTTGCAAAATGCAAAAAAACCCTTTAAAGGGCCCCCCCGGAACGCAATCGTTCACAGGAGAGGGGGGGGGGGGGGGGGGGGGGGGGGGGGTGGGGGGGGGGGGGGGGGGGGGGGGGGGGGGGGGGAGGGGGGGGGGGGGGGGGGAAAAGGGGAAAAAGAAAGGGAGAGAGAAGGAGGGGGGGAGGAAGGGGGGAGGGGGAAAGAGAGAGAGAGAGAGAAAATGGGGGGGGGAGAAGAAGAGAGAGAGAGGGGAGGGGGAAAAGGGGGGGGAGAGAAGAGGGGGAGAAAAAGAGAGAGAAAGGGGAGGGGGAGAGAGAAAAAAGAGAGAGACAAAACAGACAGACGACAGACAGAAGAAGGGCAAAAGAAAGAACGGTAATGAAAGAACAACACCGATCCGCCCCAACCACACCTCACCATGACAACCACACACAAACGGTGTCGCTGAAATTGATCCCCCATCACGCGGCTGCCCGGCAAGCATACAATACCCTTTCTTCGCACACCGATGCTGAATACAACGTGACAACACCCATTTTGTTAGACTGTGGAAAGAACATCCTGCGTATAACAAACGACCCATTAGTGTCAAGTGGGCAGAAAGAAAGAAAAGAAATCTGATCACCAGCTTTGAGGAAACGGCAAAAAAGAGAGGAAGGGAGGGGGGGGGGGGGGGGGACGAGGAGAAGGGCAGTTGTTGACAATATAGGTAGTAACAACATGTCCTTGTTCGGTAGTTCTTTGTGTGTGTCTCTGGGAAGGATGTTCTGGCTTGGGTAAAGATTCCTGTACGCGAACGCATTTCTCGATGTCTTCTTTGAGTCTTGAATTGACCTGTGTGCTAGCTTCGTATTTTGACAAGGATCGTTTTTTTGTGTGCATGTCGCTCGAACAAATGGTATTTGGACAAGCTAGACAGGGAGACCTAGTATGTGGGCAGACAAGCATTCAGTTGTCTTCCAGACAGGGAGACCTAGTATGTGGGCAGACAAGCATTCAGTTGTCTTCTTGAGTTTTGCATAGGAACCTCCGTGTTTTGTCAACGCTCTTTTGTGAGGGCACGTCGAGTCAATGGTATGTGAGGTTTTCTTTTTCATACCTCATCTTTCGTATCCCTTCACGGACATGACTACCATGCCGCTTATTCCGCTGTCACGCTCACAGCCACATCCAGTTCGTCCTGTCGCAGTCCCAGCACTGGCAACCCACCGCGAGCAATCCCAGCAGGGTCGTCATGAGGCAACCCACAGGGGCAACACTGCACTGCGCTGAGTCGCTTTGGAGATTTCAATGAATGCCTGTTCTAATCGAACTTACATATCCAGGCGCTGGCTACCTACCTGGTCCACATGTCGAGTAAATGCCGTTCGAAGGATATGGAATTTTTTACTTTGGGGGACAAGTGTCCCAGTTTGTTTTGTTTGTTTCGTTGGTTGGTTGCTTGCTTACTAGCTTGTTTGTTTGTTAGTGTGTTTGTTTGATTAGTCTTGTTTGTGTGCTACCTGGTGACACACCAGACCTGGGGTACCGAGCGGCCAGCTGAGTTATTTGATGGACCTATGAAGGTGAGATGAGGGAGGGTGGGCGCAGCAGCAGTCATGGTCTGGGGCATGCCATTATGTATCTTTTCTTTCATGCTGGTTGAAGTGCCTCGGATGCTATTCAACACCGAGGTCTAGCACCTGAACGAATGACGTAAAAGTCTTGCACACGGCACCTTATTCATTTCCTAATTTTCAGGAGTAGATGGCAGGGCCTTCGAATGTCCGATGGTGATGGTGACATAGGAAAAAAGCAACTGCACACGGGTGGTTCGTGTTCAGACGTCATCACTGAAGACTGTATGTGGGCTACCTTTCATGGATTAAACAAATAAAACCGGTTGTATATGTAAAAAAAAAAAAAAAATTTAAATCAGCTTCTTGGGCGAACTTCGGAGTTCTGGCCGAGGAACGGAGAGAGAGAGAGAGCAGAGAGAGAGAGAGAGGGATGAGCGAGAGAGAGAGAGGAGAGATGAGCTGGAGAGAGAAGAGAGAGAGAGGAGAGGAGAAGAGGAGGGAGAGGAGGAGAGAGAGGAGAGAGAGGAGAGAGGCGTTGTTAAAATCCCTCCTTAGACTGAGATCAGTTCCGTAAACCTCGCACTCGCAGAGCCAATACGTTAATCGAACCAGTCGTGGGGTTGGTTAGAATGTTTACGGCTCATGTGAAAAACCTTCTCTGTCAAACCCAGCAGTTACAATGTGGTACTGCTTCAGTATCAGGGAAGGTTAAAGCGCGGTCGGAACAGGAAGGACGGGCTCCGTCTTCCATCACGCCATGCTATGACACGAGTGAACCTTCTGACAGTTCATGCCCGACGGCCGATGGTGGGATTTTTAACCTTTTCTTTTTGTTTTCCTTATAACAAATAAAGGCGCGTTACAACGCCATTTCCTCTCTCTTTTTCTTCGTGCAGTCGAGTTAATGCTTCATGAGGACGGATAATAGACGTAATGGTCGTGGGACCTAACGACATTTATACCAACGAGTCTCACCATAAACACATCATCTTCACGCCGGCTTCTTAACTGATTCTTTTCCGCCCATCTCGATCTCCTCACGCCGACACAAATTGCACAAGGAAAGTATTGTCACCACCAAGATCGCGGTTCTTCATCTTCTTCACCATTATCATCAGCATCACATCATCATCATCATCCTCAATATCTCCGCCGTGTCGAATAGTTATTGTTGTTGGCGTTTTCGTCATGTCTTCATCATCTATCCTCATTATTTCAATACTTATATAGCGCCTTATCCTCGGCAAGAACGAGACCAAGCTCTAAGCGCTCTTACAATCCACACTCGTTTTACACAACGGGTTGCCTACCTGGTAGTGCCGACTGAAGAGCTGCCAGCTGGCGCTTCATTCAGTCGTTTCCCGTGTCATCCAGTCATGCCGTTCGATATCGTTCCTCAATGTCCTTACTTCCTTCATTCTTTCCCTTTCTCACGCAGGGTGCATGCTATGTGTACGTGTCATCCATACCAACGGCCAAACTGGCCTTCTCTTCGAACGATGGTGATGGGATTTTACGTTGTGTGCAAGATGTTCGCGTGCGCGTACACACACGGACCTCGGTTTTGTAGTCTCATTCGAAGGAATGTGTGGAAGTGGAGTCAGAACCAATCTTAGCTCGAGGGAAAAAAAAGGAAATAAAATCCCCTGTTACCGAAACGGCCCGGCGGAGATTCGACCACAACCCCCAGGATCTACCAAGATTACGAGTCCGGTGCTTTACATGGAGCTTACCGTGCCCCTATCCCCCTAAACCAAACAATCAAAAAAACCGAGCGGTTTCTATTGCTGTGTTTCTTCGCAGAATGTAAGTCGAGCATTGGCAGCCTGATATGAAACGCACTACAGGCTGAAACGAATCTTAAAGGAGACGAAGTTGATTAATGTACTGGTCTCCTAGCCCCCACTCCCTCCCCCGCACCCCCTATCTTCCCAGTTCACACACAACACCACCACACACACACACACACACCACACACACACACAGGAGTCAAAGTACCGAAAATAGTAACGATCGGCGGCTAGCTCCCTGAGCCAAATTAAAACCATCTCAACAAAAAAGGGCACCCCTCCTCCCCCCCCCCCCCCCCCCCCCCCCCCCCCCATCCCTTTCCTCCTCCACTCCCCTCCTTCCTCTGCCCCCTTCTCCTCCCACCACCCCGCCCCTCTTCTCCACCGACCCTCCCCACTCTAACTTTTCCGCACCACCAAAGTCATCCACTATAACCGCCGGCACCACCAGCTGGCCACAATGTTATCCAGGACCCTGTTGAAAAACTTACCCTCACTCACTCTCTCACCGTATTTATAAACCCAGCCACAGGGCTCCTACGCGTCGCCCGTCTGTTAACAACAACGAGTTACCCAGCAGCCTAGTAGTCCATCAATCGTTGATCAGACTCTCTGTCCGGCTTGGCAAACCTGTCAGTTGGGCGGTGGGTCGGCGCCCTATCGGCGACAGGACCCGAACAATTCCGACTCCCGGAGGAGGAAATCCTAAACGACCGATTAGTTGGAAGCAGAGCAACAGGGCAAAGGATTTGCGGGAAATGGAGCCAGGGAGGATAACGTGTCGTTACAGGGTTCGTGGGCGATACAAGGTTTGACACTGACAGTGAGTGATACTGTGATGTAAAATGCCCAGTTTGTTCCCGTTATCGTAATTGTAATATTAGTGATAGGTGGAGATTTATAATAGTAGTAGTGCTGCTAGTAGTAGTAGTAGTATTGCTAGTAGTAGTAGTAGTAGTCGTAGTAGTAGTAAAGTAATAGTAGTAGTAGTAGTAGTTAGTGTAGTTGTAGTAGTAGTAGTGTAGAGCAGCAGCAGCAGTAGTAGATGAACACATTATCATCATCGTCAACAAAAACAGGAGCCAGCAACAGCAAAAACAAAATTGCAACAACAATTACCATTAACATTAAAGAAATTGATAATGCATCCATCAATACGTTTATGACAACGATGAGAGGGGAAAGTATCACTGTTTCGGGTGGTGGGGGGTGGTGGTGGTTGGTGGTGGTGGTGTGATGATGATAATTATGCTGACGTCGATTATACAAGCCCTTTCAAGTACTTCTCAAGACCAACAACGTTACGCAAACTGAAGTAGTACAGCCGAATCTTTATTTCATTTTTTTAAATTTTTTTTTTGATTGGGGAGAGAGAGGGAGTTCTACTAGCCTGCCACGAAAATCAATCACTTAAAAACAAGACAGACATGTTTAAAAAACAAAATCATATTCAACAAAACCAATGAAGCGAAAACAGAGGAAAGGCAAAGTGGACTAAAGGAGTGAAAGAAGAAACCAATGTTGAAACTCTGATAAAAGAAAACAATTAAAATGGGATATGAATAAAAAAGATATTGCAGTGTAAGATCGGACAGAAAGCAAAATTCACAGAAAGAGTTAAACTGAACGGGAAGAAAAGAAGAACAAGTTTACAAAACCAAAAAACGAACACTAAAAAACAAAAACAAATGAAGTTGATTTTTAGGACCTCCTCGACTCGACCAACGAAAGTTTTTAAATCAGGAAACCAAGAAAAAAAAACAAAACCCAACAAAAACGAAATGAAAGGAAGAAAAAGAAAGTAAGTAGTAGAAAAAGAAAGGAAGAAGAACGGAAAAAATAGAAAGAATGAATGAAAGAAAAGAAAAATTAAAGAGACCATGATGTCAGTCCAACCGAGGCAGAGGGAAAGACAGGGGGAGGAGGAACAAGGGGGGGAGGGGAAAAAGAAATGGAGAAAAAAGATGACAGAAAGAAAGAAATAAAGATGGAGGAAAAGTAATCCCAAGCCTGAGAAGTTTGAAGCGTTCTGCTGGAGGGAACCTCTTCAATCCCCCCACTGCACTCGGCATCACTTTGCCAGCGAACTAAAGGACTTGCAAAATGCAAAACCCTAAGGCCCCACCGGAACGCAATCGTTCACAGAGAGAGGGGGGGGGGGGGGGGGGGAGGGAGAGAGAAAGAGGAGAGAGAGAGGGGAGAGGGGAGGGAGAGGAAGAGAGAGAGAGAGAGGAGAGAGAGAGAGAGAGAGAGAATGGGGGGAGGGGGAAAGAGGGGAGAGAGAGAGAGAGAGGGAGACAGATAGAGAGAGAGAGAGGGGAGGAGGGAGAGAGAGAGAGAGAAAAGAGAGAGAGGAGAGAGAAAAGAAAGAGAGAGACAGACAGACAGACAGACAGACAGAGAGAGACAGAGAGAGGAAAAGAGAGAGAGAGAGAGAAGAGAGAGAGAGAGAGAGAGAGAAGAACATAGGGGAGAACAACAATGAAGAAAAAGGAGAATGCAAACAGACAGCAACTGTGTGAGGCACAAGGTGGGGGAGAGAAGGGAGGGAGGGGACAGGGGGACACCAAGGAAAGAAAAAGAAAGAAAGAAAGAAAGGAGACAAATGGACAGGGAAACAAAAAGGAGAAATAGAGAATTTTAAAATGAAAAAAAAAAAAAACTCTCCCAAAAGAGTGTAGCAAGACATGTTTTTGTTGGGTTTTTTGTTGTTGCTCAAAGCACTTTACCTTTTCTTTCTTTCTAGCTTGCTCCCCCCTCTCTCTCTCTCTCTCCTTCTCTCTCCTACCTCTCTCTCTCTCTCTCTCTCTGTATATGTGGTATGTGTGTGTGTGGTGTGTGTTGTGTGTGTGTGTGTGTATGTGTGGGGCGCGTGTGCGCGCGCGCGCTTGTGTATGTGCGCGTGCGCGTGCGCGTGAAAGCTTGCGCGTATGTGTGAGCAGGGATGGCAGGGGTGTGAGGGTGGTGGGCAGGGTCTTGAGAGAAAGAAACTAAAAGTCACCATAAAATGTAGCTGCTGTTGTGTACCTAGTATTTTCTAAGGAACAGAGGCGAAAATTTCTCTCTCTCTCTCTCTCTCTCTCTCTCTCTCTCTCTCTCTCTCTTCTCTCTCTCTCTCTCTCTCTCTCTCTCTCCTTTGGAAATGTACGTTTCCGTTAATATTTCACATTGTTCCGTTCTCTTTATTTCTCTGCAAACAGTCTTCCTTTCAACACCAAATTGTTGGACGTAGCCCAGTCTCTTTTTGAACAATGAGACACACCGGTTCCGAGAGAAAATCAACTAGAAATATTGGACACTTCTCAAATTGCGGCCCTTCTGTTTGAAAAAAAATTTTGCTTTTTTTTTTTTCCTTTTTTTTTTTTTTCGGGTTTTCATGTTTGTTTTTTTTTTCCCCCCCCTCCAAATTTTTCTGGGAAAAAATTTTGTTTTTGTTTAATTTTCACTTTGCCCTTTTTTCTGAGAAAAACTCCGGGGGCTCATTTGCGGGGGAATGGTTTTGGGCCCCCGGGGCCAAAAGAACAACCAAAACTAGGTTGTCGTTCCCCCTGTTTTTCCGCTCTGTTTTTTATCTTTCTTTTTAAGGGTTTTAAATTTCTTTGCAAAAAAATGAGTCTGTAAACCCCCCAAAAAAAAAGGAGAGGGGGATGAAGGGGAAAAACGGGAAAAAAGAAGGGGAAAAAGGAGCAAGGATGGGAAAAAGGGGGGGATGTAAATCCGGTTTTGTTTTCCCCCCATTTTCATTTTGGGAAAAACCGCGCATGAGGTGTCTGGCACAAGCTGAAGTTAAAATACTGAAAGGGAAAGAAAAAATCTAAGATTTTTAAAAGGGAAAAACCCCAAAACAAACAAAAAGGGAAAAAAGGAAGCCCGAGAAAAATTTAAAAATCAATTTCCCCGAAAAAAATGGGTCTTTAAAAAAAAGGGGGCAGGCACCCCCCCCACCCCGCCCCCCCCCTTCCAAAGCCCCCATTCCCTCCCCTTTTTTGCTCCCCTCCCCGGACAGTTCCACCCTCTCTGCCTCCCCCCCATTTGGTTTTCTTCCCCTGGCATGCCCTCCCCCCTCCCTTAAATTTTTTTTCGCCGACCCCGGGGAGAGAGGAAAAAGAGGAGAGGAGAGAGAGGGGAAAAAGGGAGAGGAGAGAAAAAGAGGAGAGAGAGAGAGAGAAGAGTGCGAGCGGCGCGCTGTAGGGATGCAAGCGTGTGTGTTTTGGGTTTTTGGTGGGGGTGTTGTGTGTGTGGGTTTTGGGGTGTTGGGGGGCCCCCCCGCGCGCGCGTTTTATATGAAAATGTTATTGCGGGGTGTGTGTGTGTGTGTTGGTGTGTGTGTGTTGTGGTGTATGTGGTTTTGCGCGCGCGGGGGGTATATGCAATGGTTTTAAATTTCGGTGTGTGTGGGTGTGTGTGTGTGTGTGTGTGTGTGGGGTGGGGGGTGGGTGTGGGGTGTTTGGGTTTTGTATGTGTGGGGTGTGTGTGTGGGGTGTGGGGGTTTTTTGTGGTGTGTGTGTGGTGTGTTTTTGGGGCCCTTTCTGAATATTTTGGGTTTTGTGTTTTTTTTCGGGTTCTTGTTTCGCCTTTTTTTTGTAAATTTTGGGGGTTCCTTTCCCTTTCCGGGGTTTTTTTTTGGTTTTTTAACGAAATGAGGGAAAAAGCTTCGGGGCGTTTTCCTACCTCGAAAGAATGAACATTTTAACCCCGGCTTTTTTTTAAATTTTTCCCAAAATTTAAAGTATTTGGCCCCAAGTGTTTTTTGGTGTGGGATTTGGTGGTTTTGGGGGGTGTGTTTTGGTTTTGGGGTGTGTGTGTGTGGGGTGTGTGTTTGTTGTGGGGTTGGTGTGTGTATGTAGTGTGTGTGGGTGTGGGTGTGTGTTTTGGGGTGGGGGTGTGTGTGTGTTGTGTTGTTTTGTGTTTTGGGGTTTTCGCCCAAACATTATTTAATTAGATTTTAGCTTCCCGGGGAAAGTTTTTTGGTGTCGCGCGGGTGTGTGAGAAAGAGAAAAGGAGAGTAGAGAGAGGGAGAAAGTGAGAGGGAGGAAGGGGAGAGGAGAGCAGGGGGAGAAAAGAGGGGTGTGTGTGTGTGGTGTGTGTGTTGGTGTGTGTGTTTTGTGTGGGGTGTGTGGTTCCCTGTGAATACGCAAGGGGCATAATGTACGAATGTGTTGTTGGGGGTGTGTGGGGGTGTGTGTGTGGTGTGTGTGGGGTGTGTGGGGTGTGTGTGACAAAGTGGTGTGAGTATAAAGGTGAATGTGTTTTGTGTGTGTGGGTGTGTGGGTGTGTGTGGGGGTGTTTGGTTTTCCCCCGGGGCGCGTGGTGGATGTGTTGGGGTGGTGTGAGTGTGTGTGTGTGCGAGCGGACGTGTCTGCGTATGTTGGGCCTTTTGGTGTGTGTGTGTGTGGGTGTGTTTGTGTGTGTGTGTGTGTGTTTGGTGTTTTGGTGTATGCGGTGTTAGGTGTGTGTGTGTGTGCGCGGCGTTTTTATTATTGTTGCTGTTGTTGATGAGTTTGGTGTTATTGGGGTTTTGTTGTGGTTGGTTTTTTTCCCTGTGTTCTACATGCGTTGATGCGTGCGCGCTGCTTGTGTTGTTTGTGTGTGGTGGTGTGTGTGTGTGTGTGTGTGTGGTGTGGGGTGGTTTGCTTATTTTTTTGTGTGTGTTTCATTTTTGTGTTTTGTGTGTGGGGGGGTGTTGTGTGGGGGTGTGTTGGTGTGTGTGTGTGTGTATATGTAGCGTGTGTTGTGTGTGGTGTGTGTGTGTGTGTGTGTGGGGGTGGAGAGAGGAAGAGGAGAAGGGGAGGAGGGGAGAAAAGAGAGAGTGTGGGTGTGTGTGTGTGTATGTGTGGTGTTTTGGTTCATCTTAATTTCTTTAAAACAAAACTCGTTTTAAACGGTCTTTTTTGCTTAAATCCGGGGGCCCCGCTTCCCCCCCTCCTTCCCCTCCCCCCTCTCTCTCTCCTCTCCACCCCTCCTTTCCATCCTTTTTTTTCCCCCTTCCCCGGGGTAAGGACCACTAAGCAAAAATTTCCCTTCACAACGGGCTAAAAAACCTGCCCCCCCCCCCCCCCCCCCCCCCCCCCCCCCCCCCCCCAGTCCAGGGAGGGCCCAAAGCAGGCCCCCCCATCGGCCCCTCGAGTCGGAAGGAAAAGTAGCAGGTTTTATCAATAAAACCCCCCTCCTTGCCAAATACAATACCCCCCCTTAGTTGAATGGGGGGGCATGGGGAAAGGAAAAACGTAGAGGGGGTTGGGGAACCCCCCCCCCCCCCAAAAAAAAAAACAAAAAAAAAAAAAAAAAAAAACAGAACATCGTAGTTCCCCAAGGAGACTGGAAGTTGGACCTAAGTGTCAATTGGCGACGGCGGGTGATCATGCCTTTGCCTTCGAGTGATTTTAAATCTTGTTTAGCTTCTCTCTCTCCTCCCCCCCCCCCTCCTCCCCCATCCCCCATTCTTTTTTTTCTGACCACGGTTTGCTTTCATGCGAGGATCTTGTTGGTAAGCCGACGGTAAAAGTTCAAGATAATAAGTTATCTTAGAAAAATAGAACGAAGTTATTTTAACTCTTTCCTGAGCTACAGTGAGCAATTATTGGTGTGTGTGTGTGTGTGTGTGTGTGTGTGTGTGTGTGTGTGTGTGAGTGTGTGAGTGAGTGATGAGTGAGTGAGTGTGTGTGTGTGTGTGTGTGTGTGGTGTGTTGTGTTGTGTGTTGTGTGTGGTGGTGGTGTGTGTGTGTGTGTGTGTGTGTGTGTGTGTGTGCAAGAGTTTTGTATGTTTGTAAGATTGTAGCTACTTATTATGCAAAGTTAGAGAAAAACTATCGCAGACTTTGAGGATAAACTACAAACCTCCTAAACAAAATGTAACATGAGAATCGCCTTGGGAAAGACCAAGTTACGAGTATTTAAACAGTCTGAGCTGGCAGTGTTAAAGGTTGGATTGAAAAAAAAAGACTTTATTGCTCTTCATGGTCGATCTACTGTCGAATCACCACAGACGGACGCGCAAACTTGTACGTATGTTCTCTGCGTCTGTTGTCTGTGTCTGCCTCTCTCTCTCTCTCTCTCTCTCTCTCTCTCTCTCTCTCTCTCTCTCTTCTCTCTCGCTCCTCTCACACACACACACACACACACACACACACATACACACACACACACACACACACACAGAGACACACCACACGCACGCCGCACGCACGCGCGCGCGCACACACACACACACACACACACACACACACACACACACCACACACCATTTTTGAGAACGTCCAATCAACCTGTCTTACGACAGTAGATTTCCGGTGTCAGATTTTTTTTTTTACACCTGGTCTATGAGTCACCGGTATTTGTGTCCTAGCAATCCATCTCCCCCTCCCCCTCCTCCTTCCCCGCCACTGCCTCCCTTCCACCCCCCCCCCTCCCCACCCCCCACCCCCAATGGAAAGTTATACTTACACCTGGCCAAGACCTACGCCCCGTTTCAAACTAGACCAATCCCTCCGAACGGTCTGTGAAAGCTGATCGGCATCGGTGGCTTTTCACTCGGTTCGCCCGGTAACGGAGCGGTGAGCAGGGACTTAAGGGATAATCACACGTGTACGCCCGTATAAGCGATTGAACTGACACACTAAGATATATGGCAACTTTCCGGAGGCAAAAGTTCACATTTACTGGCTTCACGA
>CM031601.1:83276213-83286213 GCA_018398815.1 Conus ventricosus | reverse complement strand
CTGACCCCCCCCCCCCCCCTCCCCCCACGTGGTTTTTCAGCCACCGTTACTTTCCCCTGTGTCTCTCTACCTTTTCCATTTTTCATTTTATTTTTCTCCTTACTTTTTCCTGTCTGTCCCTGCTTTCCAATAATCTTTCCAAATTTTCCATGCCTCTTCCTGCTTCTCCCTTACCCTTTCCCAAAGCTTGTCTTATGTTTCCTCGTCTGCCATACTCTCTCTCTCTCTCTCTCTCTCTCTCTCTCTCACTCTCTCTCTCTTCTCTCTCTCTCTCTCTCCATTTTCTCACTTTTTTCCTTCACTTTCGTACTCTTCACCACTTCTTCCATTTTCTTCCTAACTTGTGTTACATTTTTTTTTTACTGTTCCATTCCCATCCCCTTTCGTTTCGCTATTTTCCCTACCTGTTCCATTTCTCCTCTACTTTCTACTGCTTCTCATCACCTTTTTTCCCTACCTGTTCCATTTCTCCTCTACTTTCCACTGCTTCTCATCACCTTTTTTCCCTACCTTTTTACTTACGTTTCTACCTCCATTTATTGGTTTTCTCTAAATTTATCCATTTTCTTGGCTGAACGGGTCTCTGGTTCCCCCTGTCCTGACCAGATTTTTTGTTGTTTGTTTTAAAACAGGAGTGCTGACCGGACGACAAGTACAGTCAACCGTAGCTAAAAGTAGTGTCGCCTGTACGGGCTGTAGTTCGCTTCTCTCGGTCCCAAATAGGTTCCCCCTCCCCCATTGCCCCTCTCTCCTCATCTCCTCTCCCAAAACCCTCCCCCAAATCCATCCTCTCCTCCCTTTTACACACACCCCACACACACACACACACACACACACACACACACACACACACATACAGGCACAGGCAAACGCACACACACACAAGCACACACACACACACACACACACACACACACACACACACACACACACACACACACAACGTACAAAGGTCCAAAGCTTGGTCAGTGGTCAACGCGTCAAAACCGATGGACTCTATTCATCACTGAGGTCTGTTGAAAGGTCAGCAGGGAGAGGTCTGCACTGTCCTAGCCATCAGGTGACCCACGGCACGGAACAACAGGTCAAAAGCAGCAGTCTCGGGACAAAGAACTGAACTGTTCGCTGGGGACACAGGCACGCGATCCTAGGCCCCCTCAGTCAGGGAGAGGCCTAGGCCCCCACACGTTTACTGCTACCCCTCCCAAAAGATCCAATTACCCTTCCAGCTGAATGGGTACTTGTTCAACGTAGGGACTCTGCAGTCATGCAGTCACGAAACTCTTTCTCCCTTGCCACTCATTTCTTCCAAGGACTGTCATCCGTGACTGTAGAGACTGCCAGGAGCTAGCTCCGTGGTAAAGCATTGAATCAATCATTAATCTTTTTTTTTCTTCCCCATAGCCATACATTTCCCCCAAAGGGCTGTCATCATGTATTGTAGGCGTTACCAGGCGTTGGTTCCGCGGTAGAGGACCATGGTAGCACTTCAGAGGTTGCGAGTTCAGATCTTGCTGGCACCCAACATAGAAAAGAGCCATCTTTTTATCTAAACGTGCTGTTCTTAGTGGTGTAAAAGATAATGTTAGATGGGTTCCTTACGATCAGGTGAATTACGGTCTCATGAAGCCAGTGTGTATAGTAGGTAAATGACCCACCCCAACACATAAGGTAGATAATGTAGGTAAGCTTAAAACAGACAGGGTGGAAACATGCAGCCAAAGATAAACCAGCCTCCCCTCTGGTTCAGCTTCTCTTCGTCAACAATCCTCTTCCATTTTCATACAACCAAAATCAACGTAGTGTTCAAACGCCAGACGTCAGGGGGAAAAAATGTTTTTCGTTTTGTATACCACCCTCATCCCCCCTCCCCTCCTCCCCCCCCCCCCCTGCACCATAAATAGTAACATCTACTGATTGGTGCACGAAATGAGGGGCATTCTCACTCCGCTACGCCAGATCTCCTGGGAACTGTTTTCCCGGTGTGTCAACGCGGAGGTTTCTCTCTGAGTCAAGTCAGGCACGGCCCTGGATCTGGTCTGATCCCCCTTCTTCCGCATTACGTCGAGTAGAAGTTCCGCGTGGAAACGTGCCTTAAGCATGCGATTTCACCGCCAGGGAGAGTAATCCTTCTGAGGGAGAGAGAGAGAGAGAGAGAGAGAGCGACAGGGAGGGAGAGAGAGAGAGTGTGTGTGTAACAATACGGAGTCAGGACCTGAGAGAGAGAGAGAGAGAGAGAGAGAGAGAGAGAGAAGAGAGAGACAGAGAGAGAGAGAGAGAGAGAGAGAGAGAAGAGAGAGCGTATCCAGCTTTCCATTACAATACTGCAAAGCGTTCAAACATTGGGGTCAAATCAACACTGCGAACCGAAAAGCCTGCAATCTTTCTTTTTCTTTGTTCAGCTAGAGAGAGAGAGAGAGAGAGAGAGAGAGAGAGATCTGTAGAGTACAGTAACGACACCGCTATGCCCGTATAGTAACCAGTAGAAAGCGACTGGGACCAGCAGCGAGTCACGATCACCAACCGCAATAACTGTTCAGCCATACGACTTCACCTGCTAATGCCTAGCGTTGTAAACTATCCGATTTCAGGCAATAACAACAGCACCAGAAAGAAAAATCAATATCTCCTTCCACTGGAAAACGTGTGTTTTTCTTCCTTCCTCTCCCCTTCTTGTTAACGGAGAACCGGAGCTGCGTGGTGCTTTGACGTTTTCTTTAGAACCATGTTTGCGTTTCTGAACTGAATAGGGTGACTGCGTTATGGGTTAGAGTTCGCACAGGTAAGGGGGAAAATAGAGCAGAGCACAGCAGAGCAGAGCAGAGCAGACAGAGAAGAGAGAGAGAGAGAGAGAGAGAGAGAGAGAGAGAGGGAGAGGGAGAGAGGGAAAGAGAAAGAGAGAGACAGACAGAGAGAGAGAGAGAGAGATACAGACAGACAGACACAGACATTTTTTTAAGCTGGCAAAAACAACGCCCTCGGTAAACCTCTTCAGCTGCAGTGTCACACTACCGTGCGCTCTTCTGCTTCGTCATCATCGTCATCATCATCATGGTCATCAACATCAATATTTCTTCTCCCCCCCCCCCCCCCTTCTTCTTCTTCCTCCTCCTCCTCCTCTTCTTCTGACTCTTCTTATTCATTCTTCTCTCTCTCTCTCTCTCTCTCTCTCTCTCTCTTAATACCGTGGTGACCCCGACGCATCGAGAACTAAACTCTACAACCGACAGACAGAGAGACAAACAGATTCGAGACAAGAGACAGTCAAGTCAACACGAACGAGGACAAGAAGACCAGCCCAATACAAAGACGGCCACAAAGAAACGGGAGAGCTGTAGCGGAGCGTGTTAAACCCCTCGGCTCCTGATATTGACAGACAGGCCGTCAACACACAGTGCAAGGTGACGACCATCCCGTGCAACTACTACTGCTGGGGTGGTGGGGGCCACGGAGAGCGAGCATTTTTCCGCACAAAACCTCTCCACTGCAGCCAACTGGCTACATACACTTCCAGCTCCACTCTCGGTGCGAGCCGGGTTCAAACATTGATTTGCCTGACTCAAGGCGGTGAAGTTCAGCTACTCTGCAATGTTGGCAACTATCTTCTCCTTCCCATATGACAAAAAAAAAAAAAAAAAAAAAAAAAAACCCAGTGGATTTTAAACGTAAAGAAAGTGAACCAAATACTGTGTTGTTCTATCTATCCTTTTCAACACAAAATACATATAAACACATAAAACAAAGCGCAAAGTAATGCTGATTTAATACTCCATACAAAACGGACATGTGGTTTTTCGACAAACATGTCTTCTTCAGCCGTCACAAGAAACAGAGATTGGTGAACCCATGACATTTTGGATCTAGTTGCAAAGCGAGACGACTGCAGGCGGAAATCTAAACAAATCTTAAATAAATGTTAGCGAACCGCCCAGAGAACGTGGACAAACGAGTCACAAGACAAAACACAACGCGTTTCGACCTCTTAGGTCTTCGTCAGGTGATATATAAACGAATAAAACAACGAAAATTCACTTAGCTTTGATCGCTTCAGATCGCTTAGGGTTCAGCGCAAGGAAGAAGGCGTTGAATGAGAACGAGGCTGTTGGAAGGGAAATAGTGAGTGAGTCAAAGTCGTAATGATGATAATAATATTACTGATAGGAATACTAATAATGGTCAAAATATTGGGGGGGGGGGGGGGGGGGGGGAAGACAGAGGATCAATCTTGGTGTCAATAAGCATGGGTATGGGAGAAAGGAGAGTGGGTTAGAGGATTCTTGAGCAGCAGGGTTGCCGTGGCAACAGTCCCAGAGGCGAAGGCGATTGTGATGTCAGTGCTAGTGGTAGTATCAATACTAGCAATAGTATTACTGAATTTTGGTTAAGGATTCCGATCAAAAGACGGATCACGGATCTGTTTAATCTTGGCGGAAGTCTTATCTTTCCTAGTGCCTTTGTCGTCTATTTCACTTCATTTCACGCTAGTTGCAGCAATATCCGTCAGGGCAAAAGCTGCCATCTACGAAAAGTCACGAACACATACATGATTAGTTTCCACCACCGACCTGAATACACGGGCAGATCAGTGTTGCTGACAAACTGAGCGTGCAAAGAACGTAAGGGTAAGTCATACTCATCGATAGGTTTCGGATGAAAGCAATACTCTCCCCTTAATGTTTCCTAAAGACACGATTTGACAAGGTAAGCTCAAGAACTTCTACAAACGGGAATGTATAAGGCCACTACATACTTGGCACGCATCACTCCAGACTCCAGTACCATCCCCGTCCTTCGTGTGCGACTTTGATGCCGCTGTAAACTCATGCATACAAAATCTTGCGGTCGCCTACACAAAAATCTCACTAATGGACAATCCTGCAGTTCTATCCCATGTGCGGAAAAAGAAAGAAAGAAAGAAACAAACAATAAGAGGTTGAAGTTAGACCCACCCCCACCCCCTCCAATCAAGAGTTTTACATTGCCATTGGTCTGCAGTGATTGGCAGGAAAATGAATAACACAGGTAAGCTTGCTGCCACAGTTTTGACACTGACCGCGCAATGGATCTCCACCATCGACTTGAACACAACCATGCATTAAACAAATCGATCGTGATGGCGTAGTGAAAGTTGCCGTCGTTGGAAGTTCTTGACATACACTGATCCTAAGCTGTGACATGTCTACAGCCCGGAGACCGATCCGCGGAGAACGTTGTCTGTGCACTGACGACAATGACTGGAGGGCATGTCGCCCCGGGAGAAATGCATCGACCGCCATTGAAACTGGACCGTGCTGCCAGAGAGAATGCGACCAAGAACTTTCATTCAGATTATGGCGAAGGCCTTTATACTCCACACTGAACGGGCTTGCACAGACTCTGAGAGAGAGAGATAAATAGAGAGAGAGAGAAGAGAGAGAGAGAGAGAGAGAGAGAGAACGAACGAACGAAATTTTATTTTACCAGGGTAATGAGATAAGCAAATTGCGCATGCTTTTTTCCACCCAGCCCTGGGGGAAAAAAGCACATGGACAACACACAAATCAATATGGCAACAAAGAGGAAAAAGTCACACTAGTCAACTTGCAAACTGTAAGAAGTAACAGACTAAAACTACAAAAGCAAACGACAAAATCGTGCAAGCATCCATATGCGTGAGAAAGAAAGAAAGAGAGAGAGAGAGAGAGAGAGAGAGAGAGGAGAGAGAGAGAGAGAGAGAGAGAAAGAGAATGGAGGAGAATAACAACGGTTGTGAAGACATTCTTTCCCCCCCCCCCCTCTCTCTCTCTCTCTCTCTCTCTCACACACACACACACACACACACACACACACACACACACACACACACAAGATCGATGAAGCGGATATTGGCCTTGTAAGATAAACATCATGGGCGAGTGGACCCCAGCTCATTAATGACCAACATAGGCCACATGCAATTGTCCATACATAGGCCACATGCAATGGTCCATACAATCTGTACTGGCCGACCTTCCTGTCTCGCCCCTATCACACTAGACAATGCCGCAACACACTTTGGTTCACATTTCCCCTGAACAGGACACATGTCATAACTCCAGCTTGTCGATGATAATCAACAATCTTTGAGAGAGAGAGAGAGAGAGAGAGAGAGAGAGAGAGAGAGAGAGTGTGTGTGTGTGTGTGTGTGTACGTGTGTGTGTGTGTGTGTGTGTGTGTGTGTGCGTGTGCGTGCGTGCGTGCGTGCGTGCGTGCGTGCGTGCGTGAATGCGCGCGTGCGCGCGCGCGCGTGTGTGTGGGGTGTGTGTGTGTGTGTGTGTGAGAGAGAGAGAGAGAGAGAGAGAGAGAGAGTGTGTGTGTGTGCGTGTGTGTGTGTGTGAGAGAGAGAGAGAGAGAGAGAGAGAGAGAGAGTGTGTGTGTGTGTGTGTGTGTGTGTGTGAGAGAGAGAGAGAGAGAGAGAGAGAGAGAGAGGAGAGAGAGAGAGAGAGTGTGTGTGTGTGTGGAGAGAGAGAGAGAGTTCTCTCTCTCTCTCACACACACACACACACACACACACACACACACACACACACACACACACACACACACATACACACACAGGGCTGTCACTTTGTCAAAGTTTAATGATCAGTATTTTCTTACCACACATCATGTCCTTTTTCTTTCTTCCCCCCCCCCCCCCCCCCCCCCCGCGTCTTCTCATCTCTCCCCTCTTCTCCCCCCACCCCCACCGGTACTAATGGCGCCACCCCTGGAGAGAGATGGACAGTCAGTCCAAAATGAAAGCCTCGACAACAAGCGAGAAGACAATCACGCGGTCGGGTGCATGAGTTTGCATCTCATTATCAGCTTGGTTCTGTTTGGACCTTCGTCAGCACTCAGCAGCGTGCCTCTAACAGTCCCCTTCAGGGGGTGGGGTAGGGGTAGGGGGGGGGGGGGGCGGTGTGTGGTGGGGGTGGGGGTGGGGGGGGGGGGTCGGCTCGGTCGGGCCGGCCTTTTTTTTTTTTTTTTTTTCGAGCGGTCTCAGGCCTCTCTGTTTGAAAACGAGACCCGTCTCGGGGCCCATGTAGGAAAATCATAGGAGAAAAATAGGGACAAGAGGGAGACTCGGCCCGACCCAGTCGGTGGTAAAAAAACAACAACCACTGTTGCATGTAAACTGAAGCAGATGGGAGAGAACGAGAAGTAAATAATCTCTTTGTGGTTTGCAGCTGAGTGAGGCGATAAGTTTATTACATGGCATGTGTGTTGGTGACATGTGTTGTAAAGGTGTGCAACAGGTTGCTGCTGTACTACTACTACTACTGCTGCTACTGCTACTACTACTACTACTACTACTACAGAGGAGGCACACTGAGCTGAAAAAGGGGTTCGGAATCGGGGATCGGAGGTAAGGGGTTGGGGGGCGGGGGGGGGGGTGAAGGTTGGTTGGGTCGAAGCGAACGAGTAACGGAACTGGAAGTGCTGAAGAGTCGAGTGTGATGTGAGGGATGAGATGGTAACACGCATGCGTGTGTGTGTGTGTGTGTGTGTGTGTGTGTGTGGAGAGAGAGAGAGAGAGCGAGAGAGAGAGAGAGAGAGAGAGAGAGAGAGGCGGGGGAGGGACAGAGAGAGAGAGAGAGAGGGGGGGGGGTTAACAGAAATGCGTCATTGTGGGTAAAATGCAGAAGCTGAAAACATGTTTACGCTATGCCCTCAGTAAAAACAGGACCCCCTCCCGCACAACCATCCCACCTTACCCCCTCCCCCACTACCATTTCACACGTACCCCCTCCCCCACTACCATTCCACCTTACCCCCTCCCCCACTACCATTTCACAGTACCCCCTCCCCACTACCATTCCACCTTACCCCCTGCCCCACTACCATTCCACCTTACCCCCTCCCCCACTACCATCCAGCCTTACCCTATTCTCCTCTATGGCGACTCCCACCCCCTCCCAAGGCAACGTTCTTAACATGAACAGAATTCAGAAATAATGTGACAGGAAGAAAAACTCATTAATCACGCTGTTTTCAACCCTGAAAAGAAAACATTCACGGGGACTGAGAGAGAGAGAGAGAGAGAGAGAGAGAGAGAGTCCCACGCCTTCCCAGCGTTTAGCAATAAACGAACACATTCACATGGCAGACCAGAATTAAAACAGATCGATGATAAATTGCGACATCTCTTTCAATCCTACCTCCCCCCCCCCCCCCACCTGCCCTTTACCTGCTATCCCTCTCCCGATGACAAGCGAAACACACACACACACACATACACAGACACACACACACACACACACACACCACGTCAGGCGCGCGATAACACGGGAGAAAAAGAGGCGTAAATTTCACACCTGAGAAGCGTAAGATGTACAGTGGGGTTTGAAGGTGAGTCAAGATAAGAATGACAGCTCTCTCTCTCTCTCTCTCTCTCTCTCTGGTCGTCCTGATAAAAAATGACAGGTCAAGATAAAAGGCTGGGGAGAAACGCCTCTGCGAGCCCCAGTTAGGTTATCTCCATGAAACAAACATTCCACTTCAACTTACTTGTCATAGCTGTCTCTCCGGTGCGACTGTACTGTCAATAATAAAAACGTGCTCTCTCTCTCTCTCTCTCTCTCTCTCTCTCTCAGGAAGGGCTCAAGGATTTAATATTTGGAGACCCTCTCCCTCTCTCTCTCTCTGGTAAAACACTAAAAAATTTGCACATGTCTAACTGTGCTTACAAGAGTGCGTGTGGAAAAAGTGTTTGTGTGTATGAAGACAGACCGTTCTTTAAAAAAAAATCTAGATTAACAGATGTTCACTTAGAAACCACGTTCAACACGGACAGTGTGTACAGTGTGTTCTGCTCTAAATGACCTCTGAGTAGTCGGTTGGACTCACTTAAACTTGAGAGTGAAATGCGCCATTTATCCAAGCTTGCATCATCTCGTTGAAATCTACATGTTTTACCATTTTTGGAAAATGTCAACTTCTACTTGTCTATCATTTCAGTGCGCAATCCAGAAAGCGCTTGAGAAGTCTGAAGAAGTTACAAAAATCAAAATAAGAAGAACGACTTGAAGACACTGATGGAAGAATTTCATATCGCTGTTAAGGTTGTATTAGCTGATACCTGGTGTTCGAAGGAAATACTCTTAACACATTTGTTCAAAACCTGTGTATGTGTGTGAGTAACATATTCAACTATCATTAAAATTAGAAAGAACGAAAATGAAAGAAAACATCTCTATTACAATCAGTTACCTCGCTTTCCCTCTAAACCATCAAGACGTATCCAATTCAAGCGAAAAGAGAATCAGGGGAAGAAAGTTTCAGTGTCTAATGGCCATAGGGGCAGTAACCTGTTAGAGCTTCACTGTGTTCAGGACACGGTATGATGGAAGACGGAGCCCATCCCTTCCCTGGCCTCAGTCAGGCTACTCGTTAACCTGCTGGGTGGACAGACAAGAGTTTTCAGACCGTGAAGAATCAGACCTCACAAGTGGTTCGAACACACGGCCATCAATCGCCCAGGCTTTAACCATCTGACTACAGGGCCCTCCTTACACTCCCACGTTCTCCCCCCATCGACCTCACCGCTCCAACTTGGAGGATCAAATCTGCGCCAGTCCATACCCCGATACAGCAGGCCACACCCAGCAATAAAACGTCCATCTACTCAATCTCTGGCACTTACTTACGCCTAACCATATCCCAAGACAGCAGCACCTCCACCGACAGATGGCACTGATAGCGAAAAGAAGGGCAGACCGCTCGGGGAAGCAGGGAAGCAAAAACATCACATTTCACGGCTACAGACTTGCGGCCTAGTCTAGCAGATGCCAGCGGAGCAACGGATAGGGCGGACTGTTGGCGTGTGTACGTAGTACCCTTTGCCTTTTCCCTCACTCTGTAATACATCTTGGAGGTATCGTCTGTATGATTGATTCCCTTTGCTGCCACGTTCGTCTAGGGTACATTTCTCTCTCTCTCTCTCTCTCTCTCCTCTCTCCTCTCTCTCTCTCTCTCTCTCTCTCAAAAATGTATATATATA
>CM031601.1:83263717-83271113 GCA_018398815.1 Conus ventricosus | reverse complement strand
CACCACCTCCGTCCCCTTGCTTTTCCCCTCCACCCTACTGGGACGATTTTTCCTCTACCGGACGGTATCGACGTTAGTGTGCAACAACCTTGGTGTGACCCCCCGAGATCGGTTGGTTTAAAAAACAAAACAAACCAACCCATACTTCAAGACATTAAACCTGAATGTAACTAACTGACAAATGAACAAACCAACTCATGTGTGCAGTGAAAAACGCTGTAAAACCACACCACCCAGACACGCAATCCCTGTCCCTCTGTGGCGCAGAGCCCGGTAACCCCGAACGAGGCTCCGACCGGAAACGTGGGGAGGCCCTGAGAGCGATGTTATTCAAACGCCACCTGTCGTTGACTCCGGATGTTCATTTCGCTCTAGTCATCATCATCATCATCGCTCCGGTTCGCTGCGCTTCTTACGGGGGAGGAGGTCAATACAGAAAATGTTGCCTAACGGTTTGGACGGGTTGGCTGGGAGGGTGCAATGGCGGGCAGACTGTTGGGCGAGGGGTGGGTGGGAGAGAGGACGGGAGGGAAAAGGAAGGAGGTGAGGGAGGCGGGAGAGGAGGGAGGATGCTTTTCAACTAAGGGCGGGTGGTACAGAGTTCGAGTTTTGATTCAGTGTTGTATGAAGCAAGCTGTCAGCTTGCTAAAAAATTCCAATTTGCACGGATGTGTACATGCATTCGCATGTGTGTATAGTGTGTGTGTGTGTGTTGTGTGTGTGTGTGTGTGTGTGTGTGTGTGTGTAAGCATGTGCCCACGTTACCAACTTATACACTGGAAACAAAATTAACTCAAAATCAATTATATACGAAATATTACACAAAATAACGGAAACAAAACAAGCGGAAAGTACTAAATAACACACACACACACACACGCGCGCGCGCGCGCACGCGCGCACACACACACACACACACACACACACAAGCGCGCATGCACGCACATACACAAATAAATTGCAATGTAGTGTAAAAAAAAATCAATATCCACCCACCTACCTCCTCCAGCTCTTCCTCCACCCCATCTTCCCCCCTGTACCCCCCCCCCCCCCAAAAAAAAAAAAACAACAAAAAAAACACACCCATACACAAAAAAAAAACCCCTTCTGAATAAAAAGTAAACACATAAAAATAACACGGAAGCATTTGAAAGGAAAAAAAAAACAAACGAATAGCAATCAAAGACGCAACAAAGCAATAACCTCCCTTACAATATCCACAATATCGACCATCACTTCGGAGACCTATGGAAACACAAGACGGACGGAAGATGAACGGAAATGAAAGTCCTCTCCGGATGTCCGATAATAACACGATAGGAAACTGTTCCCACTGTCACCCGCGGCGAACTCCTGGGCGAGGGCACGCAGATAGAAACTTCCTAGGCCAGTCTTAATGAATATCCACAGCTCGCCACTCAACGGGGCGTAAAATGCTATCTCCGCCATCGGTTTAGATCGTCGGGAAGAAGTACTAGGCCTCTGGCGATCCCTTTCGCGCGAGAAACCTGTTACACATTATTTTTTGTTCTTCGTTTGCTCAGTCAGTCACGTAATGTTCTCATCCCCAGCTGATGCATTTGTATCATAGTGTTCAAGTACTTCGGCTGTTTGGATGATCCCTGGAGTCTTTTAGCCAGGGTACGACGACGACAACAACAACAACAACAGTCAGTCACCCAGCTGTAAATCCTGCGCATTGTGGGCTACTGGCTTAGTGTTAGTACAGCTGTTAGGGTGTAGCGTTGCTGCGTGCAGGGAAACCTTGATAGAATTGAATGTATAAAGCGCCGTCTTCTTCCTCTTCTTCTCCTTCTTCTTAAGCTGTTGCACTGACTGTGTTCGATTCTTTCATTTGTGTTTTACTGCGTTGTATATTACTAAACAGCACTGCGCTCTCATGCATTGTACGGTGTGGTTGTTGTATATTGTATTTTTGGTTCTGTTGTGCTGAGTGGCGTTGTCACGTGAAACGTTAAATGAATGCCCTTTGTTGTGTTGTGTTGTGTTGTGATGCACCACACAGGTTGTGCTGCGCTTCGCTGTGCTGTGTTGTGCTGTGCTGTGTTGCTTGCCTCGTATTATATTTCATTTCATTTTTTTCGAGTTCTATTGCGCTGCTTAGCACAATATTGTGATGTGTGGCATAAACCCACCATCATACACCTCTCATCATTATGCATTGTATACTCTTTACAGTCTAATTCCTAATCGATCATACCATATATCACTTAACTTTACATAGCACAACACTGTTGAACTGTCTCTCATATTATATCATAAACCATCTTACAACACATAACGCTGTTGTACTGTACTGCATTAAATGCATCACACATGACACCATTTTGATATCATATGAAATGAATTCTGTTTAATCACGTGTCAGAAAGGAATGTGCGAGCACAAATCGGACTGTACATATCTGAAGAACAAGAGAGAACTGCGACAGTTTCAGTCTCAGCGTTCTTCCTCCATGCCCAAGCGACCACACAGAACCCCATCAGCGTCTGAAGTGAGGCACTGAGGCACAGAGCCCGTGATAAATGAACATGTGCCCATTAAATGCTGGGAGACGACAGGGGGCAAAAGCGCCCCCCCCCCCCCCCCCCTCCCTTCCCCGCCTTTCTTCCTCATCGCACTCCTTCTCTGCCTCACTCCTGAGCCCCCCCCCCCTCCTCACCCTTTCCCCCCTCCACCATCCGCATCTTTCTTCCTCTTTCCGCCCACACACACACACACACACACACACACACACACACAGAGAGAGAGAGAGAGAGAGAGAGAGAGAGAGAGAGAGAACCGCCTGCTCCAATTTTGAACGAGACTTAGATCCTATTTCAAGAAGAAGAAGAAGCCACCCGGCAACACACGGTCAGCACCTCCCAACCACCCACAGCCCTCCCTCCCCCACCCCTTTCTCCTCCCTCACCCCTATCTTCCGCCTCCCCCCTCCCCGAACTAATCCTCACCCAACGCGAGACCACCCCCTTCCGCCTGCCTATTAGCCTCCTTCCATCCACCTCCACCCCCCCCCCCCCCTCACCCCCTTTCCCTCGGAATTATCATAATCCAGTCCACCCAACAGACGTCTTAACCTCCCGGCGTTTTTCCACCGTTTCGTGTGTATGTAGACACGAGTTTCCCAGCATATAAAACCTTGGAGTGAGTGGGATCGCGGCGAGAGGAAGAAGAGTGGTAACGTAATAATAGGCCATTGGCTTGTCAGAACACGTACCGACACTGCTCGGGTTCTTTGCTTCAATAACAACCCCCCTCCCTACACCTCCATCCCACTATAACCTCCCAACTCACACACACACACACGCACACACACATACACACACACACAACGCAGGCACGGGGGAATGAATACACCATGCATAATTCATTTGCACACGGGTCACCGTGGCTGTTTCTAAAGCGGTAGACACACCCAATTTACATTTTCATTGAGTAGGGAACAAACTGTTCTATAGGCAAAATCGTCTGGAGGTTTCGTTTGGGGGGAGGGTGGGAGGGGGGGGGGGGGTAGGAAAGGGAGGGAAGGCTTAGGTGACTTTCCTGTTTGCAAACATGCGCGTGTTCGGTGGCGCAGATGTTCGCTATCGCGTATGCGTGCGCACACAAGCACCCACGCACGCACACTTGCAAGCACGTGCACGCGCGCATTCACACACACACACACACACACACACACACACACACACCTTCGTAGGGAAAAAAAAATCAACCTCTGTGAATCTGTTTTTAACTGATATATTTTGTTTTCTTTTTTACATGTAGTCGCAGCAACTTCTCAAAGAACTGACCATGGCGAAGATCTCTTGTCTTCCATGATGAAAGTATGCCAACAGATGCCAACAAAGATGCCAGTATTCATTGTCTTTCTTTCTTTCTTTCTTTTATTTCCTTCTCTATTTTGTGCATTTATTCATTTCTTTCTTTCTCGATTTCTTCATTTATCTTTTTCATTCATCTCTACATTTTTTTAAGAATATGACTGATTGACTGACTAATTATTTGCTTATTTATTCGTATGTAATAAGAAAGAAAGAACTGTCGTCTGCTGTGATGTACTTCGCGACCAATGCTTCGTTTCGTTTTTTTCAGTCTGGTCTTGTTGTCTCTCAGTTGTCTGTTACAAATTAACTAACTACAAACATATGGTGTTAACAAATCACAAAAATGAAATACAATGCATGCATCAATATTCATATTGACTCCACGTGCCTGACGATTGAACGGTAGCCTGCATATTTTTTTTCCAGTTGAACCCCCCCCCCCCCCCCCCACACACACACAAAGAAGAATTAAAAAAATAAGGTGGTCTTTGAAAAAAGAAAAAAGCAGCCAACATGTAATTATAGGATTATCAAGACCGTTGAGTGTGTGTGTGTGGGTGGGTGGGTGGGGTGGGTGGGTTGGGGGGGGGGGGGGGGTGCGGGGGGCAGTCCATCTAGGAAACAGCCATGTGTAATTACTATTACCTAAGTTTTTCATTAAAAAAAAGTGAAGCTATCATCCTTCTTTCCCATTACTGATGTTGGTGTGTTGGCGAAGGCAGTTTTACCAGCAGGGGATTACATGGCAAATCTGGACACCTTTCTTGTCTTTTCTTTTTTTTTTCTCTTTTTTTTTTCAGATTGCTTTTTTTCCCCTCCTTAATCTTTTAATGGAGACAAATGGTAGAATGGACAGAGGATTACATCTGGTTGATTGGGACGATGCTCTCTTCGTGTCTCAGTCTGTCTGTCTGTCTGTCTGTCTGTCTGTCTGTCTGTCTGTCTGTCTGTCTGTCTGTCGCTTCCTTTCTGTGTACATGATACGATAGGTAATGTACTGACATTCATATGGTCTTTAAAACATGGCTCTGCTGATGATGCCAGCCATGCTGCTTGATTCATCATCCGCATTTACAAAGATATAGGTAACAAGTTTACCCGAATGGCCCAAAATGAAATATCTATCAAAATCTGTGAGCAAACAGTCGTACAAAAATAGACAGGCAGTGTTCAGTGTCGACAGTGTTTACATGTTCACTAATCCGTTGTCAGATTCCACACACACACACACACACACACACACACACACACACACACACACACACACACACATTGTAGCGAAAGAAAAATATCAAGATTTTGTTACAGAAAAAAGTAACAGGCGACTGGACAATGGAAACAGAGAAAAAGCACACCAATTAAACAAAATCTGAACAAAAAGAAGACACATTCAAAGAGAACTAAAGAGAACATTACCGCCACAGAATTCCCCAAAGTGATGACATAGTCAAAGACAGAGAAAGAGAAGATAACCGAGGACAACATTACTCCCACAGAATTTCCTAGTATTTTTTATCATTAAAATTTATTTTAAAAATTTTTTCTATATATATTTTATTTTTTTATGGGCCTGAAAACAAAAAAAAAAGATAGTGAACCCAAACCCAATAAACTTTTACTAAAACCCGCACATAATATTATATATTATAAACCATACAAAAAACCCAAAAGATCCCCCGTCTATGTAAAAAATAAAAGTAACCCCTCCCCCCTTCCCCTATAAAAACAAAAACCCCGAGGGGGATAAATAAGGGATTAATCTAAACCCGTCATGACAAAGGGAAAAAGCATTCCCAAAAAAACGCTGAGCTGGATTTTCAAAAAGCGTTTCCCAAAAAATGGTACAAAAACAAACTACAATTGACCCGATAATGACCCTGAGAAAACCCAAGAAGAAAAGGGAAAAAAAAAAGATCCTATGGTTTCAACCCCCCTATGCGGAAAGGGGAAAACCCAAAAATAGGGAAAGAATTCTTTAGGGAAAACCTACAAAACATTTTCCCCCAAAAAAAAGCAACCCAAATTTTCCAAGATTTTTCCCCAAAAAAAAGCATCCAAAAATTTTCTACTCTGTTGCCCAACCTTAAAAACATCCTTTGGGTTAACCAACAAAATTTAAAAGCAGACCGGAGAAAAACGAGGGGGGATGAAAGGAAATCCTGCAACGTTTCAAGAAAGAACAGTCCCTCTTTAGCAACAAATGCCCCTTTCAAAAAGCATTGTGTACCAAGCCACTGTAAACCTCAGAGAAAGCAGAAGAAAAATATTGTTTTCACTGGAAAAACCCAAATTTTAAAAAATAGAATGCAAACCCAAAAAAAAGTTTTTTAACAAAGGGAAGGGTACAAAAAACCAAACCGAATTAAAATAAAACCTTGGAAAACTTTAAAAAGAAAAAAATTTGGGCTAAAAATATATCCTGGAAAATCATGAAAAGAGCCGCCCCATACAACAACATTTCAAAAGTGTAAACCCAGCTCAACAGAAAAAATACATTTTTTTCTATGCAAACCCCCAACTGGGGAAATTTAAAAACTAGGATGAAATGGTTAAAAAACTGGGCCAAAATGGAAATTCCTATCAGTGAAAAAGAAAAAACCCCCAAAAACACAGCCCGCACGTGGGTGACAGGACACACCCGGGGTTTAAAAAACCCGGGGCCCCAGACCCACCCCATCCTGATGATTGCATTGCCTGAAACAGCGTTTTAGATAGTTTTTAAAACCCTTCTTTTCTATATTTTTAAATATTGAAATTAAAATTAAAAAAAAGCTTTTTCTCCCTTTTGGGCTTAGATTTTAAGAAAGGGGGGGGGGGGGGGATACGCAATTTTATCTGCCGCGGATGATCTTTTCCCAAACTTTGGGGGGTGAATGGGGAAAAATAAAATTATTTTTCTCAAAATGAGCCTCAGCAACCTAAATTTCCAAAGGGGGGGGACATCCTCCAATGAGAAAATCAAATAAACCCTATTAAATCCTGGTCATATAAACCCCCTATTCCGAAAAAAATTGGTTGTTTCCCTCCGTGACCGCGGAAAAATGATAATTTGACTTCCCCTGCCTTTTCAGTTTTTAAAAAGAATTTCCAATTTTCCCGAAAAAGGTGGTGTGCCAAAACCCTAGTTGTTTGTTGAGTTTTTAAAAAAACAACCAAAAGGGGCCATTAAGAAGCAAAAAGGGAAAACATGAAAGAGCAAAAAAAAGTACATTTTCTTGGAAAAGTTTGAAAATATTTAAAAAATTCCTCTAAAACCCAAGTGCTGAGGGCCAGTTCTTGGAAAGAAACCGCAAAAAGGGCCCAAAAAAAACAACCAAATTAAAAAATTCCCAAAGGGTAAGTACCCAGACCGTTCCCTATATTTATATAATATATATTTAAATTATATATAATATATATATATATGTGTGTTTTGTGTGTGTGTTTTTTTTGTGTTTGTGTGTGTGTGTGTTCCTTTTTTTTCCCTCCGCCTGCCCCGCCTTTCGGATGAAAGGCTTGTTTGTTTGTATCCCCGGAGCAGAAGTGTTTTTTGTATTACCCCAAGAAAAATC
>CM031601.1:83258717-83261217 GCA_018398815.1 Conus ventricosus | reverse complement strand
GTTGAGGTTGAGGCTTGGGGCTGGGGCAGGGGCTGGGATGGAGTATGGGGTTGGGGTTCTGAAAACGCAGCAGCTTCTGCGGCTTCCGCTGTGAGCTGTATGTGTGATGAATGACGCTAGAAGGTTCACTCGATATGCCAAGTGACTGCTGATCAATCTGTACTGAATTTTTTCTTCTTCTCCTTTTCGTCGGACGATAAAGGCGGTTGAGATTGCCACCACACCTGCAACTGATCTTTATAAGGTAATGGAGATGCTCCACGTGTTGAAAAAAAAAATCACAGCGATTGCATGAAGCAGAAGATGAGGAGGACAACTCACCTTTATGTGGAAGGGTAATGGGATATTTTTGGCAGTGGTTGCCATGGTCCCGGAAGTAAAAAAGGCGACAGGTCTGTCTACCAATCAGAGGACATTACCATTTCTAGTACATGTAGGAAGAGGAGGTCATCGCTGAAGCGAATTAGAAATTACAAAAAAAACAAAAACAAACAACAACACAAAAAAAAGCTCGACTTCTAGCCGCTTGAGACATTTTGACTTGTTTCTATCAAAGATGAAGTGGATTATAAATTGAAGGATGCTGAATTCCAAACCAGTTTTGTTTTTTTTGTCAAAATTTTGTCTTTGTTTTTGACCTCTGTTCTCTTTTACATGCAAACTGATACAAATGTTGGGTAACAAGATTACCCTAAGTCTGTAACCTTTCTGGCGAAAGGTGAGAAGAGCCATGAGAATTCAGCTGTTACCTGTATGGCGAGCGTATGGGGAAAGGGGAAGCAGGAGTGGGAGAAAGGGAAGAGAGGCGGTGGGGGGGGGGGGGGAGGGGGGGGGAAGGGGGGAGGAGGGGAGTAGACCAACTAGTATCTCTCGAAAGTGTGTAAATATCGCCGTCAAACTAGGTCATTATTTTATTGAAGCAGAAGCTTGGAGTCATGTGTACTTTAACCTGCGTTGGCGTGGCAGTGTGCATTACTGATATGTCGCAGCTGTTACCGCTCAAAACTGAAGTAGCTAGAGAGAAAGGGGGGGGGGGGGGGGGAGTACACCCGAAGGTGGCAGTAGACCGAGAGAGTACTGTCCTCAACTGCCGAATCAACCAGCCGAAGACAATCAATCCTGCACCGCCCCTGGAAGCCTGCACTGTGTTACACATAGGGTGCAGGCACTCACAGAGCATTCGAACTAGTACATTTGGCTCTTCTGATAAGTCTGTACGAATGCACACAACTGGCTTTTATGATAAGTGTGTAGGATTGAATTATGGAGCGGAGATGGATGGATGATCTTTTTTTCTTTGTAATGTCACCTTTGATGGAGAGACTTAAAGAAAACCCAAGAAAACAACAACAACAACAAGAACACTCACTAAACTAAAGTGGACTGTAGTGTGTTATGATCACCTCGTTCTTGTCACCATGCAGGCTTTTGTTCTTGAGATGAATGTACAAAGAGATCGTGACGATGACTTAGTTGTGTTTGTTTCTTTTAGCTTTGATAGCCCGTCGACTCCCCGTTTTCTGTCACTGAGAACGATCAGCTAAAACGGAAACAAGTCTTCAAACCGATTGAGTTTGTCAGTACTTTCAAGCGAAGGCTAACAATAATCATGTAGGCTATTGTCTTTATTGCAATTTGTGACCGTCATCATCAAGATAAAACAGCCACTAGCAGTGTATCCCTTTCAGCCTTCTCATGTTCTCAGACCTGCACCCCGGGTGTGCTTGCTATAAACTAAAACAAAGTGTTTGTGCACACACACACACGCATCACACCACACCACACCATATTTCAGTATGCAGTGAACAGGTGAAAAGATCTGCGCCTGAAATATAAGCTTAATCCCTCCCGATCTCCCCTCCCTTTTTAACACATGGACACCGTCCCCTTCCCCTATCCTTCCCTCCACTTCCCAGCCCTCTTCTTCTTTGCTATCGAACTTCGGGCTGAATCCCGGGGAGAGAGAGGGAGAGAGAGAGAGAGGAGAGAGAGGAGGAGAGAGAGAGACGAGAGAGGGAGAGAGAGAGAGAGAGAGAGAGAGGGGGAGACCGACGGACCGACGACGACAGACAAAAGGAAGGGGGCGAAGACAGAAAGAGGACTGATACTAAAGATGGGAGGAAAGCAAGAAAGAAGGTGGGGGGGGGGGGGGGGGGGGGGGGGGGAGCAAGAAAGACAGACAGAAAGAAAGAAGGACGGAAGAAATTTAAAAAAAAACAACAAAAAGACAGAAAGGAGAACTGGGAGAAAGAAGACAGAGAAACTAAAGGAAGAAGGGCCGAGAGAAAGGCGGAAAGAGAGAGAGAGAGAGAGAGAGAGAGGAGAGAGAGAGAGAGAGGAGAGAGAGGAGAGAGGAGAGAGGGGGGGGGAGAGAAACGGGGAAAAAAGGAGTAAGGAAATGAAGGGAGGAAGGAAGGACAGAAAGAAAGAAAAAAGAAAGGAAAGAAAGAAGAAAAGGAAACAGAAAGAAAGAAACCCCAAGGAAGTATTACAGCGGAAG
>CM031601.1:83250071-83258617 GCA_018398815.1 Conus ventricosus | reverse complement strand
AAAGCAAACTGTTACAGCAGCTGGCTGTATTGGGTAGGAGCCGAAGTTCGGGACATCCAACAAAAGGGTTTGTTTTGAGAGTTGTCGGGATTGAGTGTCGCGGAAGGGGACTTGAGGTGGGGTATTAGTGGAAGGTTGAGAGTTTGATACTTTGAGAGAGAGAGAGACAGACAGACAGACAGAGACAGAGAGAGAGAGAGAGAGAGAGAGAGAGAGAGAGAGGGGGGGGATGGTACAGTTTGTTGGTGTTTTATTCTTGCTGCAGCGAAACCATGTCTTAAAAGTGAAGGGGTTAGAGAATGGTGTTTACTACACACACACACACACACACACACACACACACACACACATAGGCCTACACACACACACACACACATATATATATATATATATATAATATATATATATATATATATATATATATTTATATATATATAACAGTTTAAAATAGGGTTTTAAATGAAGCGTAAAATCACCCTACAAACTTGTTTCGAGCAAGTGCTCTCCTCAGGGTATGTATAATCTGGCACGCCACATACCCTGAGGAGAGCACTTGCTCGAAACAAGTTTGTAGGGTGATTTTACGCTTCATTTTAAACCCTATTTTAAACTGTTATGTCGCTCCCTATTTGGTTGAGCATTTTTAGACTTCTGAGTGGTCTTTTAACTCTAATTTTATTTTTATATATATATAATATATATATATATATATATAATATATATATAATATAATATATAAAATCAAGAAGTCGTCCACAGTGTCTTCCCTTCTTTCATTTTCAAATTTTCGCCATTTTCAAGGCTTCATCAGGAACATTATTTACTTTTCTTCAGCTGCTTACATTCTTGACCAAAGGCAGAAGTGTACACAGTTGTTGTTCCTCAGTTTAACGTCTTCCCATTAAAAGTGATATCAGACGATGTGAGTGTGTGTAAGTGTGCGCGCAAGCATGCGCGTGTGTGCGCGTGTGCGCGTGCACGCGCGCATGTGTGTGTGTGCGCGCGCGTGTGTATGTGTCTGTGTGAGTGTGTCTGGCGTGTGTCTGTGTGGACATGTGCACGCCTGTCTGATTCAATTACAATAACAAATAAGCACCCCCCCCCCCCCCCCCGGCCCCGCATGTCGGGAACACATTCTTTTAAGCGAAAAAAAAATCCAGTTACACAATATATAAAACTATAAGGAGAGCGTCCAATGGACCACTTAGTCAGTTCTTGAGCACTTGTGTGTGTGTGTGTGTGGGTGTGTGTGTTTTCGCTCATGCCCCATTTGTCAGTTAATTAATTCGGCGTATCTATGGAATCCATCTATGATAATTTGATAGTTTACATTTCTGAAATTCATAGCACAGAGACAGTGCCTTGGCTTCGCTTGACCTAATCTTCTCTCTCTCTCCTCTCTACACTCTCTCTCTTGCATGCTTTTTATCTTTCTCCATCGCTACACAAGGACCACATTTTCTCCCTCGGTTGAAATCACGGGTAACGCACTCCACTCACTTCACCTCACATGCACAACACAACACACCGCGCGCTCGGCGCACACACCCTCACACTCACACACAAACACTCTCATGCATGCGCGCGACGCACGCACGCTACCACACACACACCACACACACTCTCACACACACACACACACAACCACACACACACACACACACGCACGCACGCACAGCTACAACACACACAACACACACATCAACAACACACACACAACACACACACGACACACACGGATAAAGCACGCGCGCGCGCTGTTTCGGTGTTGTTCTGGGCCAAAGTGCCGAATACAAAACGCAATCTCGAACAGTTACCGCCCAATACGAAAAAATGGCAAGAGGCATAACGAAGTCTGTCCACTGGGATGTTGAATCGGAAAATCCATCGCCAGCTGAGACAGGACTGAGCCATTGGCACCCTTTGACATACTCTCTCTCTCACTCTCTCTCTCGTCTCTCTGTCTCTGTCTTCTGTCTTCTTTCTCTCTCTCTCTGCGCACTCTCTCTCTCTCTAATCTCTCATCTCTTGACTCTCTCTCACTCACTATCTCTGTCTGTCTTTCTCTCTCTCTCAGACTGTCTGTCTGTCTTTCTCTCTTCTCACTCATCTCTCTCTCTCACAGTCTTTCTCTCCTCTCTCTCTCTCTCCTCTCTTCTCACTCTCTCTCTCTGTCTGCTTTCCTCTCACTCTGTCTTTCAGTCTGTCTCTCTCTCACTCTCTCTTCTCTCTCTCTCACTCTGTCTGACAGTCTGTCTTTCTCTACTCACTCTGTCTCTCGTCTCTGTCACTTCTCTCTTCTGTCTGTCTGGTCTCTCTCTCTCTCTTGCTCATTTGATTAAAGGTATCCCTAACCCTCCTCTCTCATAGTACCCCCCTCTCTCTCTCTCTCTCTCTCCACTCATTCCGGATGATTTAAAAGATCTCTCTCCACTCTCACTCACTCTCTCCTCTCTCTCTCTCTCTCACATTGGCTGTCCTCTCCCCCCCCTGTATGTTTATTCTGCCCCCTCCCCCTTTCTCTCTCTTCTCTCTCTCTGACTCTCCTCTTCTCTCTCTCTCTCTCCGCTCTCTCACGCCATTTTTAGCGCCGTTGCACAACGCCAGCGGTGACGGAATGATTCAGCCAGTACTACTGCACCTCCAAACTGGACAGAAATGTGCTGGCGGACGACAAGCGTTGGGGCCACGTACAAACGGTTCGTGCAAAGTCCGCCAAATAGAGAGAAACTACAAGCGTGGGATGCATACTACCTCAGCGGCGGGCCTCGTGGTTCGAATAAAACACCTGCCCAACAACGTGTGGTTCGCGCCTTGCCTCCACACAAACACATTGATAGGACAGGCCAGGTCATCAAGCGTCTGAACTCAAATTTCTGAAATATAATGTTGAAAATCTGTATAAAACACTTGCTGGACATTTCTTTTGGTGTAAATTTTGGTTTCAGATTTCGACATTATTATGTTTAAACGGAAACTATCATTGAAGCCTCTTTGACTTTATAAGCGACTATAATGAGTATAGAAAAATTTAGCTCCCCAGCCAAAAAATTTGTCATCCCACGTTAGAAAATCTGGAGGTGTTTTATTACTTACAGAAAACAGTTTGCTTGACCTTGTGAAAGAAATTGAATTTTAGTTTGAGAATGTGGTTGTTTCTCCGAAAAATAAATGCGAATTTGTGTTGAATAAAGATTATTCTTATTGCGTTATATGTATCCCAGAATGAGGACCCACTTTATCAACAACAAGGAACTGAAAGATGGTAATCAGATTCTTGAAGAAAAGTATTGCAATCAATCAATTATGAAAATGTTTCACTTCGTAATGTGTGGAGACTTCAAACGCTAGGACAGTAATGAACACCTACGAGGAGAAGAGTTTCAAATTATGTACAGTGTGCAGATGGATGAGAGGACGATAGAAACATAAAGCGGAATGATCCACTGAAGTAATATGAGACAATAAGGACACCCGCTGTTTGGATATTCAGGTATATCAGTAAAAACTATACGAAAGTAAAATGGATCATGTAACCACAGATGCAGAAGGCGAAATTACTTTTGAACTCCCCACAAGGTTTAAAGTGATTAATTGCATATTTATTAGGTGACGATAGAATATAGCTTCTGAATGTCCAAATAAAAGTGAAATTGAAAATCTTTATTTCATGCAAAAACCAGAGTCAGCTTACATGAAGACAATGTCCAGTCAGAAAAGATCGCCAGCTAAATCCATCACCAGTGGGGGGAAAAAAGAGCGAGTGAAAGGGTCAGAATAAACGAACAGAAGAATAAATGACGAGTAAAATTCTGACGAATTTAAAGAGAGTATTTCCACAGCTCACGAAAATAATTAAATTATGTGAATGAGTGTGTTGAACTTTTCGAATGCTAAAATGAGCAGCTAGCGTGCATGATTAGGATGTAAGAAGGAATGAAAAGAACATCGAACGAATGGTTTGAATGATGAATGTAAAAGAAGAAAAAATTAGTCAAAGACATTGGTACCACCAATTTCAGAGAGCTAAACAGTCCCCAAAAGGAAAAATTGAGAGAAGTAACCATTTAAAAAGAATAGAGAAACAATACATAGAACGAGAAAAGAAAAGACAAGAGGGCAATTGAAACGAAAACAAAAATGCAAAAGTTAAAAGAGTCGATAAATGAACCAGGTTAGTTTTGGACGACAATCAGGTCAATAATAGAAAGGCTGTTCTCTATAATGAAATAACTTCACACAGGCACGACCCATTTTTAGTTCCTTCAACTCATTAGAGAATAACACAAGACAAAGCATATACCGAAGACGTTTGAAGTCCGTAAGAAACGATGGGAGAACCTATAAGTTAATGATCCTATCAACAATAAAAAGAAGTGAATTATCCAAGATTTGCATCTCAAAAATGGCAAAAGTGCAAGAACAGATAAAATAATTAGTGAGAAGAAAGAACATGCAAATGATTCCGTCCTAAACTTTTTGGTTCGATTTGTTAATTTTATTTAAAAAACAACATTATTTGACAATGGGACATTTCCCAAGGGATGGTCGAAATCAAAATATTGAACCGATCTATAAAAAGGGGATGCAAATAGACCATAAAATACGAGGCTTAAAGCTCTTACAAGCGTTGTATAGTAAGTGTAACACTTAAATTTTATAAACAAAAGAATAACAAATTGGGCACAGAAGAGGAGAAAGATAGATTAAGAACAGCAGTATTTCGAGCAGGATACAGCCTATTGACCAAAATTTCACTTTGTATCATTAGTACAAAAGTTACTCATGAAGAACACTAAACAATAGTCTCTTTTGTGGACTATTAAAAAGGCGTTTGACTCTATAAATAGAAATATGTTATGGCATGTCCTGAGAAAAACTGGTGTCAAAGGTAAATTGAAACCTGGCGCTTTGTGAATAAACAAAACGGTCATTGCTTGTTTGCGTAAAAGAATGCATATTCGGAATTTAATTTATGTCCACAGTGGCGTAAACCAGCAGGGACTTTTGAGACCACATAGCTGATTGCATATTTTATAAATGAATAATCCCTTGAAAATTCCAGAAAAGGATAGACCATGGTGTAATCATATTTATCCCAGGAGCTGTTGAATTATTTATGTTGCATTTGCAGACGATGAAAATTAAGTTTCAAGCACTTCTGTTGGTCTAACAGAATCAGCTTGATGGTAAGTGAGAGGCAGAAGATTACAATTAACTGTTAATTAAGATAAAACCAAATATAAATAATTTTTTCGCATGGGTGGTTACTTGTCTCGGAGAGAAAAAGGAAATACTCTAATCGAGGAAAATGTAAAAATGCATACAAATACCCACGGAATGATCTTAACAACGAAAGTTAAGTTACCATAACCGAATGGACTGAAACGTTAGAAAGGGAAGAAAGGAGTAATAGAAATAAAATCTAAGGAGCAATGGAAAAAAATACATGCAATCAACCCTCTTAATATTGGAAGTTATTTGATACACCAATAGAACCAATGTTCACAAATGCACAGAAATATGGGGAACTTGAAGAAAATTTTGCAATGGAAAAAGTCCAGACTTTATGCGATAAAAAACGGTTTCAAAATAATCCATTGCTGCAATCAAATACAATTGCTATATGGCGAATCTGAAGATATCCTCATTTTTCATACGATCATTTGGGAAATGCTTAAATATAGGTTAAAACATCAAACCCAACAACCTACAAGCAGATATGAAGACAAGGCATAACGAAATGTAACTGCGCAATTTTAGTTAGGAAAGCAGAACTAGGGATGCTACAATAAAACAGGTTTGACAGTAAAACTGCGTAAATTGTGTGGTATGGCTTAGTCAGGGGGTTGGCGAAAAAGAAGCATATTAATGTAGGAATTAAAAGAACCGTCTCATCGCATGTTATAAACAAAATTGGCATTCCAAGAGGGAAGATGAATCAGAATTATTCCTGGTTCCATACGTTTAAAAGTAATTCAACCTGATAAATTTCTGACGTAGTTACCAATAAATGGCACAGGATTATGCTTGCAAGATATAGGAAAGTAGGACACTAGGACTCAAAGCAAAGAAAAGAGGGTTTTAATCCGAAGGCAATGTTGGACGAAGGTGTGAGTAATTGTACAGATGGTATGAGAGAAAAAGAAGACCATTTCTATTCTCTTGTGTCGGCTTATAACCGTATATCAACAGAAGTACTCACTCAACTTAATTAATATTATAGCGACGAAAATCATGAACCTATGTAGTTTGTTGAACCTCTGACAATAAAGGATAATACCACTACTGCTAAGAATGTGGCAGAAGCATCAAAAGATAGGAAAAAGAAAATGTTCGATAAGAACTAAATGTTATGAGTTTTTCATGTAATCCAGCAAGTTTGATGACCTTGGTAAGAAATGGTTATTGATTCTTTCACTAGTATAGTATTAATCCGTTACAATTCATGTTTCTTATCATTATAACTAGTTTATATCGGCGCTGCAAATAAAGATGAATACCCCCTTGACATAAAGGCCATGTAGGCCAATGACAATAAAAAACGGTATCTGAAGCGTCAGAAGCGACTCCTCTCTCTCCTCTCTCTCACTCAACTCTGAATTTTGAAGAACTCATCCCCCTCCCCTTTCTCTCTTTCTCCCCCCCGCCCCCCCCCCCCCTCCCCCCCCCGCATCCACACACACTCGATCGATCGCCTCTTTTTCCAGAGAGAGAGAGTTCACTTGATGTACTTTTATACGGGTTCCAGTTTCAGCCAAATAATCAAAGAAAACATACAAACAAAACAAAGAGAGACCCTAAGAAACGAACACACACACACACACACACCACACACACCACACACACACACACACCACCACACACATACTCCATCACAACATACACGAACGCGCCGCGCGCGTGTGCGTGCGTGCTTATACACACACACACAAAACACACCACATACACACATACAACACACACACACCACACACACCAACACACACACACACACATACACACACATTCACCCATGTCTCATGTCCTGAAGAATCTCATGCACATCACCCATCAATCCCCTCCCACTCTCTCTGTCTTCTCTCTCTCTCTCACTCTCACTGGCCCGGTTCCCAATATCCCCTTCCCTCCCCGCCCCCCCCCCCCCCCCCCCCCAACTTAACCCTATCAGTATCCCAGGGACTTGGCAACGCTTGATATTTCACGCCCCGAGCCGGTCCCCTGGGAAGCCGTGTGTTGGAAGGTCGAGCACCCCGGGGAAGCAAGGGTCAGGCGGTTTGCGTGTAAAGCTGCCATGAATTACGTCCCCTCTGTCAGGCCCCCTAGCGACCTCTGGCGACCCGGCGCTCGGGCGTGTCGGTCTTTCTCGGCCGGCGATGAGTTACGTCCGCTTTGAGACCTTTTTTGTGGGGGGATGGGGTTTGGGGATGGGGTGCAGATTGGGGAGGGTTGGGGGGTGCAGATTGGGGGGAGGAGGGATGGGGGTGACATGGTGGTGGTGGTGGTGCCCCTCTACCCAACAACACCACCATCCCCTTATCCCCCCCACCTCCTTGCGCATTCCTTCGCAGACCCATACTTCTTCTCCCTTTTCTCTAAGCCCTCCAATTGAAATGAGCTTCATGACATCTTCTTTTCGCCCTCAAATGAGTCACACTGAATGATACTTATTGAAGGAAAGCCCGGGCAGGTGAACAAAGTTACGTTTGTAACCTTGAAATGGGAGAAAGAGAAAGAGAGAGAGAGAGAGAAGAGAGAGAGAGAGAGTTCATGAACATTATAGTTCCCTTCTCCAAGGTAGCAAATTTCAAAATCCAGTGCAGCTTCTCAAAGTTGGCAGAGGACGACGGTGACGGTTGAATCATCAGGAAGAAAAACAAACATAAGGTGCGTGTCCGACAAACACACACAAAAAGACTGAACAGACCGTACAATAGACCTGTTTCTTTTTTGCGATAAATGTTCATAGAAAGTTTAGAACATAGTTTAGACGTGACAGATTTTTAAAACAAGGAATCTGAGATACACAATTTAAGAATATAGACATAATTATAGTGAAAGGATATTTTGAATAAGTTGCGATTAAAATGACAAGTTTTTACACCAAGCACTTAAAGGTATGGACAGGTCATTTTATTGAGTGTATAGGTTGACATTGCTTTATAAGTCGTGATACACTCTAAACTCATTGCCCACACTTCGAAGGCACGCAGTTGAAACACGTAGAGAGAGGGTAGTTGACCGACAGACGGACAGACAGACAGAAGAGAGAGAGAGAGAGAGAGAGAGAGAGAGAGAGAGAGAGAGAGAGAGAGAGTGGCAGGGAGAAATGATATTGAGAGCAGGAGAGAATGGTTTGTGGAGATCTGGTTTTGTGATACGGTGTGTGGAGATCTGTTTTTGTGATACGGCTACCCTCATTGAAAATGATATTAATAATTAATCCTCGAGCCTTGTGCGCAACTCTCCTTAGAGACTCTTCAATCGAAAATTTAGAGCCATCCTGTTTTCGTCTTTCCTGCTGTGTGCAGATCCTGCTGTGTGCA
>CM031601.1:83232571-83240071 GCA_018398815.1 Conus ventricosus | reverse complement strand
GGAGACGCAGACAAGCAAGCACACGAGCATGCGCGCGCGCACACGCACACACACACACACGCACGCGCGCGTGCGCACACACACACACACACACACACACACACACACACACACACACGCGCGCGCAAGCACGCACGCACGCGCGCACACGCACACCCACACACACACACACACACACACACACACACACACACAACACACACACACACGAGCGCGCGCGGCACGCGTACACACACACACACACACACACACACACACACACACACACACACACACACACACACACACACACACACACGACTACTAAACGGAGATTGAGATAGAAGGGCCTAAAGAAAAGAACCTGCAGACGCAAAAATGACAAAACGGCAATAAAGAAGAAGAAAAGAAAGAAGGAGGAAGAAAAGAAGAAGAAGAAGGAGGAGGAGGAAAGGAAATGAAATCAGAAGACTGAAGGTGTTCCCCAAAAGAGGACACCACACTCAGGAACAATGCAATGTGCAGATAAGATCGTGCAAGGGAAAAATGAAAACCAAGAGGGGGAAGTGAAGAAAGATAAACAGAGGCATGCAATTACGGGAGCAATCCTCTCTCTCTCTCTCTCTCTCTCTCTCTCTCTCTCTCTCTCTCTCTCTCTCTCTATCTCCCTCTCTCTCTTCTTCTCTTTGCTCCCTTCTCTTCTTCTTTCCCCTCTTCCTTTGTCTCTATTCTTCTCTTCTTCTGCTGCTTCACTCTCTTCTCTGTCTGTCGTCTGTCTTCTGTCTCTCTCTCTCTCTCTCGTCTCTCTTCTCTGTCTCTCTCTCTCTCTCTCTCTCTCTCTCTCTCTCTCTTACTCAGTCTTTTTATCCATCCTTTGATACTTCTAGTACTATCTGCGTCTTGTCTGTCTCTCTGCTCTCTCTCGTCTCTCTCTCACACCCACCCCCCACATCACTAACAAATATAATATATAATCTCAGTCTATTCTGTCTCTCTGCTCTCGTCCCGCGCACACAACACACACACACACACACACACACACACACACACACACACACACACACCACACGCTCATCGTACGCACGCGCAGAGCGCACGCACGACGAACGACACAACACACGACAACGACACACAGAGTCACACACACGGATCACAACAGAGAGAGAGAGAGAGAGAGAGAGAGGACAGACAGAGAGGAGACCGAGAGTGTCCACATCGGTATTCACCGCAACGACTCTGCCAGAGCACACACAACTCTCAGTGTGTGGCCGCAGACTTTTCTCTCCTTTCCCCCTGCCATTAACAGCAGCCCGCACTGAACTTCTGATAAGTGAGATTCTTCACCTCCAGTCACAGCTAGCTGATGATCCCACTTTTTCTCTTCTCTTTTTTTTTTTTCTTTCACCTTGGTTCTTTTATTAACAGATGGCCCCATAAAAACGAAAAGCGCATTGATTCGTGTCCGTTCCATGCTGTAAGTGAAGTCGACAAGGGGCAAGAATGAAGCCTGTCATTCCTGTCCTCGTGTTTGTTTGTGGTTGATGTTGTTGTTGTCGTTGTTGTTGTTGTTGTTGTTACCTTTGCTTCTGTTGTTATTATGGATGGTTTTCAATGTGTGGCTGACTGCATTTTCGTTGTTGTTGTTGTTGTTGTTACCTTTGTTTTTGTTGTTAGTATGGATGATTTTCAATGTGTGGCTGATTGTATGAACGGTTTTACGCTTTCGCCTTTTGCAGAATATTTGATACTTGCGTAGTAGTGAGTGGTGGTTCACGGACCCGGTATTGAATATTGAGAGGATGTTTTCAATACGAAGGATTTCGTAGTATGTGTGATTTGCGTGACGTCTAGTATCATTTTGACAAAATGAGTATGATTGGTGTGCAGGTTTAGTGTGTTTCGTGTGCGGTTTCGTGGGAGCGTGTGCCGTCGATTCAGAGTCACTTGTGTGCTGTCATTTTAGTGAGTTGTGTGCTGTCATTGTAGTGGGCAGTCTGTCAGTATGATTTGCTTGCAGTCATTTCAGTGTGATATGGGTGCAGTTTAATGTGACTCGTGTGTTGTATGTTTTGTGTGTTGTATGTGTTGTGTGTTGTATGTGCAAATGACTGTGCTTTGTGTGTAGTTAGATATGGTTTCTGTCCAATGTAGAGCGATTTCTGTTCGGCAATGCAGTACTGACTCTTTTGAGAAAAAAACCAAATGGCGTTCCGGTTTGACTGCATTCAAAGCTGTGCGTAGGGAGCTGACCAATCAGCGATTTCCCGCTGCTTTTGTCCACCAATCACAATGAAGGTTACAGAGTTCGCTGAGTCACGCAGCTCGACAAATATACATTAACGTGTATGACTAATACAAGACAGAGACAGAAAAAAACAAGACGAACAGTCTACGGCTTCTAATTTATCTTCTTTCTGTTTCAAAATCCACATTCCCTTCAGTTCAGACAAGATGAGCGTTATCTACAAGTTAAAAAAAATGGAAATCTTTTCTTATTTTGTGCAACCATTATACCCCACCACTCCACCCTCATCCCACCTACCCCCATGCATCGAAAATAGTAAGGTCCTCCGAGTGGTCGGGAAAAAAGCATTGGAATGTTCACTTTCAACTGAAGCCTAAAACTGAAAACCTTAATATACGTGGTTTTCATTGAGAAAACAGGTGTGTGGATCACGTATGTGTGGGGCTGAGGGGGAGGGGTCGTTGCTTGAGGAGTCGGGGGAATGTCGAGCCCAAGCTCTCCATTCTCTATTCCTGGTCGCCAATCAGTGACACGAGATCAGTACAAAATATCAGTGTCTCTTTTCCTTTAAATCACCTCAGTTTCTGCTCTGTCATTATCTTCTAAGCGACAGAAAGGGTGGGGGAGAGGTTGGAAGGGGTAGGGGGTGGCAGAGGGATGGGAGGAGGGGGGGGGACTCTAAAGTTGGAAGCGATTCGGAATGGGTTTTCGGCACACGCGAAATAGGGCTTCTGGTACTCAGTTTAGATTAAAATAGCGCTAGGTCTTTGAGATACCACACACCTGGCGAACGCTCATTGCTGACGTACTCTTAAGTGATTTCTTGTTAGTGTTTTAACTGCCTGCTCCCCAACTCACGTATTTAAAAAACAAAAACTAAACGAACGCGCGCGCACACACACACACACACACACACACACACACACTGACACCCCCCATCCCCCCCCCCCCCCCCCCCCCGCCCACACACACACACACACACACACACACACACACACACACACACACACCTAAGCAGCGCAGAATTTACCAGCTTCCCAACTCCGGAGCCTATAAAGCAGACAAGCCCTGACAAGAGTCAGACCAGGTCAGAACACTGAACTCGTTGTCAGAGTTGCGAATTCAAATCCCGCTAGAAGCTCAATGTGACAATGGCTGTTTCCATGTCTTGATCCACTCTGATGTGTTGTCGGTTGTGTGTGTGTGTGTGTGTGTGTGTGTGTGTGTGTGTGTGTGTGTGTGTGTGTGAGAGAGAGAGAGAGAGAGAGAGGGAGAGAGAGAGAGAAAGAGAAAGTGAGTGAAAGAAAGGGAGAGAGAGAGAGTGTTTTGTGTGTGTGTATGTGTGTGTGTGTGTGTGTGTGTGAGAGAGAGAGAGAGATAGAGAGAGAGAGAGAGAGAGAGAAGGGGAGAGAGAGAAGAGGTGTGTGTGTGTGTTGTGTGTGTGTGTGTGTGTGTGTGCGTGTGTGTGTGTGTGTGGTGGTGTGTGTGTGTGTGTGTGTGTGTTGTGTGTGCGTGTGTGTGTGTGTGTGTGAGAAAGAGAGAGAGAGAGGTGGGGGTGGATGGTGTGGTATTAGAGTCGTGTTTGATAGGCCCCTCTCCTCCCATTCTGACGGGGTGGTTATGTCTACCCGTATGAAGCATAGCCTGGGTGGATGAGAACGCTACACCCGACTGTTGCCTAATCAAAACTGATGTAGGTAGGTAGGTGTGTTCTGAAGCCCGCCTGCATCGCTAAGCGTACTGATAACCGTTAGAGGCATGTTCCACCACCGGCCGGAAAATTGCTGCTGACATACACAGTTAACGATACTTTCTTTAGTTCGTGGGCACGTGTGTCTAGACCATAACTCGTGTGAAAAGAGAAAAAAAAAATACAAAAACAAAAAAACCAACCGACCTAACAAACAAAAACAGCAGGTATGAAAAACAAACTTCCAGAAACAAAACGATACTGAACAAAACAGAAGACAGAAACACCAGCAACAATACTATAAAAAAAAACCTGATAGAATAAAAAGAAAAAAAGAAATACTCCTAGAAACAAAGCAGAATAAAAAGAAAAAAAGAAATACTCCTAGAAACAAAAGCAGGCAAATACTAACACAATCGAAACTTGTCCTCGTCGCTTCCATTCGCCTCCCGTCCACCCATTCTACCCCTCCCCCCCCCCCCCCCCCCCCCCAAACCCCCCCGCCACCTCTCCCATCCTTCCCCCCCCCCACCCCTCCCTACGCCACCCCCCTTTCCTCCCCGCTTGGAGCCGACATAATCAGGTCTGGAGTCAGAATTACGCTGGTTAAGTCTCCACTCCAGCCTGCCTTGATAAGCTTACCGATTACTCTCCCGGACGAATCCCACCTGCCGATCCGTCGCTGATAACCTAATCAACGGAATTTCTTTAGTTCGTGGCCCGGCGTGTATGCCGAAACTCACTCGCGGGTTAAAAAGCAAAACGAACCAAAAAAATACAGCACGGGCATTCGACTCCTCAGTCCCCCCCGCCCTCTCTCACGCCTCCACCTCAACCCTTCGTTCTACCCTCCCCACTCCTTCCCTCTCTCTCTTCCAAACCATCACCATCATCTCCATTCGCCGCCGCCCCGTTCTCCTCGTCCCAGAGGCTGTGGCCGATATAAGAATGTCTGGAGTCAGGATGAGAGTGACGTAAGTTCTCTGCTCAAGCTTGCCGTTGATCAGCTTACTGATAACGCTCACCGTTTAAGTCCCACCTGCCGAAACGTTACCGAGAACCTAATCAACGGCAGTTCACGTCGTATGTGGTATCTGTCGCGTGTGTTGTAATTCTCCTGTTTACAAGATAAAAAAAAGGAAAATGAGCACGGACAACAACATTTAGGACAGTGAAAACGAAAAACGAGAAACCATGTATCTTCTCATATTCGTAGTGGTTTCTCGTTTCTTCGTTTTCACTGTCCTAAATGCTTTTTGATTTTGCCTGAAGAAGGCCCAAGAGGTCGAAACGCATTGTGTCTTGCCCTGTACTTTGTCTATATCCTTGGCGGTAACTAACCCCCTCTCTTTCTAAATTTTGCTTCATTTTCCCGCCCTCAGTCACTCCGTTTTGAAACTTAATAGTTATGCTTTGGAAAGATGCCTATTGTGATCACGAGCCTTTAATTAATTAATTAATTAATTAATTAATTAATTAATTGTGCTTTATTAATTAATTAATTAATTAATTGTGCTTTATTGGGAGATACAGAGGGTTTACTACGGAAAGATGGTAGAAACTACATTGTTTTGTCATTGTTTCTTATTGTTGTTGTTGTTTGGGTTTTTTTTTCTTTGTTAATATCACAGGTTTTCTTAACTATTGTTTGCGCGCGCACGCACGCACACGCACACACACGCACGCACGCACGCACGCGCACGCACGCACGCACGCATATCGCATAATCATCTCGTAGTCCGGAGCACGGAGCAGACATAACAATCGCCCGGCGTCAGAATTACTCGGGGGGGGGGGGTAGCTAGCTGCCCTTTCCACTCAAGCCTGCAACGACTAACGGCCTTTGTTCCATCTCCAGAAAGCGTTATTAGGCTTGGCAACGACCAGGCCGTTGCTCGCTCATTTTGGCCGGCTCTGGTTTCCTTCCGGCTGAACTGATCGCCGTGTAAGATAACTGATACTAGTCACCCTACTTACGTGATGGAAACTATGGGGGAATACAGGATTTGAACGCGCGGTGGTGCGGGGGGATCGTGGGTAACGGTTGTAACGACTTAACTGCGAGCTTTCGCGCCTCTGTCGTAACAATAACGCGGCCATTACTACAGGGGAAGTTCGCGTGTTTTCCTTTCTCTTTGGATACTTTTTGCCTCCCCTGTTTTTGCGCTGGGAAGAGGTTGGAAACCTGGGAAGGAATGTGTGTGTGTGTGTGAGTGGGTGAGTGGGTGGGTGTGTATGAGAAGGGGTTGAGAGGAAATACACACGCACGTGCGCGCCCACGGACATACGGTTGCGTGGGCACTTTATAAATGTCACTAGTTTAACCCTTTGAAGGGAGAAAACGAGTCAAGATATTTCATTATCGATGCTCATGCCCTTAGGTAACATCTCTCGCAATTCTCTGGCTGTCTGAATGTCTGCCTGTCTGTCTGTCTGTCTCTCTCTCTCTCTCTCTCTCTCTCTCTCTCTCTCTCTCTCTCTCTCCTCTCTCTCTCTCTCTCTGTCTGTTTCTCTCTCTCTCTCCTCTCCTCTCCTCTCTCTCTCTCTCTCTCTCTCTCTCTCTCTCTCTCTCTCTCTCTCTCTCTCTCTCTCTCCCCAATCTCTCTGTCTGTCTGTCTGTCTGTCTGTCTGTCTGTCTCTCTCCATCCCTCCTCTCCCCAATCTCTCTTTCTTTCTCTCTCTGTCTCTCTCTCTCTACCTCTCTGTCTCTCTCCCTCTCCCCCCCCCCCCCCCCACCCCCACCCCTTCCTCCCATGCCAGAAAAGACCAGCCTTCCCGGAAACGGCTGCTGCCAACTCTAGAATCGTTTTATATGTATAGTGGAAGAGACGAGACACTCACGGCAGAAGAGCGGAGGCAGCTGCAAGCTGGGGAACGATAACTAAATCCCTGACAGCAGACAGGCCTGTGTTATCACTCGGCTCCTCGGGCTCGCGGCAACTTGCCGGTGACAGTGAGGCCAGTGAGAAACACAGTTGTGTCAACATTGTACGGACTCCCCTGCCAACTAGCTACCAGCATGCTGGGTGTGTGTGTGTGTGTGTGTGTGTGTGTGTGGTGTGTGTGTGGTTTTTTTTTCCCCTTCCTCTGCCTGTTTTATTTTGTGTTTTAATATGGAACAGAATCTGGGTTGTTTTGTTAATGCTGTCTCTCTGTCTTTGTCTCTGTCTCTCTCTCTGTCTTTCTCTGTCTCTCTCTCTCAGTCTCTCTCTCTCTCTCTCTCTCTCTCTCTCTCTCTCTCTCTCTACCTGTTTCTCTGTCTGTTTCTCTGTCTTTGTCTCCCTGTCCCAGTCTTTCTCCCCCTGTCTGTCTGTCTGTCTGTCTGTCTCTCTGTATCTCTGTCTCTCCCATTGTCATATTTGTCCTCTCTCTCACTCTCTCTCCCCTCCCTCACACCCTCTCTCTCTCTCGCTTTTTCGCTCGCTCTCTTTCTCTATTTCTTCTCCCCCCCCCCCCCCCCCGTCTCTCTCTTCTCTCTCTCTCTCTCTCTCTCTCTCTCTCTCTTCTCTCTCTCTCTCTCTCTCTCTTTGTGCACACACACACACACACACACACACACACACACACACACACACACACACACACT
>CM031601.1:83220071-83225071 GCA_018398815.1 Conus ventricosus | reverse complement strand
TTCCACTCCTCTCTCTTCCGTTTGTGTGTGTGTGCGTGTGTGTTGTGTGTGTGTGTGTTGTGTGTGTGTGTGTGTGTGTGTGGTACGTGCGCGCGCGCGCGCGCGTGTGTGTGTGTGTGTGTGTGTGTGTGTCTGTCTGTCTGTCTGTCTGTCTATGTCTCTGTGTGTGTACGTACGTTGTGTGTGTGTGTGTGTGTGTGTGTGTGTGTGTGTGTGTGTGTGTGTGTGTGTCCCTCTCTCTCTCTGTCTGTCTCTCTCTCTCACTCCCCCCCCCCTCTCTCTCTCTCTCTCTCTGTTTCTCACCCCACACCTCCCGCTAGCTGCCCTGCCACTCCTCTCTCTTCCGTTCTCTGTGTGTGTGTGTGTGTGTGCGCGCGCTCGCGCGCGTTTGCGGATGTGCGTATATGTGTGTATGTGCGCTTGTATGTGTATGCGCATGTGCACGCGCGCGCAGTTGTGTTTATACTCACATACGCAGCTAACGCGTATGATATCCTTTGACGAAGAATCACGAACGACAAGCGTGGTCCGGTCTCTTGGAGGGAGGGAAGGGGGAAGAAAGGGGCGGAAGGGGGAATCTGTCGGGCCGCTGACGTCAAGCCGCTCTCTACGAAAAAAAAAAAAATGAAAGAAAGAAAGAAAAGGAAAAAGAAAAAAAAAGGAAAAGCAAGGGGAAAAAAAAACAAAGAAAAAAGAAGAAGACAGAAAAAAAGAGAAGGAAAGCGGCCCTTGTCCCTGTCCAATCAGTTGTCCTTTACCAGGGGAAAGAAGGCCTTTTGCTTGTCTTGTTTTCCGACCGTCTCGGAGCGGAGCGGACCAGCCGTCAGACCTGATTTCTTTCCGACCAGGATCAGATTTTTCTCCCCCGTCTCTATGGCAGCATACTATTTGCAAAAGACCGTGGTGGCCGCTTGTACGTTATGGTCAGGCGAAAACACTGATTTTCTTCAACAAAAGGGTGATGATTATTGGTGTTCCTTAAAAAAAAAGATAACAAACAAAGGCGAAAAGAACAAACAAACAAAAACAAAAACGGCTCGTTTTATTCTCATCGTTTAGAACATTCTATACCTATACCCGCGTTTCTTGTTACTGATTTCAGTTCAGAATTTCACGCAATAACCCTGTTCAAGGTGATCAAGAATAACTGACTTAGGTTTCCTATGGGAGCAAGAGTTACCCTACTGTTTATTGTTTACTGTTCCCTGCCTCATTTCATGTTCAATTTTGACTTCGATGTTAACATCAATTCGTGCCGCGATTAAACACTTCTTGACCTGCACACCCAGTAGTTCGGAGCAGAAACAAAACGTCCGACAAGATCATTTTTAACATCGGCGCTTTCCAAAAGATGTAGTCTATCTCCTTTGCTAATGACATTATTCACACAGCACAGCCATGATTTTCGTTCTAAAAGCCCGACCATTGCAGTTATAGATTTTCCGAAATTGCTACTATGGAGAGCCTCACACTTCCTGCTGATGAAACAGCATACAGACAGGAGGTTGGGAAAATGGTGGACTAGTTTGAGATCAATGTTTCAGAATCCAAAGGATCGCATGATTTCAGAGGGAAAAAAACACTTCTCTCACCATGGTCCATCAAAGATCAAACAATTGAACAACTGGAATTAAGGAAGCAAGTCTGTTTCATGTCCCGTCACAGATGATTGCAGACATTTTAATTGGATGATTAATTTCACATTAGGTTGTGATCATTAGACAGAAAAAACATAGAGGGAAAGGAGGATTGTGGGGAGAAGCAGGCAAGATAAGGGGAAGGAGGTACTTACCCGGAGTGATCTAGAGTACATTTACAGAATATCATTTAACGGACATTATAATAGACAAGTCGTCAGCTTAACCAAAGAAACCACTGAAACAACGCTCAGTGCATTTTCCTGTAAGGAAGGCTATCATTAAACCGGTCACAAAAATATGCTGAACAGTGATATGACTGTGGCAGATACACTTGATATCACGACAGTGTTTAGTCCGTAATGATCGACACTTACTTCGCAATGAATTGCATAAAGGTCTGAAAGTTAGACTTTGAATATAAGTCTGCAGATCAAAATATAAAAAAAAAACCGTCTAAAACAGTCCCTTTGATGAGGTCTTGAAGATGAACTGATATTCTTCAAGGTTGAATCATTCAAATGTTTAGGAGTGCATAACTCTGAACACACTCAGCTGAGACGCCAAGATCACATCGGCACGCAAGAAAGCAGAACACAGGCTATATTTTTCACAACTGAAAAAAGTTCTGATTAGTTTAGCCGTCTTGACCCAATGCTATCAGTCAGCCCGTCATGGGTCGATCAGTCAGCCCGTCATGGGTCGATCAGTCAGCCTGTCATGGGTCGATCATCGTCTGAGATGGATCTGCCTCTGCCAGAGACAGGTTGGGAGCAAACCTTGTGGTGTAAAGGCCACCCACAAAGAACAGCCCCCCCCCCCCCCCCCCCCCCCAAAAAAAAAAAAAAAAAAATGCCACCTTAGGATATTATCCATAAAATGTGCCCAGGACTCAAAGCCAGATCCATCAGTCCGATGGCACACACCCAGCCAGTCATCTGTTCCAGTTTCTGCCGTCTGGCAGAAGGTACCGCTGCTGTAAGTGCAAGACGAACCGTGTGAAGAACAGCTTGTACCACTTGGCCACTATACAGTTTGGCTGTAGACCCTATCTCCTGCTGTCTGTTTCAAACTCCATCAGTTTACCTTGCGCTGCAGTATGCATAGTTATCATTTGGCTTCATTATGTCGTGTGCGTGTGTGGACATGAGGAGCGGGGGGTGTTTGTGTGTGTAGCTGTTATTTGGCATAGTTGTTTCGCGCGCGCGCGTGTGTGTGTGTGTGTGTGTTGTGTGTGTGTGTGTGTGTGTGTGTGTGTGTGTGTGTGTGTGTGTGTGTGCGTGCGTGCGCGCGCGTGTGTGTTGTTGTGTGTGTGTGTGTGTGTGTGTGTGTGTGTTGTGTGTGTGTGTGTGTTCGTTTATTTCATTTTCATTGAAACGTTTCTTCACCCACATGTTGTTGATTTTTGCCCCGTGGCGTCCCCCATGCCACGTATGGGCATTGCCTTATTGATCTTGTCCTCTCCAAATGTATGGTGTCTGTCTGGTGGAACAATGCAAATCCGAAGCAATTTTCTTGAATACTTCGCTGGATTAAAAAGAATCTTGAAAACTAGTTTCCTAGTGAAAACAGTTATTTCCGAGGAGAGGGGATGAAGGTTGGGTGGGGGGGGGGGGGGGGGGGGGGGGGGGGGAGGGGGGGGGGGGTTCAGTTGGTAGAACATGATCTCCGCCGGCCATTGAGGACAAGCGCTATTTAAGCACGCTTAGTTTTTAATGATAATAATCATTATGAATTTTCACTTGTTTTCTTTCTTCCTAAAAAGCTATTTTCCTATGATATTTAGCTCTTTTTCAAAAGTAAATTAATAGGAAACTAAAACAGCCTGAAAACAGCTAAATATCAATGGGAAATGGATATTTTCGTGGAAAAACTAGTTGTTTTCCCCGCAATAATTCACTCTTTTCATATGAAAATAAACATTTTGCTAATTGAATACCAGATTTTACAGGAAAATATGTTTCCCGTGTAAATTAGTTTTGATGCAAAATTATAGGTTATCTCTTTTAACATCCGTTTTCTTTTGGTGGAAATAGTCGTAATCTCTCTTTTTCTCGTGAAAACACAAGTTATTGGCCCTTTGAAACTAACGCGCTTCCATTCCTCTCCCCCCCCCCCCCCCTGTCTCTCTCTCTCTCCTCTCTCTCTCTCTCTCTCTCTCTCTCTCTCTCTCTTCCCCTCTCTCTCTCTCTCTCTCTCTCTCTCTCTCTCATGACTAACAGGTTCGTTCAGGCACCGATTCCTTTTTCCTGCGTCTTGCCGTACCACTGAAAACAAATCCAGGGTCTGGATGGATCAGTGGACAAAGTGTTGTTGTTTGGGGTCCATGTGTCCTGGGTTTGCTTCTGGTGTACATTGCCAGGTGATTGCAATGGAACAGTGGGGACAGGAAGAGAAAAAGTCGAAGGTTGGGGAATCATGGAGAAAGGGTAGGAAAAGCTGCAAAAAGATGGCAAGTGGGGAAGAGGAAGAACTCAAGTTGGGAAAGATAGAAAGGTAAGAGAAGAAAAAGTAAGAAAAGGTTTGAAGAGTTTTAAAACGTGGTGAGAAGTGTAGTTGAAAACAAGAAGGAAAAGAAAGAACGAATAGGAACAGGCAGACAAAAGAAAGGAAGAGGGACGGGAAAAAAAAAAATGAAAAGGCGAGGAAAGGAGTAAGAAAAAGTATTAAAACTGTTGAAATGTTCATAAATTAAAAGGAGGAAACAAACAGGGAAAGTGGGAAAAGAAGGAAACTGTTCAAAAGCAAACAGACAGAGAGAAAAAAGTAGGGGACTAAATGGAAAAGTTGTGAAAATCACTGTTGACTGAACGGACTTAAGAGGAGACAGAAACAAGAGCGGAGGGGGTGGGGGTAAGGTGGATGGAGGGGAGGGAGGTGGCGTGGACGTTGGGGGGGAGCTCAATGGTCGGTCGGTAATGGCGTTTTAGCCACCAGCCCAGCCTGAGGTGTCGTCGGGTCAATAAGCTAACCCTTTTGAATATGTTGCCAGGGAGACGACACGCGCTGGTCAGCCGACGAGGGAGGGGGTGGGGTCAGAGGGAAATTGCTGAAGGGGGGGGGGGGGGGGGGGGGGGGGAGGAAGAAGGGGCGGGGGAGGCGGACGTTGCTAATGTGTCCCCTCCGCAGTTTGTGACCCTGCCCGAGTCCGATCCGCGTGGCCGAGAAACTGATTGGCCCCAACTATTCCCTCCAGTGTGAACTATACCCCCCCGGACGGTTTGTTGGAGAAGGGTGATGTACCGGTCAGTCTTTCAATAGACAAAACTGCTTCAGTGGGCGGTAGGAGTTTGGGGTGGGGGGGGGGGGGAGAGAGTTTGAGGTAAGGTAATGTGCTATAGCCCAGCACGCGAAAGGTGGCCC
>CM031601.1:83209781-83219071 GCA_018398815.1 Conus ventricosus | reverse complement strand
TAACTACTTTCCCAAGCTAATATTATCATTCATAGGATTGTGCTATTACGTCACTCGTGTCGGAAACCACCAGTTTGGCTGTCGTATAAAATCTTGTTCAAAAAAAAAAAAAGAGATATAATGGCGAAGAAAAGAACACCCCTATTGAACAACTTGTGAGCGTCGCTCGTGATTTAGGTTACTCAGGAGATGAGTTGCGAGCATTCGTTGAAAACCAACAAAAGATGGAAAGAGATGAACGCGCGAAAGACGCCGTATCGCGTAGAGGCGCAGGAAACAGAAAGTAAGGATTCAGCAAAGATAGGAAGCGCAGGAAACAGAAAGAATGAAGCAGGAAACAGAAAGAATAAGGGAAACGCAGGAAACAGAAAGATAAAGGCAAGCGCAGGAAACAGAAAGATTAAAGGTTCAATTAGATAGAGAAAGTGAGAATACAAAGGGAGCCACCGATGATGGTAGTTCACTTTCCAGTGACTCTGTGCGCAGCTATGCCCCCCGACCCAAGTTGCCAAAATTCTCGGAAGGACCGATTCGATTGATGCATACATCAGTCGTTTCGAAACGTTGCGACCAGTCAGGGTTGGCCTCCAGAAGAGTGGGCAGTCATTTTGTCAGCGCTATTGACGGGTAAGGCATTGCAGATTTTCACTGCGTTACCAGCAGAACAACAGTCTGATTTTGGTGCTGTGAAGGAGTCTTTAATGAAAGGATTTGACCTCACAGAGGAAAGGGTTCAGGAAGAAATTTCGTTCAGCTAAATTACAAGCAGGTGAGACGTACACTCAGTTTGGTGCACGTCTAGATCACTATTTTGAGAAATGGTTAGAGTTGAGTGGTACGAAGAAGGAGTTCGCTGAATTGAAAGAGCTAGTTATGAAAGAACAGATTTTGTCAGGTTGCGGCCCTGAGTTAACCATACATTTGAAAGAGAGACAGCCAGAGACAGCAGGAGAGTTGTTGAAGTTCGCAGAGGTGTATAGAGAGGCACGTTTGGGCACTAAGGTGCAGGAGAAACAGGTGCTAGGCACAGGTGAGAAGAGTGCAAGGAGACTAGGGAGTTTTCTGCAAAGTCTGCAAACCCAGTGGTGGGGCAGAAGGAAGGGCAAAGGACATTAGGTGTTTCATTTGTCACAAGAAGGACATGTGGCGAGGATTGTCGCATGAGGTTCCAGAAGGCAGCAGCCTTGCAAGAGGTGGATAAGGGTCGTCAAGGGAAACGACCTGCAGTGGAACCAAAAGGGATTCAGTCTGAAGAGGTGAGTGCAGCCTATGGCTAGCACTGGACAGCAGTCATGTCAGGGATGGAGGGGACTAGGCTGAGTGGTTCGTTACCAGTGGAAGAAGGTGGATTGGCCACAGAGGGTGAAAGTGTTACGAACACTGGTTGTTCATGCGGGGTAGTACGAACAACGCTGGTCGATAAAGGGGATTTGACAGGGCAAATCCAGACCTGTACTCTAATCGATGGCACTGTGAGGGAGTTTCCAGTTGCTAAGATAGAAGTACGTACCCCTTACTTCTCAGGCGAGTTGTCTGCGTTGGTGATGGAGAAACCCTTCACGATTTGATCATTGGAAATATTCCAGGGCAAGGATCCATGGGATCCTGAGTTGTTGACTGCTACAGGGGCATCAGTTCAAACACGGAGCAATAAGGAGGAAAAGGTTTTAAACCGTTAGTTGTTCAGGAAGAAGTCGGGCAGAGACGTTGTCAGCCGATGAGTTTAGGCTGCACAGAACAAGACCCTTTTCGCTCGTGAAGGTCTTGGGAGTTTGAGCAAGAGTGGAGATAAACAGGATTAGAGGAGGTGAGACTCAGCACATAGCGCAGCAGCCAATCATTGATGAGGTAAAGAGACCCAGCAGAAGAAGGGGAGATTTTTGCCTAAGTTTACCAGAAGAGTCATACAGGGATGTGTCACTGTAGAAGGCTAGACAGTAGTGAGTTTCCTAGTTTATTGGTTGTCGGAGTCGACACAAAGCAGCCAGAAGGAAAGTGGTAGAAGAATGATGAATTCACAAATTCAGAGAGACCAAAGACCCAAAACATAAGTCAGGATTCTGCCGGTTTTATTGGTTCTATAGGGAGTTCTTCCAAATTTCGCAGCAATCACGAGTCCTCTCGTGATTTTGGTCCAAGGCAGGAAACGGCAGTGGTCGAGTGTCAGACGCTGCAGACAAGCACTGCAGACGGTGTATGAAGACCTAGGTTTCCCGTCCCATCTTGAAGCTACCAGATATGTCCAAACCATTTTTGTTTGCGGACAATGCATACATGTGGTGGGATAGGTGCAGTATTGTTGCAGGAGCATGAAGAGGTCGAGTTATTACCTTTGAGATATGCTAGCAGGAAAGTTGAACCAAAAGTGTAAAAGGGAACGCACGGTGGAGAAGGAGTGTTTACATGTTAGCTGTCGTGTGGCCGTGCCAGGAGTTCCACAAATTACTTGTATGGGAAAGAGTTCGTGAATAGAGACAGATCACCAACCACTCTCAAAATTCCTGCAGGAGGCAACAGCTGAAAACAGCAGGTTCTACGTTGGGCAATGGCACTGCAGCCCTAACAGGTACCGATGCAGAAATTCCATACCCGTCACAGAATGTCGAGCTTGACTATTAAGGACGTGTAGGTCAGCATCTCATAGGAAGTCAGTCATATCCGGGATGCATTGTTGAATAATATGTGTGATTCCAGTTAAGTTTATTGGATATGGGTTCTTTCCCAGTTGGCTATGGTTCATATTTTTTTGTGTGTGAGACTGTTTAATTTTCTTTGTGAGACTTGTTCATGTAATGATTATGCTTGGAGCATACAAGTCGCTAGTGTATTGATGGCATTATTTCAAAAATGAGGATGGAGAGTCCTCAGTGAAGTGTCATGGATCGGCGATCCTATTATATTGTGCTTTTCATAAGAATTTGAAAAGGAGAATTGCAAATCCCGCAGTAGGGGAATGCATAAGATGTGCACAGAGGACGTTTAGAATGAGTTGAAATAACGCAAGAGCGCTACGTCAAAGATAACTCATTGGAGTGTATTCACTAATTGTATATTTTAATAACTTATAAACCGTTGGTTGCAAAGTATTTCCAAACTTTGCGCGTTGTAGCTGTGTGTCAGCAAATCGGTTGTTGTCCTTTTTGTATACCGTTGTTTTGAGACAATGCGGACATGGTCCTTTTGCAAGGGGGTAATTACGGACAAAAAAATGAAACAACCTAACTTGGGGAAACAACCTAACTTGGGGAGTCGCCAGCCAATTTGTTCGGTACCTAAGTCCACACAAACATTCTAGCGTCAGAAAGACGGGGCCCTAGGTCCGGGTTCCGACCAATTAAGCTTAGTGATAGTTTCACGAACGGTCCGACCCACCAGACTGACTAAGCGCTTTGACCGACGCCTCGATGTCTGTCTGCCGACGACCCTCAGTACCTAGGCCAGCCTATCCGGCCCAATTTAGTGGAACCAGCGTCATTGTAAGTTAGACAGCGTGGCGCCCACCCAGACACAGTAGCCACTTTAAGAGTAGGACCAGTGTCCACACGCACCCGATTAAGTAGGAAAGGGTAGAAGGTAGTGTGTGGTGGGGTGAAATCTAGCTAATCAATAAATGACCAATTGACCACCACAGAGAGTAAGGCGTGTACGACGGGAACTGTCATGATTTGAACTCCAATGGAAATTAAGGAGACAACTTCGGGGGATCAAGGTAAAAATACTGACCAAATGGTACTAGCCCTGGACACGGGGTTAAGCATAAAGGAATATGTGGAGGTGTGAGAGAGGGGGGAGGGAACGAACTAGAGAGTGTGAGGGGAAAGTTATTCGGGAGAAGTAGGCTCTCGCAACATAAGGCAGGAGAGGAGAAACGAACAAGACAGAGAGATGAGGAGGTTTTTTAGTGTATCTCTGCACGAGGGAAAAGGCAAGAGAGTAAGAGAGGAAGAACGAGGGAAGAAGAACAGAGAGAAAAGAGGAGAGAGAGGTTCTGAGTGTAGCTCAGCAGAGAGAAGGGCAGAGATAGAGAGAGAAGATGGGAGGAGAGAAGAGAACCAAGTTGAGAGATTAGCATGAGATAGACTGCAGAGAAGACTGAGGAGAGATGTGGAGAGAGAGAGAGAGTACTAATTTATAAGAAGAAAGGAAAGAAAAGAAAAAAAAAGAGACAAGAAAAGCAACATGTCCATTGATAAGAGTCAGACTAGAAGAGAGAGAGAGGAGAGAGAGTGACAATGCTTAATATGCAGGAAGAAAGAAAGGAAACAGATCGATGTTTGATATTCACTGTCTAACCCTAACCGGGGGTATCGACCTCATACCTGCAGCGTCACTATCGCCAAGCAAGACCCACAGACCAACGCCAACAGTCCTCACCTGACCCAGGCTCCCCATCAAGCCACACCATGCCGGCAAGTTTGTGTCGTGTTGTGAAAGTGACAGTGAAAAGAAAAAGATATAAAAAAAAAGACAGTGATTCGTGAATAGTTAAGATCACCTGGCCAGGTAAAGTAGAAAATCCTTTTATATTACCCGGTTTAGTTAAACGAGGTTTTAGAAAATGATATTGTGAAGTTCAGGAAAGAGAGAATAGTTTTTATTTCATTTGATTCCAGATGCATTGATGTTTCGTTCTATGATCATGTAAAGTAAAGTTTAAGACTATACTAGATGTTTTGATGTGACGAATGCATGAAATATGAATGAGATTGATAAGCAAGCGTGAGTGTGTTTGGCTGTGCGCTAGTCCTTCACCACTGACATTACACCGAGGTTGACAATTTATTCTTCTTCCTCTCCTTTTTTTTTTTTATCTTCTTCCTTCTCCCTCTTCTTCATCGAGCCTTCCCCATTCCAACTCATTATCCACCGTCTTCTTTTTCCTGAGCACCACCCACCCTCCTCCTCCACACAACTCCTTTTCGTTTTCTCATCTCATTTTCGTCTACCTTTTTTTTTTTCCTCCTCCATGCTCCTCCTCCTCCTCTATTCTTCTTCTTTTTCTTTACGGTCTCCTCCCTCCTCCTCCTCCTCCTTACCTCCCATCCTTCTTCTTCTCCTCCTCCTCGTTTTCTTCTTCTTCTTTTTAAAAAAAACAACAACTTTGATCGTCCCTCTGCTGCGAAGATAAAATAAGATTTGTGCCAAACACGCTGTAAGTAACCTGATTGATGATCTTGTCTGATGCGCAATAAATAACAAGATTCCGTAGGCCTGGCAATAACTAACACGATGTGTCGGCCGTGCAATAAATAACACATCATGGTGGGTTGTTTGTATCTCGTTTATGATACTGCTGCTGCTGTTACCGAGCCGTCTTCGTATTGTACGAGGCTCTTTCTCTTGTCATCCCCCGTATTCTCTATCTGTCTCCGTCTTTCCCTCACTCCGTCCCTCCCTCCCCCTCCCCCGTCTCTCTGTCTGTCTCTGGAATACCCATAATATCCTATCACTTTCTTCTCCCCCCCCCCCCCCCTCTCTCTCTCTCCCCCTCTGTATCTGTCTGTGTGTCTCTTTATGTCTTTATGTACGTGCGTCTCTCTCTGTCTCTGTCTCTGTCTGTCTGTCTGTCTGTCTCTCTCTCTCTCTCTCTCTCTCTCTCCTCCTCTCTCTCTCTCTCTCTCTCTCTCCTCTCTCTCTGTCACACACACACACACACACACACACACACATTCATTGTTTCGTTTGCTTTCTGTGCATAAATGCATTCGTATGCGTTTATGTGTATTTGTGACTATGAGTTTTGTGTATGTATGCTTGTTTTTAGATTTTTAAAGCATGCGTTTTTTATGTGCTTGATTTAAGAGCACACGCTCTGCCATGTACCTATTGATCCCTGGAATTAATAAAGAAGAGAGAGAGAGAGAGAGAGAGAGAGAGAGAGAGAGAGAGAGAGAGAGAGACATCAGTGGGTCAAGAGGAGGAAAGAAAAAATAAGCGAAGACAAAAAAGTGAAGATATCAAACAAAAGCAAAACCAAAATGAAATAAAGGGGGGGGGGGGGGGGGGGGGGGGGGGGGGGGGGCATGCACGAGTGCGTTTGCACCCCCCCCCCCCCCCACCTCTCTCTCTCCACACACACTTTCACGCCGTACCTCCACAGGTTGCCATTTCACTCCGTGTTTTAAAACGGGTGTGCGGCAGCTATATTTTGCACCAATCGCACGGATTTTTACAGCATCCGGTGAATGCCACATAACTATCTATCTAGTCCTCTTTGTGCTGGTAGCACATAAGGCCTCGACCAGAGCCCGCCACTGATGTCGGTCGGCTGAAACACGTTCCAGACGGCCCCATGTCCAACCATTTTCCTTCATCTCCCCTCTCCACTGTTCTCCTCCAAGTTTCCTTGGGGCGTCCTCTTCTTCTTCGGCCATCGGGAGTCCATCGTAGGGCGATTCTGGAAATGGCTGTTGTCTGCGTCGGAGCACATGGCCTATCCATCGCCAACGCCTTCGTTTTACTTGCGTTGAGATGGTTCAGTTTCGCTCTTTGGTGGAGTTCTTCATTGGTGATGGTATTCGGCCATAGATGCGTAGAATGCGTCTGAGGCATCTGTTTTGGAAGACATCTAGTTTGTTGCTGATGGTTTTGGTCATCTTCCATGATTCTGATCCATAAAGAAGGGTGCTTATTACATTTGATTTGAAGATTCGTAACTTGGTCTTCAGGCGGATATTTCCTTGCCTTCCATGTGCTCCTGAGTGAGGCAAAGGCCTGGCTGGCTTTTGCAAGTCGAGCCCGGATCTCCACCTCCCCATCCCCTGTATTAGACATCTTGGATCCAAGATAAGTGAAGTCGCTAACTTCCTCAATTTCGTCTCCGTTCAGTTTGATGTTGTCTTGGACTCTGGCATTCATTCTCATGCTCTTTGTCTTCTTGGTGTTGACCTTCAAGCCAAGGTTTCCAGCTGTTGTTGCCATGGCATCTGTTTTCTCCTGTATGTCTTGGTAGCGATGTGACATCAGGGCAATGTCGTCAGCAAAGTCCAATCTTCCAGTGTTGTTGTTGCTACCATTGTCGTGGTCCATCTGATTCCCCTCCTCTCTCTGTCTGTGGCGTTCTTCATAATCCAGTCCATGGCCAGGATGAAGAGGAAAGGCGAAAAGGATGCAGCCCTGTTTTCACTCCCGTGCTGACACTGAAGGTGTCTGTGAGCTCCGTGTTGCAGATCACTTGTGAACTGAAGTCACTGTACAGCATTTCAACGACCCGGACAAGTTTTGCAGGGATTCCGTAGTGTCTCAGGATTTTCCATAAAGACTCTCGGTGGATGCTGTCAAATGCCTTCTCCAGGTCAATGAAGTTGATATGCCACATAACATATGACGTTATTTAAATTGAATAGACAAAAAAATTAAAACAAAATTTACCTTCCTTTTTTTACGATTCATTCCATCTTTGATGCAAAACAAAACAGGTGTTTATTAGGGGTAAGGATCAGAGAGGGGCCTTTTCTAATTGTGTACATGCGTTATAATAGTAACGTCGTTTGATTGGTTCGTGAAATGATCGGTATTCGCATTGTCCCATGTTCTCGGTGCAGGTCTCCCCAGACTCACCGGAACGGGAACTCTGACGGTGTTCGTCAAGGGCGTGAACGACCACCCTCCTACCTTCGGGAGTTCCGCCCCCTACGTGGGTCACGTGACAGAAAATGGCGGCGACAGTCAGTCCGTCATCAGTGTCACCGCCACGGACCAGGACGAAGGTGTCAACGCTCAGATCATGTAAGGATGTGCTGCTGTTGTTGTTGTTGTTGTTTTAATCGTTTTTGTTATTGATTTTGTGGCTAGGTTTATTGTCGGGGTTGGTGCTGTCGGTGTTATTGTTGTTATTAGTGTCGTTACTGTAGTTGTTGTTGTTAGTGTTGTTGTTACTGTTGTCGTTATTAGTGTTATTGTTGTTGCTAGCATTGTTAGTGTCTTTGTTGTTATTGTTAGTATTGTTGTAACGGTCGTTGGTTTTGTTGGGAATGGTACTGTTCTTGTCAGTGTTGTTGTGGCTGTTCCTGATGTTATCACCAGTGTTCGTGGGGGGGGGGGGGGGGGGGGGGGGGGGGGGGGGGGGGGGGGGGGGTCAGCTGAGCCTGGGAGGAGCGCACCGCGGCCCATGTGGAGCTTTTTCTCCTCTTCCTGGCCGTGTCTGTTTTTGTTTACCCCACCCTATCGGTGTTTTTTTTTTTTTCCCTTGCTGAACTTTGCGAGAGTTACTCCCTTTGTGACCATCAGTTTCTCATGCTTGCACTATTTGCATGGCGCACAGGCAATCCAGGTTTTGCGTCTCATTCGAAAGACTAGCACTCAGCCCGCCCGTTAAGGTCCAGTGGAAAGAGGGGGGGGGGGGCGAAAAAAAAGAAAGAAAGAAAGAAACGCTCTTTACGGGAGTCGAACTATGGACCCAGGCAGGGATTCTGTAGCTTCCGAGCGAATGACGTATCCAGAAGGCCATTTTCCACTCGCTGTTTCTGTTGCTATTGTCCTACTGCTGCTGCTGCTGCCGTCTTTGTTTTTGTTGTTGCTGCTGCTGGTGATGATGATGATAATGCTGCTGCCGATTCTGATCATACCAGGTGTGGAGTAAAAAGATCTTGCAGGAATTTGTGTGTCAGACGCATCAGAATTGGATACTGTAACGTTCGCTCACGTGTAGTTTTGCTGTTGTTATTATTGCTGCTTTCCCAGCTAATGCTTCTGCTGCTGACGATGATGATATGATGATGATGGTAGTGACGGTGATGATGATTTTTGATGATCGTGATGATGATGATCATGATGATGGAGATGATTATGGTGGTGCATTGTGGTGATGGTTGAGATGATGCATTCGCTTGGAATTTACACGGAAAAGCATCTGATTTAGGTGCTGTATCGTTCATCCATACGTCGCTGTTGTTGTTGTTGTCGTTGCTGCCGTTGTTGCCAGTTTCTTGGATTGTGCCAACGAGCGGTGTCAGATTCGCGGACATGAATCAGGACATCATGTGAGCTGCAAACTGAGCGAATCTTTGTTTGGATCACTGGGGAAACTGATGCTCTGTGCCCTGCTCAGAGTACGTTACGGGAATGCGCCCAGGAGAATGTTTATTTACCCCCCCCCCCCCCTTTCACAGATATACACAGGCATGCGCGCACGCATTCGCCCTCTCTCTCTTGGTCTCACGCACACAGATATACACACGTATTTACGCACGCATACGCGCGCGCACTCTCCCTCTCACACACACACAGAGATATGCGCACGTGTGCACGCGCGCATGCGCACACACATACAAACTCACTCTCTCTCTCTC
>CM031601.1:83174781-83204781 GCA_018398815.1 Conus ventricosus | reverse complement strand
GACAAGACGGAGTGTGGCTCAGGGACGAGTCCGTCAACAATGTTGGTGCCGATCCTTGTTGCGGATCTGAATCAAAAGGCGGATCCGGGATCCCTCCGACCTTACCAGAGGTCCACGTTCTCCCGAGTGCCGGGAAATGTGGAACTACGATTTTTGCCGAATCCTGTCGCCTTCCTCACCATTGAAACTTTGGGGTTTCCCACAATCGTCCGTATTACCATCTTCATCAATAATTTCATCTTCATAAGAAGAGAGGGAGAGAGAGAGAGAAAATAACGGAAAAAAGAAATGGAGAAAAGGAGGAGTTCATGGGTCCTGTCGTTCGACAGTCTCTCTCTCTCTCTCTCTCTCTCTCTCTCTCCCCTCTCTCTCTCTCTCCTCCTGTCCGCCCCATCTCATTCTCATCGACCTTTTCTTCTGGTTGGGTCCTCTGACTCTCTCACCCCTTGCAGGACAACGGGACGATCACGGTGGCGGGTCTGATCGACTACGAGGTGGCCAGCTCGCTGTCCCTGTGGCTGCAGGCCAAGGACAAGGCCTCACCCCCGCTGTCCGTGTTCCGGGAGCTGAAGGTCACAGTGGAGGACCAGAACGACAACATGCCCCGCTTCAACACCAGCTTCTACGAGACCACCTTCGTGGAGAACCAGCCCCTGGGCACCAGCGTGATGCAGGTACGTACAGGGTGGGGAGGGTTGTGGGTGTGGCTGTGGGCATTGGAGCAGTTTGTTAAACTTTTTTTTGTTTTTTTTTTGGGGTGGGTGGGTTGTTGCTTCCATTTTTTCCTCTTATATAGAGTTTTAACCCGAATGTTTTCGTTTGTCTTTTTGTTTGTTGGTTTGTTTTATAGTTTTTGTTTGTTTTGGATTAGGAGGTGACGGGGTTGGTTTCTTTGTTTGTTTTGGATTAGGAGGTGACGGGTTGGTTTCTTTGTGTTTTGATGGTGACGGGGAATGTATTTGTGTGTGTGTGTGTGTGTGTGTGTGTGTGTGTGTGTGGTGTGTGTGTGAGGAAAAGGGAGGAGGAGGGATAGCGATCCGTTCTACTTTTCTCACTATCTTCTGTCTGTTATTGTCGTTGTTTTTGTAGTTTTATGAACTCGCACAATGTCTGTATGCACATTTACTGACGGGACATTCGCATATTGGTTTTAATATTCTGGTGCTTAAAACAAAACGTGTTTTGTCATCATCATCATTATTATTATCATTATTATTATTATCATTATTATTGCTGTTGCTGTGTTATTGTCGTCATGATGATGATGATCATCATTAGTAATATTTGTTATTGATATTGCTATTACGGATCGAGAAATAGTGTCTCTGTCCATAAACATGGGCGGACAATCACTGCCAGTGCTGGAGTTTTTGACGAGCACTGTGAATAGGGTTGTCAGTTTCATAGCCTTTCCCGTAAAATGCACGAAAAATCCCCGGAGACAGGAAGTCTCCAAATTTAGTTTCTGCAAAAAGGCGTGAAACTAGCTCGTGAAAGCAGTCTCCGACTTTAGCACACTGCGGAAAGTGTGAAAATAACCGGTGAAATAAGTCTCCGATTTTAGCACACTGCGGAAAGTGTGAAAATAACCGGTAAAATAGGTCTCTGATTTTAGCACACTGCGGAAAGTATGAAAATAACCGGTAAAATAGGTCTCTGATTTTAGCACACTGCGGAAAGTATGAAAATAACCGGTAAAATAGGTCTCTGATTTTAGCACACTGCGGAAAGTATGAAAATAACCGGTAAAATAGGTCTGATTTTAGCACACGGCGGAAAGTGTGAAAATAACCGGTAAAATAGGTCTCTGATTTTAGCACACTGCGGAAAGTATGAAAATAACCGGTAAAATAGGTCTCTGATTTTAGCACACTGCGGAAAGTATGAAAATAACCGGTAAAATAGGTCTCTGATTTTAGCACACGGCGGAAAGTGTGAAAATAACCGGTAAAATAGGTCTCCGATTTTAGCACACTGCGGAAAGTGTGAAAATAACCGGTAAAATAGGTCTCTGATTTTAGCACACTGCGGAAAGTATGAAAATAACCGGTAAAATAGGTCTCTGATTTTAGCACACTGCGGAAAGTAGGAAAATAACCGGTAAAATAGGTCTCTGATTTTAGCACACGGCGGAAAGTAGGAAAATAACCGGTAAAATAGGTCTCTGATTTTAGCACACGGCGGAAAGTATGAAAATAACCGGTAAAATAGGTCTCTGATTTTAGCACACGGCGGAAAGTATGAAAATAACCGGTAAAATAGGTCTCTGATTTTAGCACACGGCGGAAAGTGTGAAAATAACCGGTGAAATAAGTCTCCGATTTTTGTATACTGCCAAACGCGTGAAAATAGCCAGTAAAATTGGTCTCCGAATTTAGTTTGCGGCAGTATGCTTCAAAATACCCAGGAAAATAGGATAGTGTCAAACTTTGTATACTTTAAAACTGGCAAAAATTTAAAAAATCAAAGTGTTTTATCTTTTTAGTCCCTTAATCATGTGCAGGAGGATACAACAGTATGCTTTTCTGAAAACAAATCAAAATAAATACAGAAATAATTAAGCGTGTCATAAATAAAACTAGTTTTAATTACAGTCACAGAACTCATCCATACTTTATAAGGTTATTCAGATAAGTTGTGTCTTCTTCCGATGGCGACGTAAATGACACAAATGGTACACTGGTGAACACGATCAATAATTCTTCGGAATCGGCATATTTCAAAACATAGGATAATTCGGCAACCAAAACGCAAATATAGTTCGTTCCTGGTATGCCCAGTTCTTTCTAATTTTCTCCATTCTCGCCTTTTGTTCGACCTATTTCACTTTGTAATTTATGGCTATAACTACAAAATTTTTGTTATGTGCACGTGAATCTGGAACGTATGGAATACATTTTCCCTGCCAAAAGTGAAGTTGGAAATGAACTGTGATGGAAAGTTCCCCCGTTTTATCATAACATCAGATTCATTCTTTTTCTTCTCGTCGGGTTCCACCAGGTTCAAGCATCGGATGCAGACGACGGTGCCAACAAGCAGATCGAGTTCCGCATCGCCTGGGGCAACAGCAACAACACTTTTGAGATCCACCCGTCCTCGGGAAGATCACCACCCACAACCCCGTGGTGGACCGGGAAGGCATTCCTCTCTATCACCTGGTGGTGGAGGCTGTGGATCAGGTGTGTAGCGATGGGGGAATGGAGAGAGAAAGAGAGCGACAGAGAGAGAGAAAGAGAGCGACAGAGGGAAAGAGAGGGGGGAGGGAGGTAAAGAGGAGGAGGGAGGAGACAGAAAGAGAAGGAAGCTGGAGAGAGAGAGAGAGAGAGAGAGAGAGAGAGAGAGAGAGAGAGAGAACGCAAATGTACGATTTAAAAGAGAATCCTGTGTGTAAAATCTCTGGACTGCGCTGCACAAGCCAGAAGAGCTTACTTGATTATGCAGGACATGGAGAATGAAAATTGTGCTATACCCACGTCCGTGACTCTGTAAGTGTGTGTGTGTGTGTGTGTGTGTGTGTGTGGCATTAGGTACATGTGTATCGGTGTGGTTTGTGTGTACCTTTGTGTATGCAGAACTTACGTCGAAGTAGAATTATTTTTTTCTCGGTCAGAAAGACGTTGTATACACATCTGCATAGAGAGAGAAATTTGAAGACGAGGATGAATACATGGAGCAGGGACTCTCATAGTTTAGGCATCAGTGCCCCCCGCCTCTCTCTCTCTCTCTCTCTCTCTCTCTCTCTCTCTCTCTCTCTCTCTCTCTCTCTCTCTCTGTGCTGGTTTTCGTCTATTTACCCGCCTTCCAAGACTGAAGATTGACAGATAGTGCCAGGATCTGGTTTTCCCACATGCATGCTATGTCGGTGTGCATGCTCAGGTACAGTATGAAATAAAACCCTGATGCATGTGCACAAACATTTCCCGTCTAAACACTACAAGCTGTGTAAAGACTAAAGTTCCCATCAAATGAACGTATCTGGTGCGGCAGAAACACAGGCGATGAAAGCCAAGCCCAGATACACTCGCCCCTGAACTGTGGTTAGTCCCTACGGGGTGGTTAGGCCTAGTATGAGGATCTCCTGACACAACTGTCTACATATAAAATCGTTGTAATTCGTTGTTGTTGTTGTTGTTCACGTGGCGCATTATCTCACAGCATATTTATGTCTCTCTCTCTCTCTCTCTCTCTCTCTCTCTCTCCTCCTCTCTCTCTCTCTCTCTCTCTCTCTGGACAGGCTGTGTACTGTGTGATGATAACTCTATGACTTTACTCTGTGCCCCGCCAGGGTTCTCCCAAGTTGACGTCCACGGCCACCGTGAAGATCGTCATCGTGGACCGCAACGACAACCCGCCAGTCTTCTCCGTCCTCTTCAGCGTGGCCGTCCCGGAGGACCTCCCCCTCAACTCCCTCATCTTGACCTTGACCTCCACGGACCGGGATACCCCCGCCAACGCCAACGCCACCTACCAGCTGATTTCCGGCCCGGATTCCCTGCCCTTTGCCGTGGACCCCATCAGCGGCAACATCACCAACGTCAAAGTTCTGGACGCGGAGACCAAGGAGAGGTACCGGCCGGACGTCAGGGTGTCGGATTCCTCCTACGAGGTGGAGACCCAGGTCACCATTCGCCTGCTGGATGTCAACGACAACGCCCCGCGCTTCGTCCAGCAGTCCTTCATGTTCGAGCTGCGCGAGGGCCAGAAAGCCGGCACGGTGGTGGGCCGTCTGATGGCGGATGACCACGACATCAGCTCGCCCAACAACAAATTCTACTTCTCCCTCAAGCGCCCCTCCACCCTCTTCGAGCTGAACGCCGAGTCGGGCGAGATCAAGGCTCTGAGGAGTCTGGAGTACCAGCGGACTCTGGATGGACCTTCCACCATGAACGTGCACACGCTGGACGTCTTGGTGACTGACCTGGGCATGCCGTCTCTGTCCTCCCAGGCTACTGTCACCATCTCCGTCACGGACGCTAACAACCATGCGCCAGTGTTTGAGCACAGTGACTACGTGTCGGCAGTGCCCGAGGATGCTGGCAGCGGCACGTCCATACTGACTGTGGAGGCCAATGACTACCTGGACTACGGGCCGAATGCCGAGGTGACCTACGGGGTGCAGGGTGGAAACGGGTCCTCTTACTTTGCCGTGGAGGAGAGCACAGGGGTGGTGTCGGTTAAAAGATCGTTGGCCAACCAGAAAGGGCGGAACTACGTGGTGGTCATCAAGGCCACTGACAAAGGAGACCCCCCACAGGCGAGCAGCGCCAACGTGGTGCTCAGCATCACCGACATCAACTACTACACCCCAGAGTTCAGAAACAACATCTTCCAGAAGAGCGTTGAAGAGGACGTGGCTGTTGGCTACATCATCGACACCATCAGCGCCAACGACCGCGACAAGGGTCTGAACGGAGAGGTCCGATTCTCCATCACCCACGGGAACGACGAAGGACTCTTCGCCGTCCACCCGACCTCAGGGAGCTTCACTGTGGCAAAGAAACTCGACTACGAAACGAAGCGAAGCCACGCGCTCAACATCACGGCCAAGGACATGGGGTTGCTGAGCCGCTCCGTCAGCCGCATCTACAACGTCGCCTGCTGGACGTCAACGACAACAGCCCCACCTTCAACCAGTCCATCTACAACACATTCGTTGCGGAAAATTCGGCGCGCGGCACCATCATCATCAGCGTCCGCGCTCACGATGCGGACAGCGGCAACAACGCTGTGGTGCGCTACTCCATCACCGGGGACGCGGTCGCCAAGAGCAAGTTTCTCCATGGAAAATGTCACGGGCAGCATCACCGTGCAAGGCGGCCTGGACTACGAGACCCGGACCTGTACACCCTGACCATCATGGCCTACAACCCCAGCAGTGGAGGCAGTCCCGTGATGAAGAACGTGGCGGAGGTCAGGGTCTACGTCACGGGTGTCAACGAGTTCTACCCCAGGTTCGTGCAGAAGGTGTACAACGTCAACGTCAGCGAGTCGGCCGCCATGAACACCACCCTCACCACCGTCCAAGCCACGGACAAGGACAAGGGCGTGGACGGCGTCGTCTACTACTACCTCGTGGCTCCAGCAACCTCAGAGGTTTCGCCTTGGAGCCTTTGACTGGAGCTTTGGTGGTGATCAGCCGCCCGGATTACGAATCCTCCCCGCACATTCTGCTCACCGCCATGGCCAAGAACTGGGGCAGCATCCAGGGCAACGACGACACCGACACGTGCTCCATCAACGTCACCGTGGAGGACGCCAACGATCCGCCCGTCTTCAGCCCGGAGAACTACATCGCCACCATCAAGGAGGAGTCGCTGCGCAACACGCACGTGGTCACCGTGACAGCCAAAGACAACGACATCCGGCCCGAGAACCGCGACTTCGAGTACCGGATCCAGGCCGGGAACGAGGGCTCAAAGTTCACCATCGACGCCCGGTCGGGTCGGATCGTGACCACGGGGAACGGGGTGTTGGACCGGGAGACGGTGGCTCAGTATCGGCTGATCGTGGTGGCCGTGGACAGTGGAGTTCCGCCGCAAACCGGTCAGTTGCTGTCGTTGTTGGGGGTTGCTTTACATCCATTCCTTTTTCAGCCCAACACATGTATACCACTCGCAAGTCGCTAAGGATTTCTTTTTCTTTTCTGTCTTTTTTTATCTGCTCTACAAAAATGAATGTAAATACATTTAGATAACGTGAATGTGGATTATGATGTATGCTGTATTAAAGACAGAGAGAAGGGTCACGGTGCTCATTCCCGTCACTGTGGGATACAGTTCTGAACCGAAGCATGCTGTACAGCATGTACCTGCCTGCTAATGCTCTTCTTTGGAGAGTTCCCGAGTCCACCGAGGTTTCACTGTATCCTTAGCCAACAATGAGGGTGTATGTGCCAAGTCACATCAGGTTGTTTACAGCTCGGCTCACCACGCAGACCACGTAAGGACTGCAAAGCAAGTTGAACACAGAATTATGTACGAAATGAACATGCCAGGGCTGAAGTTCAAAAACAAGTCGTCACCTACGAGATTCGCCTAAAACAAAAGCTCATGTTGAGTCTAATCAAATGGAGAGAAACAAAAACATTGATTTCTTGTAACAGTAAGTTTTTTAAAAAATCCCTTAATGTTGAATGTTTTGAACAGTCTTCATTGAATCCGCAGTAAAATGTGTGCAGCTTTGACCCCACAAATCTCAACACGCAGTATGTTAGGGCTGACTGGTTTACTGCATGTAACTGCACCATGCAGCCATTTCGCTCTTTCAACGGGAAAGACCGAGTCTAACTCAAGTAACTGTTATAACGTGTCGTTGAGAAACGTTGAAACTTTCAAAGCGGTCTGTTGTTAAACTGGCCAGTCACTTTTTGCACGGTCCAGTCCGGCCGTTTCTTGTACCCCGCTCGCTCTTCATTGTTTTGGAACTCCCCTCTCCCCTACCCTTCCCCCACACCCTCTCCCGCTCCGGCCATTCCCCTCTCTACTCTCTCTCTCTCTCTCTCTCTCACACACACACACACACACACACACACGCACGCACACACAAGCGATGTGTTAATACTAGTGTGGGTATTTGTATCTAAGACTCAGCAATATGATAGCTGAGGTCCTGATTTGGCTCTTAGTAGTCCGCTGGACCTATAAACACACACACAACACACACATCACACACACACACACATTTTGTTTCCTTGTGGTTTTGTTGTTACTGTTGTTGTTTAATGCTTGTCACTGTTTTCGGTGTCCTATTTGTTTAACCTTTATGTGATTTGTGTACGATAGCATGCACAGTTCTGAGAGTCAACAGAAAAACAGAACCAGACAACAAATAAATGATCCATCCAACTCTCATCATGGCATATCAGTAATGAACTTGTGGTGCAATGTATGTGGATTTCTCTTTATCGTAGCAGTACTAGTAGTAGTATAGTAACTTCTTAGAAAGGTTTTTTCTCGCAAGCCTCTTCCTTGCAAGCTTCTAGCCTCTCTTACATTTTCGCTCAACGTACCATTAATAAGAGGATAATGAAATCCTTTACTTTGTTCACTCCCAGTAAGTGTACATGCACATATGCTTACACACGTTTATGTTGATTACTTGTTTTTGTGGGATCGACTGTTATCGAGAGTTGATTCTTCGTGTTATGTTACGTCTATTCTCTATATGTTTATGTCTGTGCGTCTCTGCACCCCCCCCCCCCCCCCCCGTTTCTCTCTCTCTCTCTCTCTCTCTCTCTCTCTCTCTCGTCTCTGTCGCTCTCTCTCACTAGTCTATGTCTGTACATCTATCCTGTCTACTGCATGTTTCCGAGTCTGTGTCTGTGTCCCCTCTCTCTCTCCTCTCTCTCTCTCTCTCTCTCTCTCTCTCCTTTCAGTGCATCTGTGTCTTCATCTATCTATTAATTTTTGCTCTTTCACCTTAGTACTTTTTCCGCAAGACATATTATCCTTTTGCAAAATTGTTTTTAGTGGGGCTTTTTGTCAGTGTTATGCACATTCATTGAAAGCAGTCTTTATCATCTGATGTGACCAAAACAATTGAAGTCACTTTTATTCTAACTTTTCCCCCTCACACACTCCCCTTCTCTCCCTCTTGTTCCGTCTCCACCCATCTCTCGCCCCGACCCGCTCCACACGTGCGCGCACACACACACACACACACACACACACACACACACACACACACACACACACACACATTCCCGTCCTTTTCTCTTCCATCAAATGGATCTTGTGTATTGCATCGTCTCATTCATGGGTTTCAGAGGGCTAACCAACTTGGTGACCATTACGACCATCCTGGAACATTGTTTCTACCACAGTTGTAGTTTGACTTTTGTTTTCAAAGAATTTATACATGTCTTTTTGACATTAGATGGATGATTATAATTATCTTCATTTAAATTACAAAAGCATCTGTATCTGCATTTAAAAATATCCAGCACCGACGTAGGTTTCATACAGTACAAATCACCAGATTTTTTTCAACTTTTTTTTTTCACTCCCATCTCTCTCCCTGACCACAGGCACATGTAGATATTCATGAACACTAATATTACCGCCGCCATCTCGCTGTCTACAGACACATGCACATAACGGTCATAAACGTTATCATCACCACCCATATCTTTCTGCCCCCAGGCACATGCACGTGCTGATCTACTTGGAAGACATCAACGACAATGGACCCGTGTTCGTGCCCCCTCAGCTGACCGCTTACGTCATGGAGGGTCAGCCCCCGGGCACTCACGTCATCACCCTGTCCATGAACACCTCGGACCCAGACCTGAGCCCCCACCAAGGACCGTACACGTACGAGGCGATCCCCGACCGTTCCTACCAGGAATTCTTCCAGATCTTCAACCAGACCGGCCGCGTGCAGACCCGAACCCGCATCAACAGGGAGAAGAACCCCATCTTCAGGATCCCGGTCGTCGTCTACGACAACGGCGTGGGCGCCGACAAGATGTCGTCGACGCTGACCTTTACGGTGAGGGTCAATGACGTCAACAACTCCCCTCCCCAGCCGCGCCCTCTAACGATACGGGTGACGGTGCTTGACGACATGTCGACGCGCGGGATCATCGCTGACGTTCGGCCACTCGACGCCGACTTGGAAGGCAACTACAGCTGTAGGATCCTGGGCGGGAGCGTGTCCGTGTTCTCCATGACGGGCGGTTGCAGTCTCTCGTTCGTGGAGGAGCCGGACCTCAACTCCTACAGCATCATGGTGGCTGGGTCGGACGGCAGCTTTGAAGAGGTCAGCTACAGGGTCACTGTGGAGGTGCAGCGATTCACCCAGACCATGATCAAGAACGCCGTGGTGGTCGTCCTGGACGGCATCACCAGCTCCGACTTCCTGGAAACCAAGTACGTGGCCTTCATCAGCGCCGTGGAGAGCTTGTTCGGTCGTTCCAGCGTGCCCTTCGTCTTCAGCCTGCAGCAGGTGGACCGAGACCTCTACGTCTACCTGGCCGTGGAAGAGAACCAAGTGCCGGTGGACCAGACTCTCCTAGCTCAGAAGCTGAGGGAGTTCGAGTCCACGCTGGAGAGCAGGGCAGGCGTGAGGGTGAAGGAGGCGTCCTTGGAACTGTGTTCGGTGAACCCTTGTCAGAACGGGGGCACGTGCAACACGAGGGTGCACCTGACGGCCGGCCTGATGTCCAGCGACTCGCCTCACCTCATCCTCACCTCCGCCACCCCTTCCGTCATCGAGACCTGCCACTGCCCGCCGGCTTACGACGGAGACCGCTGCCAGACCGCCCAGCAACCGTGCGGGACAGCTTCTGCGCCAACGGGGGCACCTGCCAGGGCAGCGTCTGCGAGTGCCCCGCGGAGTGGACCGGGAGCTACTGCGAGGAGGACGTCAACGAGTGCCTGACCTCGCCCTGCCTGTCTGGGGGCACCTGCACCAACACGCCGGGGTCGTTCAGCTGCCAGTGCACGGAGGAATTCTACGGGCCGGTCTGCGAGCACGAGTACCAGTGTGTCAGCCAGCCTTGTCTGAACGGCGCCACGTGCCAGGACGAACCCGACGGCTACCAGTGCCAGTGTCTGTTCGGCTACTACGGGGAGAGGTGCCAGGACTCCAGCCTGGGGTTCCGCGAGGGCTCCTACCTCACCTTGAAGCCCATCTCCGAGTTCACCAACCTGGTCATCACCGGTACCTGGCCACGGTGTCTCGGAACGCCCTGCTGCTGTTCAACCCGGTGACCATCAACAGCGTGTTCACGGGCTACGTGGCGCTGGAGGTGGTGGACGGGGCGGCTCGCTTCTCCTTCAACCTGGCAGGGGAGGGCGCCCGCCCGATCCGCGTGGAGGTCAATGGCACCCGCATCAACACGGGGCATTGGTACAGGGTGGAGGCCAACTTGCAGATACGGGTATGTATGGGGTCGTTTTTGTTTGTCTTGTGTTTAGCTTTTGTTTGTTTGTCGTGGAATGAGGAGGCGAAACGACTGGGTAACGTAGGCGTGAGAGGATGGGAAAGGTTCTGTGTTTGTGTGTAGGAATGCTGTGTGTGTGTCCGTGTGTGTGGGGGGGGGGGGGGGGAGACAAAAGAGAGAGTACTTTGTGTGTTTGTATGTGTGTATATGCGCGCGCGCATTTCAAGTTCATTTCTCTGCGACTCTGAACGCTCCGTTTCTCTGTCTGAAACCATTCTCTCTAATATGCTCGCACGTGTACATACACTCGTGAAGGCACACACACACACACACACACACACACACACACACACACATTCCTTGAACATTTTCCAGTCTATAGCTTGCTATACATTTCAACCTCATTATCGTGCGACATCGTCCGACCAAAAACTGCCAGACCCCTGTCTCCCTCCCCCCCCCCCCCCCCCCCCCCGAACTGAAGTAGTAGATGGACTCACCATAACATAATATTCTCGACAGTTTGACCGCGGGACGTTAGAGTGGCAATTAGCAGGGCTGCAAAAACTTGCTGATACTGGAATGGACCCTGTTCACCGTTGGTCTCCAAACGGAGATAAACATTCAACTCACCCGGTGAGGTCCACCCTGAAAACCTTTCTCCGTCCCCCTTAAGAAGTTCACGTCTGTCTCGTTACCCTCGGTGTGTTTTGTGGGTGTCACGGAGGTGGGGAGGGAGGGAAGGGAAGGGGGAGATGTGGTAAGGGAGAGGTGGAGTTGGGGGGGGGTGTTAGGCATTGTGGTGAAAAGTCTTTTTCATTACTTCTTTCCGATCTTTCATATCATCTTTGATGCAGTCGTGTTTGTCTTTGAGGATATTATTGTTATCATTGTTGTTGTAGTTTTTATTGTTAAGAGAACTGACATAGCGCCTATCCTCTGTAAGAGACCAACCACTAATAGGGGTCTACAATGCACGCGCTCGTTACACCATGGTGTCTTTCTGGGCCGACCCGACTGCAGAGCTGTCTGCTGGCGCTTCCTTCAATCGCTCCTCGCGTCATTCGGACCGTGTCAGTCACTCAGCCAGTCTTATTCGTTCCCCTTCATTCGTTTGTTGGTTGGTTGTTTTTTTTACGAAGGGTGCATGGCATGTCTGACATGTTACTCATACCAACGGCCAAACTGGCCTTCTCTGCCGAAAGTTGTTAATGGGATTTTACGTGTGTGCAAGATGTTAAGCTCGCGTTCACACACGGAACCTCTGTTGGCAGTGAAGTCTCATTCGAAGGACTTTCTGGGAAATGGACTCCGAACCAATGTTTTTTTCCGAGGGGGAAAAGAAAGGACCGGACGGCCCGGCGTAGATTTGAACCCGCAGCCGCAGGATCACCGAAATTACGAGTCCGGCTCTCTAACAACTGAGCTATTCCGGCCCCATGTTGGACAAACTTGGTGCCCTTTTCTTCCTCTTCTTTCTTTCTGTTTTCATTTCATTTAGTTTAGTTTACGTTGTGCAACAGATTGGTGAACGCCCAGGTCACCACCTACCAATCAAAAATAAGTTAACAGAACTGGACCAACCTCGTAGCCTGACACACACAAAAACATTTTATAAATAAAACAGACGGAGATGAAAAACGAAGACGAACTTTAAACAGTCTAGGGTCTAGTTCATTGACAGCCTGCTAGCTGTATTAGCCGATAAGGAAGACGGCTATTATTCTTAAGGAAAACGGAGCTAAGCAGTTATCCATTAGGACCACTACTGTTTTCCCGTGAATTATAGTTGTGTTCCATGTTTTCCCTCAGGATCACGAACATTGTTCCTGTTTTCCCAAGGAAAACAGTTATTGTCAGTGTTTTCCCTCAGGATCACGAACATTTTTCCTATTTTCCCCAGGAAAACAGTTATTATTGGGGGGGGGGGGGGGGGGGGGGGGGGGGTCCGAAGGATCACGACCGTTGTCCCCATTTTCGAGTGGAAAATAGTTAATCTTTGATGAAAACAACGAAAATGAAAAAAGTTATGTTTCTTAATATCTCAACTATTTTCCCTTTTCTGCCGACCCCCATTGGCGCCTGTCATGGTAAAGAGTGATCATAGCTGCTTTTTCCTGTAAACAGCGTTTTCATCGCGAAAATTCTGGTTTTCCTCAGGAAAACGGGGATAACAGTTAAAATTCCAAGGGAAATATGGAAAACGATTGCGATCCACAGGGAAAGCAGTTGTCCCCGGGAAACATTATCGTCCACAGGGAAACAGTTGTGATCCTAAGGATAATAACTGTGTTGCCTTTCGTCGCCATTTTCGTCGAGGACCATAGTTGTTTTCCTGAAGAAGGCAGCTATCATCTCTCCTTAGATGCAAGTATGCTCCCATGCGATTCAGGACTCCTCCCCCCCCCCCCCTCGTTTAAACTTCACTTCATCTTCGATTTGAATAAGACAAATACTGCCCGAAGGGGCCAGAGGTCACAAAGGGGAAGTCTTTCCGAACTATGGTCTGCCATTATTTTTGTCCACGCGCACTAAAATAGCAACGTCCTGTGACTGATAGGAAGCGCCCTCGGCATTCTCGTGGACTGACCAGATCGTGCACTGTGGAAGAGAAGACTAGCAGCTTCTTCACGTCATAAACATTCATGATTTTCTCCTTGTAACTATCATCAAGAAGGTAATGACGATTACTGCTTGTTAGTAGTGCATTGTATTCGTGGTCGCTATTGAAAAAAAAAAACGAAAAACGGAAATTGAGGACATCTAGGCCGGCGCCCAGGTTTTAGTGTGTGTTCACACACACACACACACACACACACACAGCTACTTGACAGGCAATGATCAGACAGTATTTTTTTTCAGTCTTCGGACAGTAAAAATTATCAGTATTCAACCAGTAAAAAAATCATCTGCCTTCAGGACAGCATTTTTTTAAAAACAGTTTTCAAACAATGAAAGTTAGCCTTCAGAATGCATTTTTTGTCAGTCTTTAGATAAGAAACGTTTTCAGTCTTCGGAGAAAAGAAAATTATCTTGGTCTCTCTCTCTCTCTCTCTCTCTCTCACTCATTCACTCACACAGACACACACACACAAAACCTCTGGTTTTCATATGGCAATAAAATATGTTCTTGTTCTTGTTCTTGTTCTTCACACACACACACACACACACACAACACACACACACACACACACACACACACACACATCCGGCAGGCACGCTCGTGCATGCGCGCGCTGTCGTGCACGCTCACGCGCGCACACACGCACACACACACACACACACACACACACGGGCAAAACACATCGCCTCGCTCAGCCCGTAAATCTAACTTTACACTTCACAGATACCAGAAGGCAGACAAATCCACCCTCTAGTGACTAAACTTTGGCCCAAACACAGGAACTTTAAACGTCCGAGATAAAAGCGAAAGACCTGGCTCTTTATCTTTTAGCAGGTGAAGGAACCTGACAAGATAAAACGACGGAACAGGTGCCGCTGGAACTTCTGCTGTATAACTGTTCACATAGGTTTACGTTTCGACTGGCGAGAAGTAGTATAGTTCAGACCCTTGCTATCATTTTTGTTCGTTACCGTTTCTTTGTCGATAGCCCCGTGATGGTATTGGTGGTGGTACTTGCGACTTGTTTTCCAGTGGTCTTCTCCAAAGTGGTTTCGTCTTCTTTGATTTACTTCCTCAACTTCAGCTCTCTCTCTCTCTCTCTCTCTCTCTCTCTCTCTCTCTCTCTCTCTCGTCTTTTTTTTTTATCTCGCACTTGTCGCCCTCTGTCTCTCTCTCTCTCTCTCTCTCTCTCTCTCTCTCTCTCGTCTTTTTTTTTTTTTTATCTCGCACTTGTCTGCCTCCGATAGTCGTCCAGTTCCTTTCCCCCAGCGAATGAACTCGCCTAAAACTTGATGTGATTGTTGCCAGTATTATCGTTATTACCATACCATCATCAACATTACTATTATTATTATTATGAGTATTGCTGTTGCTGCCGTCGTCGTCGTTGTATACGTCATTTTCAAAAAACCGATTCACACATTTTCTCATTTAACGTCGAACCAACAGTGTTGCCAAAAAAGTGTGATGTGCAACCAGGATTTATTCTTTTGTACACAATACTGTATCCTGTGGTACTGTATTGTACTGCACTATATGCGTTCATTGTCGTGCACTGAACAAGTTCATTTGACACAAAGGGTCGTTCGTTTCTGTAATAAACCAGAGGATACCCATTCTCCCGCAGCCCCCCACCCCCCCCCCCCCCTCTGTCTGTCCTCTCTCTCTCTCTCTCTCTCTCTCTCTCTCTCTCTCACACACAAATATACATATGAGACATCACAAAACACACACACGAGCGCGCGCGTACGCATGCACGCACACACGAATGCCCGCGCGTGCACACACACACACACACACACACACACACAAAGCGCACCGGCCTGAACTGTTTAAAAAAAAAAAACATTTAAAAAGTAATTAAAAAAAAAGAAACCACAACTAGAAATAGTTGTCTTGAAAGGCATCCAGTTCCCCTCCCCTGTACCCACCCCCCTCCCTCACACACACACACACACACACACACACACACACACACACAACACACACACACACACACACCTCCGGTTTATGTCTGCCGAGTTTCCATTACGTGATTGTTTCTCCCCCAATGTTCAAATCAGTTTTAAAAACACGGTGATATCCAGACCTTTTGACTTGTGTTGCAGCTAGCGTCCCTGGTGGTTCAGCGGTGTGAGAACGACGGGAGGAACTGTCAACCCTGCGACCGCCAGAACCTGGCCTGCTACCGCAGTGTCACCTTCTCTGCCCAGTGAGTTGTCTCCCCTCTCAGCTCCCTCACCACCCCTCCCCCTCCCCCTCCCTCATCCGGTCCTTCGTCCCAACCCACTCTTCCCGCCCTCATCCCACGCCTTCCTCCCCCCCCCCTTCCATCTGTTCCTCTCTTATCCCGGCTCCCCCCCCCCCACCCCATTTCCCGCCCCCACCCATCCCTCGTTTCATTGCTGTTATGCTCTGTGGGCGTGCGTGTATCAGTGTGTTGTGTGGGGTGTGTGTGTGTGTGTGTGTGTGTGTGTGTGTGTGTGTGTGTTCTCGTGTGTGTCTACTCTGACTGGCTGTCTCTCCCCGCAACCCCCTCCCCCCTCTCTCTCTCTCTGGTAAGAAATACATGAAATTAAACACACACGCACACACACACACACTTTTTTTAAACAGCGAGAGAGAGAGAAGAGAGGGTTTGTTTATAAATGGAAAAAGGAACAGACACGGCATATTGTGTTGTTTTTTTCCAATATTGTATCTTTAAAAGAGAGAGAGAGAGAGAGAGAGAGAGATGTACAAGGTGTCTAAACATTATAATGACGAATTTTCACCAGCGCAAAATGCACTGGAAAGAAATTCATCAGTATAAAATTATACGCAATGCCCAAAAAAAAAAAAAAAAAAAAAAGCAAAAGCGATGGCAGACTAAGTAAAGATGTGATGGTGGCGGCAAACTGTAGCTGCAGCTGAAGGTACTTCTAAGAGGAGAGAGAGAGAGAGAGAGAGAGAGAGAGAGAGAATGCAATAGATGAGGCAGGGAACGTTGCACAATCAATTATAAACGAGCTCAATAAGTCTTAGTCCTTTTGTGAAACAATGATGGACATAATTACGTCAGTACACTCGCGCTACCCCACTACACCAGAATGAGTGAGAATAAGAGGCACCCGGAACAAATAGTGATACTTACTTATCCGTAACAGGTTTCAAATGTTGAATCTTTGAACTTTTCCCTCTTGATTTAAGGTTTGTTCGTGTATCAGTCACAAGGAGGTGACCCGAATTTGTTTACCTGTTTTCGTCGAAAAATGCCGAAAGTAGATAAAACGCTATGCCCATCTTGAAGAAATGTTTTGTTTGCTTATAATTTTATTCTGCTGTTCTGACACATGTGGTTATATATGCGCAAGCTTGAGACTTTTAGTTTTCGGAGAATGTTTTCTTATCTGATCCGTGTGCCTATATATTATGCGCTAGCTGAAATGGTACTGCTAGCAGTTGTGGCCTGGGATAGTGGGAGAGCGTGCTTTTGAAATGGCTTTTTTTCCCCTGAGGGAACGATAGTTGAAGCTGCAGGGGAGATGGGGGGGGGGGGGGGGGGGGTCTGCTGCAATTATTCTGTTATCTTCTGGGATGACCAAAATAAAACGGTCTGCTGCCGTTATTGTATGATTTTCTGGTATAATAAAAGAAAATGAAAACTAGAAAGAGGGGGGGGGGGAGAGGAAAAGTAAAGACAAACATAGAAACAAAAGAAACCGAGATGGCCTACATATAAAGAAAACAACAACAACAAATCCAGCACTAAAATATAACCATTTTACCTTGGGGGGAAAGGTGGGGGGAGGCTATTGTGACGTGGGAACTTCTCTTGCATCCTCACCGCCGTGTGCAGCACGTGCAAACAGGCAAAGGTCCACTTACATGCCACGGCAAACAGGCGGGAGCTATCGCGAAGGTAAACTGCTGGCCGGCTAACCCTGCGGCCAGATAATGCCCCGCACTTCAGCTCCGTCTGCTGACCAGTGCCTTTGTCACCAGGAAAAGAGAGGGGACAGCAGGGGGGGGGGGGGGGGGGGGGGGGGGGGACTGGAGGTCGGGACGGGATTTGTGGCTTTAGAAACAAAGGGATTGATTTGTTGAAAAGCCTCAGGACTTGGTTTCTGAAATGTTTGGAAATACAATCGTTTAGCCCAGACCATGACTGTGGAAGGCCGAGTAAAGAACGCTCGCGCGCACTTGTGTGTGTGGAGGGAGATGAGTTGCAACGGGATGGGTGTGGGGTGGGGGCTACTGAAAGAATGTTGTCATGTTTTGTTTTCATTGTCCTTCCCTTTTTCCTTCTTTACCCCTCCTCCTCCACCATCACCACCTCCACACACATACCTCTCTCTCTCTCTCTCTCTCTCTCTCTCTCTCTCTCGGTCTTTGACCTAGGCAAAAGAATGAGAATAGGAAAAGTGCAAGGATTTAGTCCTAGCCCATACCTCTTGTGATCATTATTATTATCATTGTTGTTGTTATAAAGAACCTAACACAAGCAGCTGTACAATCGTCCAGATTGTTTATCACAGTGTGTTTAATTAGAAAAAAGAAGAAAAACAAAACGAGAGGAAATATGCAGGAGGCGATCAGGACAGAGAGAGACCAACCAGATAGACACAGACAGAATCAAGGAGACCGATAGACACAGACAGAATCAAGGAGCGAGACCGATCAGAGACAACCAGACAGAATCAAGGAGACATAGACACAGACAGAATCAAGGAGACAGATAGACACAGACAGAATCAAGGAGACAAACATAACATAAAATCAAAAAGTTCGACGGGGTCTCTGTGCGTTAAACACAATGAGGACTAAAGACCGTGGCATGCATAAATGTCACGACACCGGTGTTTTTGCTTACAGTTTTCACCAGGCCTGGACGTATACACTTTCACTGCAACCAGCGGTGGATTGACAGCGGATGTAATGGACATGATGCTAATAACGTCAATGAGAAGATTAAAACGATATTACAATGATAATAAAGTTTTGGGGTTTACTTTCCTGAAAAAAAAGCATGATTGTATTGCAATGTATTTTGCTCAGTTGTCCTCTTTCTTTACCGCCTCTCTCCACCCTTCCTCGAACCTCCCCATCCCCCTCAACTCCCATCACTCGTTTTTCCCCTTTTTTTCCGAGCAGTCAAATGATTGGTTTGGAGTCACTTCTAACAATCAAATACAATTAATTCGAAAACGGCAAACTTTGTGTGTTTTGAACTTCAACGCGGTGGCAGTCCCGAGATGGCCCTTTTCGGTCGGCTGGGCTGTGGGTATCATTACCTTATTAGTGTGTTTTGAGGGCAACGTGGTGTAAGGTAATATTGCTTATAGCCCAGCCGATCGCAAATGGCCGTATCAGGGGGTGGTGGTGAAACTAAAACATAAAATACTGAAAGATTTACACGTTTAGCGTAACCACACACACACATTTTCATTTTCCGTAATATCAAGTTTGATGAAATAGGTTCATTTCCGATGATAATTTGTAAAAAGAAGAAAAAGAAAGAAGCAAAGAAACAACACCGTGCGACTTGTGCTAACAAAAAAACGGGAACCAGCCCGACCTTGAGCATTGGCAGAGAACGAAAACGACTTATCAGGCTGGTACACACATTTTTTTTTTTCTCTTTATTTTTTTTTCTCCCAGAACCTCGGCCATTCAGGGAGGGAGGCTGAGCGTGGGAGGGGTGGAGGACTTCTCCTCCCTGCTTCGCCTGTCGGGGCAGATCGTCAGCCACGACTTCGTGGGCTGCATGCACAGTCTGCTGGCCAACGGGCGACACCTCCTGGACCTCGCCGCCGCCGACAACCGCTCCGGCGTCTTCGAGGAGTGCCCTCGGCGGCAGGCGGCCAGCCTGTGCCGGGCGGGCACCTGTGGTGACGGTGGGAGTGGGGCAGAGTGCGTGGACCAGTGGTCCCACGTGGAGTGCCGTTGTGGGGAGGGTCAGTCTGGTCCGCGATGCGAAAGCAGTGAGTGGAGATTTTTTTTCTTGTTTTTTTTTGTTTGGGTTTGGTTCGTTAGTCCGTTTTGTTTTGTGGTTGTTTTTTTTTCCCCCTCTATTGCACTCTTTGTATTTTCCTCCCCGTCTTTTCTCTTTGCAGTTTGTTCCCTTTCTTTCGCTCCATTGAGATTATCCAGATATTTCTTCTTTTTTTTCCCCTGTACCTTCTGTCTTTTACAGGGTTTTTTTTTCGTTTTACTTGTTTTTCTTTTGTTGTTTTCGTTTGTTTTGTTTGTTTTTATTCTTATACCATAGTGTTGGAATTCGTTTAACTGTCCGTCGCTGTCCGTTGTTTTTTTCTTTTACTTTTTTTCTATCATGCTTTCGTTCTTTTATTTTTATTATTGTCTTTTTTTTTTAACTGTCGGATACTTTCTCTTACCTTTCTTTTGTCGCATTTTTTTTTCATCTTTGCTTCGTACTGTCTGTTCAATCTTTCTTTCTTTCGTTCCTTCTTCCTGCTCTGCTTCATTCTTTCTTTCTTCATTCGTTCTTTACTACTAGTTCCCTTGTTTTACTCCCATATGAAAACTGATTCAAGATTAGATCTAGGAGTAACAAAGAAACTATCTGTGTACATCTTCATAGGCTTGACAGTTATCACACTAGCATCATCAGCTTAGTCATGAATGAAACGACCAAGCTATCAACCAACGATTAACTGGCGCAGACATCAGAATCATGTTATAACCATTCAAGGTGAAGAAAAGAAAAATGGAAGAAAAGAAAAGCAGTCGTGGGGAAAAAAAAGTTTGAAAAAAGCTTTAGGATAAGGAATCTTAAGTACCTGTCTGTGCCTCTCGGCCGAAACGCGAAGAATGTGTTTTGATTGGCGCTGCGGGAGTGAGCGCGTCGTTGAACTGAAGACCGGCAGCAGCACAGTGCTGACCTACGCTTTGCCAAAACGCTCTCCCTAACGTAAGGATGAGCTTTTCCCCCACATGAGACTGTGACAGACGAAATGAGGTTTGGAATTTCGACCAGTTTAATGCACTGGGTGTGATGTGGGTGGGAAAGCCAGAGGGGCGAGAGAAAGTGTGTGTTGGTGGGGGGGGGGGGGGGGGGGGGATGGCGCACAAGAGTTGAAAAGATTTCCTTACTGGCCTCACGTCGTCACAGACGACATCCGATATCTTGTTTGCATTGAAGATGAATTGGAGTTTGAACGGACCGCACTTGAATCAGAGACTGGGTTGGGTTTTTTTTTTTTTTTTTCAAAAATTCTTTTTTTTTTTTTCAAAAATTCTTTTTTTTCTCTCCATCTCTGCCTCCTAAGCCTACATTTACAATATTCGAATTAAACTATGCGTCGAGCTACTCGGTTCAGCGAACATTGCATAACCTCTCCCGTGATTGGTGGAAACTGTTAGAGCCGTTTATCTCTTGGAGAAACACCATGTCATTGTTCACTCTAAAAAGCACCATGTAGCCCTAATTTATCACCTTTCTCGTGATTGGTGGAAACTGTTAGAGCCGTTTACCTCTTCGGAAAACACATTGTCATTGTTTACTCTCGAAAGCACCATGTAGCCTAATGTATACTCTTTCTCGTGATTGGTGGAAACTGTGACAGCCGTTTACCTGCTGGGAGGGGGGGGGGGGGGACATCCTGTGATTGTGTTTACCATCGAAAGCCCCTGTAGCGTAATAATTACGCTTTCTTTCTCCGTCACCAGGTGGCAGCCTTTCGCGTTCGGGCCCAGCAGCAGGGTGAGGTACTCCATGAAGGAGAGTTTCCGTCGGGACCAGTTGCTCTCGCAGGCTGGGTCGCAGCAGCGCCGACGGCGAGCGGCGCCCGAGTCGTCTCTGCTGTTGAGAGTTCGTGCGTCGGAAGAGTCCGGAGTCCTGTTCAACGCCCGGACTGACGTCAGCGCCTGTTTCCTTTGGGTGAGTCCGGGTATTCTGGTCATCTTTCTGGCGTGTGTTTGTGGGTGTCGGGGCCGTGCATGTGTTTGTGTGTGTGTGTGTGTGTGCAGGTTTAACCTATCTGTGTTTGATACTCACACAGACAGTCTCTCTCTCTCTCTCTCTCTCTCTCTCTCTCTCTCTCTCTCTCACACACACACACGCACGCACGCACGCGCATACACACAGCACACAGCTCGCGCACACACGCACAAATACTCGCATAACACACACACACACACACACACACACACATATGTCCGCACGTCAACATACAAATACACCCCATACACGCACTTTCATTACTTGAAACGTGTCTTTGATAGAATGTTATACTCGCTTTTTAGCATAAAACATTCCCGTGTATTTCTTCTGCGCACACGTGTGAACATGCGTGCTTCCGTGTGTGTGTGTGCGTGAGCGCGCACGCATGCATGCACGCGCGCGCGTGTGTGTGAGAGAGAGAGGAGAGACGGAGAGAACCTGTGTGCGGAATGTCTGATGTAGGGGACGTAATGGTTATTCGACTGCAGTCGCGTGAATGCAGTTGCTTCCCTTTGAGTTTTTTTTGTTTGTTGTTGTTTTTTGAGGGGGGGGGGGGGGGGGGGGGGGGGGTTGTTTGGTTGTTTTTTTAATATCCAGAGCAAGAGAAAAGTTTGTTTGTGGAGAGGATGGTTGTAGAAGATTGAGAGAGCGAGAAAGCATGCAGCAGAACCCTTATCTCCTTCCTTCTATACCCTTAAACATGTCCCAACCACCCCCCCCCCCCCCCCCACACACACACACACACACTCCCTACCATCTCACTGCATACTCTGCCCACCTTAAAAGAAAGAACGGCTTTTTTTTTTTCCAACATCTTGTCAATGAAAGAGAGAGGGAGGAGAGGAGCTGAGCCCACATTTCCATCCACTCTCCAAACCCCTCGAGCCCCACCCTGTTCCCCAGTCCCTACCTACCACACGCGCCTCCCAGTCCACCGAGGAAAAAAAAAAGAAAGAAGACTTACAAAACGTAATATTTTTTTTTTTTTTTTTTTTTGTCTGTCTTCAACAGATTGAAGAGGGGGCCGTCAAGTTTGCCCTCGGCCGGCAGCAGGGGGCGGGGGACTCGAACCCATCATCGTGGCCGCCGAGCTGATGGACGGCAGCTGGCACAACCTCACCCTGACCACCACCACCACCAACGTCACCGTGTCGGTGGACGGGCAGAAGATTCGAACCCAGACCCGCGTGATGGGGTCGCAGGTGTTCCCATGGACTCCCTGGACATGCAAAGCATGGTGCTGGGCGGAAAGCGCTCAGCTGCCGGACGGGAGAACGTTGAAAGGTGGGTTGAGTTTCATTTCTTGGGGCTTGTAGCTCAGCGACCGCAAAGAACCGTGCCGTATCAGGGGTAAGCTGGGTTGGGAGCGGGCATGTGAGTGAATGTTTGTGCGACAGTGAGAGGGGGGGGGGGGGGGGAGTGAGAATGAGAGAGTGAGAAGGGGGGGGGGAAGTGAGAATGAGAAGTGAGAGGGGGGAGAGTGAGAATGAGAGAGAGAATGAATCCGATTCCATCACAACTTGTAGAAAGCTTTAGGGAGGGGGGGGGGGGGGGGGGAGATGTGAAATGGATATGAGAAGACATGGATGTGGGACATAATTTTCTTTTTCTAAGTATGGACTTCAAGAAAGCATTCTATACATGTGCATGTGACTCTGTACGTGCAGGGTTCAACGGTTGTGTGTCGGAATTCCGCATCAACGGCAAGAAACTCCCGCTGAACGGAACGTCGGAGCGCTACCAGATCGTATCCAGTGGTGACGTGTCTACCGGGTGTGCGGCCGTGTGCAGCAGCAAGCCCTGCACGGACGGCCAGGCCTGCGTGCCGGACGGCGAGGGCTACAACTGCAGCGCCGTCGCCGTCGTTGCCGACGGCGGGCTGAAGCCCGGCATCATCGTCGTCATCGTCTTCTTCATCATCATCCTCATTGCCATCGTCATCGTCTTCGTGCTGTGCCGGGTCCGGCGCGGCTGGTTCCACAAGTGCCTGCCGGTGAAGGGGGGAGCGGGAGACCACACGGAAAAACGCCAGCGGGGCCAAACTGATGGGCACGGACAACATCTTGCACGGGCTGCCGCCGACCTCGCGCTACGCCGAGAACGCTCAACTGGAGGAGATGATCATCCGCAACCACATCGCGGAGGAGCTGGGCGGGCAGAAGACCAGCTCCCTGACGGCTCGCCCGGACCTCATCGGCTCCAACCTGTCCGGCGTCCCCCAGCCCACGCATTTCGCCGACGGCACCATGATCATCGAGAACATCGACCAGAACGACGTGGGCAACGTGATGATGGGTCTAGGCGGTGACGACATGCCCGAGCACTACGACCTGGAGAACGCCAGCTCCATCGCCCCCTCCGATTCGGACGTGATCCAGCACTACCAGCACTTCCGTCACGGCAACGACCTGAAGGCTCACCTGAACCACCATCACCACCACCATCCAGGTCGCGAGCGCTACAACCCTGCCAGCGGCCTCCAGTTCAAGGAGAACGCGCATACCCGACAGAGCCCCGTGTCGGTGACGGGGTCGGCGTTGTCCATGCCCGCTCGCAACTCTCCTCTGGTGGTGCCCGGACAGGCTGGTAGGCCCAGCTCCGCGCTGGCGGCTTTGCATCACGGAGGGCCGTTCCCGGCGGCCAGAGACAGCCCCCGCAGTCCCGTGGGCGCCCTCAACACCAGCCACTCCCAGGGCAGCAACTCGGCGCACTCGCTGGGCAGTCACCACAGCCACAGCTCCTCCTCCTCCAACCCCCACCAGCCCAACGGCCACGGGCCCCACCGGACGCCCAAGTCCGGCAAAGGCCAGGGAGGGAGGTATCCGCGAGGTCTGACCGTGGACGAGGTCAACCGCCTCAACGCGCGCGCCGACCTCAAGAACACGGCCAGCATGCTGGAGGCTGTGTCCTCCTCCAGCGAAGACCCCCACCATCGCAACCGATCTCACCACCACCACCACCCCACCCCAACCTGTACCCCACATCCACAACCCCAACCTCAGCCCCTGCACAGGCTGAGGCCGGAGGACGCCCTGGAGGGCAACATCCTGTTGGAACCCCCGGACTCCAGCTCCAGCGACAGCGGGGCCAATGATCTTTCACGTGCTCCGAGTTCGAGTACGAGAACGACCGGAACACTCGGCTGGACCCCCCAGTGCCAGGGTCTTGTCCCAGCTGGCGGAGGTGGACGAGGACGACCTGCCAGGGTCCTCCAACCGCCTCGGGGACGGTCGCAATTCCAACGGAGACTCTGGAGGCAGCACCAACGCCTCCGAGGAGGGTCCTGTGGGGTCCAGTCCTCTGCCTCCGGGCAGTGGGGCCTTGAACTTTGACAGTTTCCTCAGTCTGGGTCCCAGCTTTGACAAACTTGTCGGGGTCTTCAAGGACATCGCTCTCTTGCCGGATTCCAGCCACGCGTTAGAAGGCGCCACGAGCAACGACTATGAAGAGTATGTGTGATGACATCATCTGAAAGTGTGCGGCGTTGGCGTCGTGTGAATATGTGCAGTTATTTTGCGATCATCGAATCGGGTGGGGGTTTGTTTGGCAGGTGATCTGAAATCTTTTAGGTGGTAAGTTCAACTCGTCAAAACGAAAAGTGGCGTGCGAAAAATGAAAAAGGTGTCGCTAGTGGTTCCGTTACGTGGTGTGGCTGCTGCTGCAAAACTTCCTGTGTGCATCATGAGAAGAGTTGACAACTAATACATGAAAAGGTACACAAGAACATTAAAAGCAAAACCAAACTATTTTGTAATATCCGTGTGTGTGTGTGCGTGCGCGGTGTATTTTCGTATGAAGCCTTCGGACACAAAAGATCATCAGGATCTCGAGGATGGAGGTTACCTACTTTGAACTGGCTCGGGTGTGTGAGAACAGTTTGGCATACATATAATGCTGTGCTAGTATTAATGCCTATTTTGTCCACACCTGATGATTGTTTTACATGTATCACAAAGAAAACGCGAGTGTCTGATTAATTTTGATGATAATTATGTATAGACCGTTTTACTAAGTTGCAGCCAGACAAGTTGCATTGTTTTAGTTGTGCACATCAGTTTTGTCCGGGTGATGAAAAATTCATGTGGGAGGTTGTCTTTGTCTGCCACGAGGGACAGATTGGACACTGCATTGGATCGTCACAAAATATGTCCATTTCCACGGGGGTGTGTGTGTGCAAATAATTGAAGCAGAGAGAGGGGCAATCACTGGATTCCATAAAACACAGCACACACGCGCGCACCCACACACATTCAAACCTGGAACCGTCAATGTTCTGAAAACAAAATGCCCTCGAACGGAGAGTCTACCTTGACGGATCAGAAGTAAAACGAACACAAAAAAGTGACCTTCATGATTTCAACGCCTTTTTTCTGCGCAAGGCGGACACACTGCTGTCTTGGCTGTCTGATGATATTCTAAATGCCGTTACAGAGGCAAGGAAACCATCTTGTGAAGAATACCAGGTTTGTTATTACAGTACCAGTGAGCATATTGCATATGATATGAGCAACAACAAACAATGCGATGTGGATTGTCTCTCCTTTGCTTGCTTTTTTTTTTTTTCAGTCGTGTACCTGCTCAGTGTGGTGCGCATGTTTGAAGGAGAACTCGGCCAATGCATATCATCACCATAGTGTGTGTGTGTAATGAACATAAAAATGTGAGTATGGATGAAGTGAGTGAAATATTACAACAAAATATGAGAGAGAAAAGAGGGTGAGCGATTTCATATAGATCTGTACGGTTCGTTGACTTAGCTGGGTGCTACGCATGACAACGGAGACACGTGTCCAGATTGTTGCTTGAAGCAGGGAATACTACTGCAACATTAACCATTCCTTTCACTGAATATGTTGCACACAGAACATGCTGTGTACTGCGGTTTTTTTTTTTTTGAGTGTCTTTACTATCAGCTCTGCCGTATTTTGCGGGCTGGGGTGGTGGGGGTTGGGTGCTTATGTTGTTTTACTATTGTGATAATAGGTTTGAATTATATTGTTTGGGGTTCAATTGTTCCGTTAAAATATGCGTGAGCGACGGAGACGAGTGTAGAAGGAAATGTTGGACACTGTAAAGTGTAGCTGTTCTGAAAACGTTGAAATTTCTTCTTGGCAAAATTACTTTTTTCACATTTAGAAAAATGAGCCGTAAAGGGAGGATGGGGAGATGCGGGAGGGAAGACGAGGCTTGAGAAGTCACGTTTAACGTTGGTTATTTCACCATCGAGTCATCCTGTCGAATACTCCGACTTGACATGTATCAATTATAGGACAAAATGTACGACCGCTCAGTTTTTATGTTGTTCCCCAAGTCATGTGTTTGTGTCATCAAGGCTGGGGAACGTGTCCTTTAGAACTTCTGGCCAATAGGATGGATGGAAATTCACCCTTCATTTTCAGGGAGGGGGCTGGACGAGATTTTAATAGACGCCCGACACGGTATTAAACTAACGTGCTGGTCAATAGGGGGCCCTTGTGCGATTGGTATTTTAGCAGACACTGGAAGCGTACCACGATTGGGAATGGAATTCATCCGTTTTGAACCGGGGAGTGTAAAACATCGTGACCGTATAATATGTCAAAATGTATAAAAACACGCGTAAAAGATTCGTTCGGTTGTTTGTGTGCGTTTCTTTGTTTTAATCCATCATTGTCAGGGTACTTTAGGAAATTACTACAGTATATTTCGGGTTATACAAGCAGTTGTAGACTAGACAACGTTTAGATTTCTGCCGCTCCCCGCGAACCCCTTTCCCGTCCTTCCCATTGCTCCCCTCTACCTTGTTATGTCTACCCACTTCTTAAAAAACGTTATAAAAAAAAAAAGGGGGGGGGGGGGGGGTGTTATTTGAGGCGCACTTGGTCAATGGTTAGTTTGTGCGGGACCGACGGTCGTGAGCGCGAACCTCCCCCGTGGGGGCGGAATTTTTCGGCTTGAAAAAACTTTTTGTGCACCCAGCAGTAAATGAGCACCTGATTCAGTTCAGGGGGGAGGTTAAAGGCGACGGAAGGAGGATGAACTCCACCTTCTGTCCACTCCTTGTCTCGGACATGATCAAAACCTCCCACATTTCACTGCCGCATCGGCAAATAGACTACGGGAAGTTTAATATCTCTTTAGTTTTTTTTAAATATTTAACTACTTACATGACATACTAGATAGATGCTTCCATTTTTTTTCTCCTAATGTGTGTAGGAAGTTAAAATGGAACGGTTTAATCCTAACACATTTGTTGTCTGCGTTCTAACTAGTATGGATGACCATAGAGACGTTCTGTCAGTGTGTCATGGTAAGTAGCTTGCTAGTTTCTATGAAATCATCATTGCGAATCGTTTTCTCATTATTAATATTATTATTGTAAAATTTCCGAGACGCGTGTGAAGCCGTAGTCTAGGGGAAAAAAGCTTCACATCTGGTTTGCGAGTGGCCTAAATACACGCGACGTAAAGCCTCACCCATTAATCATTCCATCGTGGTGATGTCTTGATTGCTGACGCTTGATAAATAGTATCCGCTCTCGTTTCTTTGTTTATATACGTCTTTCTTCGCTTGTTTGTATGCGTGCGTGTACGTTTTAATCGTTCAGGTGACTGTTCTTATATGGATCACTTTCAATTATCATTATTATATTGGAGTACGGGTGAAAACGAGAGAGAGAATTATGGAGATACTACAAAAACGAAAACTACAAATCAAAGAGAACGCACTTGATCTTGCCGAGATGTTCCCTCCTAGTGATTTTTTTTTTTTTTTACCTTTTTGAATTTCATTCCCTGTCGGACAGTCCATCTCTTCGATAACTGCTTTGAGTTGCCACACAAAAAAACCATAGATCACTGATTGATTAGGTTTCCATGGTTAGGTTCTTTTTTGTGCGTGTGTGTTTTGGGTTCGTTCGACGTTGTTGTCTATTCTTCACTCTAACTCCCTCATGGACAAATTCCGAGATTGATCACTTAAGTTTTCAGTGTTCGCCTTGCGGTTTCTTTTTCAATCTTGTTATTCAGGCTTTTTTTTTCTTTTTAAAAGAAAAGGGGGGTAACTTCCCCGTTTCTTTTACAAACAATCCGTTTACTTTGAAGCTTTTTTTTCTCGTTCTTTTTGCTTTGGTAACTGCAGGGAAATGTCTATGCATTATTTCGTAATCATTTTTCTTCTTCCGTTTTTTTTTTTTTTTTAACTAATGTGATGTGGCAGGTGGTGTTTGCGATGTCCATTCATGATCCTGAAGTGATGCTGTCCATATCATGATTCAAAGCCAAATGAACACGACTGACCGAGTACCACTGCACCGCCAGTGAACTGTCTAAAGATGATGCCTTTGTTGTATGTATGTAACGTGGAGAAATACAAATAAAACATGATGCAAATTTAAAGCGCTGTCCAGGTCTTTGTGTGATGAGCGGTTGTGTGTTAGTCATCCCACTCTGAATTTGAAAACGAATATAAAGGACAACGCTAACTGTGATAAAGACAATAACACCAACATGAAAAAAGAAAAAAAAATTACAGCAATAAAATATGATAACTAACTGTGTAGCCTTAACTACAACGGCTGTGAGAAATGCTAAAACGACTGCACCGACCGTTTTCTCTCTCGGTGGACTCTGACCTCCAACATCATAACGATCATCAACATTATCATTCAGTCCCACGATCACAAGTCAGGTGCTCTTCCAACTGAGCAAAACCCCCCCCCCCCCCCCCCCCTCCCCAAATTACCTTTTCAACAGGCGGAGGGACGGGGAGGGGGGGAGGCATACAAATTTTAAAAAAAAAAACAACCTTTCTGAACATAATACGGGCTTTAATCGAAAGACCTTAATGTCCCCACGCTCGGGAGCATCGAAATCTTCTCACCTGCGACGGGGGGGGAAAAAGTTACCCGCAAAGATAAATGGTCTGTCGCTTGTCCCTGGTGCACCGGATCAAAGGGACACTACCACGACAAACGCCGCACTTATTGTCCCCCCCCCTCCCCCCCCCTAACGATTTTGGATAATGCCTGGGATGCAGAAAAGTTCTTCCCGGGGGGGAACACGCTACGAATGCTATCGTGTCAAAACACAGCCGTTGAAATTTGTGCCACAGCGTACGGTCTGAAAACTATGCCTGCCCCCCCCCCCCCCCCCCATGTTTTTTTGGTTTGTTTTTTGGTTATTTTTTTTCCGAAACAGCTTTTCCACTGACTGTGTTTAGACTTTACTTCCTAATTCGAACAAATTAATTTCAGCCTCAGTAACGTCTATGTGTTTTGAATTTTTCTGACCCTTTTTCTTGGAAAAACAATTCCTTTTTGGCTTTAGCACGGGGGGCGGAAGGGGCAGTGAGAGGGGTGTGGGGGGCCTAAAGGACTTTAACTCCAAAACCAATTCGTCCAACCAGGTGGTTCAAATTATCTCTTGTCTATTCGTGCCCCAGCATAGTCTTGGGGTGACCGTGTTTTCAGCGTGAACAGGCAGTCCTAAAGTAGTGTAAATCCGCGTGAGCTGGGTAGTGGTATACGCGCACGCTGAAAAGAACAGTTGAACTTACGGTGTACACCGC
>CM031601.1:83153313-83165196 GCA_018398815.1 Conus ventricosus | reverse complement strand
ATTCACCATTAGTTTCACTTGATAGACAAATAGAAGGGTACAACATCATCTGCACTGGTGATTTACACTCCTACATTTGCTGTTTTCATAACCTTTGATCTGTCCCTGTACGTTACATTGGGTACAAATTCATCACTGATAATGTCTGTCATGTTGACATCAGTTTCTGTGTCACGGTCAAAATTCATCACAACCAAGTGTGGTCCGTCGCCGGCCACTTCGACTGGACATAAGTCCAAACGCAGACATCTTGGCGCCACGTAGACCGGGCCCATGGTTCGGATCCGGCCAATTAAGCTTAGAGGAGAGGCTTCACGGAGACGGCCCCGATCCACCCAGACTGACTAAGCCGTTTTGACCGACGCCTCGATGTCTAGCGAGACGAGTCGTAGAGCCTGGCTCAGGCTCATCTGGCCACTTTGTGGAACCAGCGTCATTGTTAATCAGACGTCGTGGCGCCTACCCAGACTCAGCTAGCCACTTTAGAGTGACCAGTGTCCACGACTTAAGCCACACGGCGCCAGTTAAGTAGAAAGGGGGAAGGTAGTGTGTGGGGGGGGTGAAATCTAGCTAATCAATTAAATGACCAATTGACCACCACAGAGAGTAAGACGTGTAGGCGTGACTGTCATGATTTGAATATCCAATGGAATTAGAGGGAGATAACTTCAGGGTGTCAGGGCGGTAAAAATACTGACCAATGGTACTCGCCCTTTTTGGAGAGATCGGAACGAATAAAGAGGATGTGAGAGTGAGAGAACGGGAGAACGAGAGGAGAACGAACAGAGAGATAGAGAGAGAGAGGTTCTGAGTGGAGCTCTGCAGGAGAGAAGGGCAGAGAGAGAGAGAGATGAGGGAGGAGAGAAGAGAACCAAGTTGAGAGATTAGCATGAGATAGTCTGCAGAGGAAGGACTGAGGAGAGATGTGGAGAGAGTTGCTAACTAATGAAGAGAAAAAGAAAGAAGAAAAAAAAAAGAAAAGAAAAGCAACCATGTCCATTTGATAAGAGCAGACTAGAAGAGAGAGAGAGAGAGAGTGCAATGCGTTAATGCAGGAAGAAAGAAAGGAGAACAGATCGATGTTGATAGTCACTGTTCTATCCTAACCGGGGGTTCGACCTCATACCTGGCAGCGTCACTTCGCCAAGCAGAACCACAGACCAACGCCAACAGTCACACCTGACCAGGCGCCATCAGACCAACACCAGTGCCAGCAGTTGTGTCGTGTTGTGAAAGTGACAGTGAAAAGAAAAAGAAAAGAAAAGAAAAGACAGTGATTCGTGAATAGTTAAGATCACCTGGCCAGGTAAAGTAGAAATCTATTTATACCCGGGTTAGTTAATGATGTTTTAGATAAATGATTTTGTGAAGTTCAGAAAGAGAGAATGTTTTATTTCATTTGATTCCATATGCATTGATGGGTTTGTTCTATGAACATGTGTATAAAGTTATAGACTTTACTAGTGGTTTGATGTGACGAATGCATGATATATGAATGAGATCGTAAGCAAGCTGTGAGTGTGTTTGGGCTGTGCGCTAGTCCTTCCTCCACTGACATCACCCGAGGTTGACATTCTGACACAGGACATATCCACTCAACCGACTGATTGATGGCAACATTTGTACGTTCAACATACTTCTTCAACATGTTCACATGAAATACCTTCTCAGTGTTTGCCATTTTGATCTTATAATTTACTTCAGAAAGTTTTTCGACCACCTGAAAAGGACCCCTCCACATAACACGAAGCTTGTTATGTTCATCAGTGAGTAATACAAGGACTTTATCCCTACACTGAAGGAACGTGCCTTTGCTTTTCTGTCTGTAAAGACCTTGTACACATCAGTTTTCCTATCAGCTGACTGTTGAGCAAGCTCACATGCATCCTTCAACGATTATGCATTCATAAACGTATTGGTAAACAGTTTTACTGTCAGGTATGTCCGTTTGCACGTCAGTGACAGTCTGTTTTAGCAGCAGGAAAGTATTGTGTCAGCGTCTCGTCCTTTCCCTGCCTTTCTTTTAAATCCATCTGGGGTAATCTGGAGTTCACCAGTATTGATACTTTTTAGCGGCTTTGAGCCTTTCCCTGCTCTCTGACGTTTGATCAAGTACTCACAAGACAAGGAACAAACTATCCTCCACACCACCCATGTCTGTAGCGACACCTTTGGCAAATTGCCCAAGATCAGTCGCAGACTGGGTTTATTCATAAGCACAGCGGTAAGAAAACCGGAGTAAGTACGGTGATATCGACTGAAATTTTCGCCAGCGGAAACGTTTCAATTTGCCTCCAACCGACCTACACCTTTTGACAGTGTTGAGATACTGGGTCTTGAAGGCAAAGATTCCGTACACCCAGCATAGATCACCCATTTCCCTCCAAAACCGAAGCCTGCCAATACCATTGATGGCTCGGATTTCTAACACCATCCATCAACAGATTGATCCTGGTGCCAAAACAAGCCTTCTTCACAATCAGATGAGACTAATGCGGTCGACTTTGAATTCCACCCGGTCTGAAAGGCAATTCCTTTTCAGATGGAACTTGCCATCACAAAAGAAACATACCATTGTCTGATCGGCAGCCGACTGATTATTGAGACTTCAGTTTCTGTCCCGAACTGTCCCAAAAGGTCTACGTGGTGGTTCGTGTCCACGCCTCGGAACGTTTTACTGATGTGGATAACGGTCTTTCCGGCGGTGATACTGGATTGACGAAAGTCCACTCGAACCGCGGAAAGATCCCGTCCGTTTCCAAGGATAGGTATATCCTTGATGGAAACAAAAAATGATCCCACGAATTCCTTTCCAGTAACTTTCCTGTCTGATGGGATTAGTTATACAAGACGCATGAGACACAAAGATGGAAAATTCTCCTTTCCTAGGGCCCCGCCCTATATATCTGTGGTGAGCGATACAATACTGATCAGTCCATCTGACACATTCCTCACGTTTTCAAATTGCCTTCATTAAGGAAAGTGCATAAAACTTTGCTCACGCTCTGAAAAAGTTGTTCTTCTAAGAGGAGATCTCGCAGAGATTGAAAAGTTTTTGTTCGTTTTAGACAAATCGATCCATCGATCCAAACAATGACTCATACGGATCAGAAACGATGGAAACGATTTCTCCTTTTTCAGGGCGCACAGAACGGAAACGTTTCGTGAAAAACGATCAGCGAACATTGAAATTTCTTGAAGTAGTTCTTCATTCAACTGAACCGAAGTTAAAAGTTGTTTCGCTGCAAGTGAGTGGTACCAGTGACAAAGCGCTACCCTTAAACCACGACGCAATATACAATGTCACTTTTTCCTTTGGCCAACCACAAACGTTGCGTGAACTTGTCAAATCGGAAAAGAAAACTATCAATGTCATCTCCGTTTTTCCTCAAAAGGTGGCAACTTTGGAATATATGCCTCTTTTGTTGAGGCAAATTTGCAGCGGAACCGACTGGTGGTCGTAGGTTCTCTCGATGCCTGTATTCTTCTAATTTCAAGCATCAGCTCTAAATCTAACTGTTTTTCAACTTAATTCCCTCAGTAGTCAATTTTCCTTCCAGCTCCCCTCTGTAGTCTATTTTCTTCAGCTTCAGCTTCCTCTGAATCGATTTTCTCAGCTACCTCTGATTATATTTCTCTTCAGCTTCAGCTTCTTCCCTCTTTAGTCTATTTACCTTCACTTCATCAGCTTCCCCTCAGTAGTTTATTTCTTCTCTCTCTCTTTAGCCATGTCACCCTATCAGTGGTCATTGTTTTGCCCTCGTTATAAGTTTTTCTCCTCAAAACCCAAGCTATCCGCTTGTTTAACATATTTATCAAAATCATCATAATAATCGTCAGATATAAACACCAAACAATCTCAAAGAATGTATAAAAAAAAGGCGATATATGATGATATTAGTTTCACAAAACGTACATTATAGTATAAATACAAATACAGAATTCAATTACAGGTGTAAACAAAAAAACCGCTTACTAAAACATGGTAGATATGAAATCGCAAGGAAGTATTCTTCCAAACATAATTTTGCAACTGTTATCAATTTGGAATTTACAAATCAAATGAAGTTTAATGCAAAACGTTTTCCCCTAAGAGAAAAAAAAATAAACACAAAAAAGTTTTCTGAAAATAAATTCTATATAAAGTTTTAGTTCTCAAATGTTCTTCTTGACAGTCTTTCTTTCTTACTTAATTTCAAACGAATTTACAAAACAAATGTACCGCCTTATACAAAAAATGAATATAAATTTACAAAACAAATGGAATCACAAACAATTAAAAAGAGGGAAGAAACACAAACTAGCGGAAATCCTACCTAAAAATGAAAATGTTGAAAAGAAAACTAGATAGGAGCCTATTGAGGAGAAGGTTTAAGAGATTTTGAAAAAGGGGGTGAAAAGGAAATGAAAGGATACACAGGACCGGAATAGTGAGCAGAAATCAAGAAAAGCAAAAGAAGCCCACAGACAGCACCCTAGTGGTCACTGTCTCCCGTGAAACTGGAGACGGGAAAAAACAAATCACTGCACAATATACACCACACTACAGTAATAATACAAAATACTAAACAATCAATCAATAAATGCACATTCACCCAAACTCAAAGAAAATCTCGCACCACACCCAGAAAAAAAATGATCAAAAGATAAGATGTTTATTTGGGCAGAGCGGTAATCAACTCCACCACCTACACTACTAGCGTGACGGAGGAGAAGTTGATCCCACACTCTGAGGGGCAAGGGGAAAAATCAAACTGAAACAATAGGAAAGCGAAAGAAATAGATATTTATCAGAAGGGAAAGACTATTGACTCCCCAACGCCATGTCCCCCTGCTAAACGCAGGAAGAGGTTGGGGCTATCAGTCCTGGGAAAGGGGACAAAAAACAATCCTCTAGGGACGAACAGCGACTCCTCAACGCCCTGCCCCCTTGCTGCCAGGTTTCGAGCAAGAGAGGTTGAGGCTATCGGTCCGATGTGGGGAAGGGGTCAAAAAGAAATCCTACCAAAAAAAAAAACCCCTTAACGAGTAGAGCAACAAAAAGAAATTCAACCACCCAAACAACATATAGAAATAAAAAAACAACACAAATGAAAATGCAAATATTTTTTACACAATCAATAAATTAAACTTTCTTCTTTTTTATTCCTATCCTCAAACCCTTTAGGCACAAATCGAAATCCTTTTTTTATTCTTCCTCAAACCCCTTGAGGGTACAAATAAAACCATTTTTTTTAAACCCCAAGGGCCACCAATAGAAATCTTTCTATCTTTTATTTTTTCCGGAGAAACAAACGGATGCAGCTACAAACACCGGTGAAACTGGAGTCCGGGGTCAACCACTGTCACACTGTCACTCTTGCATACCGCATTCAAGACAGCATTTTACTCCATACGCACACTCAATCTTACAATCCCTCCCAAACGTAGCACTACCGATATGTTATTTCCCCCTTCTCCCCCACTCCTTCAGGGAAAAAACAAAAAAACACTTACTAAGTCACAACAACAACTTGTACACAGATTTTAACAACCTTATCACTCCTCCGCACTGAGAGACAAATAAATCCGCACACATGAATCTCTCCTCCCCCCGAGAGAACAAATCAATCTTCACATCACATGTATCCTCTCTTTACACTGATAGAAAAATTAGTCTTCACACAGTAAATTCTCTCTTTACATAACTGAGAGTAAAATATTCTTTCCAACTTGTATCTCTCTTACACTGAGAGATAAAATAATCAAGTTCCGCTTCTATAAAGCTATGGCCTTCACATTCCGTTATCCCAAAAACCGCGCGCATGCGAATACCATAAACTCCCGTAATCAACTGAGGACCTCCTGCCGCAAGAAAAAACTTCCCTTCTTTCACAATTCCTTTCTCTCTCTCTGAGACAAAAGTACTGCCACACTGCCCCCTCGAACTCACCCTTCCTGGAGATACAGTCTCGACTTCTCTTCCCGCGACTTCTTCTGTCTCCTTGCGAAATGACGAGCTTTCAACTCCTCTCCCTGGAGTTGGTACAGCTGGGCTGAACTACCGTTGTTCCCCACACCATGGCCATTCTTCAACCACCTCACGGGTGAAAGAGAAGGAGAAGGGCGAAGGGTAAAACTGGGGTGAAGGGCGAACCACGAATAAGGTTCCGTGTAAAGAACCTGCTTTCACAAATCAACATATGAATTCTAACTCTACTCTTCTTTAAAGTTTTCCCCCTGGTAGCTTTCCCCAAGACAATCTATCGCTCACACCTGGTAAAGCCTGGTCACTAACGAGGACCACACCGTTCCTGCCAGGTTCGAGTCTCTAGGGCCATCTGCTGGGTTTAAACCTGACTCTTTCCCCCCTCTCCTAGTGAGTGCATACTCAATGGTCAAAACACGATGAAACCAGCACCTTACCATACCAGCCCATTGTTAAACTAACACCCAGGACACTTTCACCCAATGAACATAATCTTATTCTTGAATGATTCCTACTCACAATTATTTTGGGGACGCCCTCTACAACTAGTCAAGCCATATGAATATTCATTTCCTTTAATTGTGCATGGGGAAAAATGATTCATATCACAAACACATGTGGATGAGCGTCCACATCCTTGATGTGAGGCTAACGACACATGACCAGCATTATTACATTGCCATGGAGGGGGAAAGGGGAGGAAGAGAGAGAGAGAGATCTAGAGAGAGAGAGAGAGAGAAGAGAAGAGGAGACCAGATAGACAGACAGACAGACAGAACAGACAGTACAGACAGAGACAAAAAGAGAGTGACAGAAACGGAAAGAAACATAGACACCAGGACAGAAACACATACATACGCACGCGCGCGCTCGCGCGCGCACACACACACACACACACACACACACACACACACACACACACACACACACACACACACCGCCCGCGCGCAAACACACACACACAAAGGGAGAGAAACAGACAGACAGACAGGGAGAGAAACAGACAGACAGACAAACAGGGAGAGAAACAGACAGAGAGGGAGAGAAACAGACAGACAGACAAACAGGGAGAGAAACAGACAGACAGACAGAGAGGGAGAGAAACAGACAGACAGACAAACAGGGAGAGAAACAGACAGACAGAGAGGGAGAGAAACAGACAGACAGACAAACAGGGAGAGAAACAGACAGACAGACAGAGAGGGAGAGAAACAGACAGACAGAGAGGGAGAGAAACAGACAGAGAGGAGGAAAGGTGCAGGCAGAGGGAGAGTGAGGAGGGGAAGAGAGGGGGTGGGGGCGGATCAGGAAAGGAGGCGAACATGTAGACCGTAATTATGTACATATACAAACAGGATAGTGTTTAAACGGCCGGCGACCAAGGAGGAGAAATGCGTCTTAAGTTCTTTCCCCGCTGTCGGGAGTCCACAATCCTGGCGACTTAGTCATGCAGTTTAGTTGAACGAACGGTTTTTCCCCCCTCCCCTCCTCCTTCCTCCTTCTCCGCAGCTTGTTCGGGATTCATTCATTCATTCATTCATAACCTGCACTGAGGATTTCAGTTCTGTTCTGCTCTGACAAAATCAATTTAAATTGCTTTCTGTCTTATTTGGTTTGTTTGTGTGTTTGGCTTGTTTATTGGTTTCAATTTGTGTTGTCGTTGCTCTTCTTCTTTCTTCTCAGGGATACTGTCTGAGTGTACTTAAACAAAATGTATTGATGTGCATCAACTGACTGATAGTATTTTTGCAGCAAAATAACACACACACACACACACACACACACACACACACACACACACACACACACACACAGAGAGAGAGAGAGAGAGAGAGAGAGAGAGAGAGAGAGAGAGAGAGCGAGCGAGAGAGAGAGAGAGAGGTAAATGGAAACATAGACAGACGGACAGAGAGATAGACAGATAGACAGACAGATAGATAGATTTATACACAGATGAAGTGATAGTCATAGACAGAAAGATACTCTGCAGAATCATCTGGTATCTATAGACGCTCTGTTTGTCTGTTTGTCTGTCTGTCTCTCTCTCTCACATACACACTCTCTCCACACACACCACACACACACACACACACACACACACACACACACACACACACACACACAGAGGCGCGCGAGCTCGCTTTCGATTAATATTATCATTGCCCAGCCGACCGCAAAGTACCATAATCAGGGCTGTCGCTTCGTCATAGTCACTCTACACAAATGTTTAAAAAAAAAAAAGAAATCAAGAAATAACAGGGCAAATTTCACGCACGCAGTCATTAAACAATTTTCATGCAAATACGCTAAATTTGCTTTAAAAACCTTTCTTCCGTACAACCTCAAATCAGAAGAAAAATGTTTATCACTTTAAGGAATCAAAACAGCACACCACGCGGGACATCGCTGAACAAGGTTTTCATGGAGCCTGCTGTAAAGCGTTCATGTCTGACATCGAGTTGGTCGTAACTCTCTGTAAGAACATCTTTCCTAACCAGCGGTACATCACAAGGAATGCACGATCGAGCTTCTTCACGTTGGAAGAGACGCGAGTGAGCGTAAACGAGTGTTCTGTTTGCAATAGGCACAAAACGGTTTCTAATTACGGCCCCAAATGACACATGCTCTCTCTCTCTCTCTCTCTCTCCTCTCTCTCTCTCTATCACACACACACACACACACACACACACACTCTCTCTCTCTCTCTCACTCTTTCTCTCACCCCCCACCTCTCTCTCTCTCTCTCACACACACACAACACACACACACTCCACACACACCATCCCACCCTCCCTTCAACCCCAAAGCTTAGCGCGTCAAGCTCTCAAACATTCCGGCTCGGACACTGACGTGTCATGCACGGAGTCACACGATTGTGATGGAGCACATGACGTCACGGACCTGGTCCCCCCCGTCCCGCCAGGCCGCTCTCGCTTCAGCTTGTCGCCTCAAGGCTGAAGAGGATGCAGCCGGAGAGGGGACGAGTGTGGGGGATGGGCGTGCAAACATACTCCACACACCTTGCCTTTGTGTCACTATTGAACAAAGATACTGTATACATCGCTTCTCTTACCACTACCAGAAACAAAACAAAAAAAACCCTGTGTATCATTTTCCTGACATTAAAACATGCAAATTACAGGGTGTATTACACTGCCTTTCTATGGTCATCATACAAACGCACAATTTTGCATCACTACCTTGTAAAGAGATTGCGTACGTCGTTTGCTTTTATGTCTCAAACAAAGACAATGTATAGTTCATCGCCTCTCCATGATTATCACACAAACACACTCTATACATCGCCATTCTATCACTTTCACGCAAATTCACTGTATACTGTGACTAAAGCATTGGTGTGTACAACATATTGCATCATTTAAGCATGGGAATGCATTGTATGTTGCATAAATTTTCTACGTCTCTCTTGCAAAGGCGCTGTTTACATTGTACTTCAATAACTAGAACATACAAATACCTTGTCGATAACATCACTTTTCTATATCTATTACACCAACACGCTGTAAGATCTGCATCGCCTTTCTGCGACTATCACACGAACACTCTGTATGCATCACGTTTTCTTTCACACTCATGCAAAGACGCTGTATTTATAAGCTTTTTGTCACTAATATGCACCGGCACTATCATTTATCTACCAACATCATACGTGTACTTCTTGTTTCATCGCTGTAATTTAAGTCCGTACATTTAGAATATTTTTCTAAACATCGCCAAGTGGCGTCAACATACTGACGTCATTACTTCAAAGAACGATCAACAAGTTATTTCCCACTACACCAACAACACAAATGACGATAATGCGTTTTGCGGGCCCGGGTAAGATACCTTTTCATTTGTTCGGGGGCTTGAATTAACCTCCCACTGCATTTTTTTTTTTTTTTTTTTTTTTGGGGGGGGGGGGGGGGGGGGGGGGGGGGGGGGTCTATACCTTTTTTCCGTTTTTTTGGAGAAGGGGGGGGGAAATTGGGGGGGGGGGGGGGGGTTTTTTGTACCCAACCTTTCCTTTTGGTTGGCAGTGTAGTTAGTTTTCGCTCCATTTGTTTGGAGGTCTTTTAAACAACCGTTCCATTCGTTCGCGGTCTAGTAACATACCGCTAATGTATTCGGGTCTATGGAAAACCGTTCATTCGCTTGGGTCGTACTTACTGTTCCATGAGACTACTTACCGCCCCGTTTCATTTCCTTAGGGTTTAGCCTACTTTCTGAGTTTTGAGAACTAGTGACTACCATTCTGTTTGGGGCTCCGGCAACCTACCTTTTTTCATTTGTTGGGGTCTCTTAACGCACCGTCTCACTGTGTAACGGTCTAGAAAACACTGCCCCATTATTTGTCGCCAGGACTTTTTTTTTCTTTTTTTTTTTATTCAGCTCGCTTTAAACGGCCCCTGCAGCATTAACCCCAACCCATGGGTGAATATTTTATGTGTTCGTTTCTCCTCTTTAGTCCTTCCATAGTTTCGTATACATGTTAGCTTTTGGCAACCCTTGTCTTGTACTTCTCTCTTCTCTCTTTCTCTCTCTTTCTTCTCTCTCTCTCTCCTCTCTCTCTCTCTCCTCCCCCCGTTTCAGCACAGGAAGCCTTTGCGGGTAAACCGTTTTCTTTTAAGTGAAAAAAAGGGTTACCATTTTTTTTATTTATTCGGGGACCATTAAATAAAGCTTTTTTTAAAAAAATCGATCCCTGTACCATCTGAGGGTTTACCGCGCAACAATTCTTTTTATTTTATTAAAACACGCTCCAGTGAAAACTGACATTTAAGTCCAATAAAATCAAACAATATACTGATGAGACAAACAACAACATAATAATAATATAGAAGAAGACCAGAGGAGGAAGACATGAAAGAATACTGATGATATTAATGATGATGTTTTTAGATAATTTTTAATAAAATAATAATATGTTGATGACTATTTGAAGGGAAAAAACATAAAGCATGTTTCCTGTTTGTTTGTTTTTTTGTGTGTGTGTGGTGTGTGTGTGTTTTGTGTGTGTGTGTGTGTTGTGTGTTTTTGTTTTTTTTGTTTTTCTTAACATTGTAAAAAGTTGATTAGGGACAAGATAAAAAACCCCGATTTACCCCCATAGAAAAGCTGCCGAAGAAGAACTAAATAGATATTAGCCTTTATTTACGATTTATGTTGCCAGCATGTATAATGCTTTAGAATGGGGAACATCCCGCGCACTGTTTCTTTTGCCCCACATGTAAGCCCTTATTAATATGAATAAAATGGGGGAGGGGGGGGGGAATAAAAAAAAATAAAAATAACTGTCAGCACACGCAAAAAAAAAAAAAAAAAATAATGTTGAAAAATGATATGATGATGACAAAAAAACAATAAAATCTTAACTAATACTGATAAAATACGAAATGAAACAATGAGGGTAAACGATGACGACCATGAGGGTATCGTTGTTTTGTTGTTGTTGTTGTTGTTGTTGTTGTTTTCGTTGCTGCTGCTGCTGCGCTACTGCTGCTTTTCCCTTCTAATAAGAATTGATTTATTGTAATAAAAACAATAACAACAATGAGAAGAAAAGACAAGAAGAATAGCAGTGAAAGCAGCGCAGCTAGTTGTAGTAGATTTAGTAGTAATAGTAGTAGTAGTAGTAGTAGTAGTAGTTAGAGTATAGTAGTTGTCGTAATAGTAACACATTTGAATAAGGAGCTGTCCCTCTGATAATAATGACAATAATTACACTGAACCACAGGAACAAAGTGATATATAGATAGCGAGAAGAATTTAAAAAATTTCGGACTTTGTCTCTATTCACCATTTTTTCTCTTGCAACTTTTGCTTGCTTCATAACATTTGTAAACCTTAAATTATCAAGTATGATACACAGTATGTTTAATATATGTTTGTTACTGCATCCGTGAATTAGTCCG
>CM031601.1:83133313-83135813 GCA_018398815.1 Conus ventricosus | reverse complement strand
AATCATATATATATGATTGTATGTATGTACGACACACACACACGTGTGTGTTTGTATGGTTGGACAATTAAGTAGTGTGAAGCAAGTGATTGATCAAAACAACATGATGTTCTTAAAATTTGAAATATTATCCGGCAAATAATAGCTTCTGATCAGAAGCTTCAAGCTAAACAAGCTATGCATCATGCTGCTTTTAGTTATCAAGTAGCCTATTATTGTTGTTGTTATTATTATTATTACCATATTATTATTATGATTGTTATTATCATTATTATTATTATTATTATTATTATTATTATATATTATTATTATTATCATCATCATTATTAGCATTACTACTAACATTACTATTGTTGTTGTTGTTGCTGCTGCTGCTCCTGCTGCTATTGCTGTTGTTGTTGATTATTATTATAATTATTACTACAAATTGTCCTTTTGTTATTGTTGTTGTTGTCGTCGTTGCTATCCTTCTTCTTCTTCTTATTATTACTTTTATTACTATTTTCAGTTGTTTTTTTTAAATCTTAACCGGCGGATGTGCGTTCATCCACCTATAATCATCATTATCAGTTTCAGAGCCACGTGTATTAAGCATCATAACCTTACAAGTTCATGAAAAGAAAATGGAAAAGTACCTTGTAATCAAACAAAAACGAAAACATTGACAATAAACATGGGATTGTCTTCAGTTGTGACAAGCTCCTAGCATAACATTATCAGTCTCCAAAATCCCCGAAGTCGGAGTGTGGCTGCCCACGTGGCGGGGTAATCAAAAACGGTCACACACGTAATGTTTCATCCCAGCTGATGCGTTTGTACCATAGTGTTCAAGTGCTTCGGCTGTTTGGATGATCCCTGGAGTCTTTTAGCCAGGGTACGACAACAACAACAACAACAACATGCACAGAGAGAGAGAGAGAGAGAGAGGGGAGAGAGAAGAGAGGAGAGAGAGAGGAGAGAGAGAGAGAGGAGAGAGAGAGAGAGAGGTGGGGGCGTCAGACCAAAAACTGAAACAGAGACCGGAGTCAGTAACGACCCCTCCACCATCACCCTCCCCCCCACCCCCCTCTTTCTTCTTCTTTTTTTTTTTTTTTTTTTCCCCCTCCAGCGAACTACACTGTCACACACGCGCACATGCCAGACAAAAAGTGAGCGCGACTGTCAGTGCAGCGTTCAAACTGCTTTTATTTACAGCGCACATGCACACACATCCCCAACCAGTCTCCTCCCCCGTGCGTGTTTCCACCACTTCCTCCACCACGTGCTCCTGTTTCCTGTACGCCTTGCTCTGCCCTACCCATCCTCGCCCCCTACGCCCTCCCCCCTTCTTTACCAATCACCCACCCCTCCCACCTCCACAGAGAGAGGAGAGAGAGAGAGAGAGAGAGAGGAGAGAGAGAGAGAGAAGAGAGAGAGAGAGAGAGAGGCATCTATCGTCAGAATTGTTAGCAATAACAAATCATGACAGAAAAGAGAGACCCTTTCACACACACACACACACACACACGCACCCGTCGTCGACGGCCTCACAGACGACGACAATACAGTCTCCACATTGGGCAGTCATTATAATACAAACGAGGGGTGGAAGGCATGTACGTGAACCCAATAAAAAGACCCCTTTTTCCTATCACGACACCCGGGGAAACCTGACCCCCCTGCTCTGCTGGAGGTGGGAAAGACCCAGGTCCCGCTGAAAGGTCACCGCATAGCGGTGGATAAGGGCCAAAACGACCGGTGCTCCAGGGCCAGTGATTTTTGAAGTCCCTACCAATACACATTTACCCCCCGCCACCCCCCCACCCCCCCCCCCCCCCCCCCCCCCCCCCCCCCTGGTGTAAACTTGTGTAAAGAGTCGCGGACAAAAACACCAGTGTGACAGGAGGTGGTTGTGTGTGTGTGTGTGGTGTGTGTGTGTGTGTGTCCTTTGTTTTTAATCTGAGATGATCGGATAGGCTTAGAATTAATTGTAGAGGATGCATATATAATTCTTTTAGACTCCTCGAGGGAAACAAATACCCTATTATTCATGTTAAAATACGTAAAGTGGTATTATTTGCATAAAACATGCATTTTCATTGTTGATGTTTGTGTTATGCGTGCGTTTCTTTTGTTCATCATTATTCATCATCATCATCATCATCATCAATCATCAATCATCAATCATCATCATCATCATCATCATTGTAACCATTGCTAAGCCTATTACTTTATTCTTAATAATTTAAAAGTAGCGAACATGAACGTCTTCGGAGCAAACAAAGTATACATCGCGCATGTACACCACACACACACACACCACACACACACACACACACACACACACACACACACATATATATATATATTATATATATATATATATATATATATATTATATATATATATATATATTATATATATATATATATCGAGGGCTTCCTGCCAGAATGGACCATCTCAATTTTTTTCACATTTTCACTTTTTACATGAAACTAAGTTATTAAACAGCTAGGAATAT
>CM031601.1:83110813-83125813 GCA_018398815.1 Conus ventricosus | reverse complement strand
TCTTCTCGTCTCAGAAAGGTGGAATGGGTGTCATGTACATCCAAGGATTTTTTGTTATTTAATTCAAAATCATTTTCTTATTTATGCGTGTGTTCATGCACAAGACCTCGCTATAAAATCTCGCCCGAAGCACTATGAAAAACAACTGAAATCCGCACATGTTAACGCCCGAAGGACTATGAAAACAACTGAAATCCGCACATGTTAACTCCAAAAAGAAAATCTCTTACACCCTGACCGTCTGGGTGAGAATCGAACTCAAAGACCTTGGAACGAAAGTTTCGCGCCTTACCTACGAGGCCTACCAGGCCCCGGTCTGTTGTCTCGGGCGGGACCTTTCGGGAGAGCAGGACATGTTGAACCGTAGCAACGTGCTGTCAGGTAGTCCCGTCAGCTCTGCCGCCAAAAAACAAACACGTTCTCCAGTTGCCCCTGACCGTGCATTTCCCCTGCCCCAACGTGGAGATGGCAGACCCTGGGCTTTTCAGACCTGCACGACTGTCACGGGCATCGCCCCTGGGTTTGCTCTGAGCAATGCGGGAGGTCCTTGACCCCAACTAGCTCCGTCTAACAAAGCTCTGGAATCATTCGCTCTAGTCAGGAAGCGGGTTTGGTTCTACTACAACTGTAGCAGGCCTAGGCTACAGACTTGTCTGAATGAAGAGTTTGATCGGAGACTGTGAACCGAATGGGTGAATAATATAGCTGAAATAATAATAATAATAATTAATAATAAATAATAATAATCAACATATGTAAATATAATAATAACAACTACAATATCAATATTGATGACGATAATGATTAGCATCATCATCACCACCACCACCACTACCATCATCATATCATCATCATCTCATCATCATCCATCATCACCATCATCATCTCTTCAGCAATGAAAGAAATGTCAGAGGGGTCTAGGGCAACATGCTAACTGAGGTAGCGGTTCTGGAGCCATGATTGTTCATGATCCTCGCAGACATGGAATGCAGCTTAGCCAGTCTGGTCAAAGCTGGCCAACCAAAACGAAGTCTATGAAAACCAGGCAAGGGAATTCTCTGAGACTGCCATCCCTTCACGCTTCGTAGTCATTGTTGATACTGATGCTTCGTAGACCGAAGCGATGTTGTGTTGTTTTTTTTTGTTTGTTTGTTTGTTTGTTTTGTGTTTTGCTTGTTTGTTTTGGTTTTAGATGAAAATGCGCGTTCGCGCGTATGCGTGCAGGATTCACATTCACGCAATAAACTAATAGCTGGTACCATACTGGAAGGTGGTGAAATTCGAGGAAAACGAAGTGTGATGGGAATAATGATAATAAAAAGTCTGCATCAACGCAGCTGAAAAAAACTGCGTAATCTCTCTCTACTCTCTCTCTCTCTCTCTCTCTCTCTCTCTCTCTCTCTCTCTCTCTCTCTCCACACACCACACACACACACACACACACACACACACACCACACACACACACACACACACTCCTCTCAAAGTCTTTCGTATTGAAAAAAAGTTTCCACAAGTTTTGGCGCCATGCAAAGGGAAAAAAAACCGAACTCTTCAATAACCTATAAGACATGATCATGATGTACATGCAATCACCCCTGTCTGCGAAGGACAGCCACCCTCCTCTCCCCCCACCTTTCCTCCCCTTACACACACACACACACACACACACCAACACACACACACACACACACGCACATCCACACACACACACACACACACACACACACACACACACTCACACACACACACACACACACACACCACAACACACCACACACACATACACACACACCTTTTCCTCACCTCTTTTCCAACCCAGACAAAGTGGAAACAGCACTCCACTTCTGCTCAACAAGCTGATGGCGTTTGCTCAGGGAGACACCGGAGCGAGAAGAGACTGAAGTAGTACATGTGTGTCTAGCGCCCCTGAACACGGAGAAGTTGGGGCGGGGGTGGCGCGGCGCGGTGGGGATGGGTCTGGGGAGGAGACCTGAAGTGGATGGTAGCACCAGCACTCTTCCTAGACCATTGATCCTGGACCTAGTGGCTCTCGTGAACGACTCGGCTCTGTTTGTTTTCCCCTGCCCATTATGTGCTTGTGGTCAACCAGGACCCTCTCCTCCACGTCATGGGCGCAAGATCTTTTTCCAACGTGACGGGCGTAAGATCGTTTCCACCTCCCCCCCCCCCCCCCCCCCACACACACCTCCAAGGGAAGAATTTTAGGGTATCACAGGAGGGAAAGGGGGAGGAGGAGACACGAAGAAAAGAAGTAAGTTTGAATTGCAAGTGAAGTGAGATCGATAGGTCTACAGCAAGTGAAGTGAGATCGATAGGTCTACAGCAAGTGAAGTGAGATCGATAGGTCTACAGCAAGTGAAGTGAGATCGATAGGTCTACAGCAAGTGAGTGAGATCGATAGGTTACAGCAGTGAAGTGAGTCGATAGGTTACAGCAGTGAAGTGAGATCGATAGTCTGCAGCAGTGAATGAGTCGATAGTCTACAGCAGAGGTGAGGATACTTTCGGGTTTTTTTTTTCCCTCATTTTTTTTCTACAGGGTGGGAAAAGGGAGATCTTTTCAGCAGTTAGGCTGGCGACAATAACCGCAACCACAACAACCACCACAACAACAGTAACCAGCACTACCACCACCACCACAACAACGACAATAGTAATAATAATAATAACAATAATGATAATAACACTAATAATAATAATAATAATAATAATAATAATAATAGTAATATAATAATAACAACAAAAATAATAATTTCATTCTCTTTGTTATTTCATCCTCATTCACATGAGCGTTATATGAAACTTGATTATCGCCAGATGTCGCTGAAACTCTTCAAACTACGATCCAGTCATGGACACACAAACATCAGATGACCAGGTTATAGTTGATCTAGCAATCTTCAAACTACGATCATGGCCTGGAGCACACAAAACATCCATCAAGCAATGACCAGGGTTTATTAGTTGATCTAGCAAGTACGTGACAAAGGGGAAGACAAAACACACACAGACACACAGACACACACACACACACACCACCACACCACACCACACACACACCGCGCGCGCGCGAGATGCACTAACAGCACTGCAATTGGTCAGGGAAACTACATCTGCAGACAGCCAGGCCTCGGCACACATTTGACACACCTCACAACTGGAGGAATCTAATAACAGTTTTTCAGTGCCGCGCTATTTTTCTGGCGGCGACCTAACGATTCTTCACGAAGCTAAAGGGCAGGAGAGAGAGAGAGAGAGAGAGAGAGAGGAGAGAGAGAGAGAGAGAGAGAGAGAGAGAGAGAGAGAGACAGACAGACAGACAGACAGAGAAAGAAAAGAGACAGAGACAGAGAGAGAGAGAGAGAGAGAGAGAGAGAGAGAGAGAGAGAGAAGAGAGAGAGAGAGATGGGTAACACTCCTTCCCTTGAGACGTGTAAGTAGAACTAAATAAAATTATCTCCGTGGCAGCTGCCATTTAGTTTGCCTTTTCTCCTCAAATCGGAAAAAAAGGCTGTGAGAGCGTTCACCTTTCTTTTTTCCTACACTGCATCTGTTTTCGTTCATATTCGCAAGCGTCTGGTAATTACCGAAGCGTGTGCTTACCCCATCATCACGAAGACGGGAGAAGGACGAGAGGGACGAAAAGGGGCGAGGAACAGCATGAGAGAGATGAGATTTCGAGAGTGGGACAATAACACAGATAGAAACACGGGCACAACACACACAGAAGGAGAGAGAGAGAGAGAGAGAAGAGAGAAGAGAGAGAGAGAGAGAGAGAGAGAGAGAGAGAGAGAGAGAGAGAGAGAGAGAAGAGAGAGAGAGAGAGAGAGAGAGAGAGAGAGAGAGAGAGAGAGAGAGAGAGTGAAGGCTACCTTGTTTTTCCACCCCCCTCTAGTCCCATTCAGAAGAAAGCGTTAACTGGAACCACAAACGTGACAATCTGGTACACTTCTCCCATCCACACCCTCCAAATTCACTTTTTACTCGCCTCTTTCAACCCTCCATCTCCTGATTTGAAAAAAAAAAAATGAAAAAAAAAAAAAGAAAAAGCCCAGCACGTGACCGCCAAAAAAACCAGGATCTGGTTTGTTGAGGCAGACCCCCCTAGTGACAACCGCGACGTAAACCAGAGAGAGAGAGAGAGAGAGAGAGAGATGCCACCCATCAACAGACCAAGTTAGACAGGTCACTCTTATGCTCTTTCCATAGCCTTAAGAGATACGAGTTAATTACACCCCGCTCCGTAGGAGAGGCGGAAATAGTGTTTGTTTTTTCAGCCCCCCCCCCCCCCCCCCCCCCCCCCCCCCCCCCCTTCCCCACATTGCCCCTTTCCCCCACCCCTGTATTGCGCTCAACAGACTGTGTAACTGAGTCTAAAACTTGTGGACTTTTTTGGGGGGTTGCTGTTCTTGTAGCGTTCCCTACTATCACTGAACATGCGTGTATCTCTAAGCCTACCACCGAGATATAGCGTGTACTTTTAAGGTTCCCCCCATCCCCCCATAGAAAGAAGCGGATAGGTAGGAGGACTAAAGACTTGGGGGCTTCTTGAATGAAAGATCTGAAAAGAGCTAGACAGAAAAAAACAGGGGGGGGGGGGGGGGGGGGGGCAAAAGAAGGGAAGCAAAGACGGTAGTTTAAGTATCTTCATTAAAACAGGGCGGGGTGGGTGGGTGGGGTGGGGGGGTAGGGGGGTGGGGGGCAATATAAAGAAAGGAGCGAAGGCGGTGGTCTATGCCATAAAATGTCTTCACTGCCACGAAGACAAACTCGGTTCTTCTTTGTGAATCGGATCCCCATCTTATCAAGTACGAAATGCAGATCTGCAAAAAGCACATGACAGAGTGGTGGTGATGGTGGAGGAGGGGAGCAGGCTTGGAGGGGAGAGTTAGAGAGGGGAGAGAGAGAGAGGAGAGAGAGAGAGAGAGAGAGAGAGAGAGAGAGAGAGATAAAGAGAGAGAAAGAGAAAGAGAGAGACAGAGAGACAGACAGACAGACAAAGACAGAAACAGACGATGATATATGCGAAACAGAGAGAGGGAGGGAGGGATGAAGGGTGGGAGGAAGGGAGACAGACGGACAGACAGACGACGGAGGCAGAAGGTGAGTAACCGAAGCGGTCGCGAATGCGTTCAACTTCTCTGCCTCTTTGGCCCCTCCTCTCCTTCCACCTCGTTCCCCCTTCCTCTTTCAGGTTTTAACAAAATGATTGATTTAGTAGAAAAAACATTAATTCACAAAGAATTACCATAAATTTGCTGGCTTCAGAACGTTAAATCATAAAACTGACTGCCTTCAATCAGTGTCATATATTTTCTGGTTTCAAAACATTAGTATAAATTTTACCAGTTGGTTTCAAAACATTAATTCACTAGTTCAAAAATTCTATTCTCATATATTTACTGGTTTCAAAAGATCACTATAAACTGACCCTTGAAAATAGCATTATCCTTTTTTTTGCGCGAAAAAAAAAATTTCAAAAAGTAACTGAGCAGTTCTACTCATTTTGGATGTAATGTTTGAATACTATACAACTAATCTAGTAATAATGTTTTGGTAGTGGTAGTGGTGATAGTGATAGTGGTGGCGGTGGTTGTATACATGTGTGAGTGTGTGTGTGTGTGTGTGTGTGTGTGTGTGTGTGGTGTGTGTGTGTGTGTGTGTGTGGTGGTGCGCGCGTGCGTGCGTGTGCGTGTGCGTGTGCGTGTATGTGTGAGTATGTGTGTGACATTATGTAAGATAACCATACTTGCGTATGCGGCATATAAGTAGACATTATCATCAAAAGGAAACAGCTGCCAAAATATTCAACTTCACTGCATCTCTCTGTTGTTTATTAGTGCGTTAAGTGTCACAATTAGCTAGGATTTGAATTTTAATGTAAACATCTTCTTGCACCACCACAAAATATTATCATGATCAAATGAAAATAAAGGTGTACATTTGTTTTTATGTATCTTGAGAAGAAAAAAAAAACAAGTATTAATTTTCATGTTTAAAAAAATGTCATTGCTTTCCATAACTATCACATGTAAAAGCATAGGCTAGACCGATTTTTTACTGACACAAAATTCATTCTTTGAAGCTGAAATTTCATGAAGGAAACAAAACAATAATGATAATAATAATTATTAAAATAATGATGATGATGATGATTATTATATGATGATGATACTACTACTACTATACTACTACTACTACTACTACTACCACTACTACTACTAATGATTATCATAATTAAAATGTTAATCATAATAATGAATTTCTTTAATGACAAAAAAAGCATACTTTTCGAAACTAACAACAATGTAATTAGCATATTTCACCAAAGGCAGTAAGCTTACTTCAACAAATATATTAAGAAGTACACAAAGGTGTTTTCCCTCTACACAGTAACTGATCTTCAGAACTTCAACCTAACCTACCCACTCACCTTGTACACGTGCGATATTTCTTCAACCTAACCTACCCACTCACCTTGTACACGTGCGATATTTCCCTAGCACTGAACTGATGGCCCGGGACTATTCAAATTCAGGAGGACAGACGACTGAAACGTGTACATAACCCCCTCCTGGGAGGTTTCTCACCAGCCGATTGTGAAAATCCCAGTCTACAGCTTAAAAAAAAAAAGAAAAGGAGAGAGAGAGAGAGAGGGAGGGAGAGGGAGGGAGAGAGAGAGACGGGGGGGGGGGGGGGCAGGCAGGGGGGGGGGGGGGGGGGGGGATCAACGCGCCAGGGGACAACGTCGGAAGAAATATTGGTGACTCGATTTGTTTGTCACAGACTGCCTGGTTTTTATCGAGAGAGGGAGTGAGAGAGAGAGAGAGAGAGAGAGGGGGGAGGGGGGTGGTGGGGGGAGTGAGAGGGGAGGAGAGAGAAGGGTGAGAAGGGAAGGAGGGGGTGTAGGCACAACAGCAGACTTGTATAAAGTGGGTTCGGAGAAGATGGGGGAGAAATAACGGAATGGTTAAAGGGAGGGAACGGGAAGAAGGGACAGTCACGCTGGAGGAGGAATATAAAAAGAAAGAGACAGACAGAAAGAAAGAAAAGAAAAGGAAGGACTCACAAAATGCGAAAAAGAACACCACAAAAAGAAAAAAGAAAGGAGAGAGAGAGAGGAAGAAACAGACATCTACAGAAATAGAGAGTCGATTTGGAGAGAAGAGAGAGAAGACAGATGGGGGGTGAACAGATAGTAGAGAGATAGAGAGAGAGGGAGGAAGATAAGAGACAAGAGCAGCGAAGAGAAAAAAGGGAAATAATAGTAGAAGTAGTGAATATGTCATAAGAATATCAAAAGATTATCGTTGACATACAAAGAGTGCACAGAAGGCAATTAGACAAACAGAAAACTATATAAAAAAGGGACATAAGGGTGAAAAGCACAAGTTCAGAAAAAAAAATAATTAAGAAATAATATATGAGAAACAACAATAACTTGTATATTAAAACACAACTGAAAATTATGCAACTTCATAAAAACGGAAGCGAAATCTAAGACAAAGTAATAACAGAATGGAAAAAAATAATGCATAATAACTAAAAATCAATGGAAAGACACAAATAAAGTTTTGGATACGCAATAAATAACGGTAAGTGATCTGAGAACTATGCAGTTTGATAGCTAAACTGTTACGGTAAGACCTCTTTGTAGATCATAGTTATTCATTTACATGTATTGACTTATTCTGAAGTTAGCAAGAGTGTCTAACGCTGGTGTTGATTTCGCTCCGATTCTGCTGCAACTGACATTTTATGAGTCAAAAATCATGTCGCTTGCTCGTGTTTCAACTGTTATGTTTCAAGCAACACAGTCATTATTACCACTGGTATCGTCTCATCATCTATCATCATCATCCCTGTATTCTATCATTCTTATCACTATCATCATTATCATCATCAATGTTGTTAGTATTTTTTTCATTATTATTGGTGAGTGTTATTTTTTCATTATTAATCGGTGAGTGTTCCGATAGTGATCCGTAATGATTTATAACGACAGCAAAAAAATTATGTAATTTTTTTTTTCAACATCTGAACACTCTCCAAAACAATTTGGATCACGGAAGAGTTCATTTAACCCCCTCCTTGTCACTTGTTCCTTTCTGAAGTTTCTCTCATATTCAAGCGAATTGCTACAAAGAACGTATCTATCATCATATGTAACAATGACAATTGTCGATAATGGTGACTCACTGAACTACGCGACAAGAAGCACGGACAAGGCGTAGCTTTTAAGTGGTAGGACACTGAAAGTGCTCGCACACTTGTTAGAGACGTTTTGTGTTAATGGCGAGACTAGTTTAAAAAGACAACTATGCACTGCTTGTGCAATATAAACAGATGAACACCCCTAACCACTCCTCATTTTACAGCGGCAGTACTTTACTTACTGCAAGGGCACACAAGTGTAAATCCATGTTATTACTATTATCATAAGTATTATCATTATCATTATTAATATTATTTATCATTCTCATTATGTTATTACTGTCAACATTAATATTATTAAAAATTTTTTTCAGGACTTCCATACTGCTTTTGTAAACAAATGATGTAATAGAGAGAGAATGCTTTAACAAAATTATATATTATATATATTTTTTTTTCTGAGTGTGTGTGCGATGTGATGTTGTTGTGTTGTGTGTTGGTGTTGGGTGTTGTTAAGCTGTTCTTATGTTAACATGATCTTTTTCTCTATCAACTTCTCTCTCTCTCTCTCTTCTATCTTCTCTCTCTCTCTCTCTTCTCTCTCTCTACACACACACACATACGAGAGTCACAACACACCCACACAACACACTACACACACACACACATTTCACTTTTCACACACAAACGCATATTATTTTTATATTATTATTTATAATTATATATATAATATTATATCTAAATAATTATATATTATTATACTTATTAATACATGTGTGTGTGTTGTGTGTGTGTGTATGTGTGTGTGTGTGTGTGTGTGTGTGTGTTGTGTGTGTGTGTTTGGATTATTCAAGCATATAAACATAAATCTACTCTCTATATAAATTATGTATCACTCATCGCAACAAAATCACACACACAACGCCGCACACGCACTCAGACACACACACTGACGCGCACGCATGCTCTCACATACACACACACACACCACACACACACACACAACACACACACACACACCCACCCACACACCTCTGAATGAAACGAATTAATAAAGTTCGTCAATAATAGTTTACATTGGAAAATCAACATAATCAGTATTAGGGGGAAAAAAGAAGAAGAAGAAGAAAGAAGAGAAGAAGAGAAGAAGAAGAAGAAGAAGACGCAAGGAAAGAAACCCTAACCATCGCAAGAAAAGCAGGCAAGCACATTGAAACACAATTCCATTAAAGAAAAAGCAAAGAAACAAAAGAGGCCCATGGAAGCACTGATATAATACTTTTCATATTTGGGCCTACAAAACGAAAGAAAGAATGAGTGGAAAAAAAAGGAGGAAGGAAGGAAAGAAATGACAATGAAAGATTGGAGGGCGTACAAATAAACGGCAGATGATTCATTTTGTGTTGTTTATAACCTAGCCGGCACAAGGTGCTTTAATCAGGACTGTAGATAGATTGATAGATAGACAGACAGACATATAGACAGATACATAGTACATGATAGATAATGACTGACCGATCTGGACAGCAGGCAGAAACACAGATAAAAGATTGACATTTACATAAATTAAGAAACATATAAATATAGAGGGACAGACAGACGAGAGAGAGAACAGAGAGACAGACAGACAAACAGACAGACAGTCAGACAGACAGAGGGATGGACAGAAAGACTGAGAAGATCGATAGATAGATATATAGACAGACAGATAGATGGATAGATAGATAGATAGATAGAACAACAGGGGTGGGAAAATACAAGGAGAGGAAAGCCAGCGACAAACAGAATAAACCACTGTAAAAACAAAACATGAATGATCAAATGCTTCCACACCCCTTACCTGGGTAGTGCGGTTACGCGGCGAGCTGGCCCCTTTTTCCGCAGCGGTGATACTCAAGGTAAACTCATCCCCCAGCGTCTCCCGGTCCAACTTCATGGTGGTGGTCACCACACCCGTCGAGGAATCCACCCGGAACACCTGCCCGCGCTGCTTTCCCCGGAAGTAATCCCCGTCAGGTAATACTCCACCGTGACCCCGGGCCGGGTGGCCGAGGCGGACACTCGGAAGACGCTGGTGTTGGGAGCGTCGTCCTCTGACAGCTGCTTGGAGTAGGATCGGGGCTGGAAGACGGGTCCATCCTGTGTGGACGACAGGAGGAGCGTGATGGTGGTCTCCGTGGACCTCCTGTCGCTCTGACCCGAGCCCCGTCGTCGATGGCCATGACCTGAGCGTGTAGAAGAGAGGGCTGGAGGGCATGTTCTCAAGCAGTGAGATCTGCCCGTGGAGGAGTGGATGGAGAACAGGGAGGTCTGGCTGAGGAGGGTGTAGGTCACGCGGCCGTTCTCGCCACTGTCCGCGTCCTCAGCGAGCACCGTGGCCACTGGCTGACCACGAGATTCTGAGGCGGGAACGAGGAAGGAGGGTGGGGGTGTGAACACGGGCGCATTGTCGTTGACGTCCTGGATGATGATGTTGAGGGATTTCTGGGTGGTATGGCGAAGAGATTCCGGGATGGCTGATCCGTGGCTGTGATGACTAACTTGTAGTAGTTGGTCTTTTCCCTGTCCAGTTTACCATTCACGTAAATTCATTCCTGTCATTCGGTCAATTCTGAACATGTTCTCGTCCGGATCCTGGCTTATTGATATCGTACCTCACGTCCCCGAACCTTCCGCTGTCTTTGTCTTCGGCGTTCAGTGTAGCTATCTGCTCGTTGACCGTGTCCTCGCGCACATTGATGGATTTGAAGCCATCAGTGAACTGAGGGGCATTGTCGTTTGTATCGATCACCCTAATTCTGAAGAAGATGTAAGACGACAGAGAAGGATGGTAGCCTTCATCAGTCACACTGACATTGAGAAGGTATTCCTTTTTGGTTCATAGTCCAAATGCCGAACTAGATACAACTTTCCAGTGTAGCCGTCCAGGTTGAAGACGTCCTCATCGTTACCGCTGTAAATGGAGAAGTACATTTGGCGTTGTTGCCCTGGTCCAGATCTTTCCCAGTGAACACTGTCAGCAGTTCACCAATGGGTTTCGTCTCTTCCACGTCCAGCTGTCTCCCAGCGGAGGTGAACTGTGGAGGGTTGTCATTATAGTCCATGACAGTGATGCTCACCTGGGCGGAGGAACTGAGCTGAACACCAGCTCCTGTGTCCGTGGCCACCACCGTCAGCATGTAGTGGTCCTTCGTTTCACGATCCAACGCTCCTGACACTGTGATCTCTCCAGTTGTTTCAGCAATTCTGAACTTGTTGCCCACATTGCCCTCCGTGATGACGTAGGTGACCGCTCCGTTGGCACCGATGTCGGCGTCAGTAGCTGTCATCTTGATCACTTTGGTGTTGCTCACTGCGTTTTCTGGGACAGAGGCACTGAACAGCGCCCGCGCAAACACTGGAGGGTTGTCGTTAACGTCGCTGACCACGACCTTGACGCTTGATTTACGCGGAGCTTGGGTGTTCTCCATCTGTCGCGAAAACGTCCACGGTGTAGAACTCCACGCTGTGGTATCCATCACATATTCCCTGTCAAATGGACGCTTGGTGTAGATAGCTCCAGTGATGGGGTCGATGGTGAAATTGGCGTTGCCTTCCGTCAGGGAGAAAACCAGTTCCGCGTTCTGACCCACATCATGGTCGTTGGCTTTGACGCTCCCAACAAACGTATGGCCCGGACGATTCTCCGGCACGCTGAAGACGTAGGAGGAGTTGGCAAAGACTGGACTGTTGTCGTTGGCGTCCAGCACGTAGATGGTGACGTTGGCTGAGGAGCTTCGGGGTCTGTCGCCACAGTCCTGCACCTGAATCATCAGGGAGTACATGTCTCGTGTTTCTCTGTCCAGAGGATGGGCGATGAAGATAGTTCCGTCAGGGAATATGCCGAATCGCCCTTCTTCGTTGCCCCTCATGATCTTGTACACCAGCTCTCCATTTCGTCCCTCGTCTATGTCAGAGGCCACCAGTTTCATGATGTTCTCGTTGACGGGCCTTGACTCTAAAATGTACACGCTGTAGACGTTCCTTGGGAAGAAAGGGGTGTGGTCGTTCACGTCCTGAATCTTGACCTTAATGTCAATGCTGTCCGTGCGCTGAGGTGTTCCAGAATCTCTGACAGTCACGGTCAAGGTCACCTGACTCTTCTGAAGTTCAGCAGTGGGTTTCTGAAGGGAAATTATACCCGTATTTTGATCAATATCAAAGACGCGATTCACATCGTCGTTAGACCGTACAGTGTAAACAAGCTGACTATTCACACCTGCATCGGAGTCTTCTGCGGCTGCAAGAAAGATATTATTGCCAACAGGCCAGTTTTCCATCACAGTCGTTTCTGATGTCGTCGCAATGAAATGAGGACTGTTGTCGTTGACGTCACGGATTGTTGATTGTGACAGACGTCTCTCCAAACTTGGACCCTGAGGAGGCGATGACCCTGAGCACGTAGTCCCCCCTCTCCTCCCTGTCTACCAGTTTGTTTCTCTTGATGAAGCCAGAGGAATCTATTGAAAAGATCTCGTACGGATCTCCATCTGTGATAAAATAGGTGATGCCATTACCCACTCCACCTGTGGCCTGAACTTGTCCTACTGTCTGTCCAACGTTTGATGCCTGGCTGCCAAAATCTTCAGTAATCTCAAACTTTTTCGTTTGGCTGGTAAACGTTGGTGCTGCGTCATTGATGCTGGCCACGATGATGGTCACTGTTGCTGCCCGCTCAGATCGGCGGTCGCTCCCATCCTTGGCAACAACAGACAGCTGGTAACTACTCTCAGAGCTGCGTCTAAGCACGGTGTTTGTGGTGATGATGCCTGTATTGGGATCAATGGAGAACTTGTTGAAGGCACTGCCCGTGAAGCTGTATGACACTCTCCCATACGATCCCACATCTCTGTCGATAGCTGAAACCTGAACCACCTCGACACCTGCTGGATCTGTTTCGAAGACTTTACGTAGTAGGAAGATGGATGGAACTCAGGGACATTGTCGTTCAGGTCCCTTACTTTCAGAGAGATGGTTGCAGTGAAGAAAGTGGAGGAGAACCGCCGTCTTCAGCAATGACTTTAATGGTGTATGCTGGAACATCTTCCCTGTCCAAAGATATTAATGTTGTGACACTGCCTGAGGTTCGGCCCACTTGAAACACTCCAGGATAAAGAAGATTTGTATCAGGATGGAGATAATAAAACACTGTGCCATTGCTACCACTGTCAAAGTCATCAGCTGTAAGCGTGGCAATGTTCTGGTTTTCTGGCTTGTTCTCGTCCAGTTCTACTTTTGTCAAAGCGTTTCTAAACTGAGGCGCCATATCGTTCTCGTCAAGGATGTCAACGACCAGTTTGGTGTAGTTCTTGTACGGAGTGGCCCCACTATCATGCGCGGATATGTTGAGGACCACCTTGTGAGACACCTCATGGTCCAGAGCAACTCTTGTTGTGACCAAACCTGTGGCATCGTCAATGCTGAACCAACCTGCTCGTTCCCTGCCAGGATGGTGTAAGTCAACTGAGAGTTGGGACCTGAATCCTCGTCTATTGCCTTGACGCCTGCCACGAAAGATCCTGGCACTGCCATTTCAGACAGTTTCGCGTAGTATTCCTCCTGCAGGAAAACCGGAGCATGGTCGTTTGCATCGTTGACTGTGATGATGAGGTAGGCTGTAGAACTCCTTGGCGGAGACCCTTTATCCACTGCCCGGAAGGTCAGGTTATATTGTGGGATGGTTTCCCGATCTAAAGACCCCTTCACCTGGATATAGTGCACAGTGTTCTGTGGAGTGGGGATTGATACCAGCCTGAAATGGTCGGCCTCGTTCCAAGGATGATCTGGACTGTGGTTTGGCCATTCATCCCACGGTCCATATCCGTCACACTGATAGTCGCCACTCGCAGTCCACTGGCATTTTCATCTGTAGTCGCGGCTCCAGTGATAGGATCTGGGGCCACAGGTTCAAAGGTAATAATGGGGTCATGGTCATTCTCGTCAATGATGCTGACGTATATGTATGCTCTACCATCTAAAGGCGTACTCCCACGATCCCTGGCTTCGACAGTGAGGAGACAGCTGTTCGGGTCGCACTCCACCATACTGTTAGCGGTCGGGGATCCGCAGGAAGGACGGTGGCACTCCAGAGGTGATGTCAACGTCCTAATCACACCGGTATCCTTATCGATCTTGAACTGTCCGGAGGATTCGGTCAGGAAGTAATCGATCTGTGCGTTCTCTCCAATATCATAATCAGAAGCCTCAACACGAATGACGGAGGTGTCAACACTGGTTCCTTCGTTGATCTGAGTGACGTACTCGCTGTGGTCGAATGTCGGAGGGTTATCGTTGACGTCGGTGATATCAATGTTGAGTTGTAGGTACCCAAAGCGAGGGGGGTCGGCACCATCCTTGGCTGATATGTTTAGCTGATAAAAGTCCTCAGTTTCCCTGTCCAGTTTCTCTTTGGTGACGATAAAGAGGAACGGGGTTTGTTCATTAGGTGGCGTAAGACCAAACTTACCGTCCTCGTTTCCTGACAGAATCTTGTATTCGACGATGGTCCCATTACTGCCTTTGTCACTGTCTTTGGCCAGGTCAATCAAGTGCTGCTGGCCAGGTCTGGCATCTTCTTGAAACGATATGGTCATCGTACTCCCGTCGAAGTGCGGGGCATTATCGTTGATGTCCAACACAGTAATGGTGACGTCGATAGGATGGAAGGCTTCAGACGGACGGGTGCCACTCACAAACAAACTGACGGAATCTGACCCACGCTCTTTTTTCAGGGCTTCACGGTCAATCTTCACCTTAGTCTTAATTCGGTTCTCTTCAAGTTCAAA
>CM031601.1:83093313-83105813 GCA_018398815.1 Conus ventricosus | reverse complement strand
CTGTCTCTGCCACTGTCTCCCTGTCTCCTGTCTCTGTCTCTTTCTTGGCATTCTTCACTATTTGGTCTGTTCGTGTGTTTCTTTGTTTTTTCCTGGTCAATTGTTTGATTATTTATCAATTTGTTTACCTCTCAGTTAGTTATATTGATGTATCAATTTGTGTAGTAATGTCTTGAATGTAACCATTTTGTACTAAATGGTGTTTTTTTTTTTCCAAATTGAATGAAAGAAAAGTTATTTCAAACTTCAATTTGATTGAATAGTAAAACGACAAAAAAGCAGAAGAGCACACAAAACAAAGTGTGAAGTAACGCAGATTTAATGCACGACACAAAACAGGACAAGAAAATTTCGGCAATAAGCTTTCCTCAGCGACAAAAAAATACAGACATACACATGCACAATACTCCCCTTGTGAAGCCAAAGTGGTGATCAACCATGGGCCTACTAAACGACAGCCTGAAGCACAGCATTTGTATCCTGAAACTCATGATTTCTCACTCTCACTTACTTGAATTCTCACTCACTGCTTTAAAATCTTGTGTGCTTAATCTCCATACATAAGCCTACCTAAACGCAAGTTTAACTGAAAGCAACAATTTCTGTAACAGTGTGACCTAGTCTACAAAAAGCGTTAATCCTGGCCTTACTAGCTTGACCAGACAAGTTAAGAAACAAGAGGGATGAGGAGGTTGGGGTGGGGTGGGGTGTCAGAGGCAAGTACCAGTCGATTCACGTCAAGCAGAATTGACACAGAAGAAACTAAACAGCAATACGACAACTACTGGACTTCGAGGTATGGGATCTTACTGTGCTAGAACTTAATGTGTATGGGATCTGAAATGGGATCTAAACGGTGCTGAAGCACAATTTTGTATCTGATAGTCAATGGATTTACTCACTTAACTTTACATTGATGTATGGGATCATTACTTGCTAAACTTATGTGTTATATCTCATCTAAGGCTACTTAAGACTAATGTTAGACTGAGGTAACGAACTGTAACGTGTGGACCATAGTTACTTTACAAGCGTTAACTGGCCTTGCCCTAATTAACTGGACGTTTAAGACCAAGGCATGGGACTTATGGACGATTTGGGTTGGGTTGTGGTGGTTCAGATGGATAGAAGTCTTCTATCTAAGATCTTGCTCATGAGGAATTGGAACTAAGTATATGACCTATGGTACTGGCCTGATGGTATTGGGAACTTATTCTAAACTAAATTTGTGCATGGGATCTAAGGTAATGGGACTTTACTGGCCTTAGGTTTAATTTAATACTAAGGATCTGTGGTAATGGGAACTACAGGTCTGGGACTTTAATGTGTACTGGGACCTAAGTATGATAGTAAGGACTTGGTGCTAGGACCTCAATGTCACTGGGAATCTATGGTAGGACTATGGTACTGGCCCTTGGTCTAGGATTAATGTACTGGGATCTAAATGGTACTGGGACTTAAGGTAGCTGGGACCTAATGGTACGGGAACTTTTGGTACTAGGACCTAACTGGTCACTGGGACTAATTTACTGGGACCTAATGGTATGGGAACTAATGATACTGGGACCTAATGGTACTGGACCTAATGGTATTGGGACTTAAGTGGTACTGGCCTTAATGTATGAACTCTAATTACTAGGACTTATGGTATGGGACCTAAGGTACTGGGACCTATGTACTGGGACTAAGGTATGAATAGATACATGGACTAATGGTGCTGGGATCAATGTACTGGGAACTAATGATACTGGGACCTAATGGTACTGGGACCTAATGGTACTGGGACTAATGTACTGGGACCTAATGGTACTGGGATCTGATGTACTGGGAACTAATGATACTGGGACGTAATGGTACTGGGAACTAATGATACTGGGAACTAATGGTATCGGGACCTGAATGTACTGAGACCTAATGGTAATGGGACTTAATGATACTGGGACCTGGTGGTACTGGGACCTAGTGGTAATTGGGCCAAAGGGTACTGGGACCTGAATGTACTGGGACATAACTATACTGGTACCTAATGGTACTAAAGGCACCGGAACCTTTTTGATACTGGGACCTAATGGTAATGGGACCTACTGGTACTGGGATACTGGGACCTATTTGTACTGGGTCCTAATGGTACCGGGACCTGACTATACCGGGACCTAATGGCAATGGGACCTGAGGGCACTGGAAACTTACTGATACTAGGACCTATTGGCAGTGGGACCTACTGGTACTGGGACCTACTGGTACTGGGACCTATTGGTACTGGGCCTATTGGTACCGGGACCTAACAGTATTGGGAATTAAGGACACTGGGACCTTACTCATACTGGGATCTATTCGCAGTGTAACCTACTGGAACCGGACTTAATGGTACTGGGACCTCATGGTTCTAAAGGCACTGAGACCTTACTGATACTGGGACCTTGTGGTAAAGGGACCTAGTAATACTAGGTTCTAACAGGACAATCCCGTCATCATTCCCCTCCATCTCCATTTCTCTTCCCCACCCGCAGACAAATTTCGCTCTTTGTGACAAGCAGGCTTGATACAAGTATCACCAAAGACGTTTTCTTCTGAAGCAGCTGCCCTTGCTCAGTAACAGAGGGTTTCCAGAAAACCTCAGAAAGGTGACTACACACTGCTGTCTCTGATCTCTGCCATTAATCAACCATCAACGAACCAGAATGCTGTACATGCGTATGCATGAGTGCTCTCTTCCTCCCTCCCTCCCCTCCTCTCTCTCTCTCTCTCTCTCTCTCTCTCTCTCTCTCTCTCTCTCTCTCTCTCTCTCTGTGTGTGTGTGTGTGTGTGTGTGTGTGTGTGTGTGTGTGTGTGTGTGTGTGTGGCGTGCGTGTGTGGGTGTGCGCGCGCGCGCGCGCGGCGTGAGTGCGTGCGTGCGTGCACGTGGTGCATGCGTTGTGTGTGTGTGTGTGTGCGTGCGTGCGTGCGTGCGTGCGTGCGTGCGTGCGTGCGTGCGCGCGCGCGCGCGGTGTGTGTGTGTGTGTGTGTGTGTGGTGTGTGTGTGTGTGTGTGTTAAGAAGACAAATAAAACGTGAACTTTTCTTTTTATTTCGATAGTTCCTGTGGTTTGTTGAAAGCAGTTTAACTGTCCCCGCACCCCTCCCCCCCCCCCTGGGACCTATGGTACTGGGACCTATTGGTACTGGGACCTATTGGTACTGGGACCTAATGATACTGGGACCTATTGGTACTGGGACCTAATGGTACTGGGACCTAATGGTACTGGGACCTACTGGTACAGGGACCTATGGTACTGGGACCTATTGGTATGAATTATATATATATGTATGTATGTATGCATGTATATGTATATGGTAGTGAGCAAAAAGTCGTCAACACCGTCCACAGAGTTCATTTTTGTTTTTAATTCAAGTTTTCGCCTGTCAAAAGGCTTCTCCAGGAACCGGATCGTATTTTCATCTCCATGGTTGAAATGACATCAATACAATTGACGTCATGGCAACTTGCTTAATCCTCTTCATCCCGCATCCCGGGACATAAGGCGCCAACAAGCTCCCTCCAGCCCTCTCTGTCCTGGGCAAGCCAGCTCAGTTCATTCCAGGTCTTGCCTGCCTCTCTCATCTCCCTCCACTGTCCTCCCCAGGTGCAGAGTGGTCTGTCTCGCTTCCTCTTCCCCGGTAGTGGTGCCCATCTCAGCGCAGTGTGAGGGAGTCTGGTCTTGCCCATCCGAAGGATGTGTCCCAGCCACCTCCACCGCCGTTGCTTCACCTCGGCCACAATGCTGTTTATGCCGGTGCGCCTTGACACTTCCCTGTTGGTGACACGCTGCTGCCAGTGAAGTTTCTTTTTTGGTGTGTCACCTTTCACTGTATCCTGTAGAGTCCACCTTTCACTGTGTCCTGTAGTCCACCTTTCACGTGCCGTAGAGTCCACCTTTCACTGTATCCTGTAGAGTCTACGTACAGTGAAGGTGACCTACATGGTACAGTGAAGGATGGACTCTACAGGGTACAGTGAAAGGTGGACTCACAGGTACAGTGAAAGGTCAAACTCACAGTGAAAAAGAAAATAATATGACGCCTTTTCTAAACTGATGCAGTTCAACTATGACGTCAATTGTATTGATGTCATTTCAGCCATGGAGATGAAAGTACGATCCGGTTCCAGAGGAAGCCCTCTGACAGGCGAAAGCTTGAATTAAAAAAAAAATTGAACTCCGTGGGCGGTGTTGACGACTTATATTCATAACGACTACCGGATTTAAACAGGTCACTCAGCTAGGAATAGCACTTACTTGCCAGTAGGCGCCCACCTACACGCCCAGCAACACAGTTCGATTATGAAAACATCAGCGTTCTCGGCCGTGACAACAGATGGTTTCAGCGTGGGTGAAGAAGGCCATCCACATTGCCGCCAACAACCCCACACTCAACCAGGACCGGGGCAGACACACCTTGCCATCGGTGTACAACTCCCTCATTGTTCAGTCACATGACCAGGGTTCGACCCGTGGTCGTGTGCGCTGAACGCCAGTTCACCCAGTAGCCACACCACCGCTGAAGAAGACAGACGGAGGTATGTCGAAAGCTCCAAGTAAGTGCTATTCCTCTGAGTGACCTGTTTAAATCCGGTAGTCATTATGTCTACCCCGCAGCAGTTAAAACTTCCACAACGACTTATTATTCATCACCATATTTCATTATCTGCTCGTCGCATCTTCTGCTGGACGGTGCCAGCATTTGGAAAAACTGACAGATATATATCTATATGTATGTATACATATATATTTCCGAAAATAATTTATCATAACACTTTTACATTTTGCATTTTCTTCTATCACTGTGATCATCCAGTGACACTTTTGATCTCCATGACTGTGCTGAGGCTGATAGTCTTGGGGAGATCGACAAAAAACGGGAACACAGCTGACTGGAGTTAATTCAGTTCTAGGATTCTGCATTTCAGAAGACTCAAGACTTTACATGTTCAACACTTACGCAGTACAACGAAAGATATGTAAGTAAATGTACTGTACTGATTAACGTATGTCGTCTGTGTGATATTTGGGCTTCTATATCCAGGTATAGAGCATAGGCAGAGGATGGGGTTCGTGTTTGTTGTGTGTACCCTGTTATCTGCTTGTGTGGAAGGCCAACAGTACTGGTTGAAACTGATATGCCTTTGCCTGCTTCTTGAGAGAGAATATGTTATTGTTTATGATAGTTTATTTCTCCAGGCCTCACTCAAGATTTTGTTATTTTTGGTAGTCCTTCTACATAAATCCTTCGGCATGTTACCCTCCCATCGCATTTTCTCACCTCGCGACAAGGTACCTAGCGTTTCTTCTCGTCGACAAGAAACGCCGCAGCAGAATGCGAGATACGATGTGACGGCTCGAGTTGACGGTCAGTGCACGAACGTAAAAGCAATTACCTGATCCCTTGCCAGTGGACACCTGGGGCTTTTTGGTATGGGAGCTCCATAGGTATAAACGTTACGTTTTTGTTCGCATGTTTTATCATCAATTACTTTTGTAATTATATTATTTTTCTTATCTTTCATTCGGCCTACTGTCGTTCATTTTTTCCACCTTTTTTTTCTTGCTTGTTCACTGTGTTTTGTGCTATTCTTTTTCATTAGGCACGATACATAACATGCCAGATCCTTTGTAGTAATCAGGCGACATGTTGATAATATGACTCAAATTTACTTCTTTTGAAGGCTTACAATTGCTCACAATTGCTATTTTCTTAAATCTCATTTTTCCAAGTTTTAGTTTTATCTTCAGCCGCGCCACTCTTCCACCATTCTTTCTTTCCCTGACCTGTGATCAAGACTTGTCGGGTAAGCCACCCCTCATAAGTCTGGCTGTGTATGGTGTTGGAAAACTGCTTCCATTTTTCTTAAATCATATTTACTGAATCGTGATCCCTGGTTTCATTAGTCATAATCGTTGTTTTCGTTAGCCTTAATTACTTTCTTCAGATTCACAATGTTCGTTCATTTGTGACGATTATTGTTTTTATGGCAATCACGTTCGACGGTCTTGATCACATAAAAAAAGCAAAGAAAAACAACAGTAATTCTGAAATAACAGCAACAGAGATAACAGCTTTCACGAGGTTATTGGAGAAAATCAGTGCTTTCTTAAAAATAAAAAAAAAGTAGATTCTTATGAACCTTTGACCCCAGAAAAGTACCATACGGGGGCCTTGGGGACAGAACAGAGCTGAGGTTTAGTGTTAAACGTACAGGTGATAGTTACCCATTGGCGGCAGGGAAGGAGGAGACGAGGCGGCTTCCGTCGCCATCATTTTTCAAACGTTGCGTCCCCTCCCCCCCACCTCCGCCCCCTTTTCTCTCCACATCCCTCCCCCCCCCCCCCCCCCCCTTCCCCACCGTTCCAGCTCTGATTTCAGTCGGTTATGTGGACTGGGCGCCGTTTGAAGAGGAAATGAGAGGTTTCGGGTTCTAGATTACAGGTTTAGTGCCAAGATCCCCTGGGGGAGAGGGGGTGAGAAGACTACAGTGACACGAGCCATTGTGAGGGGGTCCATCCGTTGGGTCCTTCCTGCCGCTTGGAAAGCCTGTTGAACGACTCTGAAACACAGCTCGAGGGGTCAAACCTGCGCGCTTCTCTTCCCTGTGCTTTAGGGGGGAAAAGTGGAAAAGCCGTTCTGAGCTGCCTTGGACTGTTTAATTTGGGGTAAAGCGGCGAGTTTGCTTTGAGAGGATTGTGAACTGGGTTTAGCTTTAGCCTACTGGTAACTGGGGCGTCAGAGCATAAAGGTTTATTTGAACTAAAATCAAATGTATGTCTAGGCTGCTCGACTTGGCAACAAAGGAATGAGTATAACACAACACACACACACACACACACACACACACACACACACACACACAAACAACAACTGACAAAACCAACCAACCAACCAACCAACCAACCAACAAACAAACAAACAACGCCCCTCATCCCCCCCCAAAAAAAAACAACAACAACAAACAAACAAACAAACAAACCACACCCCATAACAACAGCAACAAACAAACCTAATGACAACAATAACAAGAAAGTCCAATTCAAGAAATGGCACAGTGGATAGAAGTTCAGTGCTCTTCCTCCCTCCCCCCTCGCCTTCCCCTCCCACTTCCTTCCCTACGCCACCCCCACACCCCTACCTCTATCCCCCTCCCCACTCGCCTTCCCCTCCCACTTCCTTCCCTACCCCACCCCCACACCCCTACCTCTATCCCCCTCCCCCCCCCCCCCCCCCCCCCAAAAAAAAAAAAAAAAAAAAAGAAGAAAATCTAGAAGAGTAGTTTGGCTATGTTTTGTTTTGTTTATAAAAAGAAAGAAAAAAAGAAATACCCCACAGACTCCACAGCCCGCCATTTTGGAAGATGTCCCTTTCACGTGGACGAAAAACCCTGTCCGCACAGCAATCAGGAAAAGTGCACTCTGTCTGACTGCAGCCACTTGTTGGACTTGCAGGAGAAGAAAACACTGAATTACATTTTCTTCTTCTCCTTCTTCTGTCGTCGTCCTCCTCTTTTCCTTCTCCTTCTCCTCCTCCCCTCCTCCTTATACCCCTCTCATCCTCATCCTCCTCCCCCCCATCTCTCCTCTTCCTTCTCCCCCCTCCCCGTCCTCCTCTACTTCCTCTGCGTGAGTCCGCGGGGACGGAATGGGCAGAGCGTGAGGGAGAGGGGGAGGTGAGGGTCGGGCCTGGGGTCTGGGGAGGTGGGGGGGGGGGGGGGGGGGTGAGTTGGGGGTATCCTCTGCACCGACGAGACCATTCAACAACAGATGAGAATAAATTTGTCCCTGAATATGATTTGATTGCTTAATTAACTGCTACTCGCGAGAAAGAAAAGTGGATTCTGATTAAAGCAATATCAAGCCGTGTTGAATTCTCCACTGATCTGTGATTACTTGATATATAAATTAACAGTGTGAGGAGAGATCAGTCGGCGTTTTTGCCATGCCCCCCCCCCCCCCCCCCCCCCCCACTTTCCCCTTTGATCCCTGCTCATCTCCACTCCTTACAAACCATGTAATGGGAATGCAAGGTCTTAAAAAGTTAGGATATCAATACGTGTATGCGAGAATCGATGTGTGTGTGTGTGTGTGTGTGGTGTGTGTGTGTGTGTGTGTGTGTGTGTGTGTGATTGCGTGCCTGCGCGCACATGCTTGCGTTCGTATGTGTGTGTGTGTGTGTGTGTGTGTGTGTTGTGTGTGTGTTTTGAGGATACTTTCTTCCTCTTTTTACTAGACTCTGCTCTTCGCCGGTTGTCTGAAGGTGCCGCTGCTGTGTGATGTTCTCCCTTGATGGGAGTCACAGTTTGCAAAGGATACCACAAAAAACACGGTGAACTCGGGAACTCTCACCGAAGGCGATGTGTGTGTGTGTTGTGTGTGTGTTTTGCGCGCGCGCGCGCGCGCGCGTGTGTGTGTGTGTGTGTGTGTGTGTGTGTGTGTGTGTGTGTGTCTGTGTGTGTGTAATAATAATAATAATAATGTTGCTTATAGCCCAGCCGACCGCAAAGGGCCACATCAGGGCTGTCCACCACGTTAAAATCAACTCACCAGTCATTTAAAAAACAACAACAACAAAAAAAAAAACGTTCACACATCACTTTCAATAACATCTTCTAGAAACGCACCAGAAACTTCGTTAAAAATCTTTCTTCCGTAAAATCTTAAATCAGATGAAAAAAGTTAATCTCTCCAAAAACCCAAGGATCACGTCAGGTGGGACATCCCTGAACAGGATCTTCATGGACTTCCGCTGTAAAATGTTTGTGTCTCACATCGTGCAAGTCCCAACACTCTAAAAGAACATGTTTCATTGTGAGTGGCGCATGACATGGAATGCACCACGGAGCTTCTTCACTCTTTAAAAGGTAGGAATGAGTAAAATACGAATGGCCGGTGTGCAGCCGGCATAGAACCGTTTCCTCTTTACGACCACCAGATGTAGATGGAGGAAGTCCTTAAGATTTGGACGGATCTGAAAGAGTTTGTTATTCGTCTGTGTGTTCCTATCCTCCTGCCAGAGGTCTCTCACATAATCGTTAATTTTGGGTTTCAATCTGTGTGTGGTGTGTGGTGTGTGTGTGTGTGTGTGTGTGTCTGTGTGTCTGTGTGTGTATGTGTGTGTGTGTGTGCGTGCGTGTGTGTGTGGTGTGTGTGTGTGTGTGTGTGTGTGTGTGTGATCAGACAAGCATATAATTTTCATGGCAAGCCTCGGTTCTAAAAGATCCTGCAACAACAGACATGTGCGCAATGGCCCTCCATTCTGTCAGCTTTTCCAAATACGTATTCACACTTTTTGTTGTTGTTGTTGTAAAGCTGATAAAAGTGTTAAGTAAATGTTTAGAGGTATATCATGTTTCTTTCAGCGAAGGGTTTAGCATTTGGTGTCATATTGACATCTTCCCTACATATCCTTCCTCTCCTCCTCCCATTATATTTCTTTCCTTGTTTTGTTTTTCCCTTCTGTTGTTATTTGCCTTGTAGGGAGTACTGGTTTGCGCTGTCTTTATGTCTGGCATTTGTGACGTCTGTTTCGTTCATCTGCATGTTGACTTGTTTTCAGAAATACACCACCTTGCTTCAGTCTTTCTCTTCAAACAAATCTTTGCACAGTCTTTTTCATAGTCATAAACGAATTGCTTATTTGCACCAGTTTTCCCCCACTCGTTATCTTTATTCCGTGTCTTCACAGAACTGATTTATACTATCATTTTAATCCACTGCTAGTGTCATCTGTAGCATGTAGTCTTGGTATACTGTTTTCATGTATACATAGTCGAAAGAAAAAAAGAGCAGAAAAAGAGAAATGGAAAAATGGAGACTCATTGTTTTGTGATTCTTACATACACAACGACCTCGACCTACATGAAGAAGAGTGTGAGGCTTGAGACTTCTTCACTATTTTCAAACTAGTCCCCAAGATTGTGAGCAGAGTATGGACATAATCATAGAACCGTGCTATTTGGGTTACTTTCCCAAGGTCTTTAAACTGTCCAGTAGGAATCACTGTCCAGAATCAGGTATGAATAACCTGCACAGATACCCCATTATTTAGTTCTCTTAAAAAAATGGCGATTGGTTTTGCTGACACGGATTTAATTATTAATTCAGTTACGTGGTAATAATAAGTTGAGAACGGCAAAAACAATGAACTCAACGAATCGCACGTGCACGAACAAATCTGATCGTGTTCGACTGCACAAAATGAAGGGAGTGGTGGAATGCGAGATAAAACCTTTTTTTGTCAAGCATGTGTACATGTGACCGTGGCAGCCTGACCCGGACAGCCATACGAGCAATAGCAGTTCATGTATTAACGTGTATGGCAGAGAGACATTCACGGCAACATCAAGGCATCATTCTTACTGTTTGCGTCTGACTGCTGCCAGAGTTTTTGGTTCAGTACTCTCGCAGTGACTGCAATCATGCTCCTATTCAACGAGTGCACGTGCACAAAGCAAGGTATAACAGGTGATGAGTTCACAATGCGTTTTTCATGTGGATGGCAATGTCTGTGGTTGATGATGGTCTCCGCAATAGTAGCTCAGCATCACTGACTGGTCCTGCGTCTGACTTGTGAGTTGATTTTAACGTGGTTTACAGCCCTGATGTGGCCCTTTGCGGTCGGCTGAGCTATAAACAACATCGTCTTATCTGGTCCTGCGTCTGCCGGTCGCTCTATGAATGTCGACCTTCTTTCAAGTAACAACCCGATGAACAACGTGCACTAACAGAGGAAGGGATGGGTAATGGGGGAAGTGGATGCTTGGGGTGGGGATGAGAGGGTGGGAGGTCACAGCCGCTCACAAGAGCAGCGAGCATCCGTGACGGATCGATGAAACACGGACACGGTTATCCGTCGGGCATGGAAAAGGGAGCAGTGTAACAGGCGGCGACTTCAAAAAAAGCGCAGTGTCACAGGTGACAGGAGTGGGGATCAGCCAGTGACAAGCGGACAGGTAGGCTAGCTGGCCGGCCGTCAGCTGGGGGGGGGGGGGGGGGGGGGGGGGGGGGGGGGGGGGGGGGGGGGGGGGGAGGAAGGGCTGGTAGGAGGGTGGGTGGGGGTGGGGGGCTTGTCATGCCGCCGTCTGTGGTCTTCTCATCTAACACTGGTGTAACAAAGGTGAGGGCTGTTTTCTGCGTCGTCTGGCTGGAGATCAAAAGAAGGGCAGGGAGACCACCCACAGGTAGACAGACGGTTGATCAAAAATACCAACGGCTCTTCCCACCAATCAGAGGACGTTACTATTTTTATAATGAAAAGGGGACAACACCAATGGTTGAACATGGTTAGAAAATAATTCTATCCTTTTTGTTTTCTAGCTCTTGAACACGACGTCAATCTTGTCCATATCGAACATGAAGCGTTTGTTTGTTATTTATTTTTAACAGAAGAAGGACTGTAAACTTCGTCTCCGTTTGTCATCTTTATCTCCTTTATTCATGAATATAAGTACATTGTATCGGGCTACGTGATGCCTTTAATTCTGTAAACTTCCTTGTGATTGCCGGCGGCATTAACATGTTGAAGCAAGCGGTGGATGCTGTCCTGTTATTGATGGAGACAAGGAGAAACTGCCCCCATAGTGCAAGCACAGTTTATTAATGAAGGTTTACAATGAAATGCTTTTCCGTGAGGGTCAGATAATGATAAGGTTTATGGTTAGTTCAGGTTTGGGGTTAGAAGTAGGATCTAGGTAAAATTAGGATTATGGTCATACCTTCTGAGTTGGAGAGTCTTGGGTGATGTTTGTTTGTTTGTTTGTTTGTTTGTTTTTTAATCAAAGTTATAGTCTCCGCAGCAAGAAATGTTTAGAGACAGGCGGGCAGGTATTCGTTGTTTTCTTGCCATCTGTCGATTTCGCTTGTCGAGTTTCTGCCAACGTGCATGCATTTACACACGCGCATGCAGCGTATGCACGCGCACATCCGCTCTCATACGCAGGTGCGATTGTTTTTTGTCGACGTACGTACAGTGACATATACACGCACGTTCGACTGATATTGACGCACGCATGCACACACTTAAGCAAGCAAGGAAGCACGCACACACACACACACACACACACACACACACACACACACACATCACACACACACACACACACACACACACACACACACACACACACACACACCACACACACACACACACACACACACACACACACACACACACACACACACACACCACGCATACATACACACATTCACACGCCCACCCATCCAAAAATTGGGGTTCGAATCCCGGCAGTGCCAGAGAAAGAGAAAGTTGGCAGTAGAAGGGCATCTGAGAGTCATGACCTGGATGCGGCCCCGCCCCCTTAGAGTGTGAGGAGTTCAGGCCGAAACACTGGGTGGGGGGGGGGGGGGGGGGGGGGGTTCTTCTCTGAAGACCTTCTGCTGTCAAGATCTCCCTAGACTTTCTTCTTACTTATAACATATTTGCATTATTTTATAATTTCATGTTGTTACGTGCTACGAG
>CM031601.1:83075813-83090813 GCA_018398815.1 Conus ventricosus | reverse complement strand
GACACAAACGTGTCTAAAGGGCATTGGGGTTTTTCCGTCTGGGCTAGGACCGAAATGAAACAGTGATGGCACCACCAGACACTACGTGCCCCTAAAGGCATTGTGTGTGCCGTCTGGGCTGGGACCAAAAATGAACAGTGATGGCACCACCAGACACTGCGTGTCTAGGCTGCCTCTGGGACACCACAGCTGACCGTAAACAAACAAAAAAAACAAAACGAAACGAAAACGTTCACTGGAAAGCAAATCGATTTATGTCACGATACAAAATTACAACAACAGAAGTGTCATTTTTTCTCGCCCGTTCTGCCATTTCCCTACTCTCTGTCCCCCACTCCCCCCCCCCCCTCCTCCCTTCCTCTCCTCCGCCGCCACCCCCTGACCCCCCCCCCCCCCCCCCCTTTTGGCAACATACGCTCCCACGCTCAGAGGGGAGAAGAGAAAAGGGGAGAGAGAGAGAGAGGGGAGGGGAAGAGAGAGAGAGAGACAATGACAATGCAATGACAAAGTTTTATTCAGTTTGGGCCCAAAGGGCCCCCTCACTGAAGGGGTATATATACAGAAACAAATAAAATAAAGCAAAATTTACCTCTTGCGATCGATATTGTTTAATCCCAAAGCATAATATACATGCCATTATTCACGCACGTACACATCCACTCACATTCCCGGACATTCGTTCACCTCCTTCACCTAGTCCTTTCTCCCTCCTTGCACTCCCCCCCCCCCCCCCCTCCCAATTCCTTCCCGCATCCTCCCATTCGATAATATGCACGTTTTATACAACACAAATTCGGATCATTTTGTTCTGAAAATTTTAATTATCATATCTCATTAGGAGCATTGATCTTTTTTGTCTGATTTGCGTCGAAAGGCGATATATCTAGCTAATTCTTGTAACCTATTTGGATTATCACTTGAAAGAATATTCGCGACACTAATTTGTTGGTACTCCAAAAAGGATACAAACAGGACATTTTCTTTCGAAATGTTTATAAGCTTCACAGTGAAATAAAAATGCACCTCGTCTTCACACTCATTGTCCGCAACATGGACAACTGGTGTCTTCCTGAAAATTGAAGCATTTAGGAACCATCTTTTACAATTTTTTTTTAGACCAATTACTTTTAAACCCGAAATCTTGTCAAATTAATTCTGTGCCAAATATTTCCTAACACATGATAAGTATTTTCTCTGTTTGAAATATACCCTTTTAAAGGAATGGTACCATCTATATCTATCATTATTTTCAAAACTCAAAATTTGCCAATTTTGTTTATACATGCGATAATCCGGTCTTTAAATAAGGAAATAAAGCTGTTTTCATGACCCACCCCTTGGTTTAACCATACTATTCCAAATCCTTTTATAGTTCAAAATTTTGTGAATATTTGTTTACCCAGTTGAAATGTCCCGATTCATGAATGCCCAAAAGCATTTCATGGGCCTGTTGCATATTCTTGTCATAGGTAAATTAATCAGTCTTATCCAATATTTTATACATTTCACAGAATTCTTATATGAAGTGGATATCTCCCTGTTTCTCCATATGCTTTTTTATTTGAGGCATGTAGGGGGAAAATTAAGGAATCTTTTAAGGGCAAATGTATGTACTGCTTCGATTCTTTTCCCTTTTCCTCTAATCCCCATACTTCAGCAGCAATGTTAGAATTGGTTCAATCTGAGAATCGAACAGTTTCCAGAACAGACCCGGCTCTATTGCGCCTAGTTTCTCAATTTTTTTGATTATTTCTACAGTACCCTTCTTCCTTTCCTACAAACATCAGACAAGGCGGTATGTTACTCAGTTTAGTTGTGAAAGACATTCCTAAGTATTTATAAGAATTAGTTACAGCAATTTGATCATTTCCATGAACCATCTTCTCTTGTAGCTAAGTAGCCCCCCAATCTAAACACTATTAAAATTGTTTTTTCAAGGTTAACTGATAAGTGAAATCTGTCAGCTTCTCTTTTTAGGCCAATTTAACTGGTTATGGAGTCCAACAATAGACTCTGACAAAAAAAACAACATATCAGAAAAACAATAAAAGAAATAATTCTACTGCACCAGGGATGAGTTGGATACCGTGTTTCCCTGTTTTGGACACTTCAATAGCTAATTCGTTGATAAAAAGCGAAAAACAATAATGACTTAGAAGACATCCTTGTTTTTACACCTCTTGGGCATTTAAAATAATCTTTTGGAACTACCCTGATTGCGCACAAACTAATACCTCATTATACATACCTTTCAGTGCCCATACAGTTTACCTTTCACCCCATTTTTCTCAAAATCGCCCACAAAAAAATTCTATCAACAGAATCAAAAGCCTTTTTAAAATCGACGAAGGCAACATAAAGTTTTGTTCCCTAGCCAAAATTTACTAACTATTGCATAAAAGAGTAAAAATATGGTCAACGGTACTATATCCTTGTTGAAGCCTGCTTGCTCTTCTATAAATTTTCTTTCTTATTCCGCCCATTTGGTTAATCTTTTATTCAAAATGTTTGTATAAACTTTGCTCAACACACTGGTTAAAGCGATACCTCTGAAATTTTATTTGGCTGATCAGCATCCCCTTTCTTATGTATCGGTTTTAAAAAATAGATTTTGACCATTCCAAGGGGAAAACTCCGAGATCAAAAAATCTTATTGCAATACATTACAAGAAAATCAATAACGGAAAAATCTGCATTTTTTAACAATTCGCCGATGATCTTATCTGGCCATGAACTCATTTCCAGCTTTGAGGTTACCAATACTGGCGTAAACCTCAAGTCTAGAAATAGGGGCATCATGAGGAAGCTCAATACTTTCCTCATCTGAATCTCCGTAAAGTTAGACTCTTCTGCATGCAGTTCTTTGTTTGGGGTTTATTAAATAAATTAAAGAAGTGGTTTATGCCATTGTTCTATTGTGATGTTTTTATAGATTACAGATTTCCTGTTAATGGATCGAAACTGTTTTTCCAAACAATTTTGGATCATTCACTGATTGTTTGAGTTTATCTAGTTTAATATCATCGAACTCTTTTTTCTTTTTGTATAGCAGATTTATAATCTTTTCTTTCTGTGACGTAAGCGTCCCTTTTTTTTTTTCCACTCCCTTCTTATCACGTTTAAATTTTCTTAACAGCTGTATAACTTTCTTCTTTTTTCGAGCACACTCTTCGTCAAAACCACTCATTTATCTTTCTGTGGCCGTTTCTACAGTTCTAATCATGCATGCAGCTGAACTACATAGTGCTTTAGTAAATATATCAATAGACATATTGATGTCAGAACAAGTTCTGTCTGAGCATTAACATGCACTGTGTAAACTCCTTAGACTGTTGTTGTTCTTTATATTCAAATTTATAAGTTCTCAGACCAAACAATTCGATCTTCAGGCAACGGTTCGATCACAGATTGGGCAATGTTTACTATTTCGATCTCTGTTATTCAACCTAAATTCCACAGGTAAGTGCCATGAATCCTTTTCTTGTCACCAACATTTAAAACACAATTTAGTTTTAGAAATAAATTTTTCAGACAATATCACATAAATCAATAACACACAGCCATGAGGGGAAATATAAGTAAAGTCCCATGGTATAGTTGGAACAACAACCCTTGGCAATAATACAGTTAAGCAGAAAAACATAAATCTAACAACGACTTACAAAGTTATTTATATAGTCATCTTTTGATTTGCGCTGTAAACAGTATGCATTTGACAGTATCATCAACATCTTCATACATACCCCAAAAGGGGAATAATTTATCATTTGTTCTTCTTTTGGTTGTTCGTTTCCCGTTTTTAGCATTCAGATCACCCATTAACATGATATAAAAATCTTGATTTCGAGCAATGTCCAAAATGCTTTCTTGTAACCAGATAATACCATCTTTAATTGCCCAACTGATCGTACAAAGGACCATTTTCGGGCACAATAAGCTAGCAATTATTAAGATATCTTTATCATATTTGGGGAACAGATTTATGTAGTTTCACAACAACCGTATTTTTCACAATTTTTTATTAATGATGACACATAACTTGCCAATGATTTTCTCACAAGCAGCAAAAAGCCGCCAGAATTTCTCCTTTGACGGACAGTTTTTTTTTCTGGAGCAGTTTAAAATTTTAACATGATCCCCGTAAAAATTCCATTGTAATCAAATGCGTTATCCACAAAAGTCTCAGTTAAGCATGCAAATCAAACTTTGATACATAGTTCATAAAAGATAAGTCGCCAAGTTTAGAATAAGATTTTCGACATTATAGACAAGAAAACTCAAATGAGCAAAATGACCTGCCCGTCCTATCGTGTACGTGTGGATCTTCTGGGGGAGGGTTATTACCGGGACTCTTTTGACTGGAGGGGAGGGCTGGCCGGTCCTGGGGTGGTTCACACTGACACTGACCCTCCTTGTCCACTGACACCACCCTAGAGAGAGGAGAACCACCACGTCCCCGTGCATACCCCTACTCCTGGTAACACTGGAGTGTAAACCACCACGTCTTTGTTCACCACCAGTACTCCTCTACCACAGAGTATCCATGCACACTGGCACCATTCATGTTGTCACAAGAGCAGCAGGAACATGATGGGGCCCCCTGTCCTCATGCTGGGTATCCCGGTGGAACACGATCAGTAACACCTTCCCCACCCTCTCCCCTCCTTTCACCACGGAACGTTGGCTGGTGAAACCCCGCCCACTGTCTCCCCGCCCCGATCATGAGTGAACACAGCTCTGTTTGCAAACACACCACCCCCACCACTGCCCTGCATTCTCCACGTGTTGCACGTGGGCTGGTCGGTTTACTTCCTCTTCAGGATGAAGTAGGGGATTTTTCCCCTTGCTTCCGCGTCTTTCATCCGCTTCATGACCTTGACCGGCGCTGAGTTGACTTAGTTCCAGTGGACAGTTGTGATGTAGGCGTTGTTCCTTCGGCGGCAGTATGTTGTCTTTCTGCTGCTGCTGCTGCTGCTGCTTTCTGCCCCGTTTGGACCTTGGCTCCGTTCCCCCTTCCTCAGTGAAAGTCTGCCCCGTTTGAAGAAGGCAACCTTGCCTTGCTTCCTCGCCTCTGCCACTAAACGGCTTGCTTCCTCGTTAGGTCGTTAGCTACCTTGATTCCAGCTTCACCTAACCTGAGAGAGAGAGAGAGAGAAAGAGAGAGACAGACAGACAGACAGACACAAAACACACACACACAACCACACACACACACACACACACACACACACACACACCACACAAACACTACACACATATACACACACACGGAAGGGAGATATGGCAATATTGCAAAAATGAACAGGAAAAACCATTTGCAGGACCCCGGCCGGATACACGTCTGACAGAACTGGAGGAATCTGACAGAACAGCTCTTGAGTGTGGCACCCAATGAGTCTTCACCGAGCTCAGAGAGAGAGAGAGAGAGAGAGAGAGAGAGAGAAAAAAAGAGAGAGAGAGAGAGAAGAGAGATGTGTGTGTGTGTGTGTGTGTTGTGTGTGTGTGTGTGTGTGTGTGTGTGTGTGTATCCAGGACTTCACACATTTGAATCGGGGGTGGTTTTTTGGATAGTGATAAAGTCACGAGGGAGAAATACCCATCCCACGCAAACTTAAGGCATCTCACAACTGTGAGAGCCCCCTGTCTACCAACATAATTAAAGCTTTGACCCGTTGGCCTGAAATTGTCATTTGAGTAATGCCCCCTTGTTCGAGGACTAGTCGTCTGAACCCGTCTTAACTTACGTCACTTCCGGCAAAGTCTGTCCATCAAAGCACGTGACCTTTCACGAACCATATTTTAAACAATTTTCCCCTTTGCTGAAGGGCAAACAGCTCTCTACAACATGGGGTTTTCCCCAATACGCAATTTTCCCCCGGCTACAAATTGGCGAGGCTTTCTCCTTTCAATTCCCCCACCAATTAACCCTTTCTGTCCTGACGCGCCGGCCCGGTAAACGCCACAAAGCACTCTACCCCCCGGGCGCCCTGGTAATACTTAACCCCCTGCCAGGCAAAGGGCGCCGTTACCTCCCTTGACATGCACCAGGGGGGTGCTTGGGGGCGCTCCGCGAGAGAATGCTGCCGCCATTATGGCCGTCTTTCCTGTTCGGTGGTCAGGCTTGTGCCGCCATGATGATGAAAGATTAATTTGACGTTGCTGTCCTCAGCCTCCGGTCAGAACTGTGGCTTTTTTTTCTTTTCTTGTTTTAATCGAGTGGTGCTCGTTGTGCCCACAGAAGAACTCACAAACGAACGAATAAATGAACGAATGAACGAAGAAAGGACTGTGTGAAGAAGGCGAGGAAGGAATAAAAGAAGGCATGGGGATGGGCCATGGACGAACACTTGTTCAACCATTGATGTCTTCTATCATGTTCCAATTAGTGGCAACCAGATGATTTACTCTATCCACGGGGGGAAAATAACACGTATTGTTTATGACGATGTTGTTGCATATACATCAGCCTGTTAGGAAAGCGACTCTGAGCTGCAAACAATTGAATAAACAAATGACTCAACAAACATGTATCCCAGGGGAAATACGGCTTGGAAGTCTGCACCGCCCCCTATGTGATAACTGAGAAAAAAAGCGGAGCAAAAGAATGCAAAAGAAAACGAAACAAAACTATACAAAACAAAACAACGCAAAAAACGATAACACATTTTGGGAACACACTGAAACGAATTAAACAAGACAACCATACATCTTCAAGCACTTGCATTGACCTTTGTCCAACAGCGGGCAAAGAACACACGCGTATATGGATGTTCTCTGTCTGTCCGTGTGTCTGTCAGTCTGCCTGTCTGTCTGTCTGTCTGTCCTGTCTGTTTTCTCTCTCTCTCTCTCTCTCCCCTCTCTCTTCTCTTCTCTCTCTCTCTCTCGCCTCTCTCTCTCTCTCTCTCTCGCTCTCTCTCTCTCTCTCTCTCTCTCTCTCTTTTCTGGGCAATGCCTGGTTAGCTCAGCAGTTCGCATTCAGACGTTGAAGTTGACTACGGTTGACATTCAATATGGAAGTTAGCATTGTTTTGCTATCTGAACGCGTTGTCGGTCTGGTGGTATCGGTGTAGTGTTAGATAGGAACCCCAGCCCGTATTCTCCTGGGACAGTTATTCTTCATCTGACAAAAAGTCTCAGGGGTGTCAACGTTTAAACTAGAATAAAACCTACCTCAATGATCTCTCTCTGTCTCTGTCTCTGGCTCTGCCCCCCCCCCCACCCCTCTCTCTTCCACCCCTTCTCTTTCCCTCCCTCCCTACCTCCCTAATCCCTCCCTTCCTCCCCCGTGGCTGTCTGGTGTCTACCTGTCTATCTGTCTGTCTGTCAGTCTGCCTGCCTACTTGTCTGTCTGTCTGTCTCTCTCACTGTCTGTCTCTCTCACTTTCTCTCTTTCATTCTCTCTGTTCCCTTGCCTTTATATATGAGCGTTATTCAAAGTGTATATTGTCCTTATCACATCCACTGCCTAAACGGGAAAGAACACATGAAGGGGGGGGGGGGGGGGGGGGGGGGGGGGGGGGGGGGGGGGGGGGGGGGGGGGGGAGACAGACAGACAGACAGACAGACACACGGACAGGCGACAGATGGACAGACAGAGACAGCGATAGTAACACAAACGAAGCATAGAGTACCACTCATCATACGTTTTGTTAACAAAGTTTTTCGCCTGTTTTGGGACTGGTTTGCAGGGTAAGACTGACGACGTCCGGGAGTGAGGCAAGGAGAAAGTGAGGGAATTGAGGCAAACAACTTGATGTTTCAAAAAGAGAGAGAGAGAGAGAGAGAGAGAGAGAGAGAGAGAAGAGAGAGACGAGAGAGAAGAGAGAGAGAGAGAAACGAACGAACGAACGAACGAACGAAATTTGTTTAATGAGGGAAAAGAATAAGCACATGGCAGGCTTGTTTGCATCTTGCCCTCAAAAATGAAAAAGAAACATTTCAAACACAAAAGCCACCCTCCACACCCCAACCATTAACCAAACATCCACCTGTCGAACAATCCTTTCCAAGCAATAATAATAGCAATAACAATAGTAATGAATGATAATGATTAAAAATGATAACATACAATTCAAATACAACACCATGCGCACATATATACATATGCATTGCCAAACATTACATCTGTCGAATAGCATATCTGAAAAAATAGAATTAACAGAACACATAATTATCACAAATATAAATCCACATGTTAGTAAATCAATATTGAAACATGAATCTGGTTCCGGTAGGGGGCGCGTACAACACATTTTTTGCGCCCTTCCAGATTCGCACGCAATTTCCTTTACTCTCTATCGTGTTCTCTGCAAAAATTCATCTCGCCCCTCTGTAACAAAACACCCACCTCACCCGTCTACCCTCCGTTCAAAAAACCAACCATACTCAAACAGAGAGAGAGAGAAGTGAGAGATGGAGAGAAGAGAGAGAGAGAGAGGTAGAAGGAGTGTGACAGATGTAAGACGGAGACGAGAGAGAAGAGACGAGAGAGATGGACGAGAAGAGAGAGACTGGGCAGATTACCTACCAGGGAGAGAGATGGAGAGAGAAGAGGACAGAGGGGGAAAGAGAGAGAGAGAGAGAGAGTGTGAGGAGTAGAGGAGAGAGAGAGAGTAGAGTGACACGAAATATGAAGAGAGAGACGTATAGTGAGTGAGAATGTGAACAGGCAGAAAACAGACAGACAGATAGACAATTGAGAGAAGTCAAGCAGCTGCGATAAAGAACATAGAGTGAGTAAAAAAACATTCTTCTGAGAAATTGGTAATGATTACGTTCCAAAAAAAAAAAATTCTAATTCACATACCAATTCACAAAAGGTTAGCTATACTTTGCATTAGATCATTTATGGATAATGTGTTTTAAAACGTAGATAGCTATTTTTTATTTCTTATTGTCACAAGGCATCTGCATTCACAAAGTTTACCACCCTGAACATGCTAAGGAAGACATGAAGTAGATCATTTGGGCCGGGGAAGGGATTATCAAATGTTTATTACGAAGGTGTTTCAAGGAATTTGGTACGTAGATAAGAATGCGAGCGAGTTTGTTCTTTATTTTGTACATGAAACCACACCCTTATTGAAACGACATTTCTGACTGTAATGGGAGAATCTCAAGTTCTTTATAGTCTACAACTTGAAGAGATGATTTAAGGAGTTACGATTTTTTAGTGACGTCTATACAAAAACGCTCCAAGTGGTATAAGCAATTGTGACTGGCCATGTCCCAGCAAGTTGAAGCATAGTCAATATCAGGAATTGTATATAGGCATGGAGAGAACTGAGAGTGAGAGAGAGGGTGTAACGAAAAGGAATTGAATTCTGAAGAGAGATAAAAACAGGAGAGAGAGAGAGAGACAGGACAGGACAGACGTCAGAGAGAGAGAGAGAGTAGAGAGATGAGAGAGAGATGAGGGGATGAGAGAAGTGAGAGAGACAGACAGACAGACAGACAGACAGACAGAAGACAGACAGACAGAGAGGAAAGGAAATCAGAGAGAAAAAAACAGAGAGCGAGCGAGCGAGCGAGAAGAGAGAGAGAGAGAGAGAGAGAGAGCGGAGAGAAGAGAGAGAGAGTGAGAGAGACGAGATGAGGAGAGAGGAGAGAGTGAGAGAGAGAGAGAGATGAGGAAAGGAAACCAGAGAGAAAAAACAGAGAGAGAGAAGGGACAGACAGACAAAATAGTGACTGAGGGGGGATAAAGAGAAGAGAGAGAGAGAGAGAGAGAGAGAGAGAGAGAGAGAGAGAGACGACAGACAGACAGACAGAATCAAGACAGACAGACGTTTGTGACAGTGACTGACACAGAGAGAGGAGTGAGAGAGAGTGAGAGAGAAGAAGAGAGAGAGAGAGTGGGACCACGACAGACAGACAGACAGGACAGACAGACAGACAGACATGCACTCATAGACATTACATTATACATACAGAGACAAGAGCGAGGCTGAATGTGCGATAGAAGATAAGGTGCCAGTGTCTACACGTTTGCAATTTGTGGAGTCATTCTGTAAAAGATCAGCAGCAGGCCTCGCTCCGTGCAAAGAGGAAATCGGATCTCATGGGAGACCAGTGCATCATATCTGCATCGGCATATCTTCAGGGTACCCCGTAACCGGTTTACACCACGCGCTCAGTGCTGAATGAGAAGCCCTCGGAGCATCCGATTTGTGTGTCGTGTGTGTGTGTGTGTGTTGTGTGCGTGTGTGTGTGTGTGTGTGTGTGTGTTTGTGTGTGTGTGTGTGTGTGTGTGTGTGTTGTGTGTGTGTGTGTGTGTTTGTGTGACCCATGTGTGTGTGTGTGTGTGTGTGTTGTGTGTGTGTGTGTGTGTGTGTGGTGGTGTTTTGTGTGTGTGTGTGTGTGTGGGTGTGTGTGTGTGTGTGTGTGTGTGTGTTGTGTGATGCGATGTGAATGAGTGTGTGTGTGTGTGTGTTGTGTGTAGTGTGTGTGTGATGTGGGTGTGTGTGTGTGTCGCTGTGAGTGTGTGTGCGTGCGGGCGTGTGCTTGTGCGTGCGTGCGTTGTTGTGTGGTGTGTATGTGTATGTATGTGTTTGTTCAGAGAGAGAGGAGCAGAGAGAGAGATCGAGAGAGTGAGAGAGAGAGACTGACAGACAGACAGACAGACAGGACCAGGACAAACAGACTTGACAGACAGACAGAGAGTTTGTATGGTGTAATTGGAGCTGTTGTTACCGCTGTTTGTTGTGATCGTCGTCTTTGTCGGCTTCCTCATTTTGTTAAATATTTTTATTTTTTTTATTTTTAGAAAACCGAGCTCTTCGTTATAGAAGGATTTTCTATTCATAAACGACAAGAAATGGAAAGAACAGGTCCACAGTTATTACTGTTTATTGTCCGTTGTATCATGAACTATGATGAAGTTTTCTGCAGAGAAAAACTTAGTCTTCGACCAAAAGTTTGTGTTTCTTATTGTCGGGATATAATTTCCCATTTTCACATGCTGTGATGAGCGCTAAATGTATCATAGCAGCAATGTGCACGAAAACGGTAAGAATGTCGTAGTCTGTAATGTTTCTTTAATACTGTCATGTCTAAATTTGAATATATATTTGGTTTCTTAAGTTTATTTATCATTACGAGTAAACTTTTATAGCGCCTCTACTCGGTAGAGACCAAGCTTTTAGCGCTTTTCATATCCGCATTCTCGTTTACAACAGGGCTGCCTACCTGGGTAGAGCTGACTGAAGAGCTGCCTGTCGGCGCTTCATTCAGTCGTTTCCCGTGTCAATTCAGTCAATTTAGTTTATTCAGTTTATCAACTCTTTCATTCTTCATTTTTCACGCAGAGTGCATTGCTTTGCGTAACATGTCACCATAGCAACGGCCAACTGGCCTTCTCTTCCGAACAAGTTGGTGAACGGTTTTGACGTGTGTGCAAGATTGTTATTGCGTGCGTTTAACACACGGAATCTCGGTTTTATAGTCTAATTCGAAGGAACTATTTGCGAATTGGAGCAATACCAATGTTAAACTCGAGGGAAATATCCCCTTTACAATAACGGCCAGTGCGGAGATTCGATACCCGCCAACCCCTCATGATCACCAAGATTACGGTCCGGCGCTTACCTACCGAGCTATTTCCGGCCCTCCTTTAGCACACTAGTAAGCTAGAAACAGAGGAAGAGTAACTATCTGACAGACAGACAGACAGTTAGAGAGGAGACGAAACTTAGCCATGACATGACTTATCACTTACACTATACAATTTTTCGATGACTCCAAGCAGAATTATGGCATTTTTCAAGTATTCTCAAACGGGGAAAGCGCCGGGAGTGGGGGTGGGGGGGGGGGGGGGGGGAGAAGGAAGGAATGTGGCGAGAGGGAATGCCGGGATGGGACAGGGTGGGGGATTGGGCGTGTATATATGTGGTGGGAGATTGATCCAGCATCTCATACTGTGCTAGTGAAAAAAAACAGCAGGTCCTTTGGACTAAAAAACTTCAGTAGACATGAACCCTAGTTGAAGACGTTGTAAGCTTGGTTGGTAACGGGCTTACACGTCGCTACAGGCTGCAGTGGAGGGTGGTTGGGGGGGCTACAGTCAGGCTACAGTGAAGGGTGGGGCTACAGTTCAGGCTACAGTGGAGGGGTGGGCTACAGTTCAGGATACAGTGGAGGGTGGGGGCTTACAGTCAGGCTTACAGTGGAGGGTTGGGGCTCAGTCAGGCTACAGTGGAGGGTGGGGGGCCTCAGTCGGCTCCAGCCCCCACACAAAACAAACCCCCCCCCCCCCCATAAAAAAACAATGGAGGGTGGGGGGTACAGTAGGCTACATTGGAAGGTGGGGATACAGTCAGGTACAGTGATGGCTGGGGGCTTACAGTCAGGTAACCAGTGAAGGCTGGGGGCTACATCAGGCTACAGTGAAGGCTGGGGGCATACAGTTCAGGCTAAAGTGAAGTGGGGGCTACAGTTCAGGTACAGTGAAGGCTGGGGGCTCAGGTCAGGCTACAGTGGAGGGTGGGGGCTACAGTCAGGATTCAGTGAGAGGCTGGGGGCTACAGTGGAGGGTGGGGCTACATTGGAGGGGTGGGGCTACAGTGGAGGGTGGGCAGGCTACAGTGGAGGGTGGGGGCATTCAGTGGAGGGTGGGAGGGCTAACAGTCAGGCTACAGAGAAGTCTGGGGGCTACAGTCAGGCTACTGTGTAAGTCTGGGGTACAGTCAGGCTACAGTGAAGTCTGGGGGCTACAGTCAGGCTAACAGTGAGGCTGGGGGCTACAGTCGGGTACAATGGAGGCAGGGGGCTACAGTCAGGTCTCTAGTGTGGAGGCGAACGTGAGGCCACAGTGGAGGATGGAGCGCTCCGGTCAAGATTCAGTGGTGGCTACATGTCAGGTTACAATGGAGGCCGGAATGCTACGGCCAGGTTTACCGTATGGACTGGGGAACATTCAGTCTAGGAACAGTGGAAGGCTGTAGGTTTTCAATCACGCTACTGTGAAGGCGGGAGGCTACAATCAAGATACCTGTGGGGGCTAAGTCAGCGTTACTATGGAGGGTGGGACTCCCCAGAGGCAAGCAGAGTAAGTCAATGGGTTAACATGACAGGGACCGGACAGCTCTTGAATCTAACTACCTTGTAGTGCAAGGCAAAAAAACACCCCCCCACCCCATAAAAAGATAAATAAATAAATAAGTAAAATACAATCAATTTATTATGAATAAATCAACAGATCTGGATAGAGTTCTCTAAGGAAGCAGGCTTCGTCGCAGTTACATTGACCTGTTAATTGAGGGATAGGTTCATTATTTAGGATTCATGTTCTTGTCCCCACCCCCCCCCCACCCCCCCACCACACACCCCACACCAGCCCCCCCCCCCCCCCACTCCCTTTCCCATCCTCCTGCTTCTCTATCCGTTTCCAATCCCAATTCCCCTTCCCCACCCCTTTCCCTATATCTTAATTCCGTTTCATGGATTCGATCCAAAATGTGGAACGAAGCATATTATGTGTGTTAATTCAAATTATTTTTTTTCTCTCTTTCATTTTTAGCTATGTTACACCTTATTTATCACATACTTCCAGTCATCTGCCCGGGTGTCCACCAACCTGGCTGTTTGGTATACGTGTCTGTCTCTTTCTCTCTCTACTGCTGTTTTTCTACCTGTCTGTCTGTACAGTCTACATTTCTATCTGTGTCTGTCTGTCTGTCTGTCTGTCTGTCCCATCTGTTCGTCTATTTTATACTCCTCAGTATCTCCATCGTATAGATATACCTGTTCTTTGTTATATCTCTCTCTCTCTCTCTCATATCTCTCTACTCTCTCTCTCTCTCTCTCTCTCTATCTTCTCTCTCTCTATACTATAATTTGTGACAGGAACAGAATAGTGGAACATATAGACTATTTGTCTGTCTGTCTGATCTGTCTGTCTCTTTACTCTCTCTCACTCTCTCTCTCTCTCTCCTCTATTCTCTATCTCTCTCTCTCTCTCTCTCTCTTCTCTCTCTCTCTCTCCTCTTCTTTAGGCTCAACGATTATCCACCTAGCACTTTCATACTCTTGCGGAGACAACAGTTCTTTTCAGACAGTTTCCCAGCAGAAGAACAGCCTCCCTTGGTGGGAACACTTCATGGGCTCTCTTAAATTAGCCTGATCAGACTGACTCGTCTTGAAGCGGGGCCTTCTTGGCCGGCGAGACTAATTGATATCACAATGGTCTGTCTTTTGAATCTCTGCCTACAGGTTAGGGAATAGTTTGACTGAGGAAGTGACCCATAACACTGTAAACGGCTTTCAGCCAATGTTCTAGGGCAATGTTGGAATATGTTGCGTGGGGACAGAGAGGAAGTCTGTCCAAGTGTGAATAGACTTTCTTTGAATCTGGAATTGGAAGAAGGCAGACGTGTAGAAAGACTTGTGATGAAGATAGAGATGCCATAGAAAAGATGATTGCCTCGCTGATGGTGAAAGCGATGTTTGATAGATGTATGAGACTGATTGTCAAGAAAAATGAGAAACAAGACTGCTCCTAGGAGATTGTGTGAAAATAACTGGTAGCATTTTGCCTTTTTTTGCTACAATGTATCCTTTTGACGTTGATAAATTAATATTCACTTGTTTACTGATAATTGTTTTGTTTTAATAATTGCATGTATTAATTAGACGATTGATGATTTGGTTATGTAACTTGCTTGATATTTTTTTGTGTTCTGGTACACAATGATTACATGAGTATTATATTACTTGTTGTTGGATGGAATGACGGAAGTATGGTGTGAAGAGTTAAGATTATGAAGTCCATGTGGTTAGTCAGTGTTGGAAGATATTATTGTTGTAACCTAATCTTGTTTGTCTACTATCGGTAAGCATAAATTTTTTATTAATGATAAACAGACGGTATGTTGTGTGTCGGAATAAATTATATTGCCAGAGTTTTAATTCATTTTTTGAATGATAATATGTCTTAAGTTATTTGTGCAGGCATAAAAGTGGGACTATAATTCCAGAGTTGTTATGGTGTTTGTTAATAGGACT
>CM031601.1:83063313-83070813 GCA_018398815.1 Conus ventricosus | reverse complement strand
TCCCCCCTTCTGTAGTTTTTAGAAGGAAACAAAATCTAGACTGCATTTCGTTTGTGAAGAGGGGAAAGTTTTGCCTCACGTTTGAAAAAGCATTTTCTGTGTTTTATATCCAGGTTTTTTTTTCCTTCTTTCTTTCTTCTTGTTAATGCCGAATAAAATCAAAGCATCACTCGTGAGGCCTGAACAAGCGAACGTCATAATAACGTGTGTTCCCATTTCTCTTTCTTTATGAGTAAAAAAAAAGGGATCATCTGTCGAAATTGTTGTATTCATTTTTTCAAATTTTTCATTTCTTAGACTCGGTGTTTTTCTCTCTTGTTCTTCGTCCTTTTTTTTTTCTTCTTAATTTGCTCTGCATCTGTTTTTTCTTTCTTATTTTTTTTTTAAATTTTTTTTTTGCTGTCCAATCCTCTGCGCTACCTCAGAGGCAGTGCACCCCACGCGCTCATTCGACACCCCGTCCAGTGCCATAGCCCGGCCGGCCCGCGCAGCCCCGGCACCTGCAATCACAGGGAGCAGTCACAATGTCAAGTCGTCATAAGGGCAACCCACCGGAAGGAGACACTGCACTGCGCAGAGTCATTCGGTGGTGTTCCTGTGGGCGCCTGTTCTGATCTAAACATACACAGGACACACAACTACCTAAGCCCTACTGAGACAATAATTGCTTAGTCGCGGAGCAGGCGTGAGTTAGAGCTCTACCTCGGAGGGCGCCACCACGTCCGTTCCAACGACAGCCCCCATGGACTGCATCTTTTTCTTTCTTATCGTGATAATAGTATGACCCCCCACCCCCCTTTTTTTTTTCAACTGTCCCTCCTTTTTAAGATTTCAGGTTCGTCCGTCTTTTTTTTTTCCGAGTGTGGCATTATCTCCATTCCTTCTTTTGGTTCCTCCCTTACTCTAAATGTTGTAACAAAATATCATAGTTTTGGTTTGTCGCTTTCATTATTCTAAACTCTATGTTTTCTTTCTGACTTTTCAAACTTTGATTTATCTTTCTTTTTGGTTATTTTCTTCTGTAGTTCATTTTGTAGATATTTTCTCCTTTTCTTGCTTCCCCCCTCCCCCCCCCCCCCCCCCCCCCACCCCCACCCCCCCCCCCCCCCTTTTTGTTATTTCTGTTCCAGGCATCAACAGACAGCGAGATGCGAGCATCAATAGGACTATCACTAAAGCCCTGGATAGTCAAGGATGATTACACTCTGTTGTCCACGAGGTGCACCAAAGCCAGAGAGCACCAAAGTGTCATAGTGAGGCTACCGCACCGGGCCACAAGACTTAACAGTCATTGGCCGAATGATCCAGGTGGTGCTTCTCCAGTCTGTCCTTGTGGGCAGGAAGAACAGTCTGCGGAGGCATTGTGCTCCATGATTGCCCATTGCATGAACAGCCACATGGTCGAAAGTATGTGGCCAACAGAGACTGCTGTAATGACGAAGCTCTACGGCAGTTGTACAAGAAGCTGGAGATAACGGCGCTGGTCATCCTCAAGGCTCGGCTGACCGTGTAGTCAAGGCGGGTAGTCCAAGGCGTGTAGACCATGGCGTAAGCAAACGTAGATGAAGAATTTCTTTCTGTCTTATTTCCTTTTTTTTACCAGTCTTGTTTCATTTTCATATGCCTTGTGTTGGTTGGTTGTTGTTGTTGTTGTTTGTTGTTGATGTTGTTGTTGTTGGAATATTGTTTGTTGGATTGTTTGCATCTTTCTTTCTTTGTTTTTCTTTTCTACTATCTTTTACGTGCTCAATCTTTTCTCTCTTTGTTTTTCTTTTTTCTTTTTATCCTTTCTTTCTTCTCTCGGTGTGTTCTGTCAGTAAGTCTGTCAGTCAGTCTGTCTGTCTGGTTTTTTCTCTTCTGTAGTTCTCTCTTTGTCTTTGCCTCAGGTCTCTGTCTCTCTCTTCTTGTTCTCTGTCTGATCTGTCTGTTGTCTTGTCTCTCTCTCTCTCTATTTCTCTCTCTCTTCTCTCTCTCTTCTCTCTCTCTCTCTCTCTCTCTCTCTCTATCTCCTCTCTCTCTCTCTCTACCATCTTTAAATTGTGCTTTTGTTCTTTTGACGTTTCTTTCAAGTAAACGAAAAAACTAAAAAACCTTCTTTTGTTCATGTGATTTAATCTGTCAGCACTTTGTAGTGTCTCTTTCTCAATTCTTTCCCTATGGTCGTTTATCTGCTTCTTGAGGCCAAAGAGGCTTTTTTCATCTTTTTTTTCTTTTTTTTTTTTTTAATATACCTTTCCTACTGTCCTTATCTTCATCTTTCCTTTCCTGATATCTCTGTTACCACCCTCTTCCCCTTCCCGTTAATTTTTTTTTTCTTTCTAAAATTTTAAATCCATCTTTTTTGGTGGTGTTCTCTCTCTTTCTCTCTTCTCTCTCTCTCACTTCTCGCTATCTCTCTCTCTCTCTCTCTCTCTTTCGGTCTCATTTCTCTCTCTCTCTCTATTCTCTCTCTCTCTCTCTCTCTCTCTCTATACTCTCTCTCTTCTCTCATCTCTGTGCGGTTTTTCGGAGAAACTAATATCAGCCTACTTCGTTTGGAAGAGGCAAAAGTTTTGTTTTTCATTTTAACAACCCTTTTCCATGCATAAACAGGTTCTCTTTCCTTCGTGTGCCTGAACAGGCGAACACCAGGTTTTTCTTAACATAAGACGAAAAAAAAGAGAGGACAAGAATCTTGCCTTCCCATTTCTTCTTTTTTCCTTACTTCTTTATTTATGAGAATATAACCAGCCAATCCCTCACATAAAGTTACAAACTCTTGGTCTCCGAAAGAAAAAGCATTTTCAAGCTTTGAAAACAGGTATACGGTTTCCTTACTTTCTTTCTGTCTTCTGTCACACTCATCTTTCATTTTCTATTCTTTCTTTCTTTCTTTTTTTTGGGTTTTGTTTTTTTCTTTCAGAAGCAAAAAAGCCAACATCGACTTACGGTTGTAAGCTGTACGTACGAAATTACTTTTACAAGCTACAAAACAAGGGGTTGCTTTCTGTCTTTTGTTGTTTTTCTTTCCTTTCCCCTTTTCTGTTCTCACTGTATGAGATGTAACGTGCTGCACTTGACTGCAAGCTGACAGGGTTTAGGCTTGTTTTTCTTTTCTTTCCCCCTTTCTCTGCTCTCACTGTATGACATGTAACGAGCTGCACGTGACTGCAAGATGCAGATTTAGGTTTACTTAGAACACAGTTTGGAAAACAGTTCTTTCTTTCTTACTTTCTTTTGTTTGTCTGTTTCTTTTTTTTTCCTTCTTTCCAAGCAACTGAAAACGAGGCAACACCAGCGTTGAAAACATAAATTTTCGGTTGGTTAGGGAAAAAAAAAGAGAAACAACAACAACAACAACAACAACAGCAAAAACAACAACAACAATATTTTTTTTCTGTCAATAAAACCAGATCATGTTTTGCTTTCTTTGTTTATGAGTATTGAAAACAGGGACCATTCGTTTTAAAGCTGCCGAATTTTCTATTTTCTTTTAAAAACTTTTCCAAGTTATAACTCCTTTTTTTCTTGCTTGCTTTCGGCTTTTCTGTTTTCGTTCATCACTTTTTTTTTTCGTCTTCTTTGTTGTCTTTCTTTTTTTTGTCTTTCCATCTTTTGCAATCTTTTTGTTTCCGCTGTACCTTTTCTAACCCAAGGTGCAGAATGTGAAGGCACGGGGCGCCGACTCCTTTGCACGTGCCATCCCGGGTCGCGTGCGTTCAACATGAATGTTCTTTTCTGTCTTTCCATCATATTTCCCTTTAACTCTCTGCTGTGTTTCTCTGATTCTTTTTCATTCTTAAGGTCTGGTCTTTGTCTGCCGGTGTCTTCTTTGAGTCCTTTTCTTCTGTATTTACTCCATTCTTGGCTTTCTTTCTTCTTGTTCTTTAATACCCTTCTCCATCCTCCCAGCTCTTTTGACCCTAGGGGCAGATTGAGACATAGGGCCAATTTTGACACATGAAAATCCCTCAATCCCAGAGGACGTCATCCTATGCTATGTCTTCTTTCTCCCGTCCTTATCATTTAATGTTTAGTTTCTTTCTTTCTTCTCGTGTCTCGAATGTCATTAATACCAAGCCTCTCATTCCAGCTTCCCCCAAACAGCCAGGCTGAAGATCATTCAGTCATAGCACCACCACCAGCAGTGCACAGGGAGCAGTATTACTGTCGTCACGGGGCAACCCAGCAGAGGAAACACTGCTCTGCCGCCGCCGAGTCACTTTGGATAGACTTCAGTGGCGCCTGTTTGATACACAAGACACCATCATTCATTCATTCATTCATCAGGCCCATTGCTCTTGCCAGAGCATAGGCCATCAACAACTGCCCGCCAACGACCACGGTCCTGGGCAATCTTTTCTAATTCGCCCCAGCTGTAACCCATCTGCCTGGTGTCCGCTTGCAGGTCCTGCCTCCAGGTGGTTCTTGGTCTTCCTCGCTTCCTTTTGCCTTGGGGATTCCAGGTCAGGGCTTTTCTGGTGGGTTGTCTGGGGGCTTTCGGTGCGTGTGTCCTATCCACCTCCATCTTCTTTTGCGGATGTCTTGCTCTACTGGCAGTTGGGTTACTTCTTTCCCACAGCTCTTTGTTGCTGATTGTCTCTGGCCAGTGGATGTGGAACAAGACACCATAGCTCCCTACTACAGATAACCATAACGACTTTGTCACGGAACCCGCGTGAGTGAGTGTTCCCCGCTCGGTAGGGCGCCGCCACGTCCCTCCATCGGCAGATCCCCATGACCTTGCTGACACCGAAGACTTGGATGTGAATGTATGATAGGCATGGACATGGACAGGGAATAAAAACTGAGGTCACCGCCTTGGCTTAAGGCTGTGTCAGACCAATTGACATAGGCTACAACACCAAGGCTACATCAAAATGTAGCAATGCTCTGCATAGGTATGCGGGGATTGTCTTCGGTCGTGACAAACTCCTAACATAACACCATCAGTCTCCAAAATCCCTCGAAGTCGGAGTGTGGCTGCCCACGTGGCGAGGTGATCAAGAACGGTCACACACGTAATGTGCTCATCCCCAGCTGATGCATTTGTACCGTAATGTTCAAGTACTTCGGCGGTTCGGATGATCCCTGGAGTCTTTTAGCCAGGGTACGACGACGACAACAACAAAAACCTGAGGTCACCATGAGAGCTGGGCATGAAAAGGGACACGGAGTTTCCTCTCTGTTGCAGTGTTGTGTTATGTGTTGTTGTTGTTGTTGTTGCGTACCCTGGCTAAAAGACTCCAGGGATCATCCGAACAGCCGAAGTACTTGAACTCTATGGTACAAATGCATCAGCTTGGGATGAGAGCATTACGTGTGTGACCGATTTTGAATACCCTGTCACATGGGCAGCCACACTCCGACTTCAAGGGATTTTGGAGACTGATGTTATGCTAGGAGCTTGTTAAAACTGAAGACAATCCCTGCATAACTATGCAAAGCATAACACATTTTGATGTGGCCTTGGTGTTCTAGCCATGTCAATTGGTCTGACACAGCCTTAAGCCAAGGCGGTCCTCTTCAATGATGATTCAGTGAGGATTCGTGAGGATGCAGAAGATGTTGCTATGGGTTTCCTCTCTGCTCTGACACTAACATGACACTTCCTTTTATGACACACCTGGCGTCAACCAGGCCCGAGAGATACACCCACAGTGCATTCTTAGCCAGAACATTTGATCCACACCTTCAAAGACACATCCGTTATGTGGGTGAAACTCGACCACGTGACTCCCCAGACAGCAAGGGTCCTAGGACCCACCTAGGGCCCACCTAGGTTCTGGCTAGATTCAGCTTGTCCAAGCTGGAGCTAGCTAGAACCTAGGTGGACTCTAGTACCCTTGCTGTAAGGGTCTAATCTCCATTTTAAGCTTACGCATTTATGATACATTGTCTGATGTTAGCCCATAGCACGTACAACTGTAGGCAGGAGCTGGCCGGGTTTGAGAAACCATAGAAATTAATGCCTCTGAAGGGGCCTCGAACCCTGGATCTCTCAGCCAACAACCTGGTGATACTATCCACAGCGCCACTGTGGCCGGTGTGTTTCCTCATTTCTTCTGTTTATGTATTCTTTTTGAAATATATGTTTTCCTCTTTTGCTTTTTCTTTTGCCTTCTCCCTTCCTCGAAGCCTCCAACCCACTCCCTCCTTTATCCCCCCCCCCCCCTCCCCTCCTCTCCTGCCCACCACTTTGTTTTTTCTACCCCGAGGGGCACATTCGGACATGGGGTCATTTTTGACATACGATATCTCAATCTGAGCCGCCCCCTTTCCACCCATCCCCTCTCACGCCAATTTCCCTGCCTTCTTCCCTCCCCCCCTCCCCCCACCCCCTCCGTTCCTCTAGAAAGGCACGAAGTGCAGGATGGCAAAGGGCCATAACTCACAACTCTCAACAGCTCGGATCAATAGAAATGGCGGGAGAAAAGACCAGCAATCTGAAATGAGAATCTTGATGTATGGTCAGTTCATGACTGGACCTAATCCACTGCTCCCCCTCCACCTACCCCCTTTCCACCTTCTCTCTTACCTTCCCCTCTCATTTCTACACACCCCCCCCCCCCCACCCCTCACTCGCCTCGGCCTTCTGTGTGCTTGCGCTCATGTGTGTGTGTGTGTTAGTGTGTGTGTGTGTGTGTGTGTGTGTGTGTGTGTGTTGGTGTGTGTGTGTGGTGTTGTGTGTGTGTGTGGTGTGTGGGTGTGGGTGGGTGGGGGGTGGTGGCGTGCGTGCGTGCGTCTGTACGTGTGTGTGTGTGTGTGTGTGTGTGTGTGTGTGTGTGTGTGTGGTGTGTGTGTGTGTGGTGTGTGTGTGTGTGTGTGTGTGTGGTGTGTGTGTGTGTGTTTATGTGATGTGTGCGAGTGTGAGCGCGCGCGCGGAGGTGTGTGCATACGTCGTGTGTGCGCGTGCGTGTGTGCGCGCGCGCGTGTGTCTGTGGTCGATGCTGCTTACTGCCCTCCACTAGATAGATGCGGAAATAACTATCCCTCAATGAACTAAAGGCTGCAACATTTAACTGTGTCACCAACAAACCTCCACATCTTAGGAGAGTTTTCCTGTTTGCAAATCACTGCACCTTTGCAGCAAGCAGCGAACCAGACCTACAGAATATCCCTAATGGTTTACTCTCAGCTGACCAGTCTTTAGGATCATACATCAGCATAAACTGAAAAGACGGAGGGGTGAGGGTCTACATGTGCCAGGCTTCGACCTGCCTGGATAACGTACACACGAAAGGGGAAGAGGGAGGCAGGGGGTGGTATGTATCTATATGTTTCGCGAGTTCCGTCGAGCATATCGAAGGCACTCACTTTTGTTGTTGATGTTATTGGTTCAGTGTTTGCTTCCTGTACACGGGTTGGCTGCTGTTCATCACATCGCAAGCTGACAGTGTTAAACTGTTAAATGTGAAGCACACAGACGGTGGTTTGCGCGCGTGGGCAAAGGGTGTAAGCGGGCAGTGTACCGCCCTAACTGACCAGTGGGCAACAATTTGAAATAATTACTGAAAGGGC
>CM031601.1:83030620-83035620 GCA_018398815.1 Conus ventricosus | reverse complement strand
TGCGTGCGTGTGTGTGTGTGTGTGTGTGTGTGTGTGTGTGTGTGTGTGTGTGTGTGTGTGTGTGTGTGTGTGTGTGTGTGTGTGTGTGTGTGTGTGTGTGTGTGTGTGCATACTAGCCGTCCCCCGCTTCCCCCGCCCCGCTCCTCCACCTTCGTCCTCCCCTCTTCACCAATTTCCAGCTTCCTTCACCCGTCCCCCATCACTCAGCCCCCCCCCCCCCCCCTCCTCGTCCCGCATTATCCTCGTATCCCCATCTGTCTACTCCCCTTCCTGCACCCCCTCCCCATCATCCACATCTACCCTTCTCTGGCCTCACCATTCCCTCCCTCACACCCCACCTGTTCCTGGCCCCCCCCCCCCCCCCCCCCCCCCCCCCCCCCCCCCCCCCCCCCCCACTTTCCCTATAGTGCCTCCCCCATTGCCTTAGATCCCCTTCGAGTCCATTGAAGAAAAAAAACCCTAGACTGCACCAGGGATGTCCAGGCTTCGGTCAAACGATCTCCGAGTTAAGCTATTCCGGCTGACAATAAGTACAATGCTTCAATCTGCATGGACGCTGGTAGCGAGGCCTGTTTGACTCGCTTCAAACTTTTATAACATCATTTCGCTCCATTACACGGTCGTATTACGTTGCGACTAGTATACATTTTTACAACAAAAGTGATTCGCTGCTGATGTAACCAGCATGCCAAACAGTCGCTATTCAAATGGAGAAGATCGAATAAAAACTGTAGATCAGTATAACCAGCAGGAAGGGTGGACTATGCTGGACACAGACACACTTACAGGCATCCATCCACCTATCCATCCACCCATCCAGCTAGCCAGCTTATAGCCAGCCAGTCAGCCAGCCAGCCAGCGAGACAGACAGGCAAGGTAAGGTCAGGTAATGTTCCTTATAGCCCAGCCGACCGCAAAGGGCTATATCTGGGCTGTCAAAACGTTAAAATCAACTCACAAGTCATCACTCACACACACACACACACACACACACACACACACACACACACACACACACACACACACACACACACACAACACACCATTCACACATCTCCTTGAAATACACCTTTTAAAAACACACCAGACCTTTCGTTGAAAAATCTTTCTTCCGTAAAATCTTAGATCAGATGAACCATGTTCATCTCCCTCAGAAATTCAAAGATCACGTCAGGTAGGCAAACAGGCTAAGCAGAACGCATTCTATATATCAGATAGACGGGAGACTCTCTCTCTCTCTCTCTGTCTCTCTCTGTCTCTGTCTCTCTCTGTCTCTCTCTCTCTCTCTCTCTCCACACACACACACACACACACACACACACACACACACACACACACACACACACACTACATCTCTCTCTCTACATACATGTACATGTGTGTGTGTGTGTGTGTGTGTGTGTGTGCGTGCGCGTGTGCGTGTGCGTGTGTGTGTGTGTGTGTGTGTACATTGAGAGACAAAGAAAGTTTCGCCAGCCGATTCTTCTTCATTCTGTTCCAAATCCACTTTCTTTTGAAAACAAATCCCCCCTTAAACTTTGTCTGGGGAAAAGGGGTCTGGGGGTGGGAGCGGACTTTTTTTCCCTTCGGAGCGGACTTTCTTTCCTTTTATGTACTGCCATTATTTTTCCCCCCCAAAGCACCGCAACGAGAATGTCACCGGTCGGAAAAATCGCCCGGGTGTGCAAGTGACCTCTCTCCGTTTCTGGAGTAGTAATCGGAAATGGCCCTCAAAAAGGGTAACGGCCATCTTTCCCTCACTTTTTGATTTTTTGCTTTTTGATTGTTTTTGTTCAAAAGTCAGACTGCGAAAATTTTTTTTTATCTCTTTTTTTTTTTGGGGCACTTTTACTGCCGAATACGGCTTCCTCAGCCTTCCAGTATTTTCCTTTAAAAAACCCCGGGGAAAAGTTTTTTGTTATCCCGGTCACAATGTTTTTTTGGGAAAAAATGTTTTCCCCTTTAAAAAGGAACCCTTTTTTTTTTTTCGCGAGAAAAAAGTTACATGAGGTATCCCAAAACCAGGCTTTTTTTTTTCCATAAAAGGGAAAATTTTTCTTTAAAAAAAACAGGAAATTTCAATCCTATAAAACAAAACCCAATTCCCCCATCTCGTCAAACCAAATTCCGGGGAAAAGGAGTGGGGGAAAAAGGGGTTAATTTATTTTTGGGTTTTGGATTTAAAAGGGGGGTTTAAGGAAGGGATAAAAAATTTTCCCCCGAAAGAAAGGAAAAATTTAATTTTGGGAAAAAAAGGGAAAAAAAACAAACAAAATTTTTTGTAAAGGGGAAAAAGATAAAAATAAATATTTTTAAGAAAAAAGGAAAACAAAGAATTTAGGGAAAAAAAAAAAAAGTTTTTTTTGGAAAAATAAAAAAAAAAGGATAAAGGGAACCAAAAAAAGAAAAAAAAACAATTTAAATTTAGGGAAAGAAAAACAAAAAAAAAATTTTTGCTCAGGGAAAGCAGAAAAAAACAATTACGTTCCCCGACGAAAAAAAAAAAGGGGTTTTCATCCTCAGGGAAAAAAGCTTTTAAAAAGTCTGGGAACAGCTTATTCCTTTAAAAAAACAACAACATTTTTTCCGCAAAATGGGCAGACGTCCCTTTTCCGTTTGTAGTTTCCCGAAATCAGGGGATTTTAGGGACTCTAATTCCCAAAATAAAGTTTTTCTTATGCAAAGTTTTTGGGGAAACCCAAACTCTTCGTGAGAGAGCCCTCCAGAAAGAGATGTGTCTGTTGCCAACCCCTCCCCTGTGGGAGGTTTTTTCCAACCCGTCTCCGGCTACTTTTTGGGGTGAACTTCCCAAAACCCAGGTCTTGTTGTGTCAACCTGGGGGATTTGCCCCCCGCGGGCGGGTGGGCTATTACGAAAGAATTTTAATACATTAGCACTTTCAGTAAGGAAAACAGAAACAACCCCCCAAACAAACCAAAAAAACATCCCGCAAAGCACGCTGAAACCAAATTCCTCCTGTTAGAAAAAGGGGCCCTCATGCGCTGGGTCGTCTGTCTGTCTTCCGGGCTGCTCCCGTCGGGCTTCGGGTGTCCTCTCTTTCAGCACATACAGGCCCAAAAAAAGCAGACATCCAAACAAACAAAAAAACGAACAAATGAAAAGAACCCAAAAAAACAAAAAACAAACAAACAAACACAAACACCTCGGTGTCGGTTTTGACCTCGTCCAAGAGGGTGGAACCCTAAAACACATTAATGGTGGGCTAAAAACCGGGGGCCCCAAAAGCTCCAAAAATCACGCAAACGGGGAAACTCCAAAAATCTAACCCGCCCAAAAAAAAAAAAAAGGGAAAAAAGGAAAAGGGGCGAAGGAATAAGGAAAAGAAAAGAAGAAAGAAGGAAAAGAAGAAGAAAAAAAGAAGGGGAGGGGGAGGAGGGGAGAGGGGGGAGGAGGAGGGGGAGGGGGAGGAAGAAAAAAAAAAGAAAGAGGAGGGGGAGGGAGGGGGGGAGGAAGGGGGAAAAAGAACCGGAAAAAGAAGAAGAAACAGAAAAAAGAAAAGAAGAGAAGAAAAAAAAGAAGAAGAAGAAGAAAAAAAGAAAAGAAGAAGAGGAGGGGGAAGGGGGCGGGGAGGAGGAAAAGAAGAAAAAAAAAAAAGAAAGAAAGAGGGGGAGGGGGAAATTTGGGGGGGAGGAAAAAAGAAGAAGAAAAAAAGAAAGGGAGGAGGGGGGAGGTGGAGTAGGAGGAAGAGAACCGGGGAAGAAGAAAAGAAAAAAAGAAAAGAAAAAGAAGAAGAAGGGAAAAAGAAGAAGAAGAGAAGGAGGGGAGGAGGGGGGAAAGGGGGAAAAAGAAGAAGAAAGAAAAAAGAAAAAAGAGGAGGGGGAGGGGGGGTGGGGGTAGGAGGAAAAAGAACCGGGGGAAGAAAAGAAAAAGAAGAAAAAGAAGAATAAAGAAGAAGAAGAAGAAAAAGAAGAAAGACAGGAGGGAAAAAAAAGGGGGAGGAGGGGAAAAGGAGAAAGGGAGGAAGAGGAGGGGGGGAAGACAGGGAAAAGACAAAAACCCCAGAAACTTTTAAAATGCAAATCACTTTTAGATGATAACCTGCAAATAACCGTTTTCCCCCAAAGGGTTTTAAAAGGCCCCCAAACCCCAAATTTTTTTTGTTTGTCTGGGCAAACACCCACACAAAACCCCCACCCCAAAACACACACACACACCAAAACACACAACACACACACGCACCACCCCACCCACACACCACACAACACACCCCCCCACACACACCCACACACCCCCACACCACCAACCCAAAACCCCAAAACACTCCTTGTTACAAAGCAGTTAAAAAGTTGAAATTTTCTAAAAATTGTCCCTCATTCCCATGGGGACAAGGGGCCTAAAGTTTTGTTGCATTTAGGCAACCCCCCTTGTAGATCAAGAATTTACTTACGGGCAGGAAGTATTCTTTTCTGCTTCGCGATCGCATTTAAAGAAACTTCAAAGAATTGACAGTAAAGCTGTAAAGTTGGCCCTGGGTGTACCTGTGCACACTAAGTCCTCTGAGCTTATAAGATAGCAGGCTTTTGCCACTTGATGAAGAAAGGAAAATAAGTTCTGTAAAATATGTAGTGAGACGGATTGCGGTGGACGACCTTGAAGAGTTAAATACACGATCCGACATTGATTTTTCGAAAAATGCACAGAAAAATTCAAATTTAGAGACGCTTCGTTCATATGTTTCAGACGTTTTTAATTCATCAAAGATTGACCCATACGAGGTAGCGCCTCGCGTACTGGTTCCGCCGGTACCCCCTTGGGAACTAACGGAAGTAACAGTTAACATTTTTCTTCTGATCTAAATAAAGCGATTTCGCCGCATGTGTTAGCAGCATCTGTCAAAATTGACATGGAAGAAAAGTTTACTAACTATTTGAAAGTATACACTGACGGCTCAGTTCTTGATGATGGTAGTGCGGGATCTGGCTTTGTAATTCCAGATTGCAAAGCTGAAAAATCATATTATTTAGGTAAGGGTCATTCCA
>CM031601.1:83005658-83027120 GCA_018398815.1 Conus ventricosus | reverse complement strand
TCGGACAAAAGTCTCTGGGAACGCCGGAAAGTAATGCAATTTAGATTTCTCTCTCTCTCAGTGTCTCTCTCTCTCTCCCAATCCCCCCTCTCTCTCTTAAACAACATAGCAGAACAGTTTAGAAAAGAGCAAAAATATTCTGTAGTCTACTGCTTGATTCGGAGGGATAGAATCGAATGGGCTGGGTGTCCATGTCTGTTTCTGATGTGCAAAACTGATTCAGTTTGGGTTTGGAAGGTGTATTGAATTTCAATACTCAAGGTGAGACTGGATTTTTATATGGACGATGACGGTGAGCATCATTGAAAAAGTGAGATTTAATGCAGTTATATGAGTAAGGTTGAATGTGTATGCAGTAGGAAAGGTCGGATTTTGTATGAGGAGATGGGAGAGGTTTTGGAAGAGGGAGGTGATGCTTGATGCGGATGGGGGAGGTGAAACTGAAGATTAGATGTGGGTGTGGGAGATGAGGATGGATATGGACGAGGGAAGCAAGACTGGATGCGTATGGTAGAGAGGATTTTGGATGAGAGAGGTGAAGTGGCTTGTGGATGAAGGGAAGTGAGGCCAGGCTGGTCAATGATGAGGGAGGTGAGGTTGGACGTGGTGAATGAGGTGAGACTGAATGTGGACGGAGTGAAGCTGGATGTGAATAACGGAGGTGAGGTTGGGTGCAGATGACGGAAGCAAGACTGGATGCACGTCATAGACATGAGGCTGTATTTCCTTGTTTGTTCTGTGTGCTCTGTGCTGTCATAGATCTGCTGGGCGATTCGCTGTGGTAAGCAGCATCCCTCTGGAGTTATGGGCGTGTGTTTGTTTTCTTGTGGGAGCAAGAGTTACCCTACCTGTTTGTTGTTTATTTTTTACTGTTCCCTGCCTCATTTCATATTTACTTTAGAGATGAGGCTGATTTCGGACGAGAGAGTTGAGGTTGTTTGTGGATGAGGGAGATGAGATGGGACGTGGATTTAGGGGGTAAGCCGGCTATGGATGGAAGAGGTGAATTTGGATGTGGGTGAGGAAGGTTAAGGCTGGATATGCATGAGGGAGGTGAGTTTGGAAGGGGGTGAGGGAAATGAGGTTGGATGTAAATTTGGGAAGTAAGGTTGCATACGGATAAAGGAAGTGAGTCTGGATGAGGATGAGAGGGCGTATGGTTGGACAAGGTCTTGACGTGGGATGTGGGTATGGGAACTAAGGATGGATATGGGAAGTGAGGTGGGATACGGATAAAGGACGTCAGGGTGAGTATGGATGAGGGAGGTCCAGTTGGACGTGAGTGAGGGGGCTGCAGGTAAGAGGCACAGATTGGGAGATAAGGTTGGATGGACATGGATGATGGACGTAAGGTTGGGATGACACGGATGAGGGACGTAAGGTTGGATGGGCATGGATGAGGGACGTAAGGTTGGATGGGCATGGATGAGGGACGTAAGGTTGGATGGACATGGATGAGGGACGTAAGGTTGGATGGACAAAGGATGAGGGAAGTAAGGCTGGATGGACAGGATGGGAGGTAAGGTTGGATTTGGATGAGGGAAGCGAATGAATAGGGATGACAGAAGCGAAACTGTATCCGCGCGATTTATTATATACATATATCTGTACTCCCACAGAGCATTACAATCATCCAAGTATACGCTCAAACACAAACATCACGATATTGATTCAATCGGCGAATTCATCAAAGAGTTCTAAAACAGTGTCAAGAAAACTCCCAAGAAAAAGCTTGCTGGCCTTTATGTGAGACAGAAACACCAACATAGGTCCGGGAGGAATATGATGATGGAAAAGGCGGTAAGCCCAGGTAGGGACCGGGGAAAAAGCGACTATAGCTCATTACAGTTTGACAACAGCCAAACGATCATCTGGTTAAGGCATTCTTCCCACACAATGCATCTTGAAGAACGATCTGGCATGTATCCAGTGCGAGGCACATGACCAGATCGACCACAACCCTCTCCCCCCCCTAACATCCAAATCCATATTAACACAGAATGAACAAAATTTCCCTAGAGCTGACACTGGGGGCAGTCTATAGGGCCCCAAATTGACAGTCGGGTCAAGAAGGGGCGATTTAGGGCGGTGCCAAAGGTACTGCAGATCCCACTCCTACCCTATCCTATAATTCACCCCCAGAGGATTTATACAAGTGCGTTGTAAAATAGGTAACGGTCGTCTAACCAGGAGTTTCCTTTAATGCATCTCATAAATTTATTTACTGCAGTGGAACCCCCCCCCCCCCCCCCCCTTCCCGCAGCTTTTTCAAAATGTTCGCCTCACCATAACCCCCTCCCCGAGCTTTTACAATCTGCGCCCCCCCCCCCCCCTCCCTCCCCTCTCCCCCTTTACATTTCTAGCATCATTGCTAGGGCTCGGCACTCTGATCTCAGTTTGGAATCCCCCCCCCCCCCCCTCCCCCATCTCCATTTGTACTTGATGTGCCAAAACTTTGTATGCGATTAAACCCAGAGAAGCTGAAAGATCCGAGACTGCAGCTAATTCAGTGTCAGGTTTTCTGCACTCAGCCAGGTGCATGGCAATATCACCAATTAGAGACTCAGCGTGTTTCAGCGCAATATCACCAATTAGAAGACTCAGCCAGTTGCAGGGAAATATCACCAATTAAGAAAACTCAGCGTGTTGCAGGGGAATATCAACATTAGAAGACTCAGCGTGTTGCAGGCAATATCAACAATTAGAAGACTCAGCGTGTTGCAGGGCAATATCAACAATTAGAAGACTCAGCCATTGCAGGGCAATATCAACAATTAGAAGACTCAGCCAGTTGCAGGGAAATATCAACAATCAGAAGACTCAGCGTGTTGCAGGGCAATATCAACCGTTAGAAGACTCAGCGTGTTGCAGGGCAATATCACCAATTAGAAGACTCAGCCCGGGGCAGGGCAAAATCAACAATTAGAAGGCTTGGGAGAGCGCAGACTTCCGTCGGAGTCGAACAAATCTTTGTTCGTCCCTTTGCGTCACCAGTTTATGAGTGAAAAGAACTGTATTTGCCGTAAAGGAAGGTACTAGTTGATATGAACTGAAAGGGTTACGTCTCTAAAAAAAAAAAGAAAAAAAAAAAGAAAGAAATATGAAAAATACGAAGCGTCATCATTGGTATTACCAGAACATGTCAATACAACACGAAAAATATAACACCTTTTTCATAGTATTTATGTCTTGCATCATAGTTATCAATGCGCAAGAGAAACTCCGCAATGTTCAAGCTTTAGAGCGATATGTAGAATATTCTTGCCAGACGGATCCTGGATTCGCCGCTTGAGCTTGACCCGCACCACAGATCCACGCCTGTGGAAGACACTCTGGGAAAGCTTGACAGCAGTAGGTGTTGAGAGAAGACACCCTCCCCCTCCCTTAGAGGAGTGTTTCGGCCCTGGACTCATCGTCATCATCATCATCATCATCATCATCATCATCATCATCATCATCATCATCATCATCGTCGTCGTCGTCGTCGTCGTCGCCTATTACCCCTCCTGGGGTACAGGCCACCAGGCATCTGTGTCCTGGGCTCTTTTTTCCAGCTGCTTCAAAGTCATGCCCATGTTCCTGATGTCTGCTTACATGGTCCTGACGTGCCATGTTCCGATGTTGGCTGCCCTGGTTGAAAGAAAGGTGGTCGGCCTCGTGGCTTCCAGATATTTCAGGCTTTCACCACATGGCGTCATACATCTTCATGTCGAAGACTCATCCCTTCCCAGGGCTGAGGTGTCGATTTGATCCTTGGTTGGCGTTTCTGATTCTTGGTCGGCGTTTCTGTAGCTGTGTTTTGTTTTACGGGTAGGGCAGCTGGCCCCACGCCCAACCCTCCTCCTTTATCCGGCTTGGGACCGGCATGTTTCCCAAAAAGGGTCTCCTGGCGGAGTTCATCCCTGGACTCCTGACACTATAAGGGTCCAGGTCGCATCCAGGTACTAGGTCATAATTTCTAGATGTCCTGTTTAAGATTTTTTTCCATTGGCGCTGCCAGGATTTGAACCGATTAGATTCTGGATGCGTGGGCTTCGCAAGGCGTTGTTACTCTATAGACGGATGTCTTGCCCCCATTAGTATGTAACACCTGTTCGAAGTTGGGAAATTTAAGGTTCTTGAAGTTCATGTTTGTTCCTCTTCAGCCAGATCCAGCAGGACCACTTTCCATTTACCTCTGCCATTGTTTTCATGGTTCTGATCCCCATTCGTACCAATACTCGCCAGGTGATTCATGAGACAACAACCTAATGAGCCTTCAAGACCCCCCTTGCTCCAGATTCTATGGCAAGCATTATGGCTTGGAAGCCAGCCTCCCCCTAGCTGCTAGCTAGACTGGAATGCTGATCTGTCTTTCAGACGTGAGCTTCCTTCATTCTGCTTTCATTCAGCACAGTGAGTTCAGTCAGAATTTGTTCTGATGTATCTGGGTAGACCACTATATGATTTCAGGCCACTCTTCCTGATGATCTGTCCCGTTGTAGAAAGTCTGCTGCGCAGTCCAAGTCATCTACTCCATCCAATAAACCTTGCGTCCGTGCTCTTGATCTACACCTTAATTAATTAATTACAATAGTCCGTGGGCCTTTTCCCATTTTTTTCACGTTTCATCAAAACCGGGTTTTTTGTTTTTTTTGTTTTGTTTTGTGTCGTAAACGTTGTCATAATGTTTTTGACCAATCCAAATCCGTACCACGGATCTGTAAGGAAAATGTCATGGGTTCGTCCTTGCTGAAAATGGGTTGTGTCATTTTCCGGTAGTAATGCTGACAGACGGTCAAGCCAGCAAACGGACATGGGGCAGAAAGAGACAACACGACAACAGCTGGCATGTCAAAGAACTGCTGGGGTCCGGTGAGACCAAGGACAAAGCACAGGTAACTGGTGACACTGACTCGGGGTGTAGGCCACACAAGAAGTCATCTACAGAGTACAAAGACACTCGGTCGCGTGTGTCGGTTAACATATTTGAGAGTGGAGGGGGGAGGTGGGAGGGAGGGGGGAGGGGAAGGGAGAGAGAGAGAGAGAGAGAGAGAGAGAGGAGAGAGAGAGAGAGAGATGTGTGTGTGTGTGTGTGTGTGTGTGTGTGTGTGTGTAACACAAAATGAAAAACCAAAAAGGATTACTTTTTTGTTTCATACACGCTGTTTCTTTTCTGTAGTGAGTGTGCCAGTTCACCACACATTAGAACATCAGCAAACCCAGACACTTTGTATCAAATGCCAAAACACTAAAATCTGCAAAACTATGTCCATTTGTAAGAGAACATACCGACTATGCATGGTGTGTAAGAGACTGGTTGGAAAGGAAGAAAAAAAAACAACCCCCCCCCCCAACTTAGTTGTGGAAATTATTTTTTTCCGCTTGTTTTTTTTTTTTTTTTTTTAAGATGAAGAGGACAGTGTGAAGCACCAAAAATTGAAGAGGTGGAATTTGGCCCTAGGAAAAAAAAAAGAAAGAAAAAAAAAGAAAAAAGAAAATCACCGCCTTAGGTCCTCCATTGATCCGATAACTGATGCCACAAAAAAAAAAAAGACACTCGGTCGCTAAACAACACGGGAACAGAGAGGGAGAGAGAGAGAGAGAGAGAGAGAGTCAATCAATGCGATGGTTCTAAAGTAAGAACGGAAGAAGGCAGCCCTTCACACACTGCAGACGCTAACAAGGTCAACACAGCCTAAGGACTGCTCCTTTCTCGCCAGAACAAACAGCATTAAAGTTGAAGGTGGACTGATTAGTGCGTGGAACTGTGTAAACTACAAGCTAAACTTAGGCGTCACTGTCCGGACTACGTCACTGACACAAGTACGATGCGAGCTAAAACCAGACCCCAGTGCATTGCCGGGGGCAATGTTTATTAACACAAGCAGCAGATCTGCTGACGTCCTGATATACTCCAGAGAGAAGATGTCCGTGCACTCGGAGGAGACAAGACACCTGCAGGGGCGTGCCAGGAAAACTACCAAATGAGGTGAGATCTAGTTGCAAAGTGAGATGACTGCAGGCGGAAATCTAAACAATCTTAAATAGATGTTTGCGAACCGCCCAACCCCCCCCCCCCCCCCCCCCAAAAAAAAAAAAACAAAAAACAAAAAAAACCAGCAACACAACCCCCCCCCAAAAAAAAAAAAAAACAACAACAACAACAAAAACGTGGACAAACGAATCACGAGACAAAACACAACGCATTTCGACCTCTTAGGTCTCACCCCGAAGTCGGGGTGTGGCTGCCCACGTGGGGGAGTAATCAAAAACGGTCACACACGTAATGTTTTCACCCCCAGCTGATGCATTTGTACCATAGCGTTCAAGTACTTCGGCTGTTCGGATGGTCCTTGGAGTCTTTTAGCCAGGGTACGACAACAACAACAACAACAACAACAACAACGACCTCTTAGGTCTTCTGCAGGCAAGATACAAAACAATTATTACAACGAAAATGAACGAGCAATCACTTACCTTCAATCACTTCAACGCGTGTGTCACGACCGACCCCTGGAGGTCTGCCCTGACAGGATCGGTCTAGGTGGGAGTGAAGGGAGTGACTGACCTCACACGCCCCGCAAGAGACCACACAATAAAGATTACGATACAACACCCCATTTATTCACAACACACACAATAATAAATAAGCATTCCAACACACACAACATGCACAATCACAATCAAGCATTCCAACGCACACAACATGCACAATCACTGATTCGGTGAGCGAACGCCGTGCCGTGCAGACGCATTGTTCGTGCGCTCTCAGCCTGTCCGAATTTTGAGTCGCGTTCACTGACTTGGCGTTTTTGTCCCTCTGCACAAGCAGTGACAATGGCTGTTCAACCCGTATTTTTGAAAAACCGTAGTATTCCGGACTCGATGTCGACCCGTATCTCTGGCTTGGAGCTGTGTGTGTCCGCAGAACGAACGGCAGGACAAGGCAGTATAGTCGGTGCTCAGGATATCAGGGGGCTATGGAGAATCTACCCTGCCACTCGAGAAGCCAGAAATGTGCTTCTGGTAAGAGGCATCACTGTTCGCGGCTCTGTCTTGCAAGTTCTGGACATGAATCCATTCATTCTACATGAGTCAACAGGCGAAGAAAAACCGGCAACCAAAGTGTGGATAGCGGACTTGCCCTTGTCACTGGCAAACAGCGAAATTGAGGCGAGTCTAAAGAAAATCGGATGTGAATTGCGCTCGACAATTAGACAAGAGCGGTACAGAGACAGTGACAACAAGTTGACAAGATTTGAAACCCGGCAGACGATTCGTCTTTGTAACTGTGCCATCCATACCACTCGATTCCTCACTGAAGGTTGGTCCTTTCACAGCAAAAGTCTACCATAAGGAACAGAAGTCGGCGCAAAAGACAGTTACGTGTTCCAAGTGCCTACAATCTGGGATCATGCTTCCATATGTGTCAACGAAGTGGTATGTCGCGCATGCAAAATGCCAGGACATAAACAAGGAAGTGAACAGTGTACAGTGATTGACAGCACAAACACACTCACAAAAATTACCATAGACAAACCAAACAGTTTACAGAACAATAACGTGAAGGAAGATGCAAACCAGAGTCACAGACGACCAGAAAAGGAGAGACGACAGGAAAATAACCAGGATTTCCAGCTACCTCCAGCTGTCTGTGCAAGTCACAAGGGGAAGACAGGGGAGGGGGGCGATGGAAACAAAAAGAAAATCAACGATAAAGATGTGCGACCCTGTAAAACACCCCAGTCTAAACAGAGTGGGAAGCAAGGAGAAAAGGAAGGCGACAGAAAACAGAATAGAGGTCGGCCCCAATCTCGACAGACCATTCTTGATTCCAGTCTAACCCGCAGGGACCACTCCAGGCATCGCTCCGAGACTCCAAAAAGGGCGCTATCCAATGGTTCTCCAGTCGGAAGCTGTTCAGGGAGGGAGAAGTACGCCAGGAGAGAGGACCGCGAGGAGACTTCGGACAATGAGCTGGACGAGGAAAATGGACCAGCGTCTGTATGGGGCTAGTCGGCGTTTCTCCTGCACGTCGTCTTCTTGTTGATGGTCTGGCTATGGCTCTGGCCCCGAGGTATTTTTATCTCTTCTGGTAAATTGATGGATCCTCTGTTAAGGGGTTCGAAAGGATATCCTCCGTTATACGGGTGTTCCAGAGATAAACCTACCTTTTTTTCCTTACGATTATGGATAAATTGCGAGTCTGTTCTTTGAACTGTCGGGGTTTAAAAATAGATGGAAGAGGGCATCCATGTTCAGAAATCTAAAAAGACAAAAGTTAGATATAATTTGCATACAAGAAGCGCATATCACAGCAAGTGATGTAAACACATGGGAAAAGCAGAGGGCTGGAAGCGTATACGCACAGCCAGGGACCAGTCACAGCAAAGGAGAAGTAATTCTGATCTCAAAAAGTTTCTCAGGAAAGGTTACGCTAGTCAAGTCTCAAGAACGCATGATCGTCCTGAATATCGAGTGTAGTAACTATGAGATTACAATTGCAAATGTTTATGCTCCTAACGATCATAAGGAAAAAATACTTTTTTTTCGAAGTCTGCGGGACGAAGTGGATGAGTGGGGAGGAGGGAGAATAGTGATCTGTGGAGATTTCAATTGCGTTTTAGATAATGATTTAGACATTGTATCAGGTAAACCACACAACAAAATAGAGGTAAACGAATTTAAGTCAGTATTAACGCAGTCAAGCTTAATTGACTCCTGGAGATTTTGTCACCCTGAAGGAAAAGAATATACCTGGAATAGATTTAACCCATTTATAGCAAGACGGCTAGACTATTGCTTGGTGACAGAAGATTGATGCTCCTCCTTGGTTGTCAGTGAACACTGTACCATGCCGCACTCAGATCACAGAGCAGTTGTGCTGGAGTTTAACGAAGGAGACTTTATCAGAGGTCCAGGGTACTGGCGATTTAACAATAGCTATTTACAGAATACAGAATTCGTTGAGAACATGAATCTATTGCTTGTAGAAATGGAGAATGAAGGAGATGATATGTCTTACATGGAAAAATGGGAATGGATAAAAATGAAAATAGGAATTATTGTATCGAGTTCGGAAAACGTCTTGCTTGTAACACACGAAACAAAAAAATCGATTTACAAAAAAGATACAAGATCTCGAATCAAACATCCTACGTAACGTTCAAAACAAAGAATTACAGATTGATTTGTTAAAAGCAAAACATGAATATGAACTATTTGACTTGGAGAAGACAAAGGAGCCCAAGTGAGATCAAGATTGAGATGGATAGAGGAGGGGGAAAAGAACAGCAAATACTTCTGTAGCTTAGAAAATCTAGAAGCAGAAATAAGATCATGACACGATTGTGTAAAGACACTGGGGAGGTAGTGCATCTTCAGAAAGACATTCTGAGCGAACAGGCGTTATTCTACGAAATCTTTATAATCAAACTACGCAAGATAATGAAGTCGCTAAGTCATGCGTAGTCTTTATGGAAAACGAAAACCTCCCGAAGCTAAACAATGACGAATCCGAGTCATGCGAAGGGCTGATCACAGAGGCTGAAGCCACAGAGGCTCTAAGAGAGATGAAGAACGGCTCAGCTCCTGGAAGCGATGGGATCAGTATTGAATTTTTAAAGTTCTTTTGGACCAGAATAAAACGTGTTATTATTAAATCCTTCAACGAATCGTTCACCAACGGGAGTTTATCATATACCCAAAACCTTGGAGTCATTACACTGATACATAAAGGTAAGGATTTAGACAGGGAACACCTCAGTAATTGGCGCCCAATAACTCTTACAAACTCAGATTACAAGTTATTAGCCAAAGTTTTAGCACTTAGAATGGGAACAGTATTACACAAGCTGATTAGTGAAGACCAGGTAGGATACATGAAAGGCAGAAATATTGCACTGTGTTGAGAACTATAGACGATGTTATAAATTACTTAAATGTAACAGGCAGAGCTGGATACATACTTGCGCTAGACTATGCCAAAGCGTTTGACTCGATATCTAGGTCATACGTGTTGCACACGTTCAATGTTTTTGGTTTTGGGCCAGATTTCATACGTTGGGTGTCCGTTTTAATGAAAAATAACGTAAGCTGTATCAATCATGGAGGGTGGTTGTCTGAGTATTTTAAAGTCAACTGTGGCATTCGACAGGGGTGCCCATTTTCGCCCCTGGCCTTTATTTTAGCGGTAGAAATATTGGCCTGTAAAGTTAGAAATAGCTCGGTCACCGGAATAAAATTGCCAAGTACACAAAACGTGAACCCAAAAAGCATTCGCATAAAACAAATGGCAGATGACACTACCTTTTTTTTAAAAGGTCAAACGGATTTAAAAATTGTAACAGATATAATTATGCAATTTGGAAGATTTAGTGGGTTGCTGTTGAACAATCAGAAAACTAAATACTACGAATTGGTGTTGCTCAACCCTTGCAGGACTGCCCGTTTGAGCTTGTAGATACGATTAAGATTTTAGGCATTGTTTTTAGCCGAAGTAACCTGGCTCAGGACAACGAGGAAAATTGGCTCACACGAATGAACAGTCTACATAAATCGATAAGGGAGTGGAGCAAAAGGGATCTCAGCATTCAGGGGAAAATTGTGATAATAAAAACATTTCTCATTAGTCAGTTCGTGTAACATCATGCAGTCAATAGGTCTTCCAGTTCATGTTTTAACAAAGATTAACACCGTGCTATATAAATTTATCTGGCAACGGAAAACGTCTAACAAAAGAGCGTTCGAAAAGGTTAAACGAAAAACTATGGAGTCAGACTACATAGAGGGTGGAGTTAAAATGGTCAACATGCTAGAACTTCAACAGATATTTAACTTGCAATGGATCGGAAGATTGTTCAAAGAGGAACAAACTGGACATGTTTGCCTAAATGGCACTTCAGCAGAGTATCAGATTTCCAAAATCTCTTTAAAATTAACTGCTGTAGAAAGGAATTTATTGGTAAGGAGTATATAAAGAGCAAGTTTTGGTTGGAAGCTTTTTTGACATACCAAAGTCAAAAATCAAGGATTCTGCTCAGTGAAGTTTCACAGGAAAATGTGTTGGATCAAGGTCTTTTTAATAATCATCTTATTCAGTTTAAAAACAAAATGTTATTTTTCCCACAGTGGCAAAAGGCAGGCTTTAGAACATTAAGTGACATCGTTAGCTTGAATGAAAACAGACTTCTTGTTGTAGAAGAAGTACATGAAAGGATTAACCAAAATCCAGCTGTCACACTCTTTCAGTATAATGCGCTAGTAAATGCTTTTCCAAGGAAATGGGTCGATTGGATAGAGAGAGGTGAAGCAAATAGAGGTCTAGTAAACGAATCAGAAGCGGGTCACTTCCATAGAAAACCTAATTATATAAGAAGATACTTAGAGTCAAAAAGTAACAAACCGCCAGTAACAACACATGCTGTCAACTTTTGGCAAAGAAAAGTAAATATTACAATTAACAAACACATGTGGTTAATGCCAAGGAAAGTCACAAAAGAGGTGCGACTACGAGAGTTGCAATGGAAAATTTTACATAATCTTTACCCAACCAATATTCTGCTGCAAAAAATGGGAAAGTGTAACTCACCAAACTGTTATTACTGTCCGGATACCCTTGATGTGTTGGAACATTTTTTCTATGATTGCCCCCTCGTAAATACATTTTGGAAGTATGTAGAATTGAGAGTCAGTGATTTTATACACAAATCTGTCACGTTATCTAGGGATATTGTTCTTCTTGGTTGTTATGATGTTCAGACCGCAAAGGAAGAGTGCGACCTTATAAATTGGGTATTGTTAGTGGGGAAAATGTGTATCAGTAAACTGAAAAAAACGAATCAATTACCCCCTTGGAAATCATATTTGAACAAGAGGCAAGACTTAGAAAAATGTTCAAACACACACACGCGCACGAGCGCAAATGCGCACATACACACGCGCGCGCGCACGCGCACACACTTACGCACACACGCGCGCTCACACACACGCACGCGCACACGCGCGGGCACTCACACACTCGCACACACGCGCTCGCACGCGCGCGCCACACACACACACACACACGCACACACTCATACACGCGCCCACACAGACGAACACAGATACAGCAATTTTTCTTTCGCATGTGTTTATTGACATTTCACCATAAATTAAAGCTCCGCCATGTTAACAAAGGGAAAAAAAAGGAAGGGAAAGAAAAGGGAAAGATAAGACAAGAATGGACTGGACAGAAAGAAAATATTTTTTAACAGAATCTCCCCCCCCCCCCACCCCCCACCCCACCACCCACCTTTTTTTTTTTTCTTTTTTTTTTCCCCCAACTCTTCGTTATTGCGCTTCTTGGCTTTCCTCCTGCCTTCCTTGCAGCCACATTTCGTTGCAAGGATAGCTCTCCTCCTGCCTTCCTTGCAGCCACATTTCGTTGCAAGGATAGCTTTCCGGGGAAATTGCCGACAGGTGAAACGATGAAATAATACACGACGCTCCTTTCTCACCTTTTTTCCCCCGTTCACTTCTCGCGCTGTCTTTGAGTAATTTTCGATCTTTCGTCAAGGACAGCTCAGGGAGAGGTGCTCACGTGCGGAAGGGTAGTAAGAGAAATCCAAACTTGAACACACACCGGCACACACACACGCACACGCACGCACACACACACACACACACACACACACACACACACACACACACACACACACACACACACACACACACACACACACTTTCTTTCTCTCTCTCTCTCTCTCTCTTTCTTTCTCACACACACACACACACACACACACACACACACACACACACACACACACACACACACACACGCGCGCGCACACACACACATACGCACCCGCGCGAGTGCGCGCACGCACACTTTTTTTGTTTTGTTTTTGCTTTTATTTCTATGAATACTTTATCACCCTTATGTTGATTTAATTGTATCCATTTGTTAGAATGAAGTTATTACAGCAGAATGAAAGTGTCAGTACACCACACATCAGTACATAAACAAACCCAGACATGTTGTATCAGTCTCCTACACACTAAAACTATCAAACAATTGTCCATCGGTAATGTACACACAGATTTTGCATGGTGAGCGTGAGCCGAGAGGGAAGGAAAAAAGGAAGGAAAGAGAGAGAGAGAGGGGGGGAGAGAGAGAGAGAGAGAGGGGGGGAGGGAGGGGGAGAGAGAGAGAGGGAGAGAGAGAGAGAGAGAGAGAGAGAGAGAGAGAGAGAGAGAGAGAGTTTTTGTCTGTTTGTTTTCTATGTTACACTTTTATTATCAATTCAAGCTTGATATAATCTCAACATTTCACAAATGAACGAAATGAATGGATAATAAAAAAAAAATAAATAAATAAAAAAAAAAAAAAAAAAAAAAAAAAAAAAAAAAAAACAATCACAATCAAGCACTCCAACACACACAACATGCACGATTATAAATAAACATTTCACCATACGACGTACACAATCACAATTACAGCATTTCAGCACGTATGAATATACAAAATTTCATAAAGAAACATTTCCAGCATCGACCCCTTCTAACACCATGGAGTGCGTCCACCCCCCTGCCTCTGTAAAGTCTACTGGGGCCCCCTGTCGCACTAGGTGCTCCGACCCGGGGTCGGTTCTCGCAGGGAGTCGCTCAAAGCCACAACGCCCTCTTAGGTCTTTGCAGGCAAGATACAAAACAATTATTACACGAAATGAACGAGCAATCACTTACCTTCAATCACTTCAAAGCGTGTGTCACGACCCACACCCGGAGGTCTGCCCTGACGGATCGGTTAGGTGGGAGTGAAGGGGAGTGACTGACCTCACACGCCCCCCAAGAGACCACACAATAAAGATTACGATAAAACACCCATTTATTCACAAAAACACAATAATAAATAAGCATTCCAACACAACAAACATGCCCCAATCACAATCAAGCATTCCCAAAGCAACAACATGCACAATCACAATCAAGCACTCCAACACACACAACATGCCCGATTTTAAATTTAAAAATTTCACCATACGACGTACACAATCACAATTACAGCATTTCAGCACGTTTTGACATATACACAATCATAAAGAAACATTTCAGCATCGATCCCTTCTAACACCTGGAGTGCGTCCACACCCCTGGGCCCCTGTCAAGTCTACTGGGAGCACCCTGTCGCAATAGGTGCTCCGAGCCGGGTCGGTTCTCGCAGGGAGTCGCTCAAGCCCACACCTCGACTCACAAGCAGGGAGTGAAGAGCGCGTCCCGGGGGGGGGGGGGGGGGGGGGGGGGGGAAAACGTGGCGCTGTTACTGGAGGTCCTGGAAAGGGGGTCGGGCCGGCCAGTCAAGGCGGCGGGCTCTATACCAGTCCGCGGGCCGACCGAACGTGGCCTCGACCAGCGCGTGGCACCATCCAGTCCGCGTCCCAGCCAGAGCGTGGCCCCACCAGCACGTGGGGACCATCCAGTCCGTGGTCTCGGCCGAGCGTGGCCTCAACCAGCACGTGGCACCATCCAGTCCCTGGTCTCAGCCAGAGCGTGGCCTCAACCAGCACGTGGGGGGGATTTCCCTCCAGACTCGTGTGAAACCCCGAAAGGGGGGGGGGGGGGGGGGGAAAAAAACGTGGGTGGGAGGAGAAAAGAAGGGGGGGAAGGAAGAAGGAAGGGGAAGGAAAAAGGAAAAAGGGGAAAGGGAAAACCCCGCTTTCTTTTCAGTCTGACCCATGTGTAAAATTTCTTAAAAAGCCACTCCATGAGGGGCAAAGGGGAAGTCTATTAAAGCCCCCAAAAATTCCCAGTCAACACGCCCCTGAGCTTAAAACAGAAAACCCATCCGAATCAGGAATTTTCATTGGGTTTCTCACACGTTTGCGGGAAAAAGAGCTTTAAAAATCAACGGGTTTTATTAAAAAAAATATGTTTTTTCTTCCCCCTTTTCTTCCTCACTTTTTAACATTTGCCTTTTTTAGGAAAAAACAACACGGGGCCCCATCGCTTTTTAATTTGCCCCACTTTTTCCCAAAAAATTAATTCAATGGCAAAATTTTGTCCATTTTAAAAACCACATTTCAAAAAAAACCACAAATCCCCAAACCCACGCTTCCAAAACGAAAATCATGCGTAGGGCCCCGCTTCGCAAACATAAAATCGTTCCCCTTTTGCAAAAACCCCAAACAGCGGGGGCCAAAAGGGTAAGAGCCCGGCCCGAATGTGACGGGGGGTTGGGGACGAGCGAGACCAAGAATTTCCCCAACCCCTGAATCCCCGGTTCTTTTCCCATCCCCCCGACTACCGCTTCACCAGGGGATAAACGGGGGAAAGGGAAATTTTTGGAAATAATTTAAAAATGGCCGGTTTTAAAGATTAAATTTAAACCCAGAGAAAAGGTCTACACAATATTTCTTTTACAATTTCGAAAACAAAAGAAAATTGCGAAAAAGAAAAGGGACTAACCCGGCTAACAAAAAAAAAACCCAAAAACAAACAAACCACGAAACTGATGCTTACCAGCTCCCGTGGGTGCCCCAAAAGAGGGGGGTCAAAGGACCTCTTCTCCCTCTGTCCAGTCGAGGGGACAGGGGGGAAAGGGGGGAAAAAAAAGAAAAAAGTGATGTCCCTTCCTAAGGCCGATTTGTAGGAATTAAAGTTTAACCGACTGTCCCTTGGGATGATACGGGGGAAAAAACCCAAGCCCGGGCAGGCGCTCCCAAAAGGTTTTTCTTCGCTCGAGTAAAAGACCCTAACCTACTAAAGCAATGGCGGCCAACATGCCATGCTGGTCACAGAGTGAGCTTACTTAAAACCCTAAAAAAAAATGAAGCCGTGGACAGGAAAAAAGGGAAGGCGGGGGGGGATAGACAGAAAGTTCGGGGAAAAAGGGGTCCCAGCCCCCGGGGGAAAACCGCAGGATGAATAGCAGGGCAGGGGTTTTTAGGAGAGAGAGGAGAAAGCAAACCGAAGTTGAGCTGAACTACCCCAAAAGGTGAAAACCGCCCCCCAAACCCCACATTAAGGGATGGATACCCCGACAAAAACCCAACGACAAAAAAACAAATGAATATTCCCCCAAACCCCTAGAGGGGTTTAAAACGTGTAGGCCTCGTGAAAAAATGGTGCCCAAACCCCCCCTTTAAAAAGCATCTGTTTCTTGAGAACAGTGCCCCTTTAAACCCTGGGGCGCATGTGCAAATCACAACAAGGGGGAAACCGAACCCAATCTCTGTGACCCGACAGGTACTTTAAAACCCAATACAAATTTTCCACGATAGAATCACACGGGGGAAATTTACAAAATTTCTACTTTTATCAAACAACTAAGCAAAACCTTTCCCCCAATAAAAGGGTAACAATCCGGAACCAGGTGATTCATACCTTTAAACCCTTTCCTGAAGTGGAAAGGGTCAAATCTGATACAAAGCCCAAAAAGGGGGATATAACCCTGGTTGAGGGGAAGTGTCCCCCCTGCCCGTTTTTTCCAATGTGCTGACTAGGGACCCCTCGGTTTAAAGAAGTCAGCCCCCGTTTTTAAAGGGAAAACCCTTGTTATGACAAAAAAATTTGAACGCATGACTCTGCAGCTCCAATCCCAAATTTCATGAGTCGGGGAATGACTGGCCGGATCCGGTCCAACCCTTGGGAGGTTTGATGATCGCTCTCCAGTACAAATTTCCCGGGCCGTATTCTTCTTGGGCCGCCGTGCCCCGTCCAAATTTGCCGGAGAGTTTCCCAAGAAAACATTTGGGGATCGATAGTCCTAAGGGGGGACCCCTCGGGGGATCGATCGCAGATTCTACCACTACCGAAGTGTAGCGGTAAACCGCAAATTGGATGGTGGTTAATGGGCCCCCACCAGGTCGACCCCGACCTTGCTGAATGGCCCCCCAAAACCGGGGGCACTCCCCCCGGGGGGAACCGTTTTCAAGCGCCCTTTAGGCGTTTGCCCGTTGGCGGGGACATCGCAATTTTGGGGCAGTAGGGCCAAACCTGTATTTTTTTTCCCGGGCCCTTGAAAAATTTCCTGTTTTTTACTCGCTGGGAGAGTCCGCTTGGACCCCATATGCCTGCCTTGGGGGAATGGGGGGCCCTGCCGGAAACAGCTCTCTCAAGCTTTGGGGAACAAAAGCTGTTTGGGCCCTCCGGATTTTGTTTTTTTTTTTTTTTGGGTAAAAACCCCTAAAGGGCCCCCTTTTGGGGAAAGCTTGAAGCTCCCCTTTGGCATGTGGGGCCCGACGAGGGGAGGGACCCAACAAGGGTTGCCCTTTAGGCTTTTGGACACCCAAAGGGCCGGGCCCTGAAGCGGATAATGCAAAGGGGATCGGCCCTTGCCAGAACCTCGTCAGAGAGGGGTTTAAAGAAGGGGAAACGCAATTCCTTTTCCTGCTTTTTAAAGCTTTGGCGGTGTGGGGGACCCCAAAACACGCCTGGGGGGGCAAATCCGAAAGCCCACGGGCTGACTGCGTCCGTCTGCAAAGGTGTTTGTATTCCCTATGAAAAGGGAATACAGAAGGTGCTCCCCCAGCGAGGGCCCATACTTCGCCACAGAAGTGGGGGGTTGGGGGATGGGGAAAAAGTACAAAGGGGACGGGTGGGGAATTTAAAAAACCACCCTCCAACCCCCCACACTTTGAAAAATGGGGCCCCCCCGGGCCCTTAGGGGGGAAAATAATTCCTTATCCAAAAAAGAGTTTTGTTGCTCCCGAATTGATGGTGTCGAAAGGGATGAACCAAATCTTAAAAAAAATGGGAAATTAAAATCACGGGAAGTGGGAGGAAAACACGTTAGCCGAGGCCGGGGGGCGTGGGAAAAGGCCCACCGCCCCCGGACTACCAGGGCTTTTGGCAATTTTTTAAATGGGGCCCCAGGCCCGCCCAAAATAAAAAAACCCAGTCGGGGCGCTAAAAACCCCCGATGAAAACTCCCTCCCTTGTTCCCCCCGCTACCCGTTGTGGGGCCCCTTACCGCCACTAAATCCTGTGGAGGGTTCCCCCTCCGTATCTGGGCGATGCCCATAACCCCTGCGGCTTCGCAAACACCCAGCGGTGTGAACCCGCCCCGCGAAACCCTGAGGTCTGTTCCCCAACCCGGGGTTTCCTAAAATTTTGGGGACACTTTTTGTTGGTGAGGTGTTAAAGGGGTTTCAGATCCCCCAGCTCCAATTTTGGGCCCCAACTGACCCCAAATTACCCTAGCTTTTTGCGCGCCTATCCCCCAAAAATTTGCACAAAGGTCTCGTCGTTATTCTTCTTCAGGGGCCTGAACCCCTTTCCGTCCCGTTTTGGGGGAAAGGGGGAAAACGTTTTCGCAGACCCAACTGCTGTCTGCAAAAAAGCACCTTCTTTTAGAGTGAGCACAAAATCCCTTGAGCCCCCGTTTAACCCAAAAAAAAGGTGCATGGGCCTTTTGTTCCTCGAAAAAATTGGTTGAACTAGCAACCTTTAAAAATGCTCTGGGAAAAATATAAATTGTCCTCCTAGGTCTAAACTCTGGAAGTTTTAAATTTTTGGGCCTCAAACCTCTATCACCTGCCGGGTTTGTTTAACCCCCCGGGATTTACGATGCGGGGGAGCCCGCGAAAGAAGTTGTTCCTTTCCCCTCTACGCAAAAGCCGCCTTTTCCCTACGCTTTCCCTACGGGGGGGCCTTCCTGCCTGGCAGCCTTTCCCTGCGCTGAGCCCCTTTTCCCCTACGAAAAATTCCCTTTCCCTAGGAAAGAATTCCTGTCTGTAAATTTCCTTTACGCAGGGCCTCCCCCTATCCAACCCCTTCCCTACGATGAGCCTCCTGTCTGGCGCCCCCTCCTGCCCCCCTGAGCGCCTTTTCCCCACGGGGGTTTCCGGGCCAAAACCGCCTTTTCCCCCTTAGGGGGTTTTTCCCCCTTTGGAAGCATTTTCCCGGCGTTGCTGTTCTGGGGAACAAGGCCCAGAGGTGTTTTTCCCTGGGAAGGATTAAACCCCCCCAAACCTGGGGTTTGCCCCGTCGGGCCCCTTTTCCCCCTTGGGTCTCGTCCTTCCCATGGGGAAAAGTCCCCCGGGGCATCCCTCTTACGGGGGGAAGCGTGGAGAATGGGGGGTTTGGGGTTTCGCGCCCCAAACAGAACCCCAAAATTTGCTTCGCATACTCTGCGCTTCCGAGGGGGGAAAAGTCCCCGTAGGGGTCTCAGGGGAAAAAACCCCTAGCAAAAAGGAAGAAGTGAAAGTACTCCCGGGGACTATCGGTTTACAGAAAGGGAAAAAAAGTGGATTTTAAAACCGTATCGTGTGCTGGTACTAATATTTTGGGGGAATTACATTTAAAAACCCCTTTTTCTTCGACGCCCGGTTTCCCAAATACCCCCCAAAGCCCCGGCTTTTGCCAGGGACAACTTTTCCTACAGTTATCAAATCAGGGGAAAGACAATTCCACTTAAAAAACCCAAAATATTTTAGGGGTGTGTGTATATGTGTGTTTGTTTTGGGGGTGTGCGTGGGGGTGTGGACAATTTCCCGGCTGTTTCCCACTCTGGCAAAAACCGCGTTACAAAGGGAGAAAAAAGTGCGGGGGGGGGCCTCACAAAAAAAAAAAACAAAACAAAAATTTTGTCCGGCTGCCCCCACTCTGGCAACACGCGCTCCACAGCACGAGAAACAGTTTCGGGGGGGCTGGGCCCGGGAAAAAAAACAAAATGGCAGGGGCGGAAAAACCGGGGAGGAGGAAAAAAAAAGGGCACAAAAGTCCCATAAACCCCTGTTTCCAATGCCCTGGTAGAGAAAAAAAACAAAAAATGCTAAATTTTCAAAAAGGAAAAGGAAAAATGAGGGGGCAAAAGAAAGGGAAAGACTTTCCCGGAGTACCTGCGTGGGGACCGGGGGAAGGAGGTCTGGGGCCGGTTTGACTTCCCCCCGGTCTACCTCGAAACCCCCAGTCACCCGGGTGTTCCCCAGGCCACAAAAAAACTCCCCTTTTCCCCTTGCGTCAACCCCGCCAACCCCCCGAACAAAAACGACAAATGACTAAAAAATTTTAATTTTTAAAAAGACAAAACTAAACAGGGACTCCCCGGGAACGAGGTGACAGCCCGAGCCTTTACATCCCGGCGAGCCCCCCCAATTTTTCCGAAAAGACCCCTGGAGGTCTGCCCCCCGCAAGGTTTGGTTCTTGGTGGGAGGGTGAAGGGGGTGGGTGACCTCACACGCCCGCAAAAAGGGCCACCCAATAAAGGGTTTTCGATACAACACCCCTTTTAATTAAAACCCACACTATTTAAAAAAATAAGCTTTTCCCAAAAACCAAAACATGCACAATTTACAATCAAGATTTTTTAAAGCAACAAACATCAAAAATCCATTTCCACTCCAAACCACAAACATGCAAGTTTTTAAAAAAAATTTTTTACCATTTTGGAAATTTTTCAATTTACAATTTTTCAGGGTTTTTTGCACGTTTGAAATTTACACAAACTTTTGAACATTTTTTTGCACGTTTTTTAAAACCCCTGGGAGTTTCGTCCACAACCCCCGCCTCTGTCAAGTCTTTTTTTGGGGCACCCTGTCGCACTAGGTGTCCGAGCCCGGGGGGGTTTTTCGCAGGGAGTCGCTCAAAGCCGACACCTTTGACTCACAAGCAGGCAGGGAGAGCGCCCTCCCGGGGGGGGGGGGGGGGGGGGGGGGGGGGGGGGGGGGGGGGGGGGAAAAGTTTGGGGGCTGTTTCTGGAGGTCCTGGAGGGGGGGGGGGGCCGGGCCCGTCAAGACGGCGGGCTATCTACCGTCCCCCGGGGCCCGACCAGATCGTGGCCTGGGGCCCGGGTGGCACCTCCGTCCGCCGGGGCCCGCCAGGCGTGGCCTAAAAGCCACGCGGCCCCCCCCAGGGCCGTGGTATCGGCCAGGGGTGGCCCCCCAACCAGCACGTGGCAACCTTCCCGTACGGGGGTTCACCAGGGGTGGCCTCAACCAGCCGTGGCACCATCCAGTCCAGAATTTCCGGGGGAAAACCCCCGAAAAGGGGGGGGGGGGGGGGAAAGTTTTGGGGGGAGGGAGAAGAAAGGGAGGGAAGGGAAAAAGGGAAAGGGGGAAGGAAGAAGGGAAAAAAAGGGGACTGGAAAACCCCCCCCCGTCAGTTTCAGTCTGACCCCTGCTGTTTAAATCTTAACAGCCAACCGCATGATGGGCGGGGGGAAAGTCTATTAAATGCACCCATAACCCCCGCTCAACACAGACGAGAAAAACCCCGTTAAAACCCCTCGAATCCCGGGGTTTTTCACTTGGGTCTTCCACCCGATGCTGGGAAAAGGGGCTGAAATTTAAAAACAACAGGTTTTAAAACAAATTTTGAATTATCTTTACCCCTTTTCTACTCCATTTAACATTTTTCCCCTTTTTTAGGAAAAAACAACCCCACAGCGGGCCAAACGCTTTATAACTGCCACCACATTTTTCAAATAATTAAATTTAATGGCATAATTTTTAAAATTTTATAAACCAAATTTAAAATAACACAAATCTCCCAACCCCGCAT
>CM031601.1:82983819-83000558 GCA_018398815.1 Conus ventricosus | reverse complement strand
ACACACACACACACACACACACACACAACACACACAGAGGAAATCTAAGAAAGATAAAATTTATGCAACATAGTTTCAGATTTGTCATTCCACGTACAATCCATCTTCGATACAAAGAAGATCAATGCTCCCTTTGTAAACCTCCCTTGTTCCTACTGTAAAGAAAACGCACAAGGGGAGATCGGGTTCGGGAGAAAGTTGGACTAGGTTCATCCAAAAAGACAAATGAGTCAGGCCCAGTGAAGATTTTCTTTCTTTTAATTTGGTCTAAGTTTTTATGCATAAAAAGGGCTGGTGACAATGCCCAACAAAAGGAAAAGAAAAAGGTACAAGTAAAGGGGGAAAAAGGAAACTAAAGGTAGAAGTACGACAAAGGGCTCTAGCAACCGTGGCATTTCTGGTGCCATCAGAACACCATCACCACACTTCACAGACTAAGGTGTAGTCCTTTCCGTTTGAGATTTGGGGCCTGATGAATAACTCCGTAACTTCCAGAGCACCCACGCTTCCCTAGCGTCACCTAGGGACGCCATCTGTCATATCCCTACGCCTCATGAATACTTATAAGGTCTTGCATGTTTAACTGCAACTATTAACTACAAACTTCATATCACTTACATGTCCCTCTAACCTAAGCATACAACATCTTCTCAACATTGCGTGACCCTAGGTCTCACAAGTTTGAAATAAAAAATAGTAATCAGAACTATTTCCTTAAATCTCCCGGCTGAGCAACATCCTAAATAGTAAGTCCCTCCCACAACTATTGATCTTCCTCTTACATAATGGGGCTGGCACCTCCACAAAACTTTCCCGGTCTCTTCCCCGGTCTGGGCGAGAGTATTCCTCTTTGGAATTTCCGGCCCGTCCCCGGTCAGTGCCTACAAAGGGATTCCTCCTTAGATCGCCACACAACTGGGCGAACTCATGGGGGGTCATCAGACTCCCTCCTCGGTTAATCTAAACATCAACCATGGCACTCCTCAGTGGAAGCACACAAGAATCTCTGGTCCCCCCCATAGGTGGTGTACACCTTCATGAGTGATGGGTCAGAAAAATCCTTTCCAAAAGTTTACCTCTAACATTTTCCATTGACTGTAAAAAGTAACGTCTTCAGACCGATAGAAAGTAAGCATAGACAAAATCCTCACTGTTGTAAGACCATGATGTATGGTAGTGACGTTAAGCTGGAGTGTTATTGAGGGATTTTTTTGTTTTTTTTGTTTTTTTGCATGAGAATAAAGTCATCTCCCCATCCCCCCACCACCCCACTACACCTTCTACCAAGACTGGAAATGGCAATGAGCCATTTTTGTTACTGTGAATTTGATTCTCTTGGAGCACACCACCTATGATCAAAAATAGATTTCGAGGTCTGATTTTGCTTTTTGACCTGCTACCTGGCTATGTACATATCAGGCACAGAGTGTACTAGCAAGGTTTGAACATCCTTTTCTAAGGATTTCTCCTTATTTGCTTTGTGTGTTCTGTGTCTGATTTTGTGCCAGACAAACTGGCGTTGTACACGGCATTCGTATGGAATCATGGGCATGTAAGTATCTTGCCACAGAAGCATGAATGACCTTTCTTGTTTGGCATTTAAAACCGATGAATCGGTACTGGAGCTAAAACATCGGCAGCCGGTACAGATCTTTATGAGCACAGTTTGAAAATGGCAACAACTCGAGACCTTTCCCCGGGCTGATCATTTAAAACATTCCTAATGTCACCCCTTCCCCTTTTGATCCTGGAACCCCACCCTCCTCCCCCTACCCACTACACCCTCTCTCCCACGCGCTGCCCCCTATCCCCTAAAGGCTTTGCATGCGCAGCAGATGACGATCGTTTCGTCTCGCCATTCAGATTAATGGCGCTGTGACGATGTGTTCGCATGGCCCTAACCTCGGGCTTCAGAGAACAGGAGAGACAAACTGATGTGAAGGGGGGGGAGGGAAAAGGGGAAGCGAAGGAGAGAGGGGTATGGGGGGGGGGGTGGGGGTTGGGGTGGGAGAGAGAATCAGGGGGTCTTATTCAGCTTGAACGATTGTGCCTGCTTTTATTCGTCAGCTGTTTGACCAGGACACAGAGACGTGAGAAGGCGTGGGGGGCGCGTATGTATCCTGCTGAGAAATGCCTGTGACGTGGACTACAAATATCGCTGCCAGACGTCTTTGTCAGGCTGTCATTTCCAGAGCCTCAGTGTCCATACATCTCCAGCTTAGTACCACCATTACATGTAAAAGGCGGATGGGTGGTGGTGTGTGGTTGGGTATAGTGTGGGTGGTGTGGTGTGGTGGGTGGGTAGTGGCAGGAAGAAAGAAACCGGAGGTCGTTATAGCGTTGTTATTGTGTGGACTGGGTGGAGAGGTGTGACATTTCACCCCTTTCTTGGGGTGGAGGTGTCTTTTTTTCCCCAAGTACTGGCTTATTGAAGAGTCATTGAAGAGTCTCTGTATGCTATGTTTTTACTTCTACCCAAGACGGAACAGAGCGGCTACTTTGTGTTGTATGATGATGATGAATTCATAATTTCTTCATGTGACTGAATACATTGGTCTGCAACACTAGTCCAGTGCTACTGGGCATGACCTCATTGAATTAATGATATCTAATCAGTCAAAAGCAAAGGAGCCTTGATGGCTAAGTGGGTAAGGCATAAGACTCTTGATCTAAGGCTTGGGGTTTGATCCAGAGAGCAAGGTTTTCTCAGAGGAGTTCACATGTATACAAACACCAAGTCCTGTGGATAAACGCATGCAGGAAGAATCTTGCTCAAATGTTAAATCCCACTCTGTGTTTTGAAAGAGAGAAGGCCATTGTGTGCGCCTCTGTTTGGATGACACGAAAATAAATAAGTACACACTAATATCGCCTTTCGAGAACATATTGGAAGACAGAATGTAGCTAACTCAAAGGTGGCATTAAAAACGATCGTATACGTGAAAAAACACTAAATTTTAGCCAAGGAGAGAGAGAGAGACAGTGAGAGAGAGGGGAGAGAGGGAAAAGAGAGAGGAAGAGAGAGAGGGGAGAGAGAGAGAGAGAGAGAAGAGAGAAGAGAGAGAGACGAGAGGGAGAGTGAGAGAGAGAGAGAGACAGAGAGCATCTATAGGTGCAGGATATATTACAGCATGTATTGTTTTGTCTGAAGACAAATCCATGCCAAAACTTGCTGTAACCTTCATCAAGTAATTAACATCTTTTATCATCGATAAATCAGGACAGTAGCAATATACAGGAAACTGACACACACACACGCACGCACGCACGCACGCACGCAAGCACGCACGCACGCACACACACACACACACACACACACACACACACACACACACACACCACACACAACACACACACACACACACCAACAGAGCCGAACACAATGAAACATGCGCGACGCGTGCACGCCCACGCACAGACGTGAGGTCTACGAGTTATTTTTATTGTAGCAATAAACCATTTACTACGACATTTGCCATGGTCAAGTCATTTTATTGTAACAATAAACCATTACTAACGACATTTGCCATGGTCAAGTCATTTTATTGAAAAAAAACCTTTACTAACGACTTTGCCATGGAAAGTCGTTTTATTGTAAAAATAAAAAAAATTTAAAAGTCATTTCCCATGGCATCGTTTATTGTAGCAAAAAAAACCATAACAAACACTTTGCCATGGCAAGTCTTTTTTATTAAAACAATAAACCATTAAAAAACGATTTTTCCTGGTCAAAGTCTTTTTATTGTAAAAATAAACCATTACTAACTGTCACGATTTGCACGACCTCGACGTTTCGACCCACCTGGGTGGGGAATTACTTATTTGTTTATTGTCGTTGCGTTGTCGTGTATCCGTCCCTTAGGGTGGCTTGGGGGCATTTTCCCTTTGGGTGTGGTTCAGTCAACTTCTTTTTGCTTTCCCCTCCTCCCCTCTCTCTAATTCCCCACCGCCGTGCTATTCATCCTGAAATTTCAGGTGGCCGGTCCCTTTTCTCTCAACTTTCTGTCTATGGGCCCTCTCGCCTGTTTTTTTTTTACCTGTCCCCCCGTGTTTTTCGTTTCTTTTAGTTTAAGTATGCCATTTCTGGACCAGCAGGGCATGTTGGCCGCCATTGCGAGGGAGGTTAGCTTTCACTCGAGCGGAAATGTCTCGGGGGGGCGCCTCCCCCAGTCCTGGTTCTTTCCTTTAACATCGAGAGTACAGTCGTACTTTAAAATTCCTGCAGTGGGCCCTTTAGGAAGGACACATTTCTTTGTTTCCGCATCTTGCCCTGTCCTCCGACTGGAAAAGGGGGTAGAAGACCTTTAAACCCGCCTTTTGGGGGGTCACCCCCGGGGTAGCGGGGAAAGCATCTTTCGTGGTCTGTTTTTTGATTTGTTTTTGTTACCCGGGCTTATTTTTCATTTTTGCGCAATTTTCTTTTTTTTTTCGAAATTGTAAAGGAAATTGTTGAGACCTTTTTCTCTGGTTAAATTTTCCATTTTTAAAAACCCCGGGCCCATTCTAAATTATTTCCAAAACTTTTTTTTTTCCCCCTCCCTTTTTAATGATCGGTGATGCGGTAGTCGGGGGGAAGGGAGAAACTGGTGTTTCGGGGTTTGGAACTTGCTTGGTCTCGCTCGTCCCCCCCCTGTCACATTGCCGGACTTTTATCCTTGGGCCACCGTTTTTGTGTGTGCAAGGAGACGATTTTTTGTTCACGGCGTGCGTGCGCATGATTTTCGTTGGGGATGGTGGTGGAGATTTGTGTTATTTTAAAATGTGTTTAAAAAAGTGACATTTTTGGGCCTTTGAATTATTTTTGCAAAGTGGGGCAGTTTTAACGAGGGTCGCTGTGTTTTTAAAATTTTCCAAAGGGGAAGGAAACGTTTAAGGTGAGTGAGAGGGGGGAAGTAATTCTTTTGTTTTAAAACCCTTTGATTAATGCAGTCTTTTACCTCATCGGTGAGAGACTTGATTAAAAGGGTGTACTGTGGGTTTGAATACACTTCCCCCCCCCCCCACCCCCCATGCGAGGGCTAAGACTTGACAAAAATGGCAGACGGTACTAGGGCAGGGTTCCAGTCCCCTTCTTCCTTCCCCCTTTCCCTTTTTCTCCTTTTTCCTCCTCTCCGACCCCCTCCCACTACGTCCCCCCCCCCCCCCCGGGGGCTTCACCTGGAGCACGAACTGGTGGGCCCGTGCCCTGGCGGGGCCACGTTCGGCGAACCCACGGACGGATGGTGCCCGCGCCTGGCGGGGCCCCGCCTGGCCCCCCGGGGCCCTGCGGGGGAGCCCCCTCCCCCCCATCCCCCCCCCCCCGACCTATACATTTTTACGTCCCCCCCCCCCCCCCCCCCCGGGCCCACGCCTTCACTCCCCGCTTGGGAGTCGAGGGTGTCGGCTTTGGGGCGACTCCCTGCGAGAACCAACCCGGTCGGACACCTATGCGAAGGGGCCCCTGCGGACTTGACAGGGCAGGGATTGGACGCGCTCCGGGGTGCAGAAAGGGTCAATATGGGAAAAATTTTCTTTATAATTGTGTAATGTCATATTGCTGGAATGCGAAATTGTGTTTGTGTCGTCGTATGGTGAAATTTTTTTTAATCGTGCAGTTTGGGGTGGGGGGGGTGCTTGATTGCGATTGTGCATGTTTTTTTGCTTGGATGCTTGATCGTGATTGTGCATGTTGTGTGCGTTGGAGTCTTGATCGTGATTGGCAGTTGTGTGCTTTGGGGAGTGTTTTAAATTGTGACGGCTGGTGCGGGTTGGAATGTTTATTTTGCTGGTGTAAAATAAAGGGGGTGTTGAAATCTAATCTTTATTGGGGGCTCTGCGGAGCGTGTGAGGTCAGTCACTCCCCTTCACCCCCACCTAGCCGTCCTGCAGGGCAAAACCCCAGGGGTGGGTCGTGAAAAAAGTGGGGCTCGTGGGGGATGTAAGGGGGTCTGGCTGCCTCTCCTTTCGCAGAGTACCTTTTTTAGTGTTGTCTGTTTTGTTTTTGTTTAGTAGTTCGTCGTTTTGTTCGGGGGTGGGGGCTGGGTACTTAGATAAAGGGGTCTTTTTGGTGGCCGGGGGGGAAAACCGGCGTGACTCGGGGGGGTCGAGGTGAGACCAGGAGACAAACCGTTTCCCAGACCCTTTCCCGGCCGGGACCCACGCAGGCACGGTCGTAAGTCTTCCCTTCTTTTGCCGCCAGTCTTCCCTTTTCCCTGTTTTGTATTTACCCAATTCTTGTTTTTTTTCTCTATGGGGTTTTGATACAGGGGGGGTGTATCGACGCTATTTTTTTTTTTTTTTTTTTTCTCTCCCGGACCCCCGTCGCTATTTTTTTTGTTTTGTTTTTTTTTCCGGCCAGCCCCACCGCACTGTTGTCGGCTGAAAGGGCGGGGTGTTCCAAGTGGGGCACCCGGGACATAGTTTTTGTTTCGTTTTTTTTTCGTGAGCCCCACCCACTTTTGCTCGTGCTGTAACCGGTGTTGCCGGGGAGGGGACAGCCGAACTTGTCCGCACACAGACCCACACACAAAACAAAATACACATCCCCCTAAAAATTGGTTTTTTTTTTCTCTATGGAATTGTTTTTTTTTCCCCTGTATTTGGAAAACTGTAGGATATGTGTCAGGCGACGCCCGGCGCTGGTGTGTGGCGACGCGGCGCGAAGAAGAAGGGTATTCAAAATTTACGTAGCCCTACTATTATCCCAAACTCGACTACGGTAACTTCTACCAAATTCCAGGCTGTACAGGTTCCAGTGAGAAATTTTACTCCCCTTTTTCGCGGGGGGGGTCTCCCTGTCGACCCCCGATGGCACTTTTTCCGCTGGGAAGCGTCAGAGTATAGCAAAGCAACTGGGCTTCTGTTGAGTCGCAGAGACCGAAACCTTCTCCTCTCCGGGGCCCCCCTCGTAAGGGCACCCCCAAAGACTTTCCTTATGGAAATCGAGACCCAAAGGGAGGGGTCAGACGGCATCCCCCCCGGGTCGGGAGGGGGAAAACCCCGCTCGGGGAATCACCTTGTCCTTCTTTTCTGGAGCGGCAGCGTGTGAAGAGGCTGTTTAGGCGGAAGCCGCGTGGAAAGGTTTGCTAGGCAAACTTTCGTAGGGGAAGGGGGAAAAGCCCCGTGGGGGAAGAGTTGGATCAACGAAAAGGGGCGCTAGACGGAGGCCCCGAGAGAGGGGCGCTCAGCGTGGGGGAGGGGGCTGCCAGACGGGGGAAACGCGTGGGAAGAGGGGACGGGAGGAAAAGCCCTCCTAGGGAAGAACAGACAGGATGGGGGCCCCTTGCTGGGGAGGAGAGGAACAATTTTTTTTTCGGGGGTCCCCCCGCTCTGAAAGTCGGGGTTAAATCACCAGGCAGGGGGGTTAAGGCCCAAAGTTAAAGCCCCCAGAGTCGCCCTAGGAGACATTGTATTTTCTTAGAGAAATTTCGAAAAGGTTGCTTGTTCTACCAATTGTCGGGGAGAAAAAGGGTATGCATTTTTTTTTCTGGATTATTGGTGCTGAAGGGAGGTGTGCCACTCTAAATAAGGTGCGTCTTATGCAGACATGCTTTGCTCGGGTAAGCTTTTCCCCCTTACCCCAGAGCCCAAAAGGAGGAAGTTTGGGTTTCCATGAAGAAAATAATATGGGGCCCTTTTGGCAGTTTGGTATAGGCTGCGCAAGACCTGGGGTACGGCGCCCATTAGCTAAGTTGGAGTGGAGGATCTGACCCATAAAAACAGCTCCCAAACACTGTGCCCCCCAGAGTTGGGGACCCGGATAGGCGGACAGCCCCTCAGGATTTCGCGGCTGCGATTCACAAAGCGGTGTTTGCTAACCCGCAGGGTTACGGGCATCGCCCAATAGGGAAGAAGCCCCCAAGGATTTAAGCAAAAAGGTCCCGAAAACTGCTAGTGGGGTGAAAAAGGGCAGGGCATTTTAATGGGGGACCTCACACCCCGATTTTGTTTTCTTTTGGTCGCCCCGGGCCAAATTTAGGAAAGTTTGCCCAAAACCGCTGGTGTAAAGGGCCAGTCCTTTCCAGCATCCTCGCCCTCGGCTAACGGGGGCCCTCCCCAAGCTTTAGGGGTACAGATCCCCCAGTGTTTTCTCTTTGTTGGTTCCTCCTGGTCACACCTCGGGGTTGGGGACATCAACATTTTTGGGGTAAAAAATTTGGTTTCCCCAGGCCCGGGGGGCGCCAGTTAGAGTTGGGGTTTTGGGCTGGTTTTTTCCCCCCCTCCTTCGTATTTATCCTATCTCCACCCCCTACTTCGTGGCAAATAGGGGCTATCGGGGTGACGCCCCCGTACCCCCTTATCATAGGGAATATACCCACCTTCGCGGGACGGACGCGTCACCGTGTCTAGGGATCTCCCCCGTACGGGCGGTTGGGAGTCACCACACCGGCCAAAGCTAAAAAGCAGGCCGGAAAAATTGCGCCCCGTTCTTCAGCCGATCTCTAAGGGTGTTCTGGCAAAGGGCCGACCGTAGATTACCGTCTTCAGGCCAGGGACTTGGAGCCAACGCCTACGAAAACTTGTGGACGCCCGCTCGTCGGCCCGCACCCAAGGTGAGCTTCAAGCTCCCCAAGGGATCCTCTTTAGGGTTTTCCACTAGGGAAAACGTGGGCCCCAAACAGCTTGTTGTTCCCCCAAAACTTGAAGGTCTGTTTTTCCGCGGCCCCGATTCCCCCCTGGGAGGTCTAGGGGCCCCAACGGCTCTCAGCGAGTAAAACAAGACTTCTTTTGGCCAGGGGGAAACTCCGGGTTTGGCAGTACCCGCATTCATGTCTGCCAGCGGCAACGCCTAAGGGTCGCTTGAAGCTGTTCCCCTAGGTCTGCCACTGGTTGGGGGGCATTCAGCGGTTTTGGGTTGACCCCGGGGACCCCTTTAAACCCCATCCGACCGGTCCCCCTACAAAATTTTGTGTGGGAAATCTGCGATCGAACCCAAAGGGTTCCCGCTTAGGACTATCGTGCCCCCATGTTGTGAATCTCTCGGCCAGATTTTGGCGCGCATGGCTGCCCAAGAAAAGTACGCCGGGAAATTTTTTACTGGAGAGCGTCACACCTCCCAGGGTTGGACCGGGTCTGGCCAGTCAATGTCGCCCCATGAGTTTGGGATGGGGCTGCAGAGTCATGCGCACTTTCCCCATATCAAGGGTTCCGAATACGGATGCGACATCTTAGCCGAGCCCTGTTACAATTGGAAAAAACATCAGAGGGCACCTCCCCTAAAACCCGGAAATTTTCCCCCTTTTTTTTTTCTCTGATCAGGTGAGTGACAGTTGTCACTTTTAGGAGGTTTTAACGGGAGTGAAACCCCCAAAGGTTCGTATTGTTACTTTATGGGTTGGGGGTTTGCTTTTGTTTGATAAAATTGTGTTAGTATTTCCTCGGTTTTGGGTTTCAACGTGAATGTTTTGTATGGGTTCAACGTACTCTGCGAACAGAGAGTTGGGGTTTGGTCCCATTTTTTAGAAGTTGCCATGCACAAGTTCAAAGGAGCACTGTATCTCAAAAAACGATGTTTTAGAAGGGGGGTTTGTCACGATTTTTTTACGAGGCCTACGACTTTCGACCCCCCAGGGGGGCGAAAATTATTTTTTTTGTCGTTTTGTTGTCGTGTATCCTCCCTTTGGGTGGCTTTGGGTGCGTTGCACCTTGTTGGTTCCCAATTCGGGTTTCTTTCTCTCTCTCTCTCTCAATTCCCCCCGCCCCCTTATTCAACCCGAAGTTTACGGTGGCCGGGCCCCCTTTTCTCGAATTTCTGTCTTCCGGGGCCCTCGCCTGCTTTTTACCCGTCGCACGGCTTCGTTTCTTTTTTTTGAAGTATGCCACCTGTACGCAAATGGCATGTTGGGCCCCCATTGCTGAGGGGGGTTACTTTACTCGAGCGGAAGATGTCTCTGGGGGGGGGGCCTGCTCCATCTGTTCTTTACCTTTTCATCGAAGTACAGTCATACTTTCAATTCCGCTCGGCCTGTAGGAGAGGGGCAAATTTTTTTTCTTTTTTCCCCTCTTCGCCTCTGTCCCTCCCTGGGCCAAAGGGGAGAAGAGTCCTTTTACCCCCCCCTCTTCGGGGTCACCCCCCGGGAGCTGGAAAACATCATTTTTTGGTTGTTTTTTTTTTGATTTGTTGTTTTTAGCCGGGGTTAGTCTTCACTTTTTTCGCAAATTTTTTTTTTGTTTTCGAAATTTTTAAGAGGAATATTGTGGAGACCTTTTCTCTGGTTAATTCCACTTTAACCCGGCCTTCTAAAATTATTTCCAAAATTCTTTCTCCCTTTTTTGTAACGGGGGGGTCGGGGAGCGGGGGAAGGGGAAAAACCTGGGATTCGGGTTGGAACTTGTTGGTCTCCTCGCCGCCCCGTACTTCGCCGGCTTTTTTTTTCCTTCGGCCACCGTCTGTTTGTGTGGCAAGGAGAGCGATTTTTTCACGAGCTGCGTGGCGATTTGTCTTCGGGGGTCGGTTGGGATTTGTTTTTTTGAAATGTGTTTAAAAAAAATACAGTTTTTGCCCCTTGAATTAATTTTTTGCAAAAGTGGGGGCAGTTTTTTAAGCAAGGGCGCGTGTTGATTTACCCAAGGGAAAGGAAAACTTTTAAGCGTGATGAAGAGGGGGGAAGATAATTCAAAATTTTTTTATAACCCTTGATTTAATGCAGTCTTTTTCCCCCATCGTGTGAGAAACTTGATTCTGGGTGTACTGTGGCGTTAATACACTTTCCCCCCCCCATCATGCGAGTGGCTAAGACTTGACAGCAAATGGTCAGCGGCTGACGCAGGGTTCCCGTACCCTTTTCCCCTTTCCCCCTTCCTTCTCTTTTCCCCCTCTCCGACTTCCCCCAGCTCGCCCCCCCCCCCCTCCCGGGGGCTTTTACCTGAAAAACGAACTGGATGGTGCCACGTGCTGGTCGAGGCCCCCTTCTGCTGAGAAACCCGGGCGGTGGTGGGACGGGGTGGTCGGCCAGCCTTGGGCGGCCGGGCGAGGGGGGCCCCCGTCCCCCGACTGGCCGGCCTGGCCCCCCCCCCCCCAGGGCCCCAGAACAGCTTTCCCCCCCCCCCCCCCCCCCCCCCCCCCCCCCCCCCACCCCTTCAACTCCCCCCGGGAGTCATTCGGCTTTTGGGGGCCCCCTGGAGAAAACCAACCCGGGGTCGGAGCACCTGTGCGAAAAGGGGCCCCTGCGGGCTTGACAGGGGGAGGGGTGGACCGCTCCATGGGGCAGAAAAGGGTCAATACTGGAAAAATTTCTTTATAATTGTGTACATGTCATATGTGCTGGAAGCGTAATTGGATTGTGTACGTCGATGGGAAAAATTTTTTTTATAATCGGCATGTTGTGGGTGTGGAGTGCTTGATTCGATTGGCAGTTGTTGCCCTTGGATTTTGGGGCTTTTGTAGGGTTTTGTGTCTTGGAGTGCTTGATTGGGATTGGCATGTTGTGTGCGTTGGGGTGCTTTTTTTGATCGTGCATGGGGCGTTTTGTTGGAATGTTATTTGTGGTGTGAAAAAATGGGGTTTTGTAACGTAAAACTTTATTGTGTGGTCCTTGCGGAGCGTGTGAGGGCTCCTCCCTTCCTCCCACCAACCATCCGTCAGGCGACCCCAGGGGGCGGTCGTGACACTAACATTTGCCATGGTCAAGTCTTATATTGTAACAATAAAAAATTACTAACGTCATTTGCCTGTCAAGTTTTTATTGTAACAATAAACCATTACAAAAGCATTTGCTTGGGGCAAGGGGCATTTTTTGCAAAAAATAAACCATTATAACGACATTTTCCATTTCAAGTCATTTTTTGTAACAATAACCAAATTACAAAAACATTTTTCCATGGTCAAAAATCTTTTAAAATTTTTTAATAAACCCTTAATAACGAAATTTTCCCTGGTCAAATCGTTTTTTTTTTGTAGCAAAAACCATTACAAAAGACATTTGCCATTTTTAAGTCTTTTAAATTTTTAAAAAATAAACCCCAAAAAAACGCATTTTCCTGGTCAAAAATCATTTTTTTGTAACAAAAATCTTAATAACATTTCCAGGTCAAATATTTTTTGTAACAAAAAAACCTTTTCAACGACATTTGCCAGGGCAAGTCTTTTGGAATTGACCGGCCCACGCCACACGAAAATCAGAGCCACAAGAACAATGTTCACATGTTCCTTGTACGGCTGCACGGCGGAGGTACCCTCGGTACGATCTGAAGAAGGGGGGTTTTCCAACCAGGCGCCCGCGGCGTAGGGTTCCCGATTAAAAAAAAATGATGACTGAGCGTGTTCCCTCCGATTTTTTGTTAGGGAAAGGGAAAAGTGACGTTGCCAGGAGGGTGGGGGCTCGGTGTGTGTGGTGGGTGTTTGTGTGGGGTGGGTGTGGTGGTGTGTGGGGTGTGTTGTGTGGGGCGCCGCGTGGGGTGGGCGTCGCGCGCGCGCCTGTGTGTAGGGGTAAGAGAGAGGGGTGGGTGCGGGGGTGCGAGGCCTGCTGCGTGCGGTGCGGCGCGCGCGCGGCTTGTGTGTGTGTAAGAAGGTGGGTGGGGTCTGCGTGCTGGGGGGGGTGTGTGTGTTTGTGTGTGGTGTTGTGTTTTGTTTGTGTGTTGTATTCAAATAACTCTAAGGGGTTTTTCTTTCCCTTAATTTTCAAAAAGTTTTTTTGTTTTAAACAACCTTTTTAAAAATTCGACCACATTACTTTGTTTACAACTTAAAAAAAAACAGCGCTTAAACTATCAAGTAAACCATGTAAACCTATGATATCATTTTTTTTTATTCTAACGGCAAAAAACATCCTTTTCGAAACTTTACTTGATTTTTTTGTTTGGCATTGACGGTGTTACGGGGGAAGATCCTTTTTTCTCGAAACCCTTTGGGCAGGGGAAGACAAGATTTGGTTCTCTTTTGAATCAAACCACACGAGAAACGGTGAGCTGGCAGATAGTCTGAATTCTTGCTTCCTGCAAATGACCCACATAAAATTTTCCTGATATTAACAACATTTTAAACAGTTCTTATCCAAAACCCAACAAAACCCAAAAATCTCTCTTAATCAGCATGGAAAACCTGACGTTTAGAGTTGATGAAACAAAATTCAAGATTATGGCTTGCAACGCCAGACAACAGCATGGAAACTTACGAGAAAATGTGGACGCCGTCGCGCATACAGCAAATGAGAATACATGGACATTTAGAAAACAAACTGGGTTCTGAAAAAATTAGCATTTTTGAGAGGTTCTTGGAAGAACAATCCAGAATTATTATGTATTTCTGTGAGAGGTTCTTGGAGAACAATCCAGAATTATTATGTTTTCTGTGAGAGGTTCTTGGAAGAACAGTCCAGAATTATTATGATTTCTGTGAGAGGTTCTTGGAAGAACAATCCAGAATTATTATGTATTTCTGTGAGAGGTTCTTGGAAGAACAATCCAGAATTATTATGTATTTCTGTGAGAGGTTCTTGGAGAACAATCCAGATTATTATGTATTTCTGTGAGAGGTTTTTGGGAAGAACAATCCAGAATTATTATGTATTCTGTGAAAGGTTCTTGGAAGAACAATCCAGAATTATTATGTATTTCTTTGAGAGGTTTTTGGGAAGAACAATCCAGAATTATTATGCATTCTGTGAGAGGTTCTTGGAAGAACAATCCAGATTATTATGTATTTCTGTGAGAGGTTCTTGGAAAACAATCCAGAATTATTATGTATTTCTGTGAGAGGTTCTTGGAAGAACAGTCCAGAATTATTATGTATTTCTGTGAGAGGTTTTTGGGAAGAAAAGTCCAGATTATTATGTATTTCTGTGAGAGGTTCTTGGAAGAACAGTCCAGAATTATTATGTATTCTGTGAGAGGTTCTTGGAAGAACAATCCAGAATTATTATGTATTTCTGTGAGAGGTTCTTGGAAGAACAATCCAGAATTTTATGTATTTCTGTGAGGGTTCTTGGAAGAACAATCCAGAATTATTATGTATTTTGTGAGAGGTTCTTGGAAGAACAATCCAGAATTATTATGTATTCTGTGAGAGGTTCTTGGAAGAACAATCCAAAATTATTATGTATTTCTGTGAGAGGTTCTTGGAAGAACAATCCAGAATTATTATGTATTTCTGTGAGAGGTTCTTGGAAGAACAATCCAGAATTATTATGTATTTCTGTGAGAGGTTCTTGGAGAACAATCCATAATTATTATGTATTTCTGTGAGAGGTTCTTGGAAGAACAATCCAGAATTATTAGTATTTCTGTGAGAGGTTTTTGGGAAAGAACAATCCAGAATTATTATGTTTTCTGTGAGAGGTTCTTGGAAGAACATCCAGAATTATTATGTATTCTGTGGAGAGGTTCTTGGAAGAACAGTCCAGATTATTATGTATTTCTGTGAGAGGTTCTTGGAAGAACAATCCAGAATTATTATGTATTTCTGTGAGAGGTTCTTGGAAGAAATTCCAGAATTATTATGTATTTCTGTGAGAGGTTCTTGGAAGAACAACCCAGAATTATTATGTGTTTCTGTGAAGGTTTTTGGGAAAAGAACAATCCAGAATTATTATGTATTTCTGTGAGAGGTTTTGGAAGAACAGTCCAGAATTTATTATGTATTTCTGTGAGAGGTTCTTGGAAGAACAGTCCAGAATTATTAGTATTTCTGTGAGAGGATCTTGGAAGAACAATCCAGAATTATTATGTATTTCTGTGAGAGGTTTTCTTGGAAGAACAATCCAGAATTATTATGTATTTCTGTGAGAGGTTCTTGGAAGAACAATCCAGAATTATTATGTATTTCTGTGAGAGGTTCTTGGAAGAACAGTCCAGAATTATATGTATTTCTGTGAGAGGTTCTTGGAAGAACAATCCAGAATTATTATGTATTTCTGTGAGAGGTTCTTGGAAGAACAAGCCAGAATTATTATATTTCTGTGAGAGGTTCTTGGAAGAACAATCCAGAATTATTAGTATTTCGTGAGAGGTTCTTGGAGAAACAATCCAGAATTTTATGTATTTCTGTGAGAGGTTCTTGGAAGAAACAATCCAGAATTATTATGTATTTCTGTGAGAGGTTCTTGAGAAACAATCCAGAATTATTATGTATTTCTGTGAGAGGTTCTTGGAAGAACAATGCCAGAATTTTTATGTATATCTGTGAGAGGTTCTTGGAAGAACAATCCGAATTATTATGTGTTTCTGTGAGAGGTTCTTGGAAGAACAATCCAGAATTATTATGTATTTCTGTGAGAGGTTCTTGGAAGAACAATCCAGAATTATTATGTTTTCTGTGAGAGGTTCTTGGAAGAACAATCCAGAATTATTATGTATTTCTGTGAGAGGTTCTTGGAAGAACAGTCCAGAATTATTATGTATTTCTGTGAGAGGTTCTTGGAAGAACAATCCAGAATTATTATGTATTTCTGTGAGAGGTTCTTGGAAAACAATCCAGAATTATTATGTATTTCTGTGAGAGGTTCTTGGAAAGAACAATCCAGAATTATTATGTATTTCTGTGAGAGGTTCTTCGAAAAAAAGTCCAGAATTATTATGTATTTCTGTGAGAGGTTCTTGGAAGAACAATCCAGAATTATTATGTATTTCTGTGAGAGGTTCTTGGAAGAACAATCCAGAATTATTATGTATTTCTGTGAGAGGTTCTTGGAAGAACAATCCAGAATTATTATGTATTTCTGTGAGAGGTTCTTGGAAGAACAATCCAGAATTATTATGTATTTCTGTGAGAGGTTCTTGGAAGAACAATCCAGAATTATTATGTATTTCTGTGAGAGGTTCTTGGAAGAAAATCCAGAATTATTATGTATTTCTGTGAGAGGTTCTTGGAAGAACAATCCAGAATTTTATGTATTTCTGTGAGAGGTTCTTGGAAGAACAATCCAGATTATTATGTATTTCTGTGAGAGGTTCTTGGAAGAACAATCCAGAATTATTATGTATTTCTGTGAGAGGTTCTTGGAAGAACAATCCAGAATTATTATGTATTTCTGTGAGAGGTTCTTGGAAGAACAGTCCAGAATTATTATGTATTTCTGTGAGGGTTCTTGGAAGAACAATCCAGAATTATTATGTATTTCTGTGAGAGGTTCTTGGAAGAAATATCCAGAATTATTATGTATTTCTGTGAGAGGTTCTTGGAAGAAACAATCCAGAATTATTATGTGTTTCTGTGAGAGGTTCTTGGAAGAACAATCCAGAATTATTATGTATTTCTGTGAGAGGTTCTTGGAAGAACAGTCCAGAATTATTATGTATTTCTGTGAGAGGTTCTTGGAAGAACAAGTCCAGAATTATTATGTTATTTCTGTGAGAGGTCTTGGAAGAAAAATCCAGAATTATTATGTATTTTGTGGAGAGGTTCTTGGAAGAACAATCCAGAATTATTATGTATTTCTGTGAGAGGTCTTGGAAGAACAATCCAGAATTATTATGTATTTCTTTTGAGAGGTTCTTGGAAGAACAGTCCAGAATTATTATGTATTTCTGTGAGAGGTTCTTGGAAAGAACAATCCAGATTTATTATGTATTTCTGTGAGAGGTTCTTGGAAGAACAAGCCAGAATTATTATGTATTTCTGTGAGAGGTTCTTGGAAGAACATCCAGAATTATTATGTATTTCTGTGAGAGGTTCTTGGAAGAACAAATCCAGAATTATTATGTATTTCTGTGAGAGGTTCTTGGAAGAACAATCCCAGAATTATTATGTATTTCTGTGAGAGGTTCTTCGAAAAACATCCAGAATTATTATGTATTTCTGTGAGGGTTCTTGGAAGAACAATCCA